>CM056585.1:3313996-4031730 GCA_029721435.1 Gymnothorax reevesii | reverse complement strand
GGAGAGAGGGAGAGGGAGGAGAGAGGGACAGAGAGGGAGAGAGAGAGGGGAGTAGAGGAGAGAGGGAGGGAGAGAGGGAGAGAGGGGACGAGAGGGAGAGGGAGAGGGAGAGGGAGAGGGAGGAGAGAGAGGGAGAGAGGGAGAGGGGGAGAGGGAGAGAGGGAGAGAGGGAGAGAGGGAGAGAGGGGAGAGAGGGGAGAGGGAGACAGAGAGGGAGAGGGAGAGGGGGAGAGGGGGACAGAGAGGGAGAGAGGGGAGAGGGGGAGAGGGGGACAGAGAGGGAGAGAGGGAGAGGGGGAGAGGGGGACAGAGAGGGAGAGAGAGGGAGAGGGGGAGAGGGGGAGAGAGGGAGAGAGGGAGAGAGGGAGAGGGGACAGAGAGGGAGAGAGGGAGAGGGGGAGAGGGGAGAGGGGACAGAGAGGGGAGAGGGAGAGGGGAGAGGGGGACAGAGAGGGAGAGAGGGAGAGGGGGACAGAGAGGGGAGAGAGGGAGAGGGGGGAGAGGGGGAGAGGGGGAGAGGGGGACAGAGAGGGAGAGAGGGAGAGGGGGAGAGGGGGAGAGGGGGAGAGGGGGACAGAGAGGGAGAGAGGGAGAGGGGGAGAGGGGGAGAGGGAGAGGGGGACAGAGAGGGAGAGGGAGGGGGAGAGGGGGGAGAGGGGGAGAGGGGGACAGAGAGGGGAGAGAGGGAGAGAGGAGAGAGAGAGAGGGGGAGAGGGAGAGAGGGGGACAGAGAGGGAGAGAGGGGGAGAGGGGGGACAGAGAGGGAGAGAGGGGGAGAGGGGGGAGAGGGGGACAGAGAGGGGAGAGAGGGAGAGGGGGAGAGGGAGAGAGGGGGAGAGGGGGACAGGAGAGGGAGAGAGGGAGAGGGGGAGAGGGGGAGAGGGGGACAGAGAGGGAGAGAGGGGAGAGGGAGAGAGAGAGAGGGGGAGAGGGGAGAGAGGGGACAGAGAGGGAGAGAGGGGGAGAGGGGGACAGAGAGGGAGAGAGGGAGAGGGGGACAGAGAGGGAGAGAGGGAGAGGGGGAGAGGGGGACAGAGAGGGAGAGAGGGAGAGGGGGGAGAGGGGGAGGAGGGGGGACAGAGAGGGAGAGAGGGAGAGGGAGAGAGAGAGAGGGGGAGAGGGGGAGAGGGGGACAGAGAGGGGAGAGAGGGGGAGAGGGGGACAGAGAGGGAGAGAGGGAGAGGGGGACAGAGAGGGAGAGAGGGAGAGGGGGGATAGGGGGGACAGAGAGGGAGAGAGGGAGAGGGGGAGAGGGGGACAGAGAGGGAGAGGGGGAGAGGGAGAGAGGGAGAGGGGGACAGAGAGGGAGAGAGGGAGAGGGGGAGAGGGGGAGAGGGGGACAGAGAGGGAGAGAGGGAGAGGGGGAGAGGGAGAGGAGGGAGAGAGGGGGAGAGAGGGGGGAGAGGGGAGAGGGGGAGAGGGAGAGAGGGAGACAGAGAGGGAGAGAGAGAGAGGGGGGAGAGGGAGAGGGAGAGAGGGAGGGAGAGAGGGAGAGGGGGACAGAGAGGGAGAGAGGGAGAGGGGGAGAGGGGGAGAGGGAGACAGAGAGGGAGAGAGGGAGAGGGGGAGAGGGGGGAGAGGGAGACAGAGAGGGAGAGAGGGAGAGAGGGAGAGGGAGAGAGGGAGAGGGGGAGAGGGGCGAGAGGGGAGACAGAGAGGGGAGACAGAGAGGGAGAGAGGGAGAGAGGGAGAGGGGGAGGGGGCAGCTCTCATTAGCGAAGTGCAGGCTCGTATCAAAACTCCCACTCTCTCTCAATCAGAGGGGTCCGCTTACAAAGCAAGATTTTGCTCATTGGGACAAACGTCCGCCTGAAACCCTGCGTGCAGAGTTCTGCAGAAACATCCTCCATGTGCAGAGGAAAACACTGAACAATGCATGCAGGGCAGAATTAGGCCAATATCCTCTACTAATCAACGTTCAAAAAAGAGCCATCAAATTCTGGAAACAACTAAACTCGAGTGCCAAGGGCCCTGAAGGCAGCCGGCAGTTACAGCCCCAAGGGGAGAAGAGTAACTAGCATCAGTCTGCGGATTCAACAGCAAGCCAACACGAATTCTTGCGAAAGAAACACATTGTCTACACGATATTGGCATTAAAAAGCTCCAGCTTGGAAATCCGCGAAAAAATTAAACCTGTTTAATTTTTTCACGAATTTCGGCAGTGATGGCGAATGGTCCCGTACCACTGCGAATCAATTCACGGTTCATCGAATCAATTTCTCTCTGCGAAAGAACTGTTTCATCCGCACACTTCCACGGGCCAACGCAGCTCAGTGAGAAAGGGGTTTTAGTTACCATTATCGGGCAACTCGACTGAGCAGTCACACTTTTTCATGAGTGACAGACAGCAGCATCTCTGCCATTTAGCAAAAATATAATCTTTAAGAAGTCTAGATCGTGAAACCCGATCAGATATTTTTCTAACCTGAACTTTCACTGTCGTCTGCTGTCAATTTGTGAAGTTCACTTCACTTCTTCTCAATTCACTTCTGGTTCTTGCTCTGCTTTCAGACAATGATTTTTTTACACAACACTGCCACCGAGTGGGTCTAATTAGTATTATTCTTTCTATTCCATGATGCTGATGGGAACAAAACTCCAAAAATGGGTTTTGACCAGTTTTTATTGTCACAATTGATCGTGAAAAAAGGTTGACCATGCAGTTACAATGCCCGTAAAAATTTTAATTGAAGCACCTATTACTAAAACCCCATAAGTCACACTTGACTTGACTTGACTTGTGGGGTTTTAGTAATCAGTGCTTCAATTATATATAGGTTAGGTCCTAATACATACTAATTTCGAAAGACATTATTAAATGAGGAAATTAATAGATTGATTTTGTCACGACCTTGACCTTGAAGACCAAAGTCAAATCCAATATGGTATGTTTGATCAGCATACATGATTTGTCATTAGTATCCATTACATACCACAGATCTAAAGCCAACATTAAAGGACTTTAAGGTTGTTTTGTCATTACCTGGACCTTGTTGCCCAAGGTCAAATCCAATATGTCAAAAACAACCAGCATACATGATTTGCTATTAGTGCCCAATACATACCTGAGCTCTACAAACAATATTAAACAAATATGGGTCATTTTAGTCATATAACCTTGACCTTGAGGCCCAACATCAAATTTGACTGACTGCCTAAGAATGTTCAGCACACATGGTTTCCTATAGACGCCCCAAACATACCAGAGCTTTAACTGCCATATTCTGCAAGTTTATTGTTTATTGGCATTAGCTGACGCAAGACGTCAGCTAGTTTTCCTGGGGTCCAACAACATTAAACCATTACAACAAAACAAGATTAAAACATATTGAGACACATAATTCAAGGAAACATAACCACATTACCACACAAACAAATGATAACAAAACACACTAAGGTAGAGAAGAGATTGCATAATTCTACATTTGCATATTCATTGGCTCACTTGTGTGACCGTAATTGTTTTTTGAAGCTTGCAATACTTTTTATTTTACATATGCCACTTGGAAGACAATTCCATGCCCTAATAGCCCTGTATAAAACAGTTCTTTGCAAACAAAAGATTTTGCTCGCGGTAGACTAATCAGCCAACTATTTGCCCTGCTGGTGAAATGCATATGCATAGAGCTGTAAATTATTTTATCAGAGATAAATTTGGGAATGTAAATTAGAATAACTTTCTGAAAAAATATAGGTAAATTGTAAGAAAGTCTTTTTTCAACATTCACCCAATTAAGATGTTCATGCATAACAACAGCATTAGTTCTGTAAGAGCAGCCAGGAACAAGCCCTGCTGCCTTATTTTGTACAACTTGTAACCTCTGAAGTAGCCGCCTAGAAACAGAGCCCCACACAACAGAACAGTAGTCCAGGTGGCATAGAACTAAAGCACAAACAAGTTGGTTCCTCAGTTCAAATGGAAGGAATGTTGCACACTTTCTTGCAGTGGCAATAGCTCTGCCCATTTTAAAAACAATTCTGTCGATGTGCTCTGACCATGATAATGATGAATCAAACCAAAGGCCTAAAAGCTTAACTTTTTCAACTTGCTGTATTGGTTGACCTGCAATCTGTAAAACCAGAGTATGATCAAGTGCAATTCATTGATAGGAACCAAATACCATACAGACTGTTTAGGGAATATTAAGCACCAACTTATTAGTTTTTATCCAGTCATATAAAATATTTAGATCACTGGATAAAACCTGATTAATCTCTGAGACTGTAGTAGCAGCATAATAAAGAGTTGAATCGTCAGCATACAGAGTCAGACTCGCCTGTCGAATACAAAATGGCAGATGATCTGTAAATATGCAGAATAAGAGGGGCCCCAGACAGCTCCCTTGTGGAACACCACGATCTAACCCTCTACTGCCTGAGAAAACACCATTAAAATAGACCCTCTGAGATCCAGAGGACAGATAACTCCTGAAAAATGAAATAGCTGACCTATTAAAACCATAGCTGATGAGTTTTTGGATTAAAAGATCATGATCGATCAAATCAAAAGCGGCACTGAAGCCTAACATGCCAGCACCGACCAGCATTGACCCATCGATAGCTGAAAGCCAACTATCTGACATTTGTGTCAAAGCAGTGCTGGTTGAATGACTGGCCCTGTATGCATGCTGGTGTTCAGTAGTTAAACAATTAGCTGAAAAATAGGCCTGAACTTGCTCAAACACAATCTTTTCTAATAATTTGCTTAGAACAGGAAGAATGCTAATAGGCCTGCTGTTGGGACCTTCGAAAGTTAATTTAGTATCTTTAGGAAGTGGAATAATCTTTCCCTCCTTCCATAACAATGGACACACGCCACTGATTAGACACCCGTTAAAAATGTGACAGATTGGCTCAGAGATATGAGAAGCGGCCATTCTCAACAGCTTACTGTCAAGGTGGTCAATGTCAGTGGATTTGGAGACTGGCAAAGAGCGCAATAGCCTTTCTACAGTCACAGCATCAACCATATGGAGTTCAAAAGTACAGTATTTACCCTTCATAATGTGTTCTTTTATCAACACCTCAGAGTTATTACTGATGGTATTGTCCATTCCCAGCCTAAGCTTGGACACCTTGTTGACAAAATAGTCATTAAAATAATTAGCAATATGAAGAGGCTTTGTCAAATAAACACCATTTGATTCTACAAATGAAGATTGAGCAGATTTTTTACCCATGATTTCATTCAAAACATTCCACAGTTTTTTTTTTTTTTTTTTTTACTGTCATGGCTGATTTCAGAAATTTTCTGCTGATAAATAGATTAAAGAAGAAAACGCATTATTTTAGTAACCTGGTTTCTTAACTTGCGGTAAAAATTTCTATCATCAATTAAACCTGACAAAACAAAAATCCTCCTGGCCTCATCTCTTTGCAACATTAAGTCCTTCAGAGAATTATCAATCCATGGGGCACATTTAGCTTTAACAGTGAACTTTTTTTTACAGGGGCATGGGTGTTAACAATTTTCATAAAATAATCCATAAATATATTTAGAGCTTCCTCAGCACCATCTGCAGAGATCACATCCTTCCACTGAACAGTACCCAGATCATCAAGAAAGTCCTGCTCAATAAATTTCTTATAGCTTCTAGCGAGTAAAATTTTAGCACCGGCTTTTCGAAGCTTATAATATTATATATAATAATAATAATAATAATAATGATAATATTATGATCACTGAAGCCAACTGGGATAGACACAGGTATGGAACACACATCAGGCCTATTGGTATAGATGTGGTCTATACATTTGGAGGTGGTGACTCCAGAACAACTGACAAAGATCCTTGTAGGTTGAGACATAATTTGGAATAATCCACAGGTGTTGGCAATGGATTTAAGCTTATTTCTCAAAGAACAATTATCCGATAGCCAATCTACATTAATATCTCCGAACAAATACAATTCACTGTTTTCTTCTGTAACCCTATCCAACATATCACCCATTCTATTGAAGTACGGGATATCAGAGCAGGGAGGCCTGTAACAGCAGCCCACCAATATGGATTTTAACTGTGGTAATTGTACCTGTATCCAGATGGCCTCAATGTCATTGGTAATAAGATCATTTCTTTGTTTTACTGGAAATCACATTCGTAAATTCTGACTCCACCCCCGAACCTGTTTCTATCCTTTCTATGCAAAGAAAAACCATCAATGGCCACATTAGAGTTACTAAAAGAATCGTCCAAATGAGTTTCAGAAACAGCAAGAATATTTATCTTATTAGCTTGCAGAAAGAAAGCCAGCTCATGTGTCTTATATCTCAGACTACATATGTTAATGTGGGCAAAGTCTAAGCCTTCAGGTAAGCTGCCGATAGACATCATGTAAAAAACACCACAATCCACACAGAACACGCACAGATAGTCCACCGCCGTGTCATGGAGCAGGCAGTGACAGTTCATGTAAAGTTTGTTAATTACCATAGCAACCATAGTAAGGTCGCGTGTGTGACGTCATAAGCATGCGCCATTGTTTCCTGCAGTGGGAAACACGTTAGCAGGTAGATCCCTTAGCTTGGACTTTTTCTTCCCTGCCAGTCAACCAATATGTAATTTCAGAGTTACGGTATAACTGCCCGTCAATTAAAAGTTTATCAATGAACAGACGGGTCTTTTTGTTGCATTTCCTGGCATCCGTCATTAATGGAAAGAGTAACGTTAGACGCCGTCTTCTCATAATCCCCGGGGGATATTGATCAGTTATCGAGAAGTCGGAGCCTTTCAGCTCTTTGCCTTTCTCCATGATGGCTGTCTTCATTTTGGATTCAGTGACTTTCGCCACTGTGGGACGAGACCTCTGGACCACAGACTTGAATTGCCCAACACGGTGCACTCTGCAGAAGCGGATCGCGTCCGTCTTCAGCTTTTCCATCTTGAGATTGTCTATCAAGAATGACCTGACGATCTGCTCCGACTTCAGGTTAGCGTCATTACCCCCCCTAGCTTCACCCGTTTGTTCCGGCAGCCCATGAAAGATAATATTGTCTCTCATGCCTCGGCTCTGCAAATCCAGTTACTCATTCGCAGTCTTGAAGTTACCTTCTTGAAGCTCCCTTGTCTCTCGTTATAGTCTGATGACGTCAGCTCGCAGAGAAGCGTTGTCCTTCTTTAACACTTCAATAAAGGAGTTGTTAAACTCCACCGATTGCTTCAACTCTTCTATGTCGTCTGTTAACTTCTTCAAAAGACCAAGCTTCATCAGCTGCTTTTGCATGGTAGCTATAGACTCACCTATTTCTTGTAGTTCAACTACCAACGAGTCATCTGTATCACTAGAACCGAGCTGTTTCCTGCTGCGTTTGTTATCGCGTATAACATCCTTTTTACTCGACATGTCGTGATAAAACACGTCAATAAACGCTTCCAAATCTTCAATTGATTCATCCACTGATAATTCCAGTTTGGTAATAAGATGTCAGTCCTCAGATCAGACCCAGTATCCCGATCCAGTGAGTGTGGAAGAGTGCCTCGCTCCCAGAATGCCATATTCAGCAAGTTAAGCAAATTTTGCCATTTGATCTTGAAACCCAATGTCATATTCAACGTGCCGAGAATGTGTGGCTTACATGATTTCCTACAGCTGCCTCACACATGCCATGAGGCTCAAGGTGAAATTCGAACTGCTGAGAATGTTTGGCAGACATGATTTCCTTCAGGTGCCTCATACATATCTAAGCAAGTTATATCACATTTTTTCCATTTGGCCTTCACCTTGAGGCCCAAGGTCAAATGTGACTGACTCACAATGTTCGGCATACCTGATTCCATATGATGCCTCATACACTACCGCTCAAAAGTTTGGGATCACTTGCAACTTTCTTTGTTTTCCAGAGAAAAATACATTTTCAGTTATTTCACAAACATTTTTTTCCATTTCACTAACAATTAAAATTAAATCAGATGATTTTCAAAGAATGATCTACATTTTTGCATAGAGGCCTGTTATCAGAAACTGTCAGTCCTCTGCATCAATCTCCTGGTATGGCTGCTAATCCAAGTTTAGCATTTTAGAAGGCTAATTGATTATTAGAAAACCCTTCTGCAAATGTGTTGCACAGCTGAACACCGTTGAACTAATAAGGGAGTGCAAAAGGGAGCAGGGCATTCTTGAGGTTGGATTAGTACCTGAAGCAACAGCAGTTTTTTGTTTGTTTACAGGCTCAAAATGGCCAGAAAGAAATAACTTCCTTGAGAGACCCGTCAGTCTATTGTTGTGCTTAGAAAAGAAAGTTATTCAATGCGAGAAACTGAAAACTTAAAATCTCTTACCATGCTGTCAACTACTCCCTTCAGAGAGCAGCACAAACTGGCACTTAAAGGACAGAAAAAAGGAGTGGGAGGCCCCGATGCACAGCTGTGCAGGAACACAAATATCTCAGAGTGTGTAGTTTTAGACAAAGATGCCTCACAGGTTGTCAACTAGCAGCTGCGCTAAATAGTTCCCCTCAAACAGCAGTTTCAGTATCAACAGAGGAGGTGTTTTTTTTTTTTTTTTGATGGAGGCAAAGATTGAAGTGCATATTCATCATTTTCCATTAAGATTATTATTTCTAACTAAGACAATGTCAGCATGTTCAGTTCATTTGCTATATTTCCTATTCAGACTAATTTCATTTGTGTTTCCATGGAAAACCAAAAAATTTCCAAGTGATCCCCAACTTTTGAGCAGTAGTGTACATACCTAAGTTCTAAATACTATATAGCACATTTTTGCCATTTGACCCAAGGTCAAATGCGACTGACTCACAATGTTCGGCATATCTGATTACCTATAGGTGCCTCAAACATACCTGATATTAAGAGAGTTATAGCATAAAACACTCCGAAAAATGATGAAGTCCAGACACGTTGCCTCGGTGACGCTATGAAGGAGCGATTCAATTAAAACACCGTTTACACCACTGAATCAGGTCATGATACTGACTCCATTGCTGCGATTAATAAAATTCATCAGACAGGTTTTGAGAAAATTGCACCTAGTAAGTGCCAAAAATGGCCATTTTTGACATGAAGATGGCCGCCAAGTCCAAATGAATGATTCAATCAAAAAAATCTTTGCTTGGGCATTAACTCAATGACTGATTTGATCACATCCCCAAATTAAAAAAAAAAAAATCATCTGACCGTTTTTGAGATACAGCAGCTTTAAATAGACGACGCCACCGGACGCAAAGTGACGACAATAGGTTTCTGGCCTACAGCCGGCAACATAAAAACAGGGACCCCCACTCCTATCATTATGAAGCCCAGAGATGCCAAGAGCTGAGCCCAGAGAAGAGTCCCCTCACACAGCCGGTCCTGAGCCTCGGTTCACCAACACTAACCCCATCCAGCCTCAGGACAACAACCCTAGCCCCATCCAGCTTCAGTTCACCAACACTAACCCCCACGAACCCCATCCAGCCTCAGTTCACCAACACTAACCCCCACTAACCCCATCCAGCCTCAGTTCACCAACACTAACCCCCACTAACCCCATCCAGCCTCAGTTCACCAACACTAACCCCATTCAGCCACAGGACAGCATCAACACCAATTCAATTCAGCCCAACAAAATTATAACAGAACACAAACAGAATTATATCACCAATTGGGAAAATCAGACAAAACTTTAAAGCAAATTAACATGTTATTTGGCCCTAAAAAGAGACGACACTGTGGCAGTCGACCTGACCACAGTGAGAAACTACAAACAAAGGAAAATACTGACGATGTACAGACTCAGTGAGCACAGCCTGGCGATAGAGACGGGCCGATGCAGGCAGGCCTGGTGCCCAGGGTGGAGGCTGTGCTCCCACTGCGACCGAGAGCAAGCAGAGACAGAGCTGCCTCAAATGTAACAATTACCTCCAAATTAGAGAACATTTCTTCCCTAAATTCACTGATGTAATACCAAATTTCCCCAACCTACCTGACTCCCAGAAAATGCAAATCCTTCTGGGAGAGGAGCGATGCTGCCAAACCCTGGCAGCACAATATGTAGCCCCCTACCTCAGCCAGAGAGACAACACCAGCCCTTTATAACCAAACATTTATACTCCTGAAAATTGTAAATTACCCTCCACTTTTATTTTTTTGGATCATTCTAAATAACTTAAGTTTTAAAATGCATACAGTTATTAGATTAGTTATTAGAAATGTTTGTTTAGTTCCCACGTTTTATGCATATGTGCATTATTTCTCCTAATCTTTGCCAACACATGTCAATATGTCCTGCCAATAAAGCATTTGAAATTGAAATTGAGAAGGAGAGATAGAGAGAGAGAGGGGGCGGGGGGTGCAGCTCTCATTAGCGAAGCGCAGAGTCGTATCAAAACTCCCACTCTCTCTCAGTCAGCTCCCACTGCTCTGAAAGGAACAGTCACACCACTGTTTCTCTCAATGTGGGCAGCATTAACTCACCATTATAAACGCTTACAGGGCACTTCACCAAAAAACAGACGGAAAAAACTGTTTACAGGAGGAAAGAAGTGGGAGAAGCTCAAAAATAATTTGATTTCTTGGTGGTCCCTGGTGGTCTCACTCCCACCATGATTGTTAACAGTCAAAGGGTGTGTCCCAACGCTAGAAAAAATAATAAGCATGGGTAGTCGCACGCGTTGGTATGAATGTGTGTGCGGACGGTTCAAACGAAACACACAGGCAGCTACTGAATGTGGGGAAATGAAAACGCAGGCGATTCATTTCAGGAGGCAAATTATCTTTACCTGTGAATCGTCAGCACTAGTTTACAGATCACAAAGCTGGATAATGGAGTTATCCTGTTATCCTGGAGCTTTCAAAAATCTGGAACACGGATTGAATTAAATTGTTTTTTCACAGAGCTGCTATCCAGCAAACTCAGAAATCCAGACCTCTGATCTTAAACAGACAGATCTTATTGCATGTCCCCGGTTATGACAAAATGAGCAACATTCTTTGCAATAAAAAAGTACTTTGAATCCTTCATACATATAGCAGTACTACGTCAGTACGCTACATAGTGCATTGGCATTGACCAAAGCTGGTTTGATGATGTCATGGGCCAGGCTCAAACTTAGGGACGCGTTAAGACTGGAATTAGCTCAGATGAGAGCACCTCTTCCTTGAGAGAAATTAGATGGGCTTTGGCTCACATACATGGGAAGCTAATGACTGTTTTAAACTTACAAGACATTTTTCTTCAGACATCTGTCGACGTGTGTTGGATGATGTTTTCATTCGTAAACAAAGTGTTGGACAATGTAAGCGGCACGAATTGTCATCTCCATGGTAATTATAGCTAGGCATTTCTTTATAGCCCAAGCACCGTTTTTGCAAGTGTTACTGAATCAACTTTCTACACCTGTGACCACCAGCAAATTCTTGGTCTATAGTCACTGAAATTAAAAACAACTGACGGCATTTAAATTCAACAGGTAAGAGACACTGTCTGGAAACACTTTTTTTCTACGTCTCTGACATCATTTTGTTCATCAAACAATGTCCACAGACGCATGTTACGAGGATGAAATGGCTTTAATGATGGTACTGAGAAGGGCGCCATCTTGTGACAGTGAAATTCTGACGGAAAAGAAATCGCCATCCTACCCACTGCTGAGGCAGTACACACTAGGCCAACTTCACACTCCACCGCCTGAGTGTGTACGGGGGCGTGTGAGAGCACATGCGTGTTCGAGAGTGCACTTAAGCGCACCTGAGCATGTTTTATGTTTTGATGCGTGTTTGGAAGTGGCACCTGTGTGTAAACATACAGTTTCATGTTTCTGCAGTTTTTTAATGTTCCCTCCCAGCTGCAGTGGTCTGCATGTCCCACTTAATCTGTGTTTGTCATGTGATGAATAGCGCACTCTCTCCTCCTCCTCGGACTGGGACAAAGTTTGTCTTGTGCAACTGAATCGGGGGGGAGAAGGGATGTGGGGGTGAAGGGGTAAAGCGAATCGACTGGTCGCCATGGTGAGGAGCCGAGAGCGAGCTCTACTAGCTCCCCTCTAAACTGTCCACACAGAGCCGGGCTCTGCAGAACGTGGGGGCCCCTGTCTGAGGTTTGGGGGGTGGGGGGGACTGGGGAGTCAGCTGGCAGGAAGTTCTGGAACAGTCTTGTCTCCCCTACGCTGCGTTGCCATGGCAGCAGAGCTCCCGATGTCATAGCTCTTTGATACAGCGGTAGAGAGGGGAGCAGGAGTTCCTGTCCCTTTGGGCTCAGCACAAACTGTCTGGGAACCAAACCCACAACAGGCCCCGCGGCCGCCCCACCAAACCGCCCCAACACCACCCCTCACTCCCCTGCCACACTCTGGCTGCCAAACCCCACCTCCTTTCCACAGCAGCAAATCACGTTGGAGGTCACATCAAAGCTCTCAGGCTGCCCCATTTCACGTGTTTGTCAGCTCAGGCTGAGAGACGGAGGATTGAAGAATCAGCTTTAGGCAGCAGGGGGGCCGACCGCCGGGACTTGACCGTCACACAAATCAACCAACACCAGCTGCACCTCAGCTCCACCCTAATGCACCACACAACAACCCTGCTCCACCCTACTACACCACACAACAACACTGCTCCGCCCTAATACACTACAAACCATCCCTGCTCCACCCTAATACACCACAAACCATCCCTGCTCCACCCTAATGCACCACACAACCACCCTGCTCCACCCTAATACACCACACACCATCCCTGCTCCACCCTAATGCACCACACAACCACCCTGCTCCACCCTAATACACCACACACCAACCCCGCTCCACCCTAATACACCACACACCAACCCCGCTCCACCCTAATACACCACACACCAACCCCACTCCACCCTAATACACCACACACCAACCCCGCTCCACCCTAATACACCGCACACCAACCCTGCTCCACCCTAAAACACCACACACCAACCCGCTCCACCCTAATACACCACACACCAACCCCGCTCCACCCTAATACACCGCACACCAACCCTGCTCCACCCTAAAACACCACACACCAACCCGCTCCACCCTAATACACCACACATCAACCCCGCTCCACCCTAATACACCACACACCAACCCCGCTCCACCCTAATACAATGCACACCAACCCTGCTCCACCCTAATACACCACACACCAACCCTGCTCCAACCTAATACACCACACACCATCCCTGCTCCACCCTAATACTCTACACACCAACCCTGCTCCACCCTAATACACTACACATCATCCCTGCTCCACCCTAATACACCACACACCATCCCTGCTCCACCCTAATACACTACACACCATCCCTGCTCCACTACACACCATCCCTGCTCCACCCTAATACACCACACACCATCCCTGCTCCACCTTAATACACCACACACCAACCCTGCTCCACCCTAATTCACCACACACCAACCCCGCTCTACACTAATACACCACACACCAACCCTGCTCCACCTTAATACACTACACATCATCCCCGCTCCACCCTAAAACACCACACACCAACCCGCTCCACCCAAATACACCACACACCAACCCCGCTCCACCCTAATACACCACCGCACATCAACCCTGCTCCACCCTAATCCACTACACACCATCCCTGCACCACCCTAATACACCACACACCATCCCTGCTCCACCTTAATACACCACACCAACCCTGCTCCACCCTAATACACCACACACCAACCCCGCTCTACACTAATACACCACACACCAACCCTGCTCCACCTAAATACACTACACATCATCCCCGCTCCACCCTAAAACACCACACACCAACCCGCTCCACCCAAATACACCACACACCAACCCCGCTCCACCCTAATACACCACACACCAACCCCGCTCCACCCTAATACACCACACACCAACCCCGCTCCACCCTAATACACCGCACATCAACCCTGCTCCACCTTAATACACTACACATCATCCCTGCTCCGCCCTAATACACTACACACCATCCCTGCTCCACCCTAATACACCACACACCAACCTTGCTCCACCCTGATACACCGCACACCAACCCTGCTCCACCCTAATACACCACACATTAACCCCGCTCCACCCTAATACACCACACACCAACCCCGCTCCACCCTAATACACCGCACATCATCCCTGCTCCACCCTAATACACCACACACCATCCCTGCTCCACCCTAATACACCACACACCATCCCTGCTCCACCCTAATACACCACACACCATCCCTGCTCCACCCTAATACACTACACATCATCCCTGCTCCACCCTAATACACCACACACCAACTTTGCTCCACCCTAATACACCACACACCAACTTTGCTCCACCCTAATACACCTAACACCAACACTGCTCCACCCTGATACACCGCAAACCATCCCTGCTCCACCCTAATACACCACACACCAACCCTGCTCCACCCTAATACACTACAAACCATCCCAGCTCCACCCTAATGCACCACACACCAACCTTACTCCACCCTAATACACCACACACCATCCCTGCTGCACCCAAATACACTACACACCATCTCTGCTCCACCGTAATACACCATGCATCAACTGTATTCCACCCTAGTACATTGCACCGAACCCACTTCACCCAAATACACCTCACACAAACCGTGCTTCACCCCAATATATCACACCCCAACCCATGTTCACCTCAGTGCACCACACACCAACTCTGCTCCACCCTAGTAAATCACACACCAATCCTGCTCCACCCAAATAATCAACAACTGACCAAAATGGAATATGGCTACCCAGTGCTGCAGGGCTGACGGCGAAGGTGCTGCTCCTCGACACCGACAGCACTGCTGAGGGGGTTTGGGTGTTCGACAGGGAAGCACCTCCTGTCAGAGCTGACTCCGGACATGTGATCACATCTGTCAGCTGACCTGGGAACACCTCGGGATCCCCATGGAAGAGCAGGCAGAGGTTGCTGGGAAGAATAAGGTCTGTACGACTCCACTTGTCCATTATACAATCCAACCCTGTGCTGGGCTGAGCAGTTCCAGTATTTGATGGATGGGTGCTGCCTGGAAGTAGAACCAAGCAAACTCATTCATAGAGGGGAGGTGAAAACCTGTTCTTTGGACAGCTAATATTCCTCTGGAATAACTGCTTGTCTCAGGGCCATTATTTCCCCAATAGCTGGTATCTCTGAGATACTCACTTCAGTATAGAAGTACAGCCCTTATAATGCAGTTTCACTGCACAGTAATGCCTTTCACTTAGTAGTTGGAAATTTCCACTGAAGCTGCAATTAAAACTAAACAAAATATATTTATTACATTTACATCAACCATTTAGCAAATTATTCTATTTAGACTGTATAAAGCAAATCTAGTCATGCATCAGCATTTTTGGTCCAGTAAAAGGATATAAATTTTTTATCGACAGCTCACTGCTGACCTCTGGTGTCCCAAAATAGAGGCACATCTTGGTAGTAACAAAACGGTTTGAAGATTTGAGACCCATAACAATCTAATGTCAACTTCACCCGGCAAAGTTAAAACGTTTATAACCAGGTTATAACACACATTTTTCTTTTTTTACAAACCTCTTCTCTCAAGTCAAAACCCCAGCGAAAGTCAGCTGAGTTTTGAATTCTTTGGGTTGCTAAGACACACGCCCCTGCATGACAGTACTGTAAATTAAATTCACTTGGAGAGGGACAAACTACAATATGCCCTAGACATACATCAGTATTCATTTCTGTATCATTCTGATATTCCTAAAATTCATTCCTCAGGTATGTAATCATCTTTAAGAATGGAATAATCATGTTTCTGTAAAAGACCTTTGATCTGTGCATAACTGGCTGTTGAGTGCATTTTTCTGGTGACCAATAAATACTTAGTAAGTCTGCTCTGTGGGCAGCAACACAAATAATGAGGGTGACATCACATGTGACATCACAGAATTCAACTGCAACCAGTCTCTCCACTTTGGTAATGGGCAGGTCTGTTTCCATGGAGACAGTGAGAGAGAGAGAGAGTGTGTGTGTGTGTGTCTGTGTACAAACTGTAAACTGGCCGTAGCTCACCTCAGCACCTTAAACGACAAAACTGCACACAAACATACATTAATGCATGTACAGAACACACACACACACACACACTTGCATGCAAGCGAACATGCAAGGACACAAATGCCCCACCCCAAACACACACACACACACACACACACACACACACAGACAGACACACAGACAGACACCGACACTACTTCCTGCAGATAGAAGATATTTAGATCTTGCTAATATTCACGCAGAAAAAGACACAAATAGACACATTAATCACAATAGTTCATTTTTGTAACTTTCACTATTTGGTTTTAGTTGCTATATACAGGAAAGTCCCATCAAAAACACAAATATGAATGCATTTAAAACCTACAAAATTACAATGTACACAAATTTACTTTAATAATATGTTAATAATACGTTTCTTCATTGCTCATTAAAATAAAGTTTGTTTGTAATATGGAATATTTTTGATGCTGAAAAGATGAACTGACAATTTTTTTGGAATTAGAAAGTCTGTAATGTTTACAGGCCTTTTTCAGTTCACACTGCACCAAGTGTGGTCAACAAAGACACATCCAATAACCATGAAGGGTAATGAACATGGCCCAATAAAAAAAGAGCATTTCACCCCAGAGATGAACACATGTAAGATCAGAGTGTAAAATGGCGCAGTGTTGACCAAAAATGAGATTGGGATTCCCTATTGAGTCAGGTGGGGATGCTGGCCATTTAAGATGTAATAAAATAAAAAACAAACACACACACACCTGGAGTTAGTAACACTTACCGTTCATTTCCTATCACAGCTATGTACAACATCTGAACCCACACACAATTTTGGCGGCACTACAGAGCTAAAGAGAACACCGGAGTGGACAACGTCATTGGCTGAACCAACCGCGAAAAGTGAGACGCGTCGGCCATCTTGTGTATGGAATCGGCGGGGGAATTGCGCAGTCAAAAGCTGTTCATGTGTATATACGACTAGACAAAATGAAATTAAAAACACTGGACTGGTGACAAACATCAGCCTTATAAAGAATAAATTCTTATTTTGTTCATGAATGTTTGTTGTCAGGAAATTCTTAACCGTTAAATTTCAAATAATTATATTTAAATTAACTGTGAATATATCTAAAAAAGTTGAATATTTATGTTTAAGGAATGCTGTTTTCATATTTTGAACACATGTATTTGTACTTTGAATGCCTATAGTGCTCTTAATTCTAGACTGGCAATTTTTTATTTTAATATTTAAATGTTCATCTTGGTTCATAATAATTACCACCATTAATTTCTTTCACAGTAAAAATATTATGAATGACAGAAATCATCAACATAATCTCTATATTCCACCTCTGAACTACCTTTGTCTAAGGTTTCTCAGGGTTCCATGCAAGCCGCTATCCTTCGGTAAGATGGCGGATGCGAATCTCGCCAAAACTGGTCTCGCGTCCACTCTAGTGTTTTCTTAAGATCGGTGGGTGGTAAAGTAAGGTGTGAACCATTGGAACTTTGATCGCCTGGACAAGAGTACACCACCTCCATCTCCTTGTCCAGAAGGTAAAAGCAGTCATTCTGAGAGCAGTTAAACAGTAAACACACAAACTGAATGACAATATTTTTTTCATCCTTCATCATGTTAAAAATCAATGATATGTACAAACAATGAACATACTGCATGTGACAAAGTTGCCTCAAGTTCCGCGACATGATTGATTCTCTTGGTCATATTTCTGTAGCTCGATGGGTATTGCACCTTCAGACAAGGACTAACAGGGAACATTATAGTCTGTACTCTCTGTATTACTGTCATTCCCAGAGAACGGACTCATAAAACGTGAACATAAGGTACAAAACAAGAAAGTGCTTTCAAACACAAACAGTATCCAACGTGAGAGGATTCATGACCAGTATCCATAACTCAAAACAAATACATTTTTCTGTGGTAGTACCTAATATATTTTATTAAAACAACTCTGATCTTGAGTTTGAGTATGTATCAGTATAAATAAACTTGGTTAAAGTTTTTAAATTAGTCGGCAAGTGTACAAGTTATTTTCAGAAGAATGTCAAAATCAACTGTGTTCTCTGAGCAGACACAAAAAAATCCAAAATAATTAAACAGAATATTTAAGTGAACTAGAATGGTTTTTACACGTAAAAACAGATGTCTCCCCCTTCCACCATTTCACATTTTAGAGTTATGGTCCGGAAACGAGTCCCACCCTTCAATATGCCTAAGTCCAAATTGTTGCCATGGAAACAGAAAAAATAAAATTCAAAAGCAGTTCAGACCCTCAAAAGGCACATCTACATGTTATGGAGAGACACTATATCAAATTAGGTGAGAATCGGTCGAACAGTTTCAGAGTTATGCTCCGGAAACAAATGGGAACGCTGACGCCAACGGGAATTTAGGCAAAAAACAATACGTCTCCCCCCCCCCCCCAGGAAGGGGAGACATAAGTAGGAGCAGTTGGCAAAAGATAATATTAAATAAAGTAAGACATTATGTAGTAATTTCACATTCACTCATTGCTCATTCATTGTCATCCACATTTATGGTGATGACAAATGAGTTTTTTTTTTTTTTTTTTGTTTTGTACTACAACTGCATCTTAATCAGGACGTCTCCATAACCCACTCCATCTGATGCCCTCTAACAAATCGATTTACTTTACTTTATATGGTGAATTACTGTGAAAGTGTAGTTAATTTCCAGAAATTAAATTGTTAGTCTGATCTCATCTCATAAGCACATAGTCCCATATTGAGACTGAAAATCTTCTTTGTCTTTGCTTGATAACACAAAATTGTTCCAACAAGGTGACGCAGTTTCTGTGACACATTTGAAAACTTTGAATGATGAATTGGGTGCTAAAATGTTCAGAGAAGCTGAAGCTGACATTTCAACGAGAAAAAATGTCTAAAATACAGCCTTTCTGTGCTGTGTTCCAACCAGGATATTTTACAAAGCACACATCAAATTAGCAGCATGGTGGCGTTTTCAGCGCTTCTAAATCAGAAGTTGTCTAAAGAGTGAGAAGACCTGTGTTTCACTCGAGTAGCAGGTGTGATCGGTCTGTGATGGGTTATTATGGCACAAACACTCAATTTGAATCAGTTCCTGATGGCTTAAATGGATATTAATGCGAGGTGCTGAAATGTGAATTGCCACTATTAGAAAAGAAAGCAGAGGAGCCGCACCAATCACAGAGTGCTGCTAAAAAGAGTGACAATTCAAGGTGACAGGTGTATACCATCCACCCATAATTCTGTTCTCCATTATGACACTCAAGCAGAAAAGCAAGACGGCTTCCTTTAGTGACAATTCACACATTACCAGAACACTTTGTGATTGGTGGACAGCTCCACCCCCCGTGAAAATCCCATTTCAATGAAGCTGATTTCTTTTGGAGGCTTATTATGATGTCACAAATGTAGGTGGGTCTGCAGATGGTTGGAAATGGGGCCAGATTTACCAGTTCGGGGGGAAAAAAAAACCCACTGGATCTCAAAAATCCACAAAATAATCACATGACAAATGTCTGGTCAAGGTTTTTGTTTTGCGCCAATCATTGGTAATGTTATTAGTTTTGCATGTATAGAGTTTTTGCTGTTGGTCTTTGTAACTAAAAAACAAAAAGGTTGTAAATCCTTGCAGTGCAGTGGCCAAACATGTTTTACCGATACGAACAGGACAAGATGCAACGTTACCCGTTGTCACGGGAGTCCGACAGAACAGAAAATTATTTTGCGATGAACCAGAGCTGACAGATGAAGGAGGCTGAGTGAGTAATGCCCAAACGCTTTACGACAGGTCTGTCTAACCCTGCTCCTGAGATCTACAGTCCCGCAGTCTTTCACACAAACCCTCCGAACGCACACTAAACAAACAGTAGGACGAGAATATCTTGAGCTGTTGAATGTGTACTTTAGCGGAGTTGGAGGGAAATCACACAGGATGTCAAATCTACAGGAACAGGGCTGGTCAGCATCGCTTTACGAGATCATACAGGCCGTGTGTCCACAAGAGACACCCACGTTCAAGCAATACCTTCATCTTCACCGATATCGCAGACAGAGACTGCAGGGGTGCGAGTCAGCTATACCGACTCTACACAAACTGCAGAGCAGACCAGGTCTGAAACTCAGGGATACCGGAGGGAACTGCAGACCAGGTCTGAAACTCAGGGATACCGGAGGGAACTGCAGACCAGGTCTGAAACTCAGGGATACCGGAGGGAACTTAGTTGCACAATCTGTTCAGTAAAGCAGGAAATAATGTCTTTGCACCTGTGACTGGCGAACACCAGGGAATCCAGTTAAAAAAAAAAAAGTCACAAATTAAAAAAAGTAACGTACAAAATAAAAAGTACTGCAATATTGCAAATAAATGGCCTTCACACCATTGTAATGAGTGGTGAGAGGAGGGGCAAAGACCAACAAAAAAACAAAATGCGGCGGGCACCAAGCGGTCTCCAGGTGATGTCATCACGGTGATGTCAACGGCTTCAGGATTTCAAGATGTCCGTCGCGTTCTGGAGTGCTGGATCAGCCACTGTAGTGTGATATCTGGGATAGAAAGACAGATTTATCTGCGTGTCATACAACGGACAGGCAGCAGACGCCACCTTCAGAACAGTACTGCAGCACGTCAGACTCTACTAGATCCAGCACCGGATTCAGACGAGCGCTTCTCAGAAAGTAACTTCCTAAAGTTATGGAGTTATAGAACTCTGTAGCTTTCGAATATCAGAAGTGACTTCTACATCAGCGATGGAGTGTTCAGTTCAGACGACTGTAATCACAAATGCGTGATGACAATGCTCAGCTAAGGACTCCATTATCACAAATGCGTGATTACAATAATAAGGTAAAAACACCATAATCACAAATGTGATTAGACTGCTTGCTTAAGAACATGTAATTCGCACCCTCTTTGTATACTGCGCTCACATAATCCCAGGCCACATTCCCAGAGGGGGCGGAGTTACAGAGCAAACTATCGAAGGGAAAATCCAGTCAAATTTGGATCTGTGCAGGGATCAGATCAGAGGGACTGCGAGTCACTTCTCACCGATGTTGTCCTTTTCCTTGCAGGAGATGGAGTAACAGCAAATCTCTCGGTCCTGAATCGCCGATAGATTCCTGCAGGCAAACGAAAAGCAATCTCGTAAAACGCACAGACAGCGACACCTCGCTGGAGGGAAAAGCCAAACTTTCAGCAGACTTGTGTTTCTGATACATCAGGCTGCGAGAAAACACAGGCAGCTCCTGGGACTGGAATTCCAGACCGCGGAATGTGCTTCAAAAGCGCTTGCTTGGATGAAAGGAACAGGAGACTTAGAGAAGGCAGGAGGAAGTGATAGAAGACGAGTGAGCCGGGAATAGAGGAATCTTTTAGGAGAGATGTGGAAGGAATTTTGACATAAAGCCTGCAGTCTGGCAGAAAATTTTAAAAGTATAAAAATTTTGCACACATTTCACTGCAGCAGAACTCTTCTCTCCCCAGAGAGAATCCAGACCAATCATATGATAATAAACTCAAGAACAAATGCAGGCCTCGCAGTAATGCTTGAGCTTCAGATGAAATATGAATATATACAGTATATACAGAGCTGAATGGCTGGCTAATCCTGACACTTGGATGACTGGCCAATCCTAGTGCTTAAATTCTCCAGAGGGGCGTGTCTTTGCAAAAATCTAGGTGGGTTTTATAATAGCGCTTCACCTAATTGCCAGGAAGGAGAGAAAACCAGGTAAGCTTAAGCTTGATTTGAGAAGCCCTGCAGCTCAACAACACACAAATATTGTAAAAATGAATGGTATGGCAGGCTGTGCAGTGGCTGTATTGAGGGTGTAGCAGAGTAAACAGTTTTATGGATGTTGGAGAGAGAGAGAGAGGGGACAGGCAGACGTAAGGGGGCGAGCGGGCCGTACTCACATCCTCTCGATCAGCTCCTTCTCCTCCAGAGCCCCAGGAAGATCCCTCTTGTTGCCCAGAACCAGCACCTGTCAGAGCACCACCGTCACAAAAACACCCCACATCTCAGCTCCACCAGGAGCTCTCTCCATCTCTCTCTCTCTCTCTCCATCTCTACACTACACAGGAGAGATTTAGGGCCAGTTCCACAAATGCAGATAAAGTTTAGTCCAAGGCTGAATTACATTTCAAATGGATGCCAAGCTTCATGTGGCAGCGAAGCAGCCATCAACACAGGAGTGAGCGCTTCCCTGGGGCGTTTCAGAGAGATCGTTGGTTCTACAGCAATCATTCTTAGATGCAGCCAATACCACCCAATGCTCTTTTTCCTGTTAATGCTAAAGAAGTACAGTTTTTAAAGAAAGCACACACATAATAACTCTTACAGCAGTGATTCTACCGGAAACTAGTGAAGTGTGTAGAGTGTGGTCATAACCTATTAAAAAATAGTGGCAAAGCCACTGCGCCTGCTTGGCCAAAATGGAGCGCCCCCTATTGGTACTGATCCGATTCGGCTCAAAATCAAACTTGGTCTGGACCTTATGACCATATATAAGGATCAGTGAAAAACTGAAGACGCCAGAGCGCAGACAAGCCAAAAGTTTACGCACGAACGCACGCACACACGCACGCACGACAGACCACCACTAAAGACCCCGTGCATAGCATAATCCTCTTGGGCCTTTTAGCCAAGCAGGCTAAAAATAAATACAATTTTTGTGCGGTATCGTTCTGTACATGTTGTCCCCACCATCAATGCTACAAAACTCAAAGCTTCAGGAAGATGACCAGCGGTCAGGGACATAAACGGGTTCTGAAGAGGGTTGGAAACGGGAGCGAGAGAGTGCTTTGAACAGCCACTGTTATCCATGCACCACCGTCATGGCCTCGTGAAAGGTCGCCATTTTAATCTCCTTGTAATTCAGCTGAACTTCCAAATTTTTTGGGGAGGATTTTTCACATGGCAGCAGTGCAACAAAGACGGAGTCGTCGTATTGATTCTGCAATGCGCCAAGAAGGGAAAATCTATCCACCAAAAAGAGCCAATCAGCCAGCTAGCTCATATCCGAAGAGCACAGGTAACAGGCGATACAGCACTCACAGGAATGCCCTGCAGCTGGGGCTTGTCCAACAGGTTGTGCAGTTCGTTCTTCGACGCCTCGATCTTCTCTGGGTCTGCCGCATCCACCATGTACCTTTAAACATTAAAAAAAGAAAAGAGACAGAAAGTTAGCTAAGGCTCTGCCAATAAAAAAGCGGCAACAAAGGGGCCGCCACACGACTGAAATGACCGACTCTTCTGTAAATTCTGCTTTAATTCAAACCAAGCAACCAAGAGAGAGAATGAGTTAGACCAAAAACTGAGAGATTAAGTCAAATCTTATTAACCCTTAAAGCGCTAAATGCAGCTACTGTTGCTCAGCGATGCAAGATATCAAATCAAAGCTGTTGAAAACCTATCATGTGGCAACTTGTTTAATAGAGTTTCCCGCAGGGAGTTGCCACATGATAGGTTTTCAACAGCACAAGATCATTTACATTTTTTTTTATTTCAGCGCCCTAAGGGTTAATGGCTCTCACCTTGCTGAAGACTGGACTGATCTAGAGCATATTAGGGGACACAATTAGAAAAGAGCACAAGGAATTCTGGGAACTCAAGCAGAGTCCAGGCACAGTCAGAGCAGAATACAGGTGTGAGGGGATTTTTAACAGCCTTCACAAGAGAGAGGGAGGGAAGGATTGGTCCGAGCCCCACAGGAGCCGTAGCAGGGGCTCCGTTACTCACACAATGGCACTCACTCCTCGGCAGTACCGCTCCCACATGCTCCGAAATCGAGGCTGACCGCCGATGTCCCATAGCTGGATGAGACACAGAACAAACACTAAGTCACGACACAGCCTGCTATACTCTCAACACAGCCACTGCACAGCCTAATATACCCTCAATAAAGCCACCGCACCGCCTGCTATACCCTCAACACAGCCACTGCACAGCCTGCTAAACCCTCAACACAGCCACTGCACAGCCTGCTATACCCTCAACACAGCCACTGCACAGCCTGCTAAACCCTCAACACAGCCACTGCACAGCCAGCTACACCCTCAACACAGCCACTGCACAGCCTGCTAAACCCTCAACACAGCCACTGCACAGCCTACTATACCCTCAACACAGCCACTGCACAGCCAGCTATACCCTCAACACAGCCACTGCACAGCCTGCTATACCCTCAATACAGTCACTGCACAGCCAGCTATAACCTCAAAACAGCCACTGCACAGCCAGCTATACCCTCAACACAGCCACTGCACAGCCTGCTGTACCCTCAACACAGCCACCGCACAGCCTGCTATACCCTCAACACAGCCACTGCACAGCCTGTTATACCCTCAACACAGCCAATGCACAGGCTGCTATATGCTCAATACAGCCACTGCTCTGCCTACTATACCCTCAATATAGCCACTGGTCAACCTTCTATACCCTCAATAAAGCCACCGCACCGCCTGCTATACCCTCAACACAGCCACCGCACAGCCTGCTGTACCCTCAACACAGCCACTGCACAGCCTGCTAAACCCTCAACACAGCCACTGCACAGCCTGCTAAACCCTCAATACAGCCACTGCACAGCCTGCTAAACCCTCAACACAGCCACTGCACAGCCTGCTAAACCCTCAACACAGCCACTGCACAGCCTACTATACCCTCAACACAGCCACTGCACAGCCTGCTATACCCTCAACACAGCCACTGCACAGCCTGCTATACCCTCAATACAGTCACTGCACAGCCAGCTATAACCTCAAAACAGCCACTGCACAGCCAGCTATACCCTCAACACAGCCACTGCACTGCCTGCTGTACCCTCAACACAGCCACTGCACAGCCTGCTGTACCCTCAATACAGTCACTGCACAGCCAGCTATAACCTCAAAACAGCCACTGCACAGCCAGCTATACCCTCAACACAGCCACCGCACAGCCTGCTATACCCTCAACACAGCCACTGCACAGCCTGCTGTACCCTCAACACAGCCACCGCACAGCCTGCTGTACCCTCAACACAGCCACTGCACAGCCTGCTATACCCTCAACACAGCCACCGCACAGCCTGCTATACCCTCAACACAGCCACTGCACAGCCTGTTATACCCTCAACACAGCCACTGCACAGGCTGCTATATGCTCAATACAGCCACTGCTCTGCCTACTATACCCTCAATATAGCCACTGGTCAACCTTCTATACCCTCAATATAGCCACTGGTCAACCTTCTATACCCTCAATACAGCCACTGCTCAGCCTCCTATCCCCTCACCACAGCCACTGCACAGCCTGATATTCCCTCCCCTCAATACAGTCATTGAGGGCACAGCCTGCTATACCCTCAACACAGCCACTGCACAGCCTGCTATACCCTCAACACAGCCACTGCACAGCCTGTTATACCCTCAACACAGCCAATGCACAGGCTGCTATATGCTCAATACAGCCACTGCTCTGCCTACTATACCCTCAATATAGCCACTGGGCAACCTTCTATACCCTCAATACAGCCACTGCTCAGCCTCCTATACCCTCAACACAGCCACTGCACAGCCTGATATTCCCTCCCCTCAATACAGTCATTGAGGGTACAGCCTGCTATACCCTCAACACAGCCACTGCACAGGCTGCTATATGCTCAATACAGCCACTGCTCTGCCTACTATACCCTCAATATAGCCACTGGTCAACCTTCTATACCCTCAATACAGCCACTGCTCAGCCTCCTATACCCTCAACACAGCCACTGCACAGCCTGATATTCCCTCCCCTCAATACAGTCATTGAGGGCACAGCCTGCTATACCCTCAACACAGCCACTGCACAGCCTGCTATACCCTCAACACAGCCACTGCACAGCCTGCTATACCCTCAACACAGCCAATGCACAGGCTGCTATATGCTCAATACAGCCACTGCTCTGCCTACTATACCCTCAATATAGCCACTGGTCAACCTTCTATACCCTCAATACAGCCACTGCTCAGCCTCCTATACCCTCAACACAGCCACTGCACAGCCTGATATTCCCTCCCCTCAATACAGTCATTGAGGGTACAGCCTGCTATACCCTCAACACAGCCACTGCACAGCCAGCTATACCCTCAACACAGCCACCGCACAGCCTGCTGTATCCTCAACACAGCCACCGCACAGCCTGCTATACCCTCAACACAGCCACTGCACAGCCTGCAATACCCTCAACACAGCCAATGCACAGGCTGCTATATGCTCAATACAGCCACTGATCTGCCTACAATACCCTCAATATAGCCACTGGTCAACCTTCTATACCCTCAACACAGCCTGATATTCCCTCCCCTCAATACAGTCATTGAGGGTACAGCCTGCTATACCCTCAATACAGCCACTGCACAGCCTGCTATACCCTCAACACAGACACTGCACAGCCTGCTATACCCTCAATACAGCCACTGCACAGCCTGCTATACCCTCAATACAGCCACTGCTCAGCCTGCTATACCCTCAATACAGCCACTGCACAGCCTGCTATACCCTCAATACAGTCACTGCACAGCCTGCTATACCCTCAACACAACCACTGCACAGCCCGCCATACCCTCAACACAGCCACTGCACAGCCTGCTATACCCTCAACACAGCCACTGCACAGCCTGCTATACCCTCAATACAGTCACTGCACAGCCCGCCATACCCTCAACACAGCCACTGCACAGCCTGCTATACCCTCAACACAGCCACTGCACAGCCTGCTATACCCTCAATACAGCCACTGCACAGCCTGCCATTTCGCTATTTCACAAATACAGGACTGACCTTAATGGTGACATTTCCTTTTGTGATCTTCCTCATGTTGAAGCCAACCGTGGGAATCATGTCTTCGCTGAACTGGCCAGACTGCAGGCGACAAAAACACACACACAGAACACATTTACTCATATCACTACAGATTACTGGGATTGCAAAGTTTTAGGTGAAAAATCTTCACAGTGCAAAACCAGGAACCTTCCCAAATATGAAACATGGTCTGGAATACAAAGAGAAGTTACAGTTTTTACATTTCCATACGCAGAGAGGGGACCCACAAACAGCTGATCAGTCATGAGGATTCTCCGGAGGCCAACTTATTTAAATAGTCAACCACAAGCGAACCTACTTGACACTTTCAGCCGGTGTTTGGGCTTCACTGAAATACTGAAATTCCTCACATTCCTTGAGATGAGATTTTCCATCAAAGGCAGAAAATCAGGGAATGGACAGAATATCAGAGGGACCTGAATTGAGAATTTAAGCTGGAGGTAAAAAAAAAACCAAAAAAAAAAAAAAACTATGTACACAATTACGATAAAATTGTCACAGGTCATTCCTTTCAATGTGAATGCTGATTAGGAGGAGATGGCACTTTGCTAGGCAAGTCTCCAACGCAGGATGCAGGAATATTTCCAGGGCACTGGTAAAGAGAATAGCTACAGAACTATTGGCAAGGATAATGGAGTCAAAGATTATGACCTGCCAAACAGTAATGGCAAAAAACAGCTGTGGCCACAAGCCAAACAGAGACGGTCAATAACCACAAAACTGCAGCTCTAAAAATCAAGGTAAGATTGAGTAAGTCCATATTTCAACCAGCCTCAATAAAAATAATAAAAAATGCGAGTCAGTGGTCCGGACAACGTTGTGGTCACAGGTTGGCCATTATAGCGGTGGGGCGTCATTTCTGGACACGCAAATATACAGCCTTTGGGCTGAATGACAGGATGTCACACAAACTGCACCGTAACAGTTTCCTACTGCATACCAACAAAATAAGCCAAAGGCCCAGTCATCCATACATACATATAAAAACATCCATTTAAAGATAAATGCTTAACTTCAAATTTCTGAAGATTACTGTCTCTTAAGAGCCAGTTTTTATAAGAGTCAGGCAGATTTCTATTCAAGGGTGATTCATGCGCTTACGGATTTGTCTGAAATTTTTTTATTGATAGATATATGTTAGAAATGAACAAAAATCACATTTTCTATCCTTAATAGGGACTGCTTTTTTTTAGGGGGTCCTGGAATATCGGAGTCAAAATCAGTCAAAATGGCAAAATCACTAAAATGAAGTTTCTGAATGCTTGTATTTCTGTGTGCCCTGAGTAAGCCAAACTGATTTCCATTTGTGCAAGTCTGTCGGGTATGGACTCTCCAAAAATGTGAAAATTTTGGCAGCTGACTTAAGGCGCAGCCCATAGGTGGCGCTGCAAATCACTACTTTTTGTACTTTTGCACACTTTCCCAGGGGTTGTGTGGCTTGCGCCCTAAGACTGCCAAGGTATTTTATGCATGTCATGATAGATCAGCACCTCTTATTTGGATTTGGATGAAAATTACGGCAGCTGACTTAGGGCGCACAAGTATAGGGGGAGTTGAATGGTGAAATTACCACATTATCGCACAGCGATTTCTCCATGCACCCCGAGTCAAAATTAATGAATATATGGCTCACATTGTCACTCAGCATCTCTAATGTCAGTGGTAAGGAGAGTTCTGTGGCTGGTTTCGGTATTAACCCCTTTTTACACCATTTTTTTAGGCCACTTCACGAAAAAGCCAAATATGGTAAACTGGGAACTTTGTCCGATTTTCATGAAACTTGCAGGATTTGCTTCCTTTATTATATTTATGAGATATAAGGTTATTTGAAAGTGCTACTTTTTGCAGTTTAGTTCCAATTTTGCCACCAAGTGGCGGCCTATAAACAAAGTGGCCTGCCACACTGCACTCAAACAGAACACCTTTCTCCCAGTTAAGGAAGCAAATCCTGCAACTTTCATGAAAATCGGAGAAAGTTCCCAGTTTACCATATTCAGATTTTTTGTGAAGTGGCCGAAGAAAAACGGTGCAAAAAAGGTTAATACCGAAACCAGCCACAAAACTCTCTTGACCACTGACACTAGAGATGCTGAGTGACATGGGCCATATTTCATCACTTTCGACTTAGGGCGCATGGAGAAATCGCTGTGTGCAAATGTGGTAATTTCACCTTTCGGCGGCAAAAAGCGCCCCCTATATTTGTGCGCATCAAGTCAGCCACCGTAATTTTCATCCAAATCAAAGTAAGAGGTCCTAACCTATAATGACATGCATAAGATGCCTTGGTTGACTTAGCGTGCAAGCCGCACAACCCCTGGGAAAGTGTGCAAAATTACAAAAAGTAGAGATTTGCAGCGCCACCTATGGGCTGCGCCCTAAGTCAGCCGCCAAAATTTTCACATTTTTGGAGCGTTCATACCCGATAGACTCGCACAAATGAAAATCAATTTGGCTTACTCAGGGCACACAGAAATACAAGCATTCAGAAATCAAGTTTTGGTGATTTTGACCCCAATATTCCAGGACCCCCTACAAAAAAAAAAAAAAAGCGGTCCATATTACAGATAGAAAATGTGATTTTTATTCGTTTCTAACATACATCTATCAATTCAAAAAAAATTTCGGACAAACCCAAAAGGGTCATGAATCACCGCCTGCCTGACTCTTATAAAAACTGGCTCTTAATAGAAAGTGTCTATAATAGGCAAATGAGTGCTATAACTCAAATATGAATTTTACGGCATAATAAAAAACTATCAAATATCTGGTTAGTTTTTGGCGGTGAAGGATAGGATCGGCCCTTGAAGACGATGTCATGTTGAGACAGAGGCTTTTTCCAATCCGGTCTGATCAAATTTAGAATTTTTGAGGGAATTAGCTCAAGATAAGTGAGGTCTAAGCCACTGAAATTATCAATGTGAATGAGCTTTTGCAAGACAAACCACTCTTCACAATCTGATGAGAAAGTGAAAGTAACGCAGATCCGTCATGTGAAATAACAGGTCTTTCCGCCACTGCTTTTTCACTCGGGGGGGAAAAAAAAAAAAAAAAAAAAAGTCATTAAAAAGCAGTTCCTCAGAGATAACTAATTCTGAGCTGTTGATTACACGTGAGCGAGAATATTTTTCATATTTATCACAACGTCGCCGCCCAGCTTGAGATTGCTCCTAACGCCAGGGCACGACGCCACAATCCATCACTCCAGAAGCTCAGAAGGAATTACATTCTGTTCGAGGCAAAAGAAATAAAACATTTCTTACACGTCCATGACCTTCAGATGGGTGTGTCTCTGTGCTCCCAGAGCAGGGGAGGAATATTTAGCGGACCGTTTAGTGACATCTAAATACCTCACTGATCAAAAGAAAATGAATCAACACGTCAAATCAAGTCCCCAAATACTGATCACTGTCCACAACATTCATCACAGGCAATGCTGCCTGACTCTTCCCCCACCCTTTAGGCAACAGCAGGATGGAGCAGCTCCCTGACGTCAGATCAATGAAACATTAGTGCGGATCCACACTCCCGAACCCCATGGAGGAAACCTCCTTCAACTGACCAAAAATATCGGTTTTAAAGACCAGTGTGTTCAGCTGCAAAATCTTACAAGAGCACCCCTGTTAATCCACATCGGTTTTCCCTCCTCCAGAAATGCACTCAGCCGCCATAAAACCGTGAGATGAGAAAGTAGAAAATGTACCGTCACACCACACAACCTGTGAGAACAGTGGTGCGAGACAGACATCTGCGCACAGTCTTCTAAACAGCGCATTCGGCTTCCTGCGCCGCTGCAGACTCTGACAGCACATTAATGCATCCCAATAACCCCGAATTCTTCTCATTAGTGTGCATCAATTTTCAGGAGTTAATGCTAAAATGAGAGGTTGTGTAAGCCATCTATTCTCGGGCTCAAGAGCGTAGCTTCAGGTTGAATATTGGGAGGCTAAAATTCATTGACCAGCGAGGGGCGCAACTTCATGGGGGTGATCACCAAAAGATTTAAACAACAGCCCAAAATCATAATTTCTGGTGAATTCTAAGGGTAAAATGGTTAAGACTTAGAATTGGAATCAGTGCATCCATAACACAAAATAAAATATCCATCCTTCTGGAAATTTCTCGTCTCATCATCAAGCAACATCGCACAAGAAGTTAAGCAGTTGCAAAACTGCCAGCCTTACTGCCAGGGATAGAATCCAGAAGAGATGTCCTGAAATTCTTCAATCGAAGAAAAAAAAAAAAAAAAACAAGCAATGTTTCTATTAATTCTTGTCTTATTTACCTCCTGAAACACTGAATTTCTGGAACACGTAAAAGTGCAGTGAATCAATGAAGCATCACTCATAACAGTCAGGAGGGAAAACTGATTCAACAGCAGCAGTGAATCTGCTTCAGCCATAGAGCATCGAATCACTTTTTCTAAAATGTTTTCCCAGCTAATAAACAGTTATGAACGGGGGTGCAGAGCAGGCCATTTAGGGTTTCTACATTTACATAAGTTCCCACCCACAGGTTAAGATTCTCTCACCTCTGGATGGTGACCATGGATTCCACAGACCTGAATAATAATAATATATTCAGCGAATATCAAAACATAAGTAGCTTGGAGATAAAGAGCCAAACGAATGTTATTAGTTTTGTGAGCTAAATAGTTGGGGTGTACAGTAGTGTACAGTGCTGGAAGAAAACCATGTTTCTGATATTTCCCAACATTCTAACCTCAAGCCAACCATCGAGGCTCAAACTCGCTCACACTCATCATTTCCTCTTTAACCCTTCTGTCCACGGGAGATGCCGCGACCGCAGAATAACGAAATTTAATTGCCAAATAATTCCGTAATTGAATCGAGACAAGGGTCTTGCTTCACTGAAATAATTTTCCCAGTCTCAGCGACACAAATTCTGAGTTATAAAGCCTTCTATAGGGTCAAGGTCAACAGGCAAGGACTGGAATTATTTGGATTTTGCGAACGGGGGTTAATACACATCCCATAACCTCTTGAAAGACCGCCAGTGTGAATGGAGACCTACATGTCTGGCATCCACACCACCAGCCCTTACAGTGTGTACAAAACACTAACAAGATTCAGACTCCCCGCAAACAGGAACATGATTAAATTGCTTCTACTTGTTATAGCAGGTTGGAGCTGCTATAGCTGTAGTTTATATCAGGATTTTATGGGGCCAAAATAAGACAATGGAGTACCAAGTTAGCAGGGTATACGCACCGAGTAAAATCTGCAAAAACGACTTTAACTTCAGTCCATGTTCCAGATTTCAGATCTTTAATACTGCTTTGTGCTACAGGTCGCATTTCTGATAGAGAGCACTCAAAGGCGGTTATTCAATGAAATGTCAAGGTAATTTTTCCTTCAAAGGACAGTTTTTCTTCTTTGCTCATCAGCAATGTGAATCTCAGTGACCTGCTTAAATTGACCAATCACTCCATATATGGGACTGCTCCAATGCAGGAGTCGGATTGGTCACACAACAGGAATGACCCCAATGAAAGGGTCATGGACAGGCAGCTTCAGATGAAACATGAATCCACCTTCTGGTTAACATTAGGCTGGAACATCTTAATAGAGATAATCTTTTTTGTCATAAATTTTGGAGATCTACTTACATGGTTTTCCTTTCTTGCTGTAATTTACAAAAATACAACAAAGCTCCCCACTATATCTACCCTGAATCTCCATTTTATACCATAACCATATTAGTTTAAAGCAGGTATCAATGTTATACTCATTAACATTTTTTTCTCTTTTTAAAGAGGAACTGTGAGAGGTGTTAAAATGTTTATGAGTCAAAGTCAGCCATCGTGAGACCGTTACTTAAAAACACTTCAATGATCTGAAATAAGCCAAATCTGAGTCTATATTCCACTGCTGGATTGATCATAAGCGGTACAACCGGGGATCGGACCCCACTCCACAGTGACGTCATTTTGAGACAGACAGGACCGAAGGTGTGTCTCCATAATCGAAAACCGTATGATCATGTGCTCGTCCCCTGCTCTGCCTCCAGATGGGGGAAAGAGATTAGAACAGGAGAGAGAACCAGGGCGCAGCCGAACTCCTCGCATCCCAACCACTTTTTTGCGATTTTGGGCAGACGTAGCTACATGACAACTCAGCAAAAGTCTCCCGTCTTGCCAATACAGAGCAGGAGCATTCGCATCATCTTTAGCAATACAATTCGAGGCAAGAAAAGGGGAAAATGAATATCTGCTGAAAATACGGTTATAAAAGTTGTCATCCATTAGCTCGTATTTTAGGGCTAAATCGCGCCTTTAAAAGCAGAACCAGATGTTCGTAAGCCAAGGCTAAATCCAGATCGAGTAATAACTGAACCGCAGAGGCAATAATTTTATTACGTAAGAAACACTCCCGCAAAATGATTAACAGCAGGTCAGAGAACTGGACGCGACTGTTGTACTGCGGGTTACGGTAACAATCGTTTTCATTTTCGGTTGACATTTGCGTTGGGCCCCGTCCGCGGCCGATAAGCAGGGAATTGGGCCACAACTCATTCAAAGCGGAACGAGCTGCACGTGACACCTCCTCGCGAAACGCGTTCGCACGGGCGAGACGAGCGCGCGCGACTCATTTCCAGCAAACCGACCGACTCACGCACGCGGGGACGTGACTGTGATTTCGGGTTAATTTAATCAGGCTAAAGGGAAGGTCGCTGCATCAATCAATTCAAATAATTACCAGATCATTGAAGCCAACTAAAAATACCGACATGGCTGGAATACAGTGTTTCAACGTGAGTGTAGTTCTATGGATAGGATTTTAGTATTTGACATGCATACTAACTCACAGCAACAGAGCAAATGCGGACAGAGCATCAGTACACTTAACCAGCCGGCCCCCCTTCCGATGCTGTCACTGATGACCACCTCATGACAGTAAACCTGGCACCAAGTCCAACAGTAGATTACCGAGATAATGTACCAGTCAATCAGCTATGTGCAGTAATTATTAATGTGATTTCCGATTATCCGCATGGTTAATGTGGGGTCGATTCACCCAAGAAGTGTTTCGTCTCTGTGAGCGCAGTGAGGGGAATGTGCGTAATCCGGGGAGCCTCGTCAATCGTGCTTTACGACCCGCTACAACAGAAACGTAAAATAAAGGTTTGTTTACCGCAATTACGTTCACGAAGGTTGTCTTCCCAGAGTACTGGAGCCCCACAAGAGTGAGCTCCATTTCCTCTTTCCAGAAAAGGGCTTTAAACCAGTCCAGGAGCTTGTTGAACAAGGCGATCATCTTGGAAAAGAGGCTTGTCACAAATAACACAATATCAGCTGACTCTGTTTGCCGTCTCCACACTCAAATCGCCTGCCGCAGAAGGAACACCAGAGCAGCGCTTTGCTCTTAAATCGCTGCTTCCGCACGTTGTTTGTGATCAACAACGTTGAGACACCTCCAATTCAAAATACAAATCTGAGCACCTATTTTCTCTGCGGCTCGTCCTTCCTCATTGGGTGGGGTTTCGGGGCGCGCACAGCTGATCCGGGACAATGCGCGGCGAGGAGTAAAGACAACGCGCGTTGGAAAAACCGCTTCCGTCTCACAGGGTTGCGCCGTCTACTGGACGGACAACACTGAGGCGCCGGGCCATTTTTTTAGCCGCTCTGTTCTCATCAGTGGTGGCTGAGCTGAAAATAGAGATGTACCAAAAACCCTTTTAACTGATTGTTATTATCCATATAGCATCGGGCTCCGTCCGTCCATCCGAGCGGACACATAACAGTGAGGCGGCGGGGGATATTGCCATGTTAGTGGCAAACACTTGTTCTGGGCTTGCTTTTTTTCTTTCGAAGAACTCAGTAGGCCTACTGCAAGGCCTGACCAGTTCTCTTAGTTATGTGAAACAGACCTCAATTACATACAAAATTAAATGCAATTTACTCAGTGTTGTTCAAAATTGTGGATACAAGTAGCTATTAAAGTTAATTTTTAATTGTCAATAATTCAAACAATCAAGCGCAGGTTAGGTAGCTTGCATTGCAGGATATGCCACAAGCTTATGTAGGACATAAAATAACCAAGTCGTTATTTTTGAATTGCCCTTCCAATGCATTCAAACAAAAGCAATATTTTTCCCACAAAAGATTATTCAAATCGCTGGAAAACAAGAACAAATCAAAATGATTGAAAATGGGTCAAGATTTATCATCACTTTAAAGGGATTTTTTTGTGTGTCCCTTCTGCTTAGCAGCTGCCACTGATCCTAATTCATATGCATACGAATGAGGGAGCACATTTATTTCAGGCCAAATACTCTTGAAGATCGCATGATCAGCAATACAGGTGTATCATTTGTAAATCTATAGCATGTTCAATCACACTCCAGAATAGTCTGCGACTCCGCGTTACCTATCTTTCAGAGGCCCAAGTTCTGACCACAGAACTGGCTCCCTTCTGCTTTGGGCATATAAAGTTGATCCTTACAGAGTGCTTTGACCAAAATTTGGAACCTAAAAAGCTGGTCCCTGTTCCAAACCAGGCAATAGTAGTGAGACCAGTGGGAACGATGGGAACCGTGATGACATTATGAGTGGGCAATGGTTCCAGTTAAATTCTTCAAAATTGGTGGAAACAGAGCCGATTGACTGGATCACATCTCGGTTCAACAGGTACTGAGCAAAATCAGAATGATAACCTGAGTTTTTTTGATCGAAAAGAGCCATCTATAGGAACAATTGGCACCAATCAGTCAGAGGCTCTTGGGAGGACCAACCTTGATGACAAATTCAACTTCATTTCCAATAAAGTTGGGGAAGTAAGGAAAATGCAATTAAATAATAATGCAGCATTTGTAAAGGAACATCCTGATTGTTACAAGCACACAGTTCAAATGCAAGCTTCCTTTATGGTATGGGGGTGTAATACCGGCCTTGGCATTTGTTATTTTCACATTATGCTGAAGTGTATGTACGCATTTGGAGCAGCATACGTTGCAGATGATATCTTATGCAAGGATATCTTATTCCTCATTGATTTCAGCAAGCCAATGCCAAGCCACATTCACCATGTGCGACGATAGCATGGCTTCAGAGTCGAAGAGTGCAGGTGCTAGACAGGACAGACTGCAGTCCAGGCCTTTCTGCCATTGAAACTCAGTGGAAAATTATGAAATGAACAGTGTCACAGCGAAGAGCCCAGACCATTGGGCAGCTTCAGTATTATATCAAGCAAGAGAAAGGAAAAAATGATACTTTCAAAACAGCAAAACTTAGTGTCTTCCGTTCTAAAAAAACTGCTGAGTGTTGACCAAAGTAAAGGTAATGTTGCACAGAGGTAAAAATGCCCCTGTCTGAACTTTTTGAAGGGGTTGCATGCTTCACATATAGAGTAAGAGTATATTATTTTAAAATATATAAGTTGATTAATTAAAAGAATTAATTTCTTGGTTGTGTACTGTTTTCAAATGGATACGCTTGTTTTTTGGGGCAAACTGTCCCAACTTTTTTAGGTAGGGGTGGCAGAATAAGTATCATCAGTTCCAAAATAATCATGAACCGTTCTTTAATGGAACAAAGATTTAACGCAGCCGATAACACACCCCCATCCCAACCTTTTTTGCAACACATTGCAGACATCAAATTTGAAATGAATTATATTTCCATAAAAAGAAAGTTTGGGATATCTTTTTGCAGTTATAAATTTAAGAAATAACAAGGACGATTCATAAATCACTACATATTATAATTGCATTTGCTGTTTATCCCAACTTTTCTGGAAATGAGGTTGTAAAAGACCAGGTCCAATGAAATATTCAGCATATACTGTATCATCATTCTTGTTGAAAGACTAATGAAAAAAGCACAGCAAGGTTCTGCAATGGGAATGGGAGAGATGTACTTCCTGCACTACAAAGATAAATAAACACTGAGGTACTCACTCCAGAACTCATCCATCCATCAAATCCCATCTATTCAGCAACTCACATTCACTCAACCGCAATTATTCACGGATTCATTTACATTCATTGCAATTCATTCCGTCTCATAAATATGGTCCGATTTAACACTGACAGGAGCACGCATAAACATCAAAAACATTTATTTCAATCAGGCCTGTCTCTGCTGCGTCGCTCAAAATAAAATATCTGGATTAAAACAAAGCCATTGCGAGGCCACAGTCCATCATCAAACATGGCATGGAAAAGCATTAAAAAAATCAGGGATTGTGAAGCTGTGCAGAGGTTGCTGGGATATTCAGGTCCTCCTGAGCCCTTCTGTCTTTTTGGGAGGTGTTGTCCCCGTCTCCATGGTGACTCCGGCTCAGCTGACAGCTGTACAGTGAGAGGGTCAAGTACAGGAACTGGTACTGTTCGCTGGTCTGGATCATCCCACCCCTGAAACACAGTTTCATTAACCAGAAAACCCCTGAAACACAGTATCATTAACCAGAAAACCCCTGAAACACAGTATCATTAACCAGAAAAGGCCTGAAACACAGTATCATTAACCAAAAAACCCCTGAAACACAGTATAATTAACAAGAAAACCCCTGAAACACAGTATCATTTACAAGAAAAGCCCTGAAACACAGCATCATTAACCAGAAAACCCCTGAAACACATGCAGCATCACTAACCAGAAAACCCCTGAAACACAGTATCATTAACCAGAAAATTTGTGAAAGACAGTAATTAAAGCATAGCTCACTAGCGACACCTTGGCTTCTCCAGTATAGGACAAAAATAACTTGTTCTCCACTCTAGTCAATGTTCTTTTATTTCTCTATTTGTCTCGCTGTTTGCTGTGTTGTTCAGACACAGAGCTATTTTGCTATTTAGGAAATATCAAATTATTTTGTGCAATCAGGAGCTGGTGATGTCACTGCGCAAATGCGCTTACAGGATGACTAGGACTCAGTGGCTGTACTACGCAGACTCTGGCTCCATATTGCACTCCTGGGCAGGACGAGAGCTGAATTCCTGTTTGCTGAAATGCTTTTCCCTGAGCGCAAGGAAAGTCTTTGGCTGACCTGACAGCGATCTGGGATTTTACTCAGTCTGTGTGCTCATACCTGTCCAGCCGTAACCGACAGACGATCCCCAGCACGTCTACCTGTCCTGTATACTTCAGCTGCAGGCAGCCAATGCTGCTGGCGATGAAGCAGCCGGTCCTGCCAATGCCTGCACTGGGAGCCGAAGCGCAGGAAACAGGCCTGAGACACGAGCGCACACACACACACACACACACACACACACACACACACACACACACACATATCCTCCTACTTCTATCCTTTTGAGGATTTTACCCTGACTTCCATTCATTCTTTGTGAGTCTCAACAGCCTTTCCCTAATCTTAACAATAAGCAATGTATGCCTAACCCAAAACTTTACCTTAACCCAAACATATCCCTAATTCTAACCTTAACCCAAACCTTGACTAATAAGTCACAATTAGCCTTTGTGGTTGTGAGGACAGGCCAAAATGTCTTAACTTTGCAATAATATCCCCACCCTGTTGGACAAAAATGTTTCCTAGTCCCCACTGTGTAGCAAGTACAAGATCTCACACACACACACACACACACACACACACACACACACACACACACACACACACTGTACGCGTACCTGCAGTGCACCACAGTGGGCCCAGGCCATGTGAGCTCCTCTCTCCTCCGTTGTACGTCCCACACCAGCCTCAGCAGCGGCTCGGCACAGTCTGGCGTTTGATGGTCCCGCCAGGAGGAGTACCAGTAATGCCGGACCTGCCTGCTCTCACCGCCCCCCTGAGTGTTATCACACACCTGAGTACTATTACACTCCTGCGTATTATCACACACCTGAGTACTCTAACACACTTATGTATTATCACACGTCTGAGCATTATTACACTCCAGTATGACACTCTTGAGTATTATCACACATCACTATAACATACCTGAGTGTTATCAAGCGCCTGAATATTATTACACACCTGAGTATCATTACACACCTGGGTTTTATTTTACTCCTGAGTGTTCTCAATCACCTGAGCATTACTACACACCAGTATAACACATCTGAGCATTATCATATAAGTGTACTGCACACCTGAGACGACTTTATCATACACCTGTGCATTACCACTCCTGAGGCATCATATATAACGATATTATGACATACCTGTATCACAACTATTACCACAATTTTCAGCATTATAGCACAGATGTATTACACACCAGAACTTAATTATTCACCAGTATTACACACCTATATCAATACTGTAGCACACCTGTATTACACACCCATGATGATATTATCACACAACTGAGCATTACATTGCAGTTGTAAAACACACAACTGGCACTATTATCACACACCTGAGCATTGCCAAACATTTGTGTCATATACCTGAGGGGTTATTCTTGTTTGTTTAGAATGATTGCTAAAATGGAAGCGAGAAGGCCCAGTCTATCTCACCTGAAGGCTGAGCTCTCGAATCGTGTAGCCCTCACACTCCGTCACTGTTGTTACTCTCACTTCAAATCTGCCAAACTGGCCCTCTTCCTGCGGCCAGTACAGCACACACTTCTGAAACACACACCAGACACCTTAAAGTCAAAGTTAAACTTATTAACTTCGACAAACACACCTCCTACTAAATCGCATCAACAAGGCAGTCAATGCTTGCTCTAAGTCAACTCTCTATCGGACCCCGAAGTGGCTTTCATATCATATCCTGTCACAGAGTTACGCAATCTTCATGCAAACTCTAAAGTGGTTTCATTTCACAAAATGTAGGCCTGCTCTGCTCAAAGGTAGGTGCAATAACAATTTAGAACAGCAGGGTTTAGGAAGGAAATGTCCCATTTAATGCTCCATTTTGCTCATCACCTACTGAACTGCAGGAACTCATTCATAAACAAATTTTGGAAACTAACATTAATACACGGATACATGCAATATAAAAAGTTCTATCATAATAAAACAAAGAAATTTTCAGCGTTTGTGACATACAAGTTCTATCCATTAAGCCTTCTTCCAATTATTATTTCATAACTAGACAAATGGGCAGTCTAATGAATTTTATTGTAACTTCTCATTGTTTACATAGTTCACAACAGCGCAGTACATACTTACTATAATTGGAGAGAGGGGCAGTAGTATCTACAGAGGTTATTAAATATCAATTATAGTTTTAATGCACAGTAATAAATGAAATAATAGGACCAATGGTCCTGTAGCTCAACACCCGGCATTGAAAACCATGCTGGGAAAAACCCCTGTGAACCTCACAATGTCACAGTACTGATCAGCCACTAGAGGGCATAGTTTCATCACTTTTAGCCATAATTTAATTTAAACCAAATTTCTAAATAGGGAAATTTTAATAATAAAAAATAAAAATAAAAAATGGTGAAAAAACAAAAAATAAATAAAAAATTCTTATTTTTCTAAATTGCAAAGAAACTTTAGAGATATGGTCCCAAGGAAGGTCCATGAGAAACATGAAGTAAATCTCACCAGCAGTTTTGGAGGAGAAGATTGCGCTAGACTTAGCTGAAAGAACATGACCATGACAATAACCACGATGACAATGCCAGACACCACCTGATCCCAGTAGCTCAGTCTGCCCATCGGCCGATGAGCTCAGAGGCTACAGGAAGCGAACAGATGATGTGAAGAAGATGCGCCATCTCACCTCCTTCTTCTCCCTCAGGTCTGTGATCATGACAATGATGCTCGACTTCTCCTGCCAAACCATTTCCCAGAAGTCCTCCACAGTGTTGACCATCGGGCCCTGGGTCGCGATGTAGCATTTTTCCTCTCCTTCATAACCCTGCAGGTGAGATGGGAAGGACTGTGATCACATCCCCCCTTCCAGTGGCGCAGATAGAACTGGAGACTGGGGGGGACACAGACATGTGATTTATGACAACAATTAGTCCTGGCTAGTTCTCAATCATTTTCCTTTATTGACGCGTTTCCCAATTATCGTAACTGGCAACTGAAGACACAGTTCCTCTCCATATGCGAACTAACAGCGATCAAATCATGGGCTAAATTCAGTACAGAAATGGGCTACTTGCGTGAGGGTGGACAGGTTTGCAATTTTGAATAACGTTGATTTAAATACAGCAAATACGCGTCCAGATGAATGATTGCCGCCTTACTAAATCAGAGAGAACAAGCAGTACCAGTTAAGTGTGGAGTGCTCTCGAAGTGAACCTTCTCAGTTCTCAGTCATTTTCATAATTAACAAAAGGTTCCCCCCGAGAGCACTCAGTGTTACACAAATGATAAATAAACATAGTGATAGCAGCCACTATTAAATGTATAATACTGGGAGGAAAGTAATCGTGTAGCTCAGGGCCATGAGATCCTAAACATGACTATAATGTTCTTACCTGATCAGATTAATGTTGATGCCACAATCATTATTGATAATCACTTTTTGAGTTTTCAGAAAAATTAAAAAAAAAAAATTTCTAAGGACTAACTAAAGTACCTTTGAAGTACCACAATTTAAATTTAACCAGAGAGTCTACGTAGCAATCAATATACGTCAGTGCCCCATTTCCAATGACCTCTAAAGTGCAACCTTTGACCTCTGAGCAACAACTGACCATGAAACTTCAGTTTGCTTTATTGACTTGGAGAAAGAAGCACTAATACTTGCCCAAACCATGAAAATGATTTGTGGCTATGAGGTCATTGGTTATACTGGAACACGCTTGTAAGGTTATCTGCCTCTGTGCATCTCATAAAGAATGAAACGTCACTCAAAACCTTGATGTAGTTGGCGTTGATATAACCATCGGCCTTCTCATCAGACCCAGGATACTGGAGGCACACGCGAGTCTCTGGATCTGACGGAGACATGCATAGTGCAATCAAATATTTCTGCATGTTCTTGCATTTAATACACTTTTTTGCCAACTTACTGAGACCTTTATTAGGTGTGAAGCCACTGACGACATGGTTTCTGCGTAGTTTTTAGCTCGGCTACTGTTTGTGTCCTTAGCCATTAAAGGTCTTGGCAAATTAAAGCCAGTGTAGAGTAAGCACAAAAATGTCATATTCCACTTAATTTCCTCACTTTATGAATTATATGGGGTCTTCAGAACTTATTACATTGAAAATGCATAGTGGAAGCAGCACGTTGTTCCTTAAGGACTCTGGAGGAGCAACGGTCCACTGAAACGAAGTATTAATTAGGCTACCCATCGCCATGAACATAAAACTCACTCAAAAGAGCAATGGCTCAGTCGGAAAAGTAATGGAAGTCATAAAACGGAAGTGAGGCACAATAAGATTTAAGTTAAGGAGCGCCAACATGAGAATGCAATCGCTACATGGAAGCTAGGATGCAATCGCCATATAGAGGTGGCAGAGAATCAATATGAAAGTGACACGAGAACTATATTAACTAAGGGTAACCTTGGAGAGGATTTCAGCAAAGTATTGGTGCTCTCACGTCAAACTAACGGCACAACTCTAGCGCAAAGTTTCTCGCTCTTGATCTTACGATCAGCAGTTGTACTCACTAGGCAGAATGGTCTTGTAGCGGTCCTTCACGGCATGGCCGGGAACGTCCAACTCAGATGAATTTACGAAGTTCGGAGGTATTTTCTGTTGAAGAACAGCGAAAAAAATACATAAACTGCCAAGTTACCCAGTATAAAGTATGAACTGTAGACATTTTTAAGTCCCCGTGAAAAATCAAACATCTTTAACAGGTGTAATCTTTTATTCCTCTTTTAAGCGTTGTTTTCAACTATTCTCGTTGGTTGACCGGTCATTTGCGGACTACTCTTGAAGCGACGCTAAGCAATCTCTGACCACTAGGTGGTGCCAAAAGCCCCGACTCCGTCTGTAAAAAATAAACAAAGCCGCTCCTCCCTTCTCCTCTCCCTCCTCCCTCATCTCTTGCAGCTCCACTCTTCAGTTTGAATTCTATTGTAAATTGGTATTCGATGACAAGCAATGGACTGTTTCAGACAAAGTATTCGCCTGATTATGGCCACCAGTTTTATGAGACCTGACTGTAATGGCAGGATTTTAATACTGCTTCAAACCATTTCGATTTCAGTGAGGGCAGTGGAAGGTTCTGACTCGTTCTTTGCACTAGCACAGTTATCCGTCGACAGGTACTCACAGCCACAAAGGATGAATCCAGGGGGAAGTTGTAGTTGGACTTTAATTCCACACTCGGTAGCAGGATTCAATACAGCAAAACTAACTTCTTTGAAAAAACAGGATTCAACTTAACAGAGCTGGTGATACAAAGCTGACGTGACAAGTTATTACGGTCAAAAGCTGTCTGCTTCCACACTGCGCGCACACTGACTAACTACAAACTATTCTTGGTACGCTTTTTATATATTCTAGCACGCGCGGAAACAATCACGTGAACTTAATATGGCCCACAGCAAATAGCACCGTACTGTAAATTATGCATTCAATAAAAAACCATACAAAAATATATTTTCTCAGTTTTGGCTGAGTTTTTCCAGACAGTAACGGCATTGCACCTCGCACCAAAATACTTTGGTCAGAGTGTCGGGCCGACCAGAAATTTATAAAACTCAAACCAGGCAACAACAAAAGGCTGGCGATGAACTGTATATTGTCAAGATAGCTACACATGGTGACTCTTACATTGCATGGGATCATTGGGGTCAAGAGCTCAATGTAAACCACCATAGGATCTCAGGCTTGGCAAGACTTTTCAGCAGGGAAGTTAGAGATGGATTTCATGATGGGTTTGAATCATTGATATCCTCCTAAGGTGAGACACCGAGGTACCTGGTACTCTTTGTCCAGGTCTTTGGCCTGACCCGATGTTTCCTGCAGTTCGGAGGCCGTCAGAAGGCGAGTGCTGGAGCGTAGGAGGTGCAGTATACTTTCTTTTGGGGTGGAGATGGAGCAGAGGGGCTCAACTGTGCCCAGACTACTGACATCCAACACTAAGGACACGTTGGAGCCCCGCCTATGGACACAAAAAAAGTCTGAGTGTGAGGCACTGACACACAGAGCAAATGACTTATACTAATACTCAGACACACTGACACACAGAGCCACTGACATATACAGGCACAGACACACAGAACCTCTGACACTTAAACATAGAGCCACCAATACATGAAGTCACAGACTCACAGAATCAGTGACACACACAACCAAACAAACTGGGCCACTGACACACACTGGCACTGACACACACATTACACACATATTAATACATGAAGCCACCAACTGATGCAGCTATATTTACAGAGCCTCTGACACACTGGCGCTGGTGCATACGAGCGCTGACAAATAAAGCAACTGACATCCGAATACACAGACCTGAGGAGCAAATGACATGTACCAATACACAGAACTAGTGACATACAGGCACAGACACACAAAAGCTCTGACACTAACTCATATACAGAGCCCCTGACACACACGGCCAGGCAAACAGCCCCTGAAACACAGAGTCAGTGACATACACAATGAAATGCAGAGCCACTGACAGATGCAGCCATTAATTTCTCAAGTCACCGACACACAACAGGCACTGGTGCACACAAGCACTGACAAACAGAGCCACTGACATCCATAGGCACTGCTCCACAGAACCACTGACAGTCACAGGCACTGGCATACACACGCTCTAGCACATGCAGACATGTCTGATGCACAGATCCACTGACACTGACATAGCCAATGGCACACATGCATAGATACACAGAGCCACTGACGCACACAAGCTGTGAAATATAGGCTCTGATACACAGAATCCCTGACACACAGGCACTGACCTGCCCGTTATCCACTGACACACACAGGCACTGACACACATGGTTACTGATGCACTGAGCTACTGATTCACAAAGGCAGTAATGCGCAGAACAGAAGTTGCCACCGATGACCTTTACCTCTCCTGGAGACGGATTTGTTTTCGAGTGGCTGTGACATTTGTGGGGGTCCCACCCTGGTCCTTGGATGTGCGGTCGGAGACGGGTTCCGTGGAGGGGTCCATATCAGTTTGATTAACGGATGAATGGACAGGAACTTTGGAGGAATGCAACACAACCATTCTGTGGCCCCAAATTAGGGAAGGTCTGAGACAGAGAGTTGGGAGGTACAGGAAGTGTCACTAATTCAATGCGTTCCTCCCAGAGAATTTTTTATTTAATATCCATCATTGTGAATAGAAATACTAGCCAACTGCCTGCCTCAACCATACAATGGATGCACCCTAAAAGAAAAACTATCCTCCTTTCCTTTCCTCGTCTCCTCCCTCTATACCTCCAGATAGGACATGAGTGCAGACCAGAAGAATTCACTTTTTGCCAAGACCTGTACAGCCATTAAATCTCCCAACTGCAGGCTACAGGCTCTCAGTTACAGACTATCCCAGCTGCACCTTACATCTGTAATCTGTACTGCTACACAGGACAATGAATTAAATCAAAACAGTGGGATTCAAATATAGGCACCACAAGAGGTGATTGAATTCAGAACATTTTACGGTGATCGCACCAGATTTCCTAACCAAAACTGACGCCCACTGAGCCCGAATCTGAGGTAGAAAATTTTCCCATTAATTGGTCTCAACTCGTTTCAACGAGCATTAGCAGAGTGGTTTATTATTTTTTTGTTGAGTGTATTTAGAGAATAAAACATTTCTCTAAATTGAATTTATTCTTTAATCTCTGCAATATTGCTTGTTTACCCACCAAAGGCTTTTTCAAATTACAAGGAAAACCTGTTAATAAAGGAAAATGATTGAAAACAATGGAAGACTCATCAGTTTGATGGGATCTCTGCTCAACCTCCAGCACAGCATCAGCCCCCCACAGGCTCATTCCAATTTAATATTTTTAAGATCCTTCCTTCCTTCTCTTGCTTATAGTCACCTATCTGGAAGCAAAGGAAACATGAGGAATGAAACAGAGGACCGTGGAATAGAAGAAATCTGAATCAGAACTGCTGAAAGTCCTGGCTCCTTAAAGTGCTGATCCTGAGCGAGGTCACTTTCAGGCCTGAAAACCAGAAATCACACATACACCCAGACCTAGAAACGATCTGGGTCTTTAACCCCATAAAACCTACCGATGTAAATATGTACCCCTGAAAGGCAGCTGTTGTATTCAAACCTGTGGCACCTCAGGACTATTTTAAATCCAATTGCAGATCCCACTGTTTCCAATGATCCCATACGTGTCTTGGTGATTTACAGGTAAACGTGAGTAAAAAGATGCGCTCGATATTTTGTATGTGTTGTAAGGCTGTGGACATATTTCTCTCAATATAAGAGTGATCTTATACAGATACAGAATCCATGTGTGACATTATCCTAAAATATGAAAAAAAAAACCTTTTTCATAATTTGAACCTGCTTAAGGAAAAACTTGACTGAAAATATGCAGTTTACGGGGTTAATTGAGGCTGACAGTGCGGGTTCAGTACACAAATAACCAGGGAAATGCAGGCAAGACGACTCAGAGGGCAGACAGGCCAGGGCTGGTGCACAGCAACCAGGAACATGCAGGACGAGATGGAGAAGGGAGCCGGAGGTCCGAACCAGCTGATCAATCTGAGCGGGGGGGTGCAGGAGAGGAGGTGGGTGCAGGTGGGGCGGGAGCGGGGGAGCGGGGATCTGACTAACACAGGGAGGCTGCAGGAGCGAGGAGCACAGGAACAAGGAAACAGATGCTGGAAAAAAAAACAGCTGAAAGCAAGAACAAGCATGAAGCAGGTGCGAGAGAATCAGGTGAGGAACGAAAGATCATGTCCCTGTAAATCCTGATTCGCTCACTCAACTTAGAAGTTTATTGGAAACCGCTTGCACTGAAAACGCTCAGTTTAGAAGGACGGCCTGCACTCCAAACATTTGGTTCAGTACTGCAGGGTGAAAGTGGTGTCTGGTGCACTGACTGCTTTCATGTTGTTCTGCTGTAATAAACTAAAAGTTTTGTTTTGCAACCCATTCTCAATCAACTTTTAAGTTGAGGAAGGATATTGGGATTTACAGCACTTTAATATAAACGCTCACGAGGAACAGCGAGGGACGGTGCAGGAGCCCAGGAGAGAAAAAAGAGGCGAACAGGTGAAATGACACATGATCAGGAGTAACACGTTCATGTGTCAACCTGAATAAAATGGTAAATAGGAACAGAACTCGCTGTAGGAGGTACGGGACGTGACAGATTAGTTACGAGCGCGTCTTGTTCGAGACAGAAGGAGTGAGGTAAAGTCACAGGTCAAACCTTTATACATCAAAAATTCTGGGGGAAAAAAACAACTCTGATGACATCTTTGGGTCACTTGCGTTTCCAATTATCCAACTCATTTAAGGGATTTGAATCTCCTTAATCATAGTCATCTTACTTCATCACCGAGTTACACATATGAAAGGAAGCATATCAGAGATTAAAGATTGGAATAATCCCACTTCTCCTCTCGCCAAATACTCAATGCAGTGCAACACGCAGTATCATAATATACTGCCATAAACCGGTACTTATAAATGACGAGTGGTCAAATCATCAGAAATAATGCCATAAATATGCCTTTGTGATGCTCATGATATAGACCTACTGTTTTTATTTAAACTGCATTAGATATGGATTGATTCGTTCAGAGCTTAATAGTAAATGATGAATATGCAGCATGGTGTATCATTACCAAAGAACAAGAACGTACTGAGTCTGTTCTAAATGCTTTAGACCCGAGTGTTCCTGGAAGGCCATATAATTTCAAGTCCTTAACAAGGTACAGTCGTTTGATACTGGTGTTTTCGAAAGGAGAGACATCTAAAACATGCAGGAGCGCTCCAGGAGAAAGGAACCCCCTGCTTTTAAACTCTATTCACACCAAATACACATCAAAAGGTGAAAAAAAATCTAAAGCAAAATATAATGTAATACTACCGATAACAACTTATTATTATTATTATTATTATTATTATTATTACCTTTCTTTGGGCACTTGCGTAATTCCAAATAGAATTTACGACAGAGAGCAGTTCATGAAAGTAAGCTAATCCCTTGGCACGTTTGCCGACACCGTGCGGTAAACCAGTGCACCGAACCTCCTTCCTCTTTTACTGTGGCCTTATATGCAGCAGAACTGAATCCGTTCCTGTCATGAGGACACAGCATAAGCCCTACATGAGAATTAAACCAGTAGATTAATATGGTCTTTCTTGCGCTTTCGATTCAGAACAAACCTGGAGGAAACATGCCTCTCCCCGTAGAAGTAGAGTAAAAAAAAAAAACTCAGCAGGAATGGACTTGCACGGTAGTTTTTTTGGACGCTCAGCTTTTACTACAGCAGTGAAGAAACTGTTCTTTTGGCGTCCTCTCACGCACATGTCTAAACGTGAGCGAGGCATATGCTTCTCGGAGAATTTTCCCTCGGGGCAAAAATTAGGCTGGCCATAACATCATTGCACTCACTTCAGAGGTGAGTCCTCAAAACACCATCTTCGAATGAATTCACTGGGGGCCAAGTGTACGTTTTCAATGTTTTCAGATGTAGGCTTATTCCCTTTCCTTGTGCGAAAATGGAAAGAAAATCCTCCTAAACCGAGGAAGTAATTATGAAATTATACCGTTAGAGGGCGCCATAAACTCGCTCCCTCGTATATTAGTCATATTAGCACAGCGTAGCACCTCGGGGCTTTTTGATATTACTTCAAGCCTCAACATGCAAAGTGCATGTGCCCTTGTTATTGCATCCATCCTGCTCCTAACCAGTTACCAGTCCTGCTTCGTCCTCAGAGCCTTATGCGGTTTCTGAATAACCCCTGATGAATCGCAGTCCGCTCTGCCTGAAGCCAACTGACGCCTTGTCTCTCCCCTTTCATCTACCCGGTCTGTCTATTTCCTCAAGATTAAGTTTATTACCAGATCGTATTTGGCTGAACAAATCGTCTGCTGCATAGACAGGGATTCTGAACATTTTTTTTCTCACTTTTTCAGGCAATTTTAACTGATTTTATCAAAGATTAAAAAATAAATACAAAACCCAAAACCAGTGAAGTTGGCACGTTATGTAAATCATAGATGAAAACAGAATACAATGATTTGTGAATCCTTTTCAACTTATATTCAATTGAATACACTGCAAAGACAAGATGTTTAATGTTCAAACTGAGAAACTTTTTTTTTTTTTGCAAATAATCATAACTTAGAATTCAAAGGCAACAACACATTGCAAAAAAGTTGGCACATGGGCCTTTTTACCACTGTGTTACATCGCCTTTCCTTTTAGCGACACTCAGTAAACGTTTGGGAACTGAGGAGACCAATTTTTGAAGCTTTTCAGGTGGAACTCTTTCCCATTCTTGCTTGATGTGCAGCTTAAGTTGTTCAACAGTCCGAGGTCTCCGTTGTCGTATTTTACGCTTCATAATGCGCCACACATTTTCAATGGGAGACAGGTCTGGACTACAGGCAGGCCAGTCTAGTACTCGCACTCTTTTACTACGGAGCCATGCTGTTGTAACACGTGCAGAATGTGGCTTGGCATTGTCTTGCTGAAATAAGCAGGGGCGTCCATGAAAAAGAAGTTGCTTGGATGGCAACATATGTTGCTCTAAAACCTGTATGTATCTTTCAGCATTAATGGTGCCTTCACATATGTTTAAGTTGCCCATGCCTTGGGCACTAATACACCCCCATATCATCACAGATGCTGGCTTTTGAACTTTGCGCCTATAACAGTCCGGATGGTTCTTTTCCTCTTTGGTCCGGAGGACACAACGTCCACAGTTTCCAAAAACAATTAGAAATGTGGACTCGTCAGACCACAGAACCCTTTTCCACTTTGCATCAGTCCATCTTAGATGAGTTTGGGCCCAGCGAAGCCGGCAGCGTTTCTGGATGTGTTTATAAATGGCTTTCGCTTTGCATTGTAGAGTTTTAACTTGCACTTGCAGATGTAGCGAGGAACTGTAGTTACTGACAGTGGTTTTCTGAAGTGTTCCTGAGCCCATGTGGTGATGTCCTTTACACACTGATGTCGGTTTTTGATGCAGTACCGTCTGAGGGATCGAAAGTCACAGGCATTCACTGTTGGTTTTCCGCCTTGTTGCTTATGTGCAGTGATTTCTCCAGATTCTCTGAACCTTTTGACGATATTGCAGACCATAGATGATGAAATCAATAAAATTTCTTGCAATAGCTTGTTGAGGAATGTTGTTTTTAAACTGTTCGACAATCAGCTCACGCATTTGTTCACTAAGTGGTGACCCTCGCCCCATCCGTGTTTGTGAATGACTGAGCATTTCAGGGAAGCTGCTTTTATGCCCAATCATGGCACCCACCTGTTCCCAATTAGCCCGTTCACCTGCGGGATGTTTCAAATAAGTGTTTGATGAGCATTCCTCAACTCTCTCAGTCTTTTTTGCCACTCGTGCCAGCTTTTTTGAAACATGTTGCAGGCATCAAATTCCAAATGAGCTAATATTTGCAAAAAATTGCAAGGTTTACCTGTTTGAACATTAAGTAACTTGTCTTTGCAGTGTATTCAATTGAATATAGGTTGAAAAGGATTTGCAAATCATTGTATTCTGTTTTTATTTACGATTTACGCCACGTGCCAACGTCACTGGTTTTGGGTTTTGTAAATAAATAAATGAGTGGGGGCAGGGTTTTTATGAGGCAGGCAGGGGTGCAAAACAACTTTTTTTTTGGTTATGTGGCCTAGGATTGGACGCCTTCACTACTGAACTCGCAGAGGACAAATCTATATCGCACAGCAGCGTACAATTAAAGGTATATTACGAAAGTATACAGCTGTCCATCCAGTATTTACTCAATTTTTTCTAAATTAAGGATGACACGGAGCCCTGAGAGGCCGGATTTGGCCCCATGACGATGACCCCTGTGGCAATAGCGTAACCCAATGGGCCACTATGATACCCGACATGTATGCAGTCTCACCCAAACCAGTTCTGAATTTATGCATTACTAACTGAGCAATCAACCAACCAGATTTATGCATACTCCCACTGAGTGCTGTATTCGGAATGTCTGTACACCTGCTCATCTGCACAGTTATCAATTCATCCAAACATATAGCTGCAGTGCTGTCCGTAATATCATGCAGACACAGGTCCGAAGCTTCAGTGAATGTTGTCCCTCCCCCCAAATTCTTCATTCAAATTCAACATTCAGAGCCAGTGTTGTAAACCTCAATTGCTTTGTCTCACCAGTCATGATCATACAGAGTTCTGTTAAGAATATGCAAATCACATAATTAAGCAGAGGGCACTCAGAGAGCTCATACCTCTGCCAGCAGGGTCCAATCCATTAGCTCTTATAAATAGCTGCAGAATCTGGATCGCTATCTACACATTGATCTGGAAGTTGAATCACCTCTTCCCATACAGTCCAATGTCCCATAAAATTAAATGGCAGTACGTGAAATAGTTCTTGAATAATCTTGCTGACCAACACATACACACACACACACACACACCCACGTACGCGCACACACACACACACACACACACACACACACACACACACACACACACACAAACACACACAAGTGATCAAAATACCTCCTAGCAGAGGTAACTATGTAATTAATAGGCAGCTTCCAATTTATATATATTATTCCTAAAAAAAAAAAAAAAACGGATTTATGCACATTTAAACTGATCAAAGTCCTGAATCATGCACATCAGATGCTAACCAAACTCTAATGCATACATAGCTGATGCTCACCATCCCCTGGTTTAAACACATTTATCCTTGACTAATCCTGAGTTTATGCTCATCTAAACTGAGTAATCCCTGCTATACATACAGTACCCTCAAAATTTTGGAATCACTATCCTTGATATCAAGGAATCGATATCCTCCTCGATGGATTGCTATATTGAGAACAATATTTCCCACTGATGTGTCTTTGAAGATGCACACAATTCACTGTCTTTAGAATCCAGGTGATACCGCAACAGCTCTCAGGTTTAAATCGGAAAGCTGAGGTGACTCCAGCTTATTTCATTATTTCCCTCCCAGATATTCCCTGCAGAGTTTGGATTTATGTAGCAGGTTGTCATCTTGCTGTAACACAAAGTTTCCTTCATTTAATCTATTTGAAAGTCACCAGTGCAGGGGCCTCCAGCCCTGTTCCAGGAGAGCAACCATCTTGAAGGTTTTCGCTTCAACCAAAACAAAGCATTCTGTATTTCCCAGTTATCTTGATTAGCTGCTCATCAGACAAAATGAATGTGCTGAACTGGGGGTTGGAGCTACAGGATGGTATTTCTCAGGTAAAGGGGCTGGAAACCACTGCAATTGTGACTCCAGACTTTCTTGCATTAATGAATGTCTCAGCCAAACCAACTCCTGATTTTGTGGTGAAAAAAAATTGACAAAGAGGACTGAAACAGGCATGGATCATAGCAACGCAGAGCATCTGAAGACCCCCCTGGCCTGAGCACTGAAGAGGTAACAGAAACACCTGACAATTTCACTTGTAGTATCTGGGTAAAGGCATAGGTTTTAATTTAAGCTCCCAGCCAAGTCAGCATGGGACAGACACCGTGGAAATAAATTATCTGTAGTGTTTATTTCTCCCTATGGTTGGCATGGTAACCGATAGAACACTTCTTTTTACGCAAGTTTGTTTTTTATGTCATGCGGCCCGTGCTTGGAGAAACAATTCACAAGTCTTCACATCCTAATTAGTACTGAATAGCTTTGGTGCATAACTTGCGCACATATACCAAACCTCGCAGAAATGAAACATGCTAAACACATATCATGGTTCAGATGATCAAGAAGTGAAGTAAAGTCTACGATTTATGTTTGGCTGACCAGTGAAAGATTGTGCTAATATGTAAAAATCATTTTGTGTTTCTCCATTTAATGTACATTCAGCTCATATTGTGTTAAAAAAGGCTGCTCTTCTATCTTAAATGTATAATAAAGAGAGACTTTTTGATGCAAGTTTTTGAAAAATAACTGAAAGTATTACCTTAGCAAAATATGGAGGCATGTTTTTGAAACGCGACGTGTTGTTTTTAGCAGAACTGATTCTGACTCATCGTTCTGTCTACATCAAAGACTGATGCCGTATTTGTAAAATATGATTGCGACAAACGATATTGTGAGAATCAGGTATTGCAATGTAGCTTGTACAAATACTTGACTGAAATAAATTAATAAATATTTGCTATTGAAAAAAGCTAAGGCTCTATGACGTGTTCACATCCGTGTGACAGGATATTGCAGTCGCAGAACTGGAATTGAAGGTCTATGATTGCAATGCTGCAGGATAACAATTATCTTCTTTACTGCTCAAATGTCTATGTTAAAGTTTAACCCTCAGAGCACTGAAATACATTTTTTTAAAATATAAATTTCCCAAATGGGGGGGTTATATTTATGAAAATAAAGGGAACACTTAAACAACACAATATAACTCCAAGTATTCCCTTTTATAAATTTAATTATTTTGTGCTGTTGATAACCTATCATGTGCTACAGTGTATTTAGCACTCTAAGAGTTAACCTTCTTTTCAGCAGAGGTCAGCAAGATTGCTACAAATTTGCCATAAGTAGCAGGATATTAAATGGGTGTGCCTTTATGTTACGAGGATGGAAGAAGAAGCCAGTGAAGGCAGCGCAGGTGGAATGAAATGCATGTTTAAGGCACTGACCCATAAATGCCCAAAATTTTTTTCAAATCAAAAGTTACGTCTTATTTTTAGATATAGTGTCCAGTGAATGTGTAATGCTTAAATTCTGTTGAAAAATTATCATTTTGTCATCGAGGACCCCAAATATGTATGCCCCATGAGAAATGTACTCGGATCGTTGAAGGAATTTAAAAAAAAAATCATAAAGATATTTAGATAATGCGATAATCTCCATTTTTTTTATTGTTGTATAAAAATGTGTCTCAGAAAAAAGGCACACTCACTTTTTAATGCGTCGCATAATGCTGTCACAGACTCAAGAAAGTAATGCAAATGGCGGCCCCCACCACTGCTGTAAGAGGAGACTCTTCTCATGAGCACTTTGCCTGGATGTGAGTCACTTCCCTTGAATAACCAACAGCAGCTTCGTTACAGTAACACATTCACTTGGATTATGGAGGTTAAAATGTGCCAGGTCCCAAAAATGGGACAGTGGTCACCAATAGGTTAACACGGGTAAAAACACATACTTTAGCAACCCTCATATAAAATGGCTTTCATTATGGAATAATGCACTATGTAACAAGTTTTTCTTATGTGCCTGAAATGATTGTTTACAGAAATGGATGAATTATGTGCTGTTGAATTTGCATGTGTTGTGTATTGAAAGGTTAAAGTATTGCCAGCATTATGGGTGAACAACTAAAAGTAGGGGAGGCCAGCTCCAATTAATATTCAAAAAAGTATCTTATTTGAGTAAATATTTTTCTAATTCAAACAAGGTACATTCCATAGCTATAATTGAATACCCTCAGTACAATCTTCAGACTTCCATAGAGCTTCTGGCTCAGTTTGAGGACAGCAGAAGTTGTTACAACTTGGCTTGACTAAGGGGTAAGTTGTAGCACCCCTGGGGTATTTATAACAGCAATCAACCAAACAATTCATACATTGACTTTTTTTTACTCACGGAAGTTTATGATCTGTCAACAAATTTTCAAAGAGCAGAACAGTTTTTAAGAATTTTTTTTTTCCAAAACACAAATTCATTGTTCTGATTCATGGCCGTCAGTCACCAGAGGTCACCGTTACATCAGGCAAGAAGAAGCTTTGTAATCACTCATCAATGTAAAAAATATACAGTAGTATGGCATTCCGATTCCCTTTCCCTAATCCCATTTAGCAATGGTGCCAAATAACAATGCCAAAGGCTTTGTACATCATTGTTATGGCAGAGCAGCACAAGACCATCACGATTTGATGTGTCAAGATGAGAGCATGTTGATGTGTTCTAACTAATCACCCATGACCCAAATGTATGCAATGAAATGTCATAGATAAGAGTGAGTTGTCCCCATTGATGTGTTGTAGCTTATGTTCATATTGTTGACATATTGCATCTTATGGAATACATAACGTGGCATGAAAGGTTATTATGGCTGATGCATTTATCAAAGGCAGGGGTGTGTTATTATACCGCGTTAAAACATGCCCTGGGCTGTGGAAGTTTTATGCCTCCATTGCTTGATGTTTCATCCTATCAGTGTCATGGATCAAAAATAAAACCTTCTTGCACATGACAGTGATTTACACTATGTTTATTTAGTGCCTGTGTTGTTTGCAAACCAAACAACACGATTATTCTAAAAACACTTCATTGAAAAAAGTTACGTCGAGGGTGTCAAAACACACAATTGTTCATAATTATTGGTGATATGTTTAGATCAGCCCACCACTCACACTTGAGATGGTCATTTTTATAATACATATACAGTGTAAGTGACAACAAACTCATTGTTTTTTTCTCAAGGCAATTATGCAAAACTGCTGTGATTCAACACGCCCTGTGTTAAGATTTGCCCCGGTCTTCCATTACACCCCCAGAATTACTGCACAAGTGTTAATGTACTCAGCACAAAATACTAATTGAAAAAGAATGTGTTGGTCTACTGAGTTTTTTGTATTTTATACCTCACAAATAGAAATGATCAGCAGTATTTTTCATTTTACTACATTTAAAAGGGACTGCTACAGAGTAATTATACAACTCTGAAGAACCAATCTAAACAGTGTTTTAAATTTAAACTTAAAGACACAAAAACACTGAAGCTTACCAGCTTGAATGTTGGCCTTAACTGTCCTAAATCTGGACATGCGCCATGGTTTTGATCCTTTGACCCAAGTTCTTTCTCCTCATAACTTCCTGTAATTTTGTTTTCTCTTATGGGCTAAAGCAGTAGTTTTGCGCTGTTTAATATCATCAGTTGCCAATTGTGGAAAGAGTGTTTCAGTTAGCTTATTTCGTTGGAGACAATCTTGTCCTTTACTAACAAAGCAGCTCAAACAGGAGAGTACAGAATATCTGTTGTATTGATACAGCATGGATGCTGAATTACAGTGCAGGATGTTTGACCGACTACCTCAATTACTTTAAGGCCAAAGGACAAATCAGGTCTAGCGCTACAATGTACGAACACTATGCTACCTACCTATATTATGTTATTGGCCATGTGACTCAACCAAAATCGCATCAGCATCATACATATAAATGCATTAGATTACGTCCTACAATAAGGGGGAAAGTTCCAGGATGCCAGTATTTGTCAGTGACGCACCATAACATGGCTAACATGACCTGTCTTTTCATCCGTCCATTATTTTGCTAAAACAATATTTCTGAATACTTTCAATCTTTCTTGTCATTCTAGAATACATGTCTGAAAATAATAATAACAATAATAATGATTATTATTATTATCATCTTCATCATCACCACCACCACCACCACCACCACAGTAATGATCATAATAATCATCAACATACAAGAAAATCCTCTGAATTGAGAGGTGAGCAGGGGATTCTGTTTCCTTTCTCATTAAGTTCCTGCGACAAAAAGTAATTAATGAAATAATGGGTAATACGGCTTCCTGGTGTTTGACAGGGTAATTACTGAGAGTTGCTCTCCCGGAAGACTGCTGGGGTAGGACGCCCAGAGGTTCAGACTGGGCACAACAGGTGCTGAATATATGTACTAAGACTAATGTGCTCACACAAACACATAACCGGCGTTTTATCGGCGCAAACTGAATAGTTCTCTTAAAAATAAAATAATAAACGCTTTGACAAATAAACTAGCAAATCACGAAAAGTGACACTTAAGACTTGAAGATTACATAAGATCTGCCTTCCGCTTCATGTCGTTTGCTCATATTTGGCCAGAAGTGTGCAAGAATGCTGTCTCCTCAAAAATTTCTTTAACAAAAATATCTCATCTATAATCAATTTGCTCTATGCTTAGAGAGAATAATAATCCCTTCATTCATAAACAAAAAAGTTTGGAAACCTGCAATACATGATTCTATATGATTTAATTCATTAATAACTAATAAATGGAATCTGACATATTGGTCTGTCATTTTCAAGCAGCTTTCACACCGGACGCGAAACGAATTTTTCGCATGACAGATTACATTCGAAGTCAATGCAAAGACGCGAATACAAGCGAAACGCGAGTATTCGCTTCTTTTCATTGACTGTGAACGTAATCTGTCGTGGGAAAAATTCGTTTCGCGTCCGGTGTGAAAGCGGCTTTGACGTTCATGATTCTCAACTTATATTCCAACATTTTATGGTTTTCTTCTCATTCAATATTATATTTTCTGGTCTCTGCGGAAAAACCCCATTCACTAAACCCTCTATCCCTTTTCTTTATTATGAATAATTTACCCAGACCATCCGGTCAAGCATTGGGGGAGAATCAGCAGAAAAGCACAGAAGCGGCTGAGGAATCATTAGCTAGGAGTGACATGCATTACAACCAACACATCAATAACCTGTTCCTCACATCTTCACAGAATTAACAAGCCCAGCTCGTTCAGTCAAAACCTATTCTGTCGTGTTATGTTAGCCGTATTAGATCTGAAAGTGATAATCACTTTATGAGTTGCAAAAGCCAATTGTAACAGTCTCTTTAGAAGTGTTTGGTCCCCATATGATTACGAAGAGTGACTGCTTCAAGCAGAAACATCTACCATCTCGCGCTGTGGAGACTAACTCTGGTCCAGGATATACGGCTGCAGGGTCTGCTGGATTGTACAGTTACTCAGCACTTAGTTTGCCAGTGGAAACAAATGCTAACACCAGATTATGCCTTGTTTGTTTATACAAACATGCTTGTTTTGTTTAGCGTATTAAGAGAAAGCAGCATATGCTGTTGTATCAGGCTCAGGGCTGGTTACCCCTGATGTAGTACGAGGGCGTCTCAGTAATTAGCACCTGGACACAGTGGATCACTGTAACGCAGGTCAGCTCACCTGTGGTGGTGTGGATCAGAGGCGTCCCATGGTCTCCCTGGTCACCAGGAAGGGATGATCAGTTTGCTGGGGACCCGGGTGCTCACACTAGCACACACACACACATACACACTCACATGCACGGAGACAGATGCAGAGATGTGTTTGAAACAGCCACGGTGCTGCCGATCGGGGGGGAAGCTGAGCAAAGGCTTTTTTCTGTTACCTCTCCACTGCTTCCTCCTCTCCCACCCACTCATTCTCTCTCTCTCTCTCTCTCTCTCTCTCTCTCTCTCTGTGTGTTTCTGTGTCTCACACAAAAACTCACCGATTTTTCACAACCACTACCTCACAGAGACCCCCCCACACAGGCAATCACACTTCCTGTAGCTTCTAACCACCCGGAGGAAGAAAAAACGACAGAATGAGAAAAAGGAGGTCTGCGCGGCATGCTCCGAGCTGCTGGAACGGGTTGAGGAATTCCCTCGTTCATCGTGGAGTCGTTTTCAGTTATTTTTCGGTTGCACAGAGAGCACCTCTCTCTCCACCAATGACAACCTAGGAGACAACAGCGCAGTCACAGCAATTTCAGTCTGAATGAACGAACGCATCAAATGCAAAATGGTCGTAGGAGTAAAAAAATAAATAAAAAACAAGAGCTTAGTAATCACAGACTCAGCAGCATTCCCAGCGTAACAGCCCTGGTGCGAGCCAACACTGTCCGTCTAAACACATCCAAACTTCTGCGAGCCAACACTGTCCGTCTAAACACATCCAAACTTCTGCGAGCCAACACTGTCCGTCTAAACACATCCAAACTTCTCGAACAGAAAATGTTATTTAACATTTCTACTGCTAGCCAGCAATATAGTGATAGTGTTTTATGTTCAGCGGAAAATGGCCCGGGGAAGCCTTGTCCTGTCCTCTCCACTGGCTCTGGGAAATACAGTGGGAGTACTTTTATACCACAGACCTGGTTTACTGTTGGAGGGAGATGTGAGCTTGTGTTCATACTGGATCTTAGAGTCAGGGCATTGATTCCAGATCAGCTCTCTCTGGGGGTCATAATGGTCAGGGGTCGAGGGTGAAACAGGGGAGCTGACCCCAGGGATGAAGGTGCGGTCAAATCATATGGTGGGTCTTTGAGAAACATATAAGTGCATTATGCTATATCTGTCCGCTAATGAGTACCATTTCAGTACTGGCTGGGGGTGCACTTTAATGTGCCAATAGTATACCTTCTTACTGACATGCGATTTTACCTTTTTATAACTTTTTTATCACTCACTTGGAGCAGGGCGAAAACTGTGGCGCAACTACCAAACAAACACATACACACCCACTCACAAACACACACGCCCTGTCTTTGTGAGGACATTACATTGACTTACATTCATTCTTTGTGTGTCTCTACAGCATTTCCCTAATCTTAACAATAAGCAACACATGCCTGACTTCAACCTTGCCCTAACCTCAACCTGTTCCTAATTCTAACCTTAACCCAAACCTTAGCTAGTAAGTCACAAATGACCTTAGTATAGTTGTGAGGACATTTGAAAATGTCCTCACTCCCCAAAAATGTCCCCACTCCGTAGGAAAGAGCGTTTTCTGGTTCTCTCTCTTTGTCGCATGTACAAGAACACAAACACTCACAGAGTTATGCACACACACACAGAGACAAACACACACACACACACACGCTCTCTCTCTCTCTCACCCCTCCCCTCGCTCTTTGACATAGAGCCGTAGGTTTATTTCATGAAATGTGGGTGAGACGTGATCTGAGAAAAGCATGCGGCTGCAGTCCCATTGTCCTCATAAAGAGATGATCGCTGCTCAGACTGAAACCTTAATTAGTGCAGAAGGTTATTACAGTCGTTATCAAAGCGAGAAGCAAATATTGGCTCTCCGTTCATGCGAGAATCATGGCATGTAACAGAATAGTCTCATGGGGCCTGCCGGCGTGCCTAACAGGAGAGACGAGGGCCGTCAGTTTCATTGCTAGAATTCAGAGCATAGATCACATCAATAACCGTCAGATACACGTTCAGCAATTTACCAGAGCGCAACGCAGCACAGCAGATGCTAATTAGCATCTGCGTCAATCGGCTGAGAAATAAAAACATAGAGTAGCTATCAACATAAAACGATATAAAACTCGCTACAACATGAAATACAGCCGTGTCACGGTGTATTTGCATTGGGTCTCAGGCAAAAAAACAACTTGGCTTATGTGCCCAACTGTAAAGAAGAGTGTATTGAAAATGAGCAACTGATTTTTTCCTCCTTTTTCTAATGTTTTTTTTTCCCCTTTAGAACCAATATCTGTGCTTCAGGCGCTCTTTGCAATTAGCATAACCAGTTATGCGCAGCGATCGTCGCCAGCAGGTGTTTTTCCTGACGGCCTGAGTCTCCCCAGTTGACATAATTCTCGCAGAGCGTTGCTGTTGGTTTGGAATAACATGAACTGCAGAAACCTTCGAGCAGAATGATGCAAAGGTCAAGGCAAAAGAAAAAAAAAACTGGCCTTCTCTGTTGCCTCTAACTGAGCAAAAAAACTAAATGTGACATTCTGATCGAGCGGATGGGTGTCTGATATGGAGAAGGTGTGGAACACAGGAGTTTGTGATCTCATTCCAGTACATGGTCTTTTGGTAATAAAAGTTTCATTTTGGGCTTTCGAGAACTACATGATAGAGACAGACGCCCACTGTCCACATCAACCTGAACTTCCGGCAGTTGCTACGGGGGCGGGAGCTCCTTAACAACGAGCCCAAAGCTGGAAGCTGGGGCTTAAGCAAACCACTTCCTGCCGCAGTGACACAGCACTTCCTGTTATTAACAGCCATTCAGATTCAATATAGCATGCTATCAATGTTTTCAGAATGACTGAGCGTTGACATTTCCGTAGGCTGAAATAGGTTTGATATTATTTTCATGGCTAATATTTCGGATTTGGAAACAGACAGGGGAATGTCACATGCACAAAGAAACCATAACACAGTGCTACAAGCCACAGGCGATATTCAGCATGGATTGTAGGTGTCAGGAAACTAGCAGTTGAGGTTGAGACAGCAGTACACATAATAAATGGGAGTTTATTCGCACTAGCAGGGGTGCAGAGTCAGGATCCTTGCTCAGGCGAGCCTGGCTTGGTGACCAGACAGCCGGAGTGCAGCACAGAATCAGGTTCGGTGATCTCAGTCACTGGCATAGGCAGGGTCGCACCAGGGCGCTCAGCAACAAACTAGAATATAGACTGATTTGGGAATGAAAAACAATCCAAGCATAACTGCAACACAGCAGACTGCGACGGCGTAGGGTGAAAAGGGACATCCACACGCTCTTAAGGAAACAAAAAAAAAAAATGCATTTGCTGTCAAGAATAACTAACTCAAATCAGGTGGAAAGAAACAGGAAAAACACAGAAATGGCGGGCTGAGAAACAAGACAATAAAAGAAGCGCTATTAGAACAAGAGCACTCAAACGTATACCTCCGCCAAGGCCCAACAGTCGCCCACAGATCCGGGACACAGTGGTGAAGAATCCTTTCAAAAATTCCTGGATCCATAACTTGATCCGGATCAATCCCAAAATAAAATCACTTCCAAATTGGGCCAAGACACACCCTTGGTAAAAAAAAAAAAAAAAATCATAAATATCTGTCCATAACTTTTTCCGTAATGTTACCCACAAACCAAAGGTATAACATAACCTCCCCAGTGGCGGTAATAAGAGAACATAATTAAGGGACATCAGGGAACGAGATGAAAGGGTAACACATAGATGTGGGACTGAAAAGAAAAAAAACGGAAACCAGACCCTGCAGTCAAGGAGACAAACCAGACATCGAACAGAGAAAAGATTACCGAATCCTAACAGTAAGGCAAGTCCAGATCGACCCACAGCAGGACAGGTAAAATATACAGTATCTTAGGAAAGCACCTGCCTAATAAATGGTTCAATTGGCTGATTTCAGGCACTTGACAAAAGGAACTGAAATTAATACAAAACACATTTACCTATAATTATTATCTGATGTATTTAATTGAAAATGTTATCAAGCACCCAGGTAACCCATGTGTAAGAACACATGCCTCCTCTGCAGGCGCTCTCATGTCCCGTCTAAATTCCCAACCTGGCACCTAATCACCCTCTGATTTAATTGGCTGTGCAAATTGCACTCTCCCTCTCCACCTCAAACATGTTAGATGGGCATTCTGGTGCAAAATGGCTGCCGTGCATTACTCAGGCGAGTTCTCCACACTTGCAGAGGTGATATGAGATTCCCCCATGTGACTGTAAAATGTTTGGAATACCTGGAATAAAGGGCTATATAAATTTAATGTTCAATTATTAATTCATTGATAATTCACCACCTTTAGAAGTAATAATGACAACCAAACATTTCCTACAATTTCATATCAATCTTTCAGGTCTCTGTGTCACAGTTTTCGATTTCTTCATCCCAGAATCGTTGTCATGCAGATAAATTGCCAAATCAACTAGCATGAGCTGCTTATTTCAAAAGTGGCTTACTCTTTGGTTTATGTCATGACTTTGACTTAGCCACTCCAAAAGCCATTTCTCAAAGGCAGAAGCTCCACCACACAGCAATAAGGGTCATGATCTCCAAACGGTCAACTCTGACCTAGGATGGCTCTTCCTCAAAGAGCCAATGTGGCTGGTCCTGTTTATCAATAATAATAACAACAATAATAATAATAATAATAACACTACTATGCATTTACATGCAGCATTATTGTCGAAATTTTTCCATCTCCCTTCCCTTCTATGTATGCCAGAGACTGTACATATTTTAAAAGAACATATGCGGACCACAGAGTTATTGCACTTCCGGTGACTCAGTAATTCTGAACAGTGTGCAGAAAGATAGTCAGACATGTCTTAACTCGCTGTGCATTACTTAGCAAGTGTAGAACCACACACACACACACACACACACACACACACAACGTAGGCTTGTATATGGAAGGTCGGGACATGTCCGTACCAATATTTTGGGAAGCCAGATTGTCCCTCCCAATATTTCAGCAAACTCGTTCTTATCATCTTTCCAGACACGCCAAATAAGACCCAGCTGTGGAGGCAACGTCTCCGAGACAACCAATTTATGCATTCTAGAATTTGATTGACAGGGAGGGGCTATCTGAAGGCTAAAAGTCAAGAGTAAACTGACCACGCTTAACAGTCATGAATATTCATTTTTGTCCAAAGCGGCGCTTGAGGCACGCAACTGAGTCACCACCTTTGATCACATGTGTTTGCAATGGCCTACCCCTAGAAGAGAACCGTAATTTGGCATTTGTTCCAGATTTTTCCTCATCGCATAACTATAGCACTTTTCCCGTGGCCGAACTGATGACATATACTGATATTACCTCAGGTACGTATCACTTTCGTGGAAATTCCATAGTCTGAGAGCGTGAGGAAATAAAAGTCACTCCATGTGAAGACATGCTGCTAATATTTTGCCAAACTGAATGCCAAGTGCAATGTTGCTTGAATAAGTGATCTAACTAGTCAGAAACAGATAATTACTTGAAGTTGCTAGCAACCTTCTTACCAGAAAATAGTGTCAACGAATGTTAATTAAACATTCTCACTAGTTTCAACTGGCGAGCTAAACCTGGATTCTGTCACATGTTGGTCAGTAATCGGTTGCCAGCAGTAGAGAATATACGCCGGGTAGATATGTCAAATCATGAGGTGAATTTCAGTGGAGAAATCCCAGCAAGGTGCCATCATTAATTAATCAATAATATATTTGAGGTCGATGTCTGTTTGTCTGTGTGTATGTACACGTTTTTCTCCTACATTTCTCAACCGATTATCACCAAATTTGGTGTGAATATCCACTTGGACACCAGGAAGGACTTGACGTCGCCCGATTTTTGAAAAACGGTCATGCACGCAGAAAAAATGTTAATTTCACTTCGGGTAGCGGGTAGCAGCTGGTTATTTTGTCTGCAGGAACCACAGCAGCAAGCTCGAGAAACAGAGTAAGCTGTTGAGGATACAGGCGTATCAGGGCTTCACATGAGGTCATAATTATGACTTGTTCTGTGGAATTATAGGGAAAGCATTAAAGTTAGTCTCATGATGTTCAGCAATTATAACCTTTGAAAGTCAAAATGTCCGAACCAACTTTGGCTCAGTGGGGGAAATGAAAGACACACGTAATCGTAAATCTGACATGATCCAGTCTGATTAACGCTCGGTTTGCGGCTCGTCCAATTCATAGTCGGTGGTCCATTTTGAGGTGTTAATGGCAGCTGCGATAGCGTTACTGCAATATTAAGATGCTTAATAGAGAGGACGGCGCGCTGACTTGCTAGTTATATATCCACTCACTTTGTATCAATGTCCAGGTTACTAGATCTGAACAGGTTTCATGAGTGCGCTGAGATGGTCTGAGCGGGTTTAATGAGTGTGCTGAGATGGACTGAGCGGGTTTAATGAGTGTGCTGAGATGGTCTGAGCGGGTTTAATGAGTGTGCTGAGATGGTCTGAGCGGGTTTAATGAGTGTGCTGAGATGGTCTGAGCGGGTTTAATGAGTGTGCTGAGATGGTCTGAGCGGGTTTAATGAGTGTGCTGAGATGGTCTGAGCGGGTTTAATGAGTGTGCTGAGATGGTCTGAGCGGGTTTAATGAGTGTGCTGAGATGGTCTGAGCGGGTTTCATGAGTGTGCTGAGATGGTCTGAGCGGGTTTCATGAGTGTGCTGAGATGGTCTGAGCGGGTTTCATGAGTGTGCTGTGACACACACACACACACACACACACACACAGTGTAGATGCACTCATACAAACAAACACACACACACACACACACACACACAAACACACACACACACACACACACACACACACACAAAACACCATGTATGGGGGCTGCTTCATTATTAGCAGTACCTGTGGTATGACTAATACCAACTGTTCAGCACTTCCTCGTAACTCTGCTGAGAAAATTGTCGGAGTGATATCATTCGGTCAAGACAACCATCTGAACAAAACAGTCCCTCCTCACCCCTGTTTCCTTTGAGCAGTGAGTTGTGGAGGGTGAGAAATAGCACTTTGGAATGCGAGAGAAGGCATGACAGACTTTCCCCTGCATGTAAAGTGAGGCCCATTCGCTATGCTTTTGGTCATCACTGACTTAGGGATCAGGGACCCTTTTCACAGAGCAAGATCACTGAGTTTGCTGGATATTTGAATTGAGTAATGCTCGGAATGGCTCTTTTCGTTTCTGTCCATGGTCTAGATTTGGAAGTATTTTAGATTTTTTCCTTAATTTAAATCCTAGCCATGTTTTCGACACTTGTAGCCAGTCAAAATGCTGTTTTCCAACTAAACACAAAACATATTCATCTAATCCAGCAGCCATACCAATATTTGATCTGTGGCTGAAGCTAAGCAGGTGTGGGTTTGGTTAGTCTTTGGATGGGAGACCACCTGGGAATTGCAGTTACTGCTGGATGAGGTGTTGGTGGCCAATAGGTTGTGCTCTTTCCTCTGGTGGAATAATCCCCAGTGCAGTGATGGGGACACTGTACCGAAATAGACACCGTCTTTCGCATGAGATGTTAAACCAAGGTCCTGCCTCACTGTGGTCACTAAATATCCTATGACGCTTATCGACAAGAGTAGGGGATTCCTCGGTGTCATGGCTAAAATCCCAACCAGCCTCTTTCAACCTGCCACCAAATCATCCCCTGATCTAATTGGCTGTGCAAATTGCCCTCTCTCAACCCCCAGGGCTCCTTTGAAAAAGAGATTTTCAATCTCAGTGGGAATTCCCTGGTTAATTAAGAGTTAAATAAAAAAACAAAAGAATCCAACAATTTTACCCTCCAGGGTGTCTCCATCAGCTTAACCAACTTTGACCGAGCTGGAGGCTGGTTTTGAGCTGCAAAATTCCAGCTCTGACTTGGCAGAAGTGTTGAAAGCGGAGCGTAAACCACCTCAGAATGCATCAGAATCCCAGCTGGCCATTGCATCTTTGGGTATGTTATTTAGCGAAATGCATATATTTCACTTTACTGATCGATGAAAATCGATGCATTGGATGTGCTGTCATTCTGCCAACCACTGATGCCAACGAACAGCCCCAGATGAGAAGTCAGATTCACACTGAACTGAAGCACCAGGCAGACAGAGAACAGAGATGCCCTGAGCTGAAGATGCCCTGGAACGGAGTGAGACTGGAGTATCTGCGAAAGGTGCTACTCTTTATGAACATGGTGTTTTATTTTCGCAAATATTTCACCTCTTTCTGAGCATTTCTCATCCTCCCTGCTCGCTGCTGAGGTCCGTTCTGAATGAGTGTGTGTGCATGTTTGCGTATGTGTTCATTTGTGAGCGTGTGTGAGTGTGTGTGTGTGTGTGTGTGCGTTCATGCAGGCATATCTGTGTTTGAGTGTGTGTGAGTCTGTGTACATGTATGCTCACGTAAGTGTGCATGTACAGTATGTGTGCATGCGTGTTTGAGTGTATGAGTGTGTGCGTCTGTGTGTGAAGGTGTGTGCGCCGTGCGTGTATGCTTGAGTGTACGTCTGTGTGTTGGTATTTTTGTATTTGAGTATGTGTGGGTGTTTGCATGTGTATGTTCATGAGTGTGTGCGTGACAGTATACATATGTGTGTTTGTGTATGAGTGTGTGTGTGTGTGTGTGTGTGTATGAGTGTGTGTTTGTGCAGTGGTCTGCAATTGCAGTTACATGAGAGCAGTTGGTCAATGGGAAGAAGTTTCCATATATGACAGTGTGACCTTTGCTTTTTTGCTGAAATCAGAGTCAGTGTACTGTGAGTTCCGTTTGAGTTTGCACGTACCGTGACAGGTCACGTACAGCCTGCTTTCAACCTTTATATAACCACCTCTCATGTGTTCATGAAATTTCACAACTATACCTTTATCTGCTGCTGCAACAACATCTCTCCCCCCAAAAAATGAAGATATTAAGAAATAAATAAAACATTTCAGTTTCCTTCCACCATAATCTGTGTTTCAATATCTTCCTCAGCAATAGCGAAAACTTTAACATTTCACAACCTATTTCATGCGGCTTTCTAAAACAGGATGTCTAAGCATCATCATTCTGGTGAACCAAACACAAATACCCAAAAGTGCAAACACCTTTTCACTCATTATCCTGCAGTATATAACCTATGTATTTTCATGCATTTCAGTAAGTTTAGCTAAATCAAAGCCATAGTTGATTGCAAAATTCCTAGCTGCTCGTGTCCTCATTGTATTTGGTGTATTTTTCGAGTCCAATAAGCAAAGCAAACTTGCAATAGCAAAATTGGAAATCTTTGAAGTGTAACTTGGAGTATATAGAAAAATATTCTATTAACCTGTTATTGCGGGTAATGTAAGCTAGTCCCAAGTACCCATGGCTCAAACATGATATTATTACATGACCCATGACTTTTTCATTGATGTTCTTGAATTTTTGTTGCATTTTTTTTTTTCTTAACTTGCCCAGACATTTTGAGCGCACTGAAGGACATCATCATTATCGAAGGTTTCTGCCAGTCTGTTACGACCGGTCTTCTTTACAGTGGCTTGTACTGGAAATTACATGAAATTACTTCTACATCCTTGAAATATTAATCTGAAAATTAATTTAAACATATGCAGTACATTGACGCAATCTGAACATTTTTGTCACAAGAGAACTATGTTTCATTTGTTCGACTTTGTGCTGCTAATAAAGTATAGCTCATGGCTATTGCCCCGCCACTTTGACTGCAACTTCTATATATATATATTTTTTTTTTTAAAGGTGTATATTTTAGAGAAAAAACAACTATGTTAATAACATGAACTGTGAAAGCTGTTTATTAAACTTAACTTCTCTGCCATTAAAGATTTCATATAAACAATAATATTTTGAAAATAGAGACTTGTGCCTGGGTCAAACGCTGTAACTTTTACTGGGGTCTGACTTTGACTTGTGGACTTGAGACATACCTGTAAGCTGTCTAACTTGATCATGTCCTGTTCAGATGCCTTTATCTTTCTTGCAAAAAGCTGAACTAACACACCAGGGTCTGTGGTACATGAATGAAATTTCAGGGTTCGGCTATGACTAATCTCCGTTTCTTCTCAGAGACTCGCGCCTATATTCATTCAATTGTTCTGAGGAAAGTAAAAGTCTAAAAATAACTGGTTGTTTCCACATGGGCAATAAGAATGTGGCTGATTCACAAAGGGCATTTGGGGATTTGTGTGAAATAATGGGGAACCACTTCAGCAAGACGAGACACTGAAGAGTCTGTGTAACTCTACATTTCCCAGAAACTATGATAGTTACCAATGGAGAACATTGCACTGGATCACAAGAGATATTTAGACTTTTTCTCAGAGGAGGGCACAAAGCTCTGAAGAGGAGGTGCCATGTCCTTGAGATCATGTCCAATTTCTCCTGACAGATCATGTAATATCTCCCTCGCAAAGGACAGTCTATCTTAAACTCGGAGTTGAGGCTGGATGTCCCCGCTGGAAATGACAGGTTGTGACCATTAGGGACTTTTTATAAAGGGTTGAAATGAGCCCCTAAGAACCATTCTGGACTGAGCCATTGTGGGGTACTTTTGAGAAAGCGGGACTCAAAGTTGCCAGCCTCCTGTGTCATCTACAGTCACTGGCAACAAAAACAGTGCATACACTACAAACTCGAGACGTGTAAAATTATGTGCATGAACTTCTTATGCAGGTCTTGGATGCATAATCATCATTTAAAGTAAAACCTACCGACTGTTGAAGAGGGACCATCATCTTCTGATTCATTTGGGACAAACTGCCATGGGTCTCTGCCATCACCATCATCATCAATCATAGCAAGGAACTCCTCATCAGTGAGATACCTAGCTGCCATGTTTACAGTGAATTATGGGAAAGCTGTGGGATGGCCCACTATGGATTAGGCAAACATCGTCTCTGCCACTGTGCACACGCAATGCACTGCCTAAGCCAAGGGTGTCCAATCTTATCCATAAATGGGGGTGTGGGTGCGGGCTTTTGTCCGAGGCAGCAGTGCTACTACACCTGATTCCACGAATTAACTAATCAGGGGTTTCAATCAGGACCTGGGTGGGTAGAATTAGGTGTGTTAGTGTTGAGCTCTAATAAAAACCAGCACCCACACCAGCCCTTTTTGTACAAGATTGGACACCCCTGGCTTAGGCAGTGCAGTGCGTGTGCACAGTGGCAGGGAAGTGTTTGCTTGTATTAAAAATCCTTGTGGGCAGATTGGGGTTGACCCCTTTAGGAAACATAGATCTCATTTTTCTGCATGTGCAAACTACCTAAAATAAATTTTGCCCAAAGTGCGGGATGGCCCTGTGTGGGTCTTAGGGGCTCAAATATCTGCTGGAATTACTGAGACAGAACTGGTCAACCTCCCATGCTCTTCCGTTAAGAGAAGAAAACACAAGGATGTACACATATTGGGTTTCACATTTACATTGATGTTTAGAGCTGAGCAGTATGGAACCTGTATGTACTGTGCATTGTAATTAAAGAAAAACATTTGGTACTGCCTCACCATTTATCTTCCTTGACAATTTAATCCAAATGAGATAAACAAGAACTAATTGCACTGTTTTACATTTATTTATTAAAAATTATGTGGAGCACACTTGGCAGTGCACGCAGAAGGTCATTAGAATAGGTACTAAACATAGATAAAATAAGGTATGATTCAGGTAATGCATCAGTCATCTCAGTAATGAACACCAAAATATAGACTGGACTTCAAGCATCATATTAACCACAGCAAAGTGTCACGATAAACAACTATGCAACAAACTACGGAGTGAGATGAGTTAACAAACAACTATGAAAAACAGCCAGAAATAGGATAGTATAACCCAAATGGTAATAAACAGTCACAAAAGAAAGAAAATCATGATAGATGATGGGTTATGCGTACATGCCAACTCTGCCGCTTTTGGCGATAGACTACCGCTTTCGGCGCGTTTCATTCTGAACAAAACGCCCCAAAAGCGGTAGAGTTGGCATGTCTGGGTTATGTGCTTTCAATAGTAAAGTGCCCGGAAATGGATGGGCAACATATGAAATTTATGTGAAAGATGTCTCTATAATCTCTACAACTGAAATCTCAGAATGTACATTAAACTTAAGCATGTTATTAATTGTTTGTTTGTTCCTTTTCTTTTTTCTTTTTGTCTGCGCATCAATAATTCAAAACAACATCAAGAAAAATATATTAATTTGTCCCAAACATAATGAAGCCGCTATACGTCTCAATGCACGGATAGTAAAAGCTGTTCAGTTTGGAGAGATTTCGGTAGTCCTGTGGGCAATGAGCAGCGATGGCCGCCCTCATGTTATCAGGTGCAGTATCATGCTGCAGCAGCAAGAATCCTGTGGGCGGCAGTGTTGCACAACTGTAGGGCCTGTAGAAAGAATACGGCGGTAATCTGATTGCCGGCCATGATAACCTTTACACGGGCAGAAAGCCTGCGCTCTCATTATGAAACATCCTCGTTGTTGTGAAATATCTTCGGCACACATTAGTCGTCTAGGACAGTAACCCGTGACGCGGTTTTTGTTTTTGCAACTCAGTTCTGGTATTTAGAGTTTAAATCGGCTGGTTCTCAATGGGACACCGTAGTATGATTTTAAGGACAAAAGACGGCAGAGAGATCTGATACAAAGACAATTAAATATTTATGCGGCTGATCAATCCAGTGCAGGGGTCTCCAACCCTCTTCCTGGAGAGCCAGCATCCTGAAGGTATCACTCCAACCAAAGCAAACCCCACCTGCTTTCCCAGTTCGAGATCTTGACGAGCTGATAATGAGCTGAATCAGGTGTGTTGATTTAGGGTTGGAGTAGGAACCTACAGGATGGTAGCTCTTCAGGAACAGGGTTGAAGACCCCTGATCTTGTGAATAATTTACTGCATCATCAGATCATTGGCTCAATTTCAGACACGAGAGTGCCCTCTATTGTGGAAATGATTTAATGTAATGTGCCCGGCAAGCTAATGTAACATGAATGCCACATCCACATTATAAAGATTTAATTTAACCCCCGATGCATTCTAACATTTTGATGTATAGATATAGCACGAGAGAGAGAGAGAGAGAGAGAGAGAGAGAGTGAGGAGAGAGTCAGACAGAGAGAAAAACAGTGAGAAAATTAATTTTCAGAAGTTTGAGAACGCAGCTAATGGCAACGTCAATGAATGCACAGACTCTGTCACTGGCGATTAAAGTAAAATCATTGGCAATGTACTTCCAAAAGCAACACTGTCTGAACCTATAATCCAGTCAGAAACCTTTGGTTGGCCGGGAGATTTGTGCTAAACACAATGCATGGACCACCACCTTCAACTCAGGGGACCCAGACATCCACAAAGCAGCCAGATACAACCTCCCCAAGTCCACCAGGATTGCTAAGTGGGACTATAGGGACAATGTAAGGTGTATGTACTACAGCTCCGACTCTAGAGGTATGTTGTATGTCACCAACATCTTCGACCTGATAAGCTTATTGGAACAAGATCACAGAAGAAGCCAGTTGAGCTGCTTTAACCTCCGAAGAGGACTTAAATTCATAGGAACGTTTGATATTTTAGTCAGGGGACAGTTTGGAGTCAGGCTGCGGTAGACTGGATCACAAAGCGGTTCAGGCTTGGTGTAGTTGAAGGGGCTGATCCGAGATCAGCGAATTAACCATGACCTGCAGGCTGGTACACTCCTTCGAACAGGGCCGGAGGAGGCGTCCAGACGGCACACGCCAAGACCGCAAACTGGGAAGAGAATCTCAAATAATTTGCTACTCGGTGAGTCAGGGAAGTTTAACACTGAGGCCAGAAGACGCAGTGCAGCAAAGGGATGACAGGAACAGGAACTTAAATCGACATGACAACAATAAGCAACAGGAAAAGGGCAAGATTGGGAGTATAAAAGGAATGGTGAAGCATGAGGCAATGATTAAATAATGAGAAATAAGAAGATAAACCGAGGGAAAAAGCTGACAAGGATGGCTGGATTGCTGGTAAAACAATATGGCGAATCTCAGGGTGTTACACAGCCTCACCTTAGTTAGCCAGCGGTTCCAGCTACCCTCAAGCCATCATTAATATCTCAAAGAAACCAGTGGCCATCTGTTTAAACAACTACAATACTCTCACATTGACATCACTTATCATAAAGTGGCTCGAGCGACTAGTTAAAACCCACATCTGCAGCTCTCCTCTGACACCTTGGGCCCTCCTCTGTTCGCTTACAGACCAAACAGGGCCATCGATGACACCAGCGCCTTGGTGACATCCACTGCATTCACTCGAGTGGCCTGAGGGAATACAAACCTAAGAATGCTTCCCATTGATTGCAGCTCAGTATTCAACACTCTCATTACTTCAAAACTCCTCTCGAAACCTGTTGATCTTGGACAGTAGTCCCCCCTCTGCAGCTGGATATTTGACTTCCAGGAGGGCAGTCCCCAGGAGGGTGGAATTGGCAGCCATGCTTCCTCCTCTCTGATCGTGAACACAGGTGCACCACAGGGCTGTGTGCCCCACCCCCTCCCTGTGTACTCACCACTGTGCTGCCGAGCAGAGCTCACTGTCATCACATGACCTTCCGGGTCCTCATCTCGGACATCACTGAGACGATCTACAGAGTGAAGGTGAGGATACTGACTCACCCTCAACATCAGCAACCCTAAAGAGATTATCATGGACTTCAGGAGACAGCGAGGGGCGGACACAGCCCCGTCCACAATGGTAATATTGAAGTTGTAAGGGTCACCAGCTTCAAGTTCCTTGGTGAGCACATCACAGAGGACATCTCTTGGACACTACGCACAGACACTGTGACCAAGAGAGCTCAACTGCAGCCCTATTTCCTGAGAAGGCTGGGGAAGTTAGGCTTGAACACCAGCATCCTCATGAACCTCCACAGCGCGCCATCGAGAGCTTGCTGTAATGCAGCTGTTCTGCTCATGGCAGCTAATCACTACAGACTGGTGAAGGCAGCGCAGCACATTGCTAGCAATAGGCTCTCAGCCATTAAAGATGGCCACCATCAGTGCTGCCTGCGGAACACATGGTGAGGTTGGATATTCATCACTCATCAAAAGACACAAGACAGTAACAGCTGGCTGCAAATCAAAATTAATCTGAACCATTTTGTCTTCTAAAAGAGATTTATTGAGACATGAAATATTATTATTCAACCTTAATTCCAGGCTAATTGGGACAATGTTTAAAATATAAATATATAGGAAGCAGTAATTTGTTAATTCCTTTATGTCTATATTTAATTACAAAATAGCTGGCAAAGTAAGTGTTGCTTTAACTCATCAATCATACGGTATTATTTTAAAATAAGTGCTATTGCAAAATGTGACCTGAAACACGTTTCAGTGAAGTTTAGGCAGGTGCATTTTATGCCTACGGCCTACGAAGATCATGTCAGGTCCTATTGTGAAGCCCTCTCCCAGGCCAAGGTGCAGTACTACTCCACCCTCATCGGCTCCCTGCAGAACCACCCCAGATCACTGTTCACCACCATCTACTGCCTCCTTCGCCCCCCTGACGTCCCCCAACCTGCTGCCCCCAACCTCTGCTCTGAGTTCCTGGACTTTTTTCAGAGGAAAGTGGACACAATTCACCAACACCTCTTAATACCTGCAGGGTGCTGCCCCCTCTGCAACATGCCTGCCCCACTGCAGCTTCTCCTTCCGCCTGGATTCCGCCTTCTCCCATTGCATATGACCATGACATTTATCAAGCTCTCCTGTAATTCAGGAGACTGATCCACTAACTGGGCAATTCCAGTTAAGGAGAACTGAAGCGGTCCTCTGCTCCCCCCCCCCGGAAAGATTTTAAATGAATCATGTGCCTGTTAATCTACTTCTAAAATTATATACTTTATTGGTTTTACCTGAGATGAATACTTTCTTCCGCAAAGACATTAAGAATTAATAATAATAACAATAATGATAATAAATCCAACAATTTTAATTGTGCAAAATGGCTCATGTTCCTCAACTGCCGCGACCCTCTCCATCTGGCAACTCTCTAACACCCATTCAATCAAATGATAACTGTAAGAGCATGTAGAAAGAAAATCTAGGAAGGCTGCGATAATCAACCAGGGAACCTTTTTGATACTGGGACTCGCCCTTGTTTAAGCAGTCCATGGACACACCCCAAATCTGCCCGCATGCTATTTTCTTTAACACGCAAGTGTCATTGTCACTCGATATCATCGGAGCATCAGCAGATTACGGGCGGAGACAGCTGTCTCCTCTTTAACCCTCTGTTAAACAAGTACCTTTCCAACTGTGTAAAAATAATTTCCCTTGGCATATATGTTGATTATGGGCCAATATTTGGAAAAATAGTTTTAAAAAAATAATAAATTCACCCTTTGACCCTTAATGCGAATGTAAAAATTAAAGTGACAGACCATTCAAGTTATTCTCAAATGTTTATTTGGCGATAAGAAACAAAACCAGCAGGGTGTCCAGGCTGTTAACCCTTTTACTTCATGTAACAGATATGCTACCGTGGTAAATAGAGGGTTAAATGATCAGAGTAAATAAAAAAGTGATAAGCTAATATTCCAGGCAAGGCGGTGCATCTCGGCAAATATGGGAGCAATCGCGCATTCCTGTTCACTCGCAATCAAAGGGTTTGGAGAACCGCAACAGAACGATCACATCCCTCAGCAGGACGGTCATTGTTACAAACCGCCACGTTTAGACGAAGAAAAACAAACTGCTGGCAGTCTGTCTCTGTTTATTGTACCCATTCAAGAAAATGAAAAACAGAGAACAAAAATCTTCGCCTCCAATTGCATTAACAGTTTGCAAATTTACTTGCAATATTTTGAGACCGTGTACCATTTTAAGGGAGACAGGGGCGCGGTGGGTTTTTAATTAAATATGAGTTAAAAGAAATTTGGGGGTTTAAATATTAATCGGGGCTGCTAAAATACTCTGTAGGTGTTAGTCTCATCTCTGAACTACAACACATTTGATTTTAACTGAAAATATATGAAGATAAACCAGACTATAAACTTGAATGTATGAGTTCACATCTAAACAAAGAAGTAACTGGTTCCTTTAACAGTTTTTATGTCCAAACGCAGTTATATCCCCTACTGCAGCTGTACATGGGGAGGCGAGGGAGTACACGGGGAGGCGAGGGAGTACGCGGGGAGGCGAGGGAGTACGCGGGGAGGCGAGGGAGTACGCGGGGAGGCGAGGGAGTACACAGGGAGGCGAGGGAGTACACGGGGAGGCGAGGGAGTACACGGGGAGGCGAGGGAGTACGCGGGGAGGCGAGGGAGTACGCGGGGAGGCGAGGGAGTACGCGGGGAGGCGAGGGAGTACGCGGGGAGGCGAGGGAGTACACAGGGAGGCGAGGGAGTACACGGGGAGGCGAGGGAGTACACGGGGAGGCGAGGGAGTACACGGGGAGGCGAGGGAGTACACGGGGAGGCGAGGGAGTACACGGGGAGGCTAGGGAGTACACAGGGAGGCTAGGGAGTACACAGGGAGGCGAGGGAGTACACGGGGAGGCGAGGGAGTACATTGCCCTTTTCCTCATTTCTTCTATGTTTTGAGGTTTTTCCTAGGTCTGTGATTGGACACGGCCCTGTATTCAACTGACGCTCATTCTGATGTCGGCATTTCAAGGTTTGGTTAGGAATGTAATAATGACATATTTGTCATTGCTGATTTTACAGCGTTAGAGAGCTTTTTTTATAGAGTGAGTAACTGCTGCAGATGCCAATCGCTAACAGAGATATGGCCCCTCAAGACAGAAGTGTTCGGAACCCTCTGCTCAGTGAAGGGGAGAGAGAGAGAGAGAGAGAGAGAGAGAGAGAGAGAGATTTTTACACCAGTATGCTCAGTTTTTTCAATTTTGTGACTATTATGAGTCAGACTTGCTGCATGCTGCGAATATGGCATTCATGTTTCTATTTTGCTATACACTGTATTATGTTTCTGTTACTTTGGAAAGTTACTCGTTGTCCAGCCAACAAAGCAAATTTAAAAAACTCGGAATCAGGCAGAAATAAAAGAGAATTGTGCGTGAAAGAGGAGATTGAGGCTTTGTTCACCTCCAATGCTTCAGTTTAGGGAAGGATGAAACTTAGACAAGTAGATTAACTGTGAGGTACAATTCAGGAACCAATTCAGGAGAGACAGAAATCCAGAAACCGTATGCCTTTAATGGGGTCCGAGTCAAAGCCAAAAAACACAGGAATTGCCGAGCCACAATACGAAATCCAAAAACAGTGTCGACTAGACAGGCAGGGGTCAGAACCAGTAAGACAGATGAGGAGAGGTGGAAAAATGGCAAAAAATCGTAGTCGATGAACAAAGCTAAGGGTCATACACAGGGCATCCAAACACAGAAATCGTGGTCATACAAAAATGGGTCAAAATCCAGAAAGACAAAAACAATACAAAAAGGGCAATGGCAAGAATCAAAGTCGGACAAACCAGTAGAAGAGAAACAATATACAATGGCATACGAGGCGCTCTGCATAAAGAAATATTGATCAACGTTCTGACAAGAGCTGTGAGTGATATGACTGCTTAAATACACACAGGGAAGGTCACATGCTATACAGGAATCAGGTGTAGGGAATCAGGCTAATTACAACGGGAGAATCACATGAGGGAAGCCCTAACCACGAAAACTGGCGAAAGACAAGACACGAACGGGAATCACACAAACAGCCTATGACATTTAAACAGCTCCGGTCCAGGAGTTCTACGTGCACAGATAACGAGCGCAGGAGAGTGATTAAGCACGTGCAAGAGATTCACGCTGAACATAGGGAGAGGACAGAGACAAGCCGAGGGGCGGAGTATAGAACAGGGCGATTGCGGAGAGGGAATTAGTCTAAATTAGTAGCGGTGCAACTTTACATATTTAACTAGAGTGCTCGTTAGTAAGTAAGTAATCTTATATACATGGGTTAGTTGTGTTAGTAGACTATGATACAAAATACAAATGTTAGTCTTGTTAGTTATCAGAACAGAAAGGCGAAAGAAGTAAACGAGAATCGAAGGAATATTTCAAACACCAGAATTAATTTAAATCACCCGAAGTCAGTGAGCACGCAGACAGGGAAGACGGACTGAACCAACTAGATCACAAGACAGGGAAGACAAGTGTAATGGAACTGAGAAATGGAATGAACTAAAAACCTGAGTGTTACAATAACCAAAAAGAATAAATAAAAGAAAAAATCATGAACACAGAACCTGAACATAAACATGACTGAAAACCATAACCATGACATTAACGGAGAGCCATGGAACCTTTCTGACTAAATCTTTGCTGATAGCTCTTCTCTATAGTGAAAGTTTGGGTGATTTAAAAAATAAGACTTAATGCTGAGCTATTACTTTTCATCTTTCTTATGACTTACCCCACCGTTTCCCATCACACAGATCAGGGATCCTGTTCCTGGACCGCAGTCTGTATGTTCTCACACCTGATTCAGCGATCATAAGCATTAGAATATCCCTGGTTAACTCTGGCCGGACTGAAATCAGAACTCAAGATTTCCAGGAAAAGTACCAATCAAGAGGCCTTACAGACACAGATCGAGGCTTCATCCTGATTTCTTGCTCTTTGTGACCTTTCTTGGCTCTTTAACTCGGCCCCTTGCAGAGCATACAAGGACGAGATGGAAGGAAACGATATAGGAATGAAGAAATAAAGTCAACGGATTTTTAGCTTACTCAGTTAATCGCTAGTTTAATGCCTGGCCAATCATGGATTCGGGTGATAAAGAGAGGTGGGACCGCTGCATTGCTTGTACATCAATAATCTTTTGCTCTTGTGTGTAATTATCCGAACACAATTCTTCTGGAATGTTCTTTGAGATGGCGAACCTCAATCAAATATCAGGTCACGGATGGACAAGTGAAGACGAGGATGGATTAGAATAAGCAGTTGGATTGAAACACTGATCCTTTCTATGGTCTCAAACAGTGTGAACAGTCTTCCACTTTTACAAATATTGACTCATAATCTTCAAGATAATATAAAAAAATTAAAAAATAAAGTTGAATACAATTTGGTTGCATTTAATGCAGGACATTGGAGTTTGAAACAATGAGAGGGACGTTACAGTAGAACTCATTTGTGGGCATGAACTGTACATCCATATCATGTAAACAACATACAAACTGCATCTCTCAGTACACAGTGTTATCGTTCAAATACTTATGGACTCCAGTTATCTGTGAGCTAAGGAAACTAAAAGAGGCCAGTTGTGTGGACGTGGGAGCATCTCTCTGACATATGGAGGGTCTGTACTCGAATGTCAGTGAATGTTCGGGTGGCGCCTGTTGTTTCAGTCCCAGTCAGAATGGGGCGGGGTCCTTTATTCGCTCTTGGCTGGCTCATGGCGGTTGCCGAGGGATGACATCAGCGCGGCGGCAGATTTGGGGTGGGGTGCACAAACACACAGCTGTTAGCATGACCTAAGCACCGGATAACCCCTCCCTCTCCACATCTGCAGCCCATCACCCCACATTTCTCCGTTCCTGTCATCCTTTCATCCGTCGATCCCGCAGCTAGGCTCAGTGCTCGAGCGGGATGTTGGAGGCTTTACCGAATGCCGAGACAGCACATCTATGGAGCAGGAACATGGCTTGAACTTACTCCTGTCAGAAACACACCATCTTAGGAACCTGAAAAATTATCCTGTTAACCCTTTCAGTACTAATGGGACACATACGTCCCATCAGTATTTTTGCAGTGGGCCGTATTTATCCCATTACTATTGTATTGATTCCTGACAGGCCTATATTGACAGTTGATATTGATAAAATGACTTTTTATGTCGCAAAAATGGCATGTATATCCATTCAGTAACTCTGACTTGAATTACTGTATTCAGCATTGGAAGGGTTAAGACGGTGCTCTGTTGTTGAATGTACTGGTGACGACATCTGGGATCGAGTCCCAAACGCACCAGCAGCCCCGCTGGGTGGTGCTCAGACAGCCGTAGTGTGTACCTGGGTTCAGGAGGGTTTTTCTTGGCTGAAATCCAGAACTTTATGACGCACTGGCCACCCGTGCTGGACAGGAGAGCGTCTGCTTGTGTCAGCTGCATGTTAACTGTCTTCGTTCCAATCATGTCTGTTGAAGCTTGATTGGCAGGTTTAAGGGGCTCCCACACACTTTGCATTAATTGCTGCGTTATGACGGCAGCATCGATTTGGGGTAAAATGCACTCTTACAGTGATGACAGGAGACGTATAACACAGCCTCCACTGTCAGAACTGGGGCAGTTTGCAGTGATGCTCAACATGGTTTGAACAAAATCTCACTGACTGCAGTCACTGCTTTTACTTTCCTCAGGCATTAACATGAGCCAAAGGTAAACTCTGCACTGGCATCATGTAGAATAGCGACACACAGAGAACAGTCTTGCGTAGAATGGCGTGTCAGGTCACGTACAGTATTAGAGGCAGAAATTCTGGGGGATTTCATAATCAAGACCAGGCTTGATATAATGTTTTATACGATCCAAAATACTGGCAAACGGTGCACACTAGATAAACTTCAGTAGTAGAAAAATTACGATCTTTGTTAAGCTGTCCAGCTGTTCTTGTCCTTATATTATGCAATAAATAGTGTGCTTAAAAGTTGATCATGAGATCAGAACTCATTTGGACAACAAGTAATATCACAATAGATCATGTTTTTTCCCTAAGGACAGCACTTAAATGTTCTGCCGAGCAAATAGTAGTTAATCTCTAAACACTGTTTCAAGTAATTTTTGTGCTCTCCAAAGGTCTTAGATTTGGAGAGGAAATTAATGTCATCACCCATAGAGCTAATGCTAACATCTGTCAGCTCTCCAAATGAGCATAAGATGTAACATGGTTACTACCTGTAAAAATTAGATTGATTTAATTTATTTAATCATCATAGCAATGCACACCACACTCAATAATACACTTTAATGAAGTATCTATTAGTTAGATACATCATCTGGTCACCAGTAAAAAGGAGGCCTGATCTACAGAATGTGTTCTGAAATGAAATTGCATTTCTTCCACGATACAGTCACAAAGAATGCAATTCTGTTATTGACTCGTTGTGTTGTAAAGTCATTCTTAATTTTTTATATTTTCCCCATAATGTTGGGCAGGTCTGTTTTGACTGTTTTGTAATTTTACGTATGTTTGCTGCCATGGAGACTATGGGAACGTAATAGCAACCTGAACACTGAGAGCGCGGAGTGAGACCATCAGCTGGAACAGCGCTGTGTGCGCAGGCACCCCGTTTCTTCGTAAAATTCACGTCTCTGCTCGGTTTGAGAGTATACCATGACTAATTGAGAAAGACGGCTAGTCCTGAAGTCACAGGGTAACTGTGTATATTCTGATTTCTATTTGTAAAGCCGTCAGAGCCCAGACAGCAGTACACTCCAGAGCATTAGGTCTGTGGGAACTGCCTCTGAAAGTAGAACAAGCAAATGTTATTAATGCAAGTACCATGTGCACGTACAGCAACATGACAATTGTAGTTCCTAATACATCATTCCTTCTAAGGACCAATCGCTGCCGTTTGATGACATCACCATATGCTATATGGCCTTTTCTGGCATACTGTATTTTAGCAGTTCCACATAAGGCTCTACTCTCTAGAAATGTGGACGTTTTGTGTAATTCCCCATTTCAGTTCGTAATAATTTTTTAAAAATCCATATTGAACTTAAAATATCTGCGCTCGTTTCAACCATTTGTCTAATGGCAGGAAGCTAGCAAGCCAAGGTAATGCAAAAGGCTGTTGACCCAGTAGAACTTACTTGGGAAAATGGCGTCTTCCAGGAACGCGCCCTGTCATTTGAAGACGGATACTTGTTAAACCTGAATGCAAACAGGAAGAAAAGTAAATGAAGGAAAGAGATGGCAAATAGTGGGCCGTTGGTAAGGGTGGCTGGGGATTTAGAGGGGAGTATCAAGGCAAGTTAAGATACAAATGGGTAAAAATGAAAGAAAAAAAATTCAACAGAAACAATCTAAGGAAGGTGTTGGGCCTCCATAAGCTACCAGGCTAGCTGATCATCCTTGGCGTAGAGTCTACTAGTGTAAAACTTCACTGGAGGTATGGAGTGCCATTCTTCTACAAACATATTCCCTTTTTTCTGATTTAATGATGATGATAGAGAGCTCTGTCTAACATGTTGTGCCAAAATCTCTTATCTGTGTTCAGCTGGTTTGAGATCTGGTGACTGTGAAGGTAGTGGTCTATGCTTAGGATCATTTTAATACTCATAAAACCATTCAGTGTGGTTTTTATGCTTGTGCCCTGTGGGGTTTGGGGCATTATCATCCTGTAAGAGGCCCCTCCCATCATGGGAAGAGCTTCATCACAGGATATAAAGGTGATTCACAGAGAATAACTCTGTACTGATCTGCCTTGAAAAGGATGAGTGGATCTACACCACACTAGGAATATGAACAGAAGCATCTGCATCAGTTGTGTTTTTCTTCACAATTATTCAAGTTTTTTCCATCAATTTGTCCCCCGTCTGACAGTGTGAGGTCAGTAAACTTAATTTGAATGTCATGGAATTCAAGTTTAAGGGACTCGAAGGAAAAGGCTCTGTCGGAGATGGTGTGATGCAATAAATGTGATGATAATGAAAAGCAGAAATGATTATGCTAAAAATGTGACACGAGCAGAGCGAATGCAGATGGATTCTGTAAATACCAATGAGGAAAAAAATGTCTGTTACGGTGGGAAAACCTTGTGGCTAGATGACCATCAGGCATGTTTGCACCCTGACATAGTCAATGAATGATTAAAATCAATAATACATTTCTTAGTGTCACCAGGGCATTGGTTTCTTAATGTTCTATTCTGTTTGACTCAACTCAGTATTCCACTACACTGTAAAGGCCGATAGAATCAAGATGCTAAGTGCAGTGGTAGGAAAAAACCAGCTCAGCACGGACTTAAAACACTCACAGAGAGAGATACAGACCAAACAACAGCGACAGCTCTCACGCTTCCAAAAGGATGCCTAACCATCCGAAAAAAGGAAGCAAAGCGAGAGAGGGAGAAAAAGGAAGTATCTCGGGAACCGAGAGAACAAAGTACCCAAAATGGTGCAACACATAGGTAACAGAGGGAAAGGAAGAAAAGGGAATTTCCCTAGAGAAATAGGGAATAGAAATAACACAAAGATATTTTGCCAACAATTCCTGACTACAGATATCTTCTGGCTGTTGTGTTAGCTAAAATCAGACACTCCAGCGAGGGAGGCGTGGTGGGCATCTGGCTAATATAGACCCAGAGGAAGGTGCCGCCCTCGCCTGACGAAACAGCTGGAAGGAATCTGAAAATTAAAGGAACAGAAGTGGCTCTGAAAAGAGCCACAAAGAGAGTCTAAAAACCACAAACACAGTCAAAACCATGACAGGTATCAGATATCCGGGTGGGATCCAGGATATCCCGAGAATGGACCCAGCACTTCTCCTAAGGACCATATCCCTTCTAGTCCACCAAAAACTGGGCCCCGCGACCAACACTCCTCTCAGCCAGAATGCGACGCACGATGTAAACCGGCCCCCCCTCAATCATCCGGCGGCGGCTTGTCGACCGGTGCCAGGACACTTCTGCTCACCAGTTTAAGCCCAGAAACATGAAAAGAGGGGTGAATACGCGAGGATCTGGAGAGCTTTAATTGGATGGTGACAGAGCTGATCTTCCGCACTATCTTGGAAGGACCAATGAAGCGGGAAGCCAACTTCCATGACTCCAATCTCAAAGTAAGGTCCCAAGTGGAAAGTCAAACTCTCTGGCCAACCTAACAAGATGGGGCTAAATGGCGCCTTCTATCAGCGGCGGTCTTCTGTTTCTGCCCAGAGCGCAACAGAGAGGACCGCACCCTGGCACAGACTAACCCACAAAGCCGAAGAAAATAATCAACCGAGGGAACTTCTGAATCCCTCTCAGTTTCAGGAAAAAGCAGAGGCTGATAACCCAACTGAGCCTCAAACGGGGCAAAGACCTGTGGAGGAGTTAAACAGCGAATTATGGGAGTATTCTGTCCATGCCAAAAAACGACTCCACGATGAAGGATTGTCAGCCGCTAAACATTGAAGTGTATTTTCTAGCAACTGGTTAATTTGCTCTGTCTGCCCATTGGTCTCAGGAGGAAACCAGACGAAAGGCTCATGAAGGACCCTAGCTGGTTGCAGAAAGCACGCCAGAATTTTGCCATAAACTACGGGCCACGGTACGAGACAACATGGAGCACATAGTCCACACTGAAAAGGGTCGTCTCCGCGCCGAAGGGAGCATAGGCAGGGCATAGGCAGAAAAGCGGTCGTCCATGACCAAAATGATAGTGTTGCCTTCCGAAACTGGCAGACCCATAACAAAATCTAGAGAAATATTGCTCCATAGATGCTTGGGAATGGGCAACAGCCGCAACAGACTAGAGGGGGGGAGATGGGAAACCATGTTCCGTGCACAGATGCAACATGCCGCCACAAATTCCCAGATGTCCTTACGCATGCTGGGCCACCAAAAGCGTCGGGCCAAGAACTGCTTGGTCCGGTGAATCCCCGGGTGACTTGCCAAGCGGGAAGAATGCCCCCACTGGTGCACTTGGGAACGAGCTGCCACGGGGACAAACAAACAGCCAGGCAGCTCCCCACCAGGACCAGGATTGGAACACAAGACCTCCCGCAGAACAGACTCAACGTCCCACTGAATGGGAGCCACAATCTGAGCTGTCGAAATTTTTAGCTCCGGAATGGGATCGCGGCCCGAGCGGTCGTATATCGGCGACCAGTTGTCAGGCTTGATGTTTTTGGAGCCGGGGCGATTAGTTAACGTAAAGTTAAAGCGACTGAAAAACAATGCCCACCTCGCCCAGGAATTATGACGCTAAGTCTGCTGAATTTGTTGGAGATTCTTATGATCCGTCCAGACCACAAATGGATGTTCAGCCCTCTCCAACTAATGGCCCTACTCTTCTGGCAACTTAACTGCTAACAACTCCCGGTCACCAATGCTGTAATTCCGTTCAGCCGCCGACAACAACTGGGATAAGTAGGCACAGGGATGCAACAGATTGTCCCGAAGGGGGCGCTGGGGGACAAAATGGCACTCACTCTGACCTGCGAAGCATCAACCTCCACCACAAATGGGAGGGAGGGGTTGGGCAAAACAAGGATGAGCTCAGAGCTAAATCATTTCTCTGACTCCTGAAAAGCAACCTCAGCTGCTGGAGACCAAGCAAATGACGAGGAGGCATTCTTCTTAGTAAGCACAATAAGAGGGCAGCCACCACACTAGAATTGTGGATATACCTCCAATAAAAATTAGCAAAGCCCAAAAATTGCTGAACCTCCTTAACATTCTGAGGGGCAGGCCAATTCCTGACTGCTGCCACCTTGTCCGGATCCATGCGGACCGACCTTACTGATACAATGAAGCCAAGGAATGAGACTATCCTGGCATAAAAAATACATTTTTCAGCCTTAACAAAAAGTTTGGCTTTAAGGGGGGCCTCAAGCACTTGTCTGACGTGTTGTTTATGCTCTGAGAGAGTTGAAGAAAAATCATAATATCATCAAGGTAGACAAAGACAAATTTCTCCAACATTTCTCGGAAGATGTCATTAATGAGTGCCTGGAACAGAGAGGGGGCGTTAAACAATTTGAAAGGCATGACAATATATTTGTAGTACCCGTCGTGGGTATTAAAAGCCATTTTCCATTCGTCCCCCTCCGGGATCCAGGCCAAATTGTTCGTATTGCAGAGGTCTAAATTAGTGAAAAATGATGCCTGCTACAGACGTTCAAATGCAGAGTTCATTAAGGGCAGAGGGTACCGATTCTTAGTGGTTATGTTATTTAAGCTCCCGTAATTGATACAGGGCCTCAAACCGCCGTCCTTTTTCCCAACTAAGAAGAACCCCGCTCTAGAAGGAGATGTAGAGGGTTGGATGAAACCATTGGCTAGGGCCTCCTGAATATACTCATGCACTGCCTTACGCTCTGGCCCAGGCAGTGAGTATAACGCACCCCTGGGGGGAGTAGTACCAGGGATAAGTTTGATCTCACAATCGTAATCGCAATGCAGAGGCAAAGAAGAAGCTCGCTGTTCAGCACGGCCCCTACACACTAATCTTGTTCAGAACCCAACAACTCAACAACTGAATCAGAGTCGGAAAAATCCTCTGACTCGAAATCCTCCTCTTCTGGCTGCCGCCGGTCAAATTGAGGATCTCGCTCCAGCTCTTCCTCCATCCCATTATCTAAAGCGGGTGTGTTAAGGAAACCTCCCTCCTCCTCATCACTCCAAGCGTCAGCCTCCCCCATAGGTTGACGTTCGGGGCGACACACCTGAATCTCACTAAAGTGAGACCTACAGTCAGAGCCCCACTAGACAACTGGATTATTTTGAGTGCTGCAAAAGACATGTGGCCTATTTTCAAGCAACCAAGAATGAGCTAAAACCACAGGAAAAACCGGGGAATTGATTAGGAAAAAACGAACTCTCTGAATGATCGCCAAATGGGATAAGCATAGCCAATAATTCAGAGAACTCAGTTATAAGCCCCAATCCCAATGGGTGATGTCCAAAGGAATGACCATAAGGGAATGCAAGAGAGAGTGAATAGGAATGGAATGTTTCTTAGCCCACTCCGCATCCATAAAACAATCAACGGCCCCCAAATCCAAAAAGACCTCAACAATTATTCTCTGCTTCCCCACAGTGAACTCCACTGAAATAAATGTTCAAAAGGGAGATTGAGCCTGTCCCTGTAGCATTCCTCATACTGCTAGAGGGACTTCCCATTTCCCTTGCTCAGGAAAACGTGGATGGATATGCCCCAGCTTGTTACAATGATGACAAATTATTTGTTTGCAAACAGGCTTACGATCCCAGCTCTCACATGAACCATCAACCTGCATGAGTTGGGGCTGTGTGCATGTTGTAAGGAGAATTAACCCCTCTGCTGGTAGGAGCCAGTGCAGTTGGTTTCACCTTGTCACGTTTGCGGATACGCTTATCAATCCGCACAGCAGTACGAACCCACAAATCTAAAGATACACACGGCTCTAACGTTGCTTGGCCATCCTTTACTTCCTTCGCCAAAGCCTGAATAAAAACGGTCATAAGAGGTGCTGCTGACCACCCTGTCTCTGTGGCTAAGGAGCGGAAAGAAAACTCTGCGATGCTCTCAGTCCTGCCTCAAATGCATCAGATGCGTAGCTGCGTCCTGACCACACACGTCCTGATCAAAAACAGAAATCATCTCCCTCACGAGAGTATCTATCGAATTAACAACCGGTGATCTAGATCTAATGAGTGGCCCGCCCAAGTGAGGGCTGCGCTGGACAACAGGGATAGAATGAACGAAACCCGTGATTCTTTGCTCGAGAACCGTGAGGGTTGCGATTTAAAAAATATTTCATGTTGTACAATGAAATCCTTACATTTCCCTGCCTCGCCTCTGTATCTTAGAGGTAACTGGAGTTTAAGCTCTCGGAGAAGGTGTGTGGATTGTGCTTGTGAAACATTTTGTGTAATCTGAGCAGACACTGCTCTAATACTCACGGTGAGACTTAATAGGATGTTTTCCTGTCTCTGCATAGCATTCTCCTGTAGGTGAACTCTCCGCCAGCTCTGCCTGTTGATTGCCGAAACTCGTAAGGCCCTTGCCATTCCCTGTTAGCACCGAATGTTGATTAGCAACAATCTACTGTAGTGTTGGCGCTGCTGGCAACTCCATGTCCGGCTGGAGTGTTCCGTAAAGGTCGATAGAATCGAGAGGCTAAGTGCAGTGGTAGGAAAAAACCAGAGCAGCACGGACTTAAAACTTACAGAGAGAGATACAGACTAAACAACAGAGACAGTTCTCACGCTTCCAAAAGGACGCCCAACCATCCGAAACAAAGAGGCAAAGCGAGTATCTCGGGAACTGAGAAAACAAAGCACCTAAAATGGTGCAACACATAGGTAACAGAGGGAAAGGAAGAAAAAGGAATTTCCCTAGAAAAATAGGAACTAAAAAAGAAACGCGAAGATATTTTACCAACAATTCCTGACTACAGATATCTTCTGGCTGTTGTGTTCGTTAAAATTAGACACTCCAAGGAGGAAGGTGTGGCAGACATCCAGCTTATATAAGCTCAGAGGAAGGTGCTGTCCTGCTGCCTGACGAAACAGCTGGAAGGAATCCAAACATTGAGGGTATCGCTAATACGCAAAAAAATACCTGTATGTTACATTCGTGTCCCGTTTCAGATGTATTATGGGATAGTAACCCAGTCGATTCCGGTCTCTTTCGCGGCTCTTTCGCTTGGTGAATGTTAACATTTTCCTCCGTTTGATTTACGTGTTCATGCGTGCTGACACTAAACGATAGCCCTGACCTCAGTGACGCACCGGAATTAAGTGGGTTCATGAAGTAGCAAGATATTTTGCTGAAAGCGCTCCATCCAACCATTTTTGTATATTAGCGTTAACCTCAATTAAAGGAACAGAAGTGGTTCAAAAAAGAGTCTAAAAACCACCAACACAGTCAAAACCATGAAACTCCACTCTTTGGTCACCAACTGTGGACAGATCTATAGACATACCAGTGAAGCAGTTCTTGTTCTATGGTATCTCCCATTGGCTGACGTGTCTGTCATCATGAATGAAGCAGTCCTCCTATCGGCAATTACAGATCTTTGATCCACAATGAAGATACAAAGCGGCAGATGTAATCGCGCAGGTAAAAGTCCTGATCGGAAGCCGCCGTGTTGACCCGTCTGGTCACCGAGGTCCTTCTGTGCTGGGGTGACAGTTGAATTTCAGGGTACATATTATGCTGAGTAAAAAAGCACTTTCTCTCCAAACCAATCTCGTTGTTATTCTGTAACAATGACAATAAACTCATTCATTCAAAAACTCAATCTAAAACAAAAGAGGTTGAGTGGACTTTGTGGGTTTTGCATTCCAACTCTTCATATTCTGAAGCGGGGGTGGAGACACAGGAATGACAGGCTGGGATAGCAGGGTTCCCTGTGTGTAGGTTGATTGACTGACGACTGTTGGAACCTGGGGTTTTAACTGGCAGACGGAGAGGTGAATTTGCAACTTGTTTTATCTGACATTTTCCCCAGTACATCCCTGAAAAGCTTAACCTTCTCTGAGCTGAACTTCACTCATATTTTAAGACTAAAAATAAGAATGCACGCACACAACAAAATGACACATAAACACATACAACCATATCCTTTCTCAAAACACTGAGTGTGAAGTTACGCAAGAGAAACAGACCAGTCTAGCACACACACACACACACACACACACAGACACACGCACACACACGCACACACACACTACTAAGGGAGTATTTGGTTGCTCTGTGTGAGAGAAGGACTTGGCTATGTTATCCAGTCTAATGAACCTGAGCACGTGGTCACATGGTCTCCACCCAAAATTCTCCTCCAGAGCAAAATAAATATTGGGCCCCGCGGCCTCTCCTCTGGTATCAGCACCACATCTGCAGCCTATTAAAATAATTATTACAACATTCCACCATTTTAAAGTGTCGTGTTCATATTCTTTGTCCATGTTTTTGCATAAAATCCCTGGCAAGCGCTCAAAACTAAATAAATTTTTTAAGTTGTGAAGAATTAGAACCATATAGAAGCCTTCTCAACCACCCTTACCTCCCACCCCCAGGTCACAGTCTGTCAAACACGAGTGCGAGTAAACACTGAATCTGAGCTGATGGGAGGGGGGGGGGGCGTCTGGGGGGTTATTGATGACTTTAGAGACAAGGCAATGAATTTGTTAAATACGGAGGCTGCCTTTAAGCGTGACTTTTGGGCGTCCAAGTGTACCTGCCCTTCTTTATTAATGGAACTGCTTTTATCTCGACATCCTCGTTGCCTTTTTTCCCAGCAATTTTTTTTTTTGACTTTCATGATTAACTCTTTTATGTTCTAAACTATTTCACCATTGTTTTTGCATAAATTCAGGACATTAAAGAATTCTACCAATCAAAAGGATTTAAAAGAATGAATGTATGTCACAACTACACTAATATCCTCCAACATTACACTATGTTGTGTTAATTAGCAGATTCATACATAATATGCGATAATGATGGTTAGATCATTTCTCCACTGTGGGAATCATCGTGTTTTACTTTTTTGAACAGGCCACAGCTGTATGTGACATTTTACGTGCCTTTAAAAACAGGCTAAGTTCATCACCCCAATTCTTCCTCTCACAGCTGACCCAAATTCAACCCTGCCCTCTAACCATCAGAGTTGGGGATCCAAGCAGTGCGTGTCTGTGCTGCGTCTGCACACATACTCATGTAACCATACGCACAGCTAACCACCCCTCTTTTTGGCAGTTAAACAAAGTCAAGGAAGAAAAAATATAAATAAATAAATAAGCTGCAGACCTAAAACAAAACAAAATCTACCCCGACTTCTCTGCTTCAAAATCCCACCCAGTGAATCTCAATAATTTCAGATTTTCAGTCTGTGAAAATGTATGCAAAAATAAATGCTAATGCTATGGTACTGATGTCCTGGTATCCCTCTCAAACGGGAATTTACAAACAGTCTGTGATCAGCATTGGCTGCACGATTACATCCTCGCAGATCTACCATCCCGTTGGTAATCTCACTAATGCAAAGAAGTACACCTCAGTTAACATTGTTGAGTCGGTTGGTAATTTAACTGGACACCAAGGAGGCGCACACTCAGGCTACCCCTGGCCTACATGGAAACGGGTTGTGACTGAGCTCAAACATTCAACTCAGCCTAATGATCTCGTCTTGTGCGTATCCTTGTTTTCATGATACAATACCCAAACACTTCTTGTGTGTGTGTTAATGTCCAATTCTGGACATAGACAGACAGACAGACAGACAGACAGAGATAGATAGATAGATAGATAGATAGATAGATAGATACTTCAGAAGGTCCCACAGATGTGCAGCACTTGCATCACTTTCACCTCTGAGTCCAGTTAATGCCTAACTTGTTTGATTGCACTTGCAGGAAAATTAGATTAATTTCTTTGTCTTATTTTCACAAAATATTGTATTTTTGTTAAATCCTCTTTGAGATCAATGAAATAACTGATTAACTGGTTCCTTGAAGTTGATCAGCCCCTCTTGCCTCTGAGTTGTCACCTCCCCTTGAGATGTCACAAAGGAACAGATATTGATATGACTTATGATGGCTAATTGGCTGGGCCCCTAAAAACATGACAGGGGATCTTCAAATTTTTCATAAACATTGAACCTCTTATATTTCACTGGAAAACTGAATACTACGTATAGCAGAAGTAATTTGTGGCTTAAATTTTCACTTCTCAGTATTCCCCGTTTGTGTCATTGTTTTCTTATTTTTGCATTTGTTTTACTTCGGTTTTCTGTGAATATCTGTTACAGTCAATTATTTATTGTCCTTGTGCTCTTGTTACCATGTGTCCGTTTGTCTTCCCAATTCCTTTTGTCTTACCTTCTCTGTTCTGTTCCATGTCATTTCCTTGTTTGTAACCACACCCCTCTCAGCTCCCCTGCTCTCCTCTCCATCTGCCATGTGTTTTCCTGATTATATCCCCAGTTATTTAAGCTCTTTGTTTTCTCCTCTCCCAGCAAGTTTGTCTCAGCTCTTTCCCTGCTACTGATCAGCATACATTCTGCCCGGCTGGTTTACGGATATCTATCTTTTTAACCCTTTCAGCGCCTTGCCCAATGATGTCAGATATCAAAACCAGATGCTGTTGAAAACCGTTGCGGAGCTCTTTTAAACAAGTTGCCACATGATAGGTTCTCAAAAGCTCAGGATAACTACATTTTTAATTCCTTGAAAATGTATTCAGTGCTCAAGATTAAGACTAAGTTTTGAACCCAGTGATTCTGTGCCAAATTCTATCTCTGGTTTTGAACTCTAGCTGTTTGAATTTTCAATGTTAAACTTTGTGCGATATTCGCAATTGTCAGCCCGTGGCGATTCACTGTCCTGATATGACTGGTGCTGTACACAGCACAAGTCCAGAGGAGGAACTGGAACACCTTAAAAACTTAAAGATTGAAGTGATATAATACTGTATACGGTAGCGCAGTGGGTTGCACTGCTGTTTCAAAACAAGAAAAACCTGCGATTGTTCTGCGCTGGGCCAAGTCTGTGTGGTGTCTCCTTGTGTATAGATGGAATTCATGCCATCCTGAGACATACAGGGTCTATATTTTACCCAGTGAAGAGAGTATGAGAGACTGGGTACCGTGTGACTGGCGCCCTGTGCAGGGTATATTCCAAACCCTCACTCAATCTCCACAAACCCAACACCCTGTCCACCAATAACCTGGAGAAGACATGCATGATTGGGAGAATGCCAAATAATAAATAAATCAGAAATAAAAATTCATAGCATGTATGATTTAAGCTCAGTAATGGAGGCAAATAATTCTGCTTTTGTGAATTTGGTGGAGCATTAAAAAGCTTTTGGACATAAAAAATGTACTTTTAAACTTTACTGCTGGACATTTGAGCTGACCTGATGAGGACATATTTGGGTGAAAAGTTTGTAATGAATTTCAGCACTGAACCGTTCAGTGCTGTTAGTATGAGAATAATGACTAAACTATAAAATACATTAAAGCAATGGCAGGACCACACTTTTATCCATCTGGTTAGAATTACAATTTAAACTAGCAACACATGCAAGCTGCCATCTAGCCGCGCGTGCTAGCTGAACATGCTCTGGGGTGTCATTGGGCTTTGTGAGAGGAGAAAACAGCATCACAGTTATCATGTCTGCTTCCAACAAATGGACATAATGCCCACCCACATAACAGAGGATAAACGACACGAATTTGGGATAAGCGCGAAATTAAATCTCGCAATGGAATGCAATTTTCTGGGGGAATAAAACAACAAACCAGAAAAAAGTTGCTGAGATCCAGCTGGTCCAGGAGCAGCGGAGAGCCACGGGAAAGGAGCCCACAGGAAATTACAGCGGCTGAGAATCAAAACAAGAAACAAACACATTCGTACATTTCTGAGCCGCTAACAGAGAATTCTACAGCTTCTCAGATGCCAACTGCCCCGTCCATTCAATCATATGTGCCAGTACAGCTACGGAAGACAGTTTCTAGCAGAGGTGGGTGATCTTTTGAGCAAAAAACAGGTTGTGGGCGGTTTTATGGAAGCCCTCGGTGGCGCCCTTGATAAGTGGATCCTGGAGTATTATCGTTGTGCTGAAGCAGAAATCCTCAGTCACAGCTCCCCTGTGCAGACAGGATTGGAACTCTTGGGTGACAGGTGCCCATGTACAATATTCCAGAAATATCTCAGAGGAGGAGTGCTGATCTGGGACCAGTGTTGATTTGAGCTCATAAATGGTAAGGGTAGGCTATTGACAAGGAAAAAACTGACTCTATGCCATCAATCCAACTCCTGCTTGTAGGTGTCATGGATACAGCCCCTGGTCAGAGATAAAGGACAATAGAGATGACATGGTTGGGCAGTAATGAGCAAAGCTGTAAAGTCCAGCTCCAGAAAATTACAGTCCGCAACAGTCTTTTGTTCCAACCGACTGGATTTGCTGATCAGATAAAATCTTCAGCCTGGGAGAAGGATTATTAGTCCTCAACATCAGCTGGCTCAGCTGAGACTTGGAGGGAACCTGCAGCTGGATTCTATCTTTCTGAATCTCAGTTGTTCATCAGTTAGTAGTTTCAGGCCAGATGAACATTCCAAAACCTTCCTCAAACTAACGCATACCTGCCCTTAAACAACAAGAGCATTTCTGCTCGTCTCAGTCTCACACGAGTGAGCGCAGGAACCCCGCGGCGCGGATCTGGCGACCGCCGGGAAGGCGAGACAGAGGACACACAAAGGCACAGAGCAGAGAGTGTTTGTTAGATCTGTGTGCGCCCTGGCATGCAAGCAAAATCATGCCGAGAGCTGAGACGGGCCAAGGGAGGGGCGATCGTAACCTTCTCATTTTACAATTCAAGGAAAATACTCCATGAAATGAGGGCACATATTGATTAAAACAATCCCAAGGCCATTTTTAATCCACAACTTTTATCATATTCAGTATTTTATTCCAACTACTAGGGCAACCTGAAATGCCCTAAAAAATGTGCAAAATCCTCACAAGTGCAAAATTGTGGAGTAGAAATTAAGGGAAAAAAAAGACGTATAGGGCTCTGTAAATTTACAAATGACAGCTCTTTGAAGCAGACAGTTGACTGCAGGAAATCAGTGCCAGCAATGACATTGTAATTTACAAACTGCAATATTAATATCACTGAACTATCATATGCACAGCACGTCACTATTTGTCATTACATTCAGATCTTTTAAGTTCAGTCTGTCTGACTTGCGTTCAATTTTTTTTTAATTTCAAGCAAAAAGATTGCTGTTAAATATTCTTTTGTGTTTAGATGTGACAACCCAAATCTGTTTTTTTTTTTTGTTTTTTTTCCTGAAACAAACTCAGGCTGTGCAGCAAGTCAGTTGAAATGTCGAGGCATGGTATAGGTCATTCAATACGGAACCGACAACTTCTAACGAAGGAAGGCTGGAGACAAAAGTCAACAAAGTTATGCAATATGAATTCAGTTTTTAAATGCAAGAACTTAACAAAATGAATCCAAATCTTTGATGTTCAAACTCAATTTTCAACTCGATTCATTTCCATCCATACACACAGCATTTTCAGCGGCTTGGAGAACCGAACAGGACTGTTTAATAACATTATTTTCCTGTCTGTCTTTTCCTCTAAATTTCACGACCCAGTTTTGTCTGTCCCAACATGAGTTTAACCGGTAAACAAAAGAGGGTGATAGAATCACTTCTTCTGATAGAATCATAAGAAGTTTGCCCTTGTAATGTTATGAAATGTTTGGATGAGTTCAACTGAAGCTTTGACTTGGTGTGCATCAGATAAGTCCGCCAGCATTCCAGGGACGCTAATGTGTGTGGCACACAGTTCATGTGCCAGAAGTGGGCAGAATTGTGAGTGGGGTAATGTGTCTCAGTGAATGTGTGCGAGTGTGTATGTGAGTGTGTGAGCGAGAGAGGGTCAATGAATCTCAGGAAGCGTGTGTGTACGCGTGTCAGAGTAAGGCAAGTGTGTGTTCATATAAGAGTCAAAGGATATGATTGCGTCAGACTCATTTGAAAGGGCAGCAGTTTGGTTGAGTAAGGTCAATGTGTGGCTCTGAGAAATACGTGTGAGTGTGTGTGCATGTGTGTGTGTGTGTGTGTGTGTATTAGCCAGGGCTCTCTGTGTCAGCTCTACATGGTATCTGGAATGTGTTAGACCTGCCGGCAGTGAGTCAGTGCTCACGCTCTCTCAGAGGAATGGGTGTATCCCCGATCTGTCCGTCTTATAAGAGCCCGAAACACAGGACATCAGCGTGAGAGCAGGGAGACACACATACACACACGCGCGCGTGTACACATGCTGCGTCAGAGATACACACACCAAAGGAGCTTCACATAAACACATTCAGTCCCACACTGTAAAATACATGGTGCACAGACACATAGGCACTCTCTCTGACAGGGAAACACACAGACACTCATACACACAGAGAGGGGCACATTGTAACACAGGGACACATCAACACACGATATACACCACAGAGATACATACACATTATTAAACTCTTTCAAAAACACACACATCCGAGCAACGGTAACTGAGGTGAAACAGGAGATACACGCACACACACATACACCACACACACACACGCACACACACTGTGACAGGTTTACACAAACATATACAGCCACACACAGGCACACATTGTGTCAGATATACACTTAGGTGCACACATGTACACGGATCGTTAGAGCTGCACACACAGTGAGTGATACACACACACACACACACACACGTGCTGTGACCATGCTGAGGGTTTCCGTGGTGTGGACTGCAGTACTGGGGCACTGCTGGCTTGTCTGCGGTTATAACCTGACCCTGGAGGACCAGGATGTCGTCGTGCGAATCCACAACTTCTTTCGCTCGCAAGTCCAGCCTACTGCCTCCAACATGCGAAAGATGGTAAGAACTGAAGCGTGCGGCTCCGTCCGCACCTCACTGACACCATATCAGCTTATCACACCCATCACATGCACTATGCAGCGCAGTTTGTAAACAGCAGCACAAACATTGACTTCAAACTCCTCAACACTGGATTTGAAAATGGAAAATGTGCAGTCAGAGATTGTGAGATTTAATTTCATTACTCATATTGACATTGTGAAAACCGTTAGGGGAATAGTCCTTCTTGTGCCCAGTTACTTCAGAACTGCATGGTGCAGCACATCTAAGCCACATGACAGCATGTCTTTGTGCTGCTACCTGAATGGCATTTCTATTTGACCCTCTGAGGTCATTTCAGAAAGGAGCTCTGGGCTTACTGAATCATTTCAGACGATCCACTGGGATCTTTGCTGTTTCTGATTTGTCTTTTTGCAGTCAGTTGATGCCTTTAATCTCAAATGGGAGCTAGATGGCACTCGTTCGACCATATACCTCCGCCACGCCATATACCTGTTCTTTTGGTCACCGAATATGTTCTGGATCACTTCCAAAATTGAATCAACTCTTCCTTGAACTGCCGCCTCATCCAGCCAAATTTCTTGCCAAAATGTTCATAACTTCTTGAGTTATCTGGTCAGAAATATCACACAGACCCATGTTAGACATATATATTTTAATTCTTTTGAATCCAGAATCCAGTATATGTTTCGGATCACCCCCCAAATTAAATCTACTCATCCTTGAACAATCACCTATTATCCTGTCAAATTTTGTGCCAAACCGCTCGTAAGTTTTTGAGTAATCCAGTTAACAGACAGACCAACAGACACAGATAGACAGACAGGGGTGAAAACATAACCTCCTTGGTGGAGGTAATGAAATTTTTTTGAGTGAAGGAATCTGCATGAGTACTGGGACACTCACTGTCCATGAAGTCTAGAGTTTTCACATTTCTCAAAGTGCCCAATGTAATTCTTGGAGGAAATTGAGCCAGTGAAATCCTGGGTTATGAGTTTTGTGAGACATCTTGTCTGAACAGCGTAGTGAACATTCATTTTAAATACGTGCAGACTCCTGATATTTTTTTTTCCTGGTGACGTCTAGAAATGGCGTATCTGTGACCAGTATCCCCTCATGATGTAAGTTGAAGTGAGATTTGCATTTTGTGACCCAAATATTATCTAATGACAACAGCACTATTAAATAACGATAACATTTTATAACACAGGAACTATTTTAATGTTATTCTTTCAAAGTTCCGCCAACATTGGCATACATTCGATGGCACTGACGTTTTTTTCAGCTGAAACAATGCTGACTGCTGTCTTGCGTGCACCCTTGGCATCATGTTATGTTTGGGGTTTACTGAGAACTGCAGGGAAAACATGAGGCGTTACACTAGTCCCCCACCATAAATATCAAGATACATTTTCGTTTCGTAGCTTCGTTCATCTGGGTAACGTTTCGACGCGCAGCTCAGTGTTGTGGGCGAAAAAGCACCTGTGGCGCTGGCTGTATGTGCGCGGTTAGCCTGCTCATAGAGGTCTGTACTGAGCATATCACGGCCCAAATGTTTTACACGAGACGCAGTCGATGCATCATCAAAGAAATGTTTTATTCCACGAAAAACTGCGGCCCACAGTCGGTCTTCTTGGCATGATTGTCGTTATTGGCGGCAGAATTATGACACAATGTCTAACTCAAAGTAACCTCCCTCGACTCCATCAGTATTCTGAATGGTTCAGTGTCACGTTCGTCTTACCCTCTGACTGCCGAACGCATCAGCCTCAAATGCGCTGCTTGCTTGATTGAGCGAAACTACGTTGATGACCCCATGAGAATGCGACGGGTTTTTTTTTTAAATCCGAATACTTTTTTTCCAAAAACGCAAATACAGATGCACCTAAAAAGCAGCTTCAGCTTTTTCCATCCCTGTGGACAGTGACAAGCAGCAGTATGAAATCATTTTCGCAATTAAGTGAATCTTTGCAATACACGCCAAATCACTCCCATCGGTTCCAGCGAGCAGCAGATGTTATACGCCATTTGGATGGCACGTTTGCGCGAAGAGGCTGATGATGACTCGGTGCCTGCCATACTTGAATAGCGCTTCTGGTTTCTCTGTTGGCTTGAAACCATCGGCTGTTTTTTTAACCCTCCTCTTCAGAAATTGCTGAGCGAAATGAACAATGGTGCCACGGGATTAGTGTCAGCAAAAATCGCTTTGCAAATGAAGAATGACTTTGTTGTCTCATAACAGGAAATTGAAAGCTTGAGCGCGCCAAACACATGGTTGTGTTCCTACTGGAGACAGTGAGAGTTTCGTGCGCCACGAATTTCCCAGCGGATATGGAGTGCTAAAGCTAGATGGGGGTTTAGAAACATGATCTCTCTCTCTCTCTCTCTCTCTCTCTCTCTCTCTCTCTCTCTCTCAATTTCAGTTTGCTTTATTGGCATAACATATCAAACGCAATTGCATGTGAGGAAAGACAAAACAACAACATACAAAGACAATGCAGAAATACAAATAATAACGAAAATAAATAATCTCTTTCTCTCCCTCTCTCTCTCTCTCTCTCTCTCTCTCTCTCTCTCACTCTCTCTCATCACACACACACACACACACACACACAAACTTGATGTTTGACAGTGGTAGTTGAAGGAAAGATAGTTAGATATCACCAAGAAAAGAGCAAATTTACAAGGTGTTTCATGGGGGTATGAAACATAAAATAGGTTAATTATAAGTATATAATAATAATAAGTATATAAGTGAATTATAAATTGGGGATAAAAAGAAATTTACATTAGCAAAACAGGCATAAATCACAAAGCTTTTGGATCAGGTTAAGGGTGTCACTGTAAATTCAGATGGACTCAAATAATTGCGTTAGCCAACTTAATAGCTTTGTTTATATAGTACTTCGAAAAAAAAAGGTATACATTTAAAAAAGGTATTTTAAAGTGCTGTGAACACAAGATCATGAAGTTGACTGACACAATTTTTGAGGTGATCGGTTTCTACAGAACATCTAAGTGCACCACACTGTCTGGGCTTACAGTGCACAGGGGATCACAGATCGTAAACAGACTCTGTGACTATTAAAGACTATTCCGCGACTTTTGGGCATCAGCGAGAAAGGTAAAGCTCAATCTCCTGCAGTTTTGAAGTAGATCACAGAAGTCATCAGGAGCCTACAACTGTGTCATGACCTTTCTAGTTAGTATCCTGTTTTTGCACCATTTCATTGTCCTGCTACTGATTAATAATTGAAATATATTGAGTGAACTGAAATTCTGCTCATACCAGATCCTCAGTTTTTTAATCGTAAGATAAATTCCTTATTGAAGCTTTTCATTTCTACACAGAAATGTAATTTTAAATATGATTTGGACAGCACCAATAATTTGTATAGATGCAGCAGGTGACATTATTACTGTGTAAACATACAAAGCTAAATACGAATAAAGAGCTGCAATGCCCCATGGGTAATGTAGTGCTCACACCCAATTATGAGTATGTCCACATGATGCCGCTATACTGTGTGACCCACTGTAGTTTTGAAGTGGGCTCATTGCATTCTGACAACACTTCTAGATATGTCTTCTAGATATGATAGATATTTACATGCTAACAGCTGCTGTCTTGCACACAGGTGACTGGTCAGTTTGTGAAACTACAGGCGACAATTCCACTTGCCAATTAGCTCAGTGAAAGCACACTGAGGTTTTTACGAAATGAACCAAGAACAAACTCCAGTAAAATGCAAAAGGAGGCTTTATTTCTGAAGGGGGAAACCTCAACTGATGTAAAATGCACATTAGAGCCAACTTTTTTCATCTTCCTACACTCTGCTTGTTGCTCAGAATTGCCTAATTTTGCCTAAAATTGCCCAGCCCCGACCATTGCTAGTCAGCATGTATTAAGGTGTTTCTAATCTTGGCCTTTGAATTAATTTAAACTATGTAAAAGATAGTGAAGCACAGGTTAGATCACCTGATGTGACATAAAGGTTGTGCAAAATTTCCAGAGCAGATTACTTTTCTTCAAGCAAAGGCTGACTTATGAGAAAATTATTTTTCTGAACTGAATTGAGCCTATTATTCATCACCCAATGATCGCAGCTGGAGAAAAGCCTGTCTTCAGTTGCCAATGGATTATTCTTATTGGAAAACGTGCTTATAAAGGAAAATGACAGAGAAAAGGTCAGGACCAATAATCGCGGTAAAGGGACGCTCTGTGCACTCCAAGTTCTCAGTTGCAACTATTCGACTGATTGGGAAGACTGTCGAACTGAGATTGCTTTGCCGATGGCGCCCTCTGTTTTGTGTAATTGGAATATCATCCCCATTTTAATCTGACCAACAGACTGTAGATTGTGTAAAGAAACCTATCGCAGAAAAGTCATTGGACTGTGACACATATTTGTCAGTCAATCAGGGCAGGCTGAACATTGAATATTTAAAAAATAGAGTGTGAATAAAATGGTATGATTTGTCCTGCCACACCTGCTCAAGTAAGGTAATGTTCTTCCGTCTAATTATTCAAATATATCCTGTGACAGCAGTTACTGAAGTGCAGTGAAGCACATCTTACCCTACAGTCTACATGCGCTGCTGATAATCACACAACGTCCTTGTAGAACTTAACAAAGCAGAAGGGTTGCTCCGTGAAGGGACACTGGAGAACATGTTCATAACTTCTTTCTCTGAACTGTATTGCTAAGTGTGACATCACAGGACAGTGTGTTCCTCTCCAGAGCTGGGATGACTCGTTGGCACAAGTAGCTGCTAAATATGCTCCGAAGTGCAAATGGGAGCACAACCCCGACCTGGAAGATCTGGATTTGGGGGAAAACCTGTATGCAACCAGTGGGCCCTTCAACGTCACGAAGGCCATTACTGGCTGGTATATGGAGCACCGGGACTACACCTTCCACAACGACAGCTGTGAAAAGGACAAGCTCTGTGGCCACTACACACAGGTGAGAAACTCCATACACACACACAGGCAACTCCCCACACACACACACACACACACACTCACACAGGCAACTCCCCACACACAAACACACACACACTCTCACACACACACGCACACACTGGTGAGTATCTCCACACACACTTAACCAGCCCTGCACACACAGACACATACCCAAACCTGAATACACACACACACACACACACACACACAGACAAGCGACATGGCACAAACACATGCTCATACTGTATAAAGGCATCCTGCACATTCGCAATCGCATGCATATGCACGCACACACACACACACACTTAGACGCATATATACTCTCGCAAGCACACACATACACACACTTAGACAAAGACAAGCATGGTTGCACATACACACATACATACACACACGCATGTACACACACTCAGACTCACACACAGGCTTGCAGCACTGTGTGTGCATGCATGCATACATACCCATACCCAGACACACACACAAACACAGGTGTGCAGAAGTTTGCACACACACACACACACATGATAATGGTGGCACTGATAACGGAGGTGATGATGATGAAGAGTGTTGGGCTGTTGCAGGTGGTGTGGGCAGAATCGGTGCTGGTGGGCTGTTTCTCGCATCACTGTGGGGAAGTAGAGGGCCTCTCCTTCACTGGGGCGACAGTACTGGTGTGTAACTACTCTCCACCGTAAGTGTGACACAGTACAGTGTCCTTCACCCTCTGCAACACACACACACGCGCAGATTAAAGACACGTGCGAATATGTGCCAAAAGTACAACCCCAATTCCAAAATAGTTGGGACGAAGTGTAAAGTGTGAAAAATCAAAATGCAATGACTTTCACTTCACATGAGACTGAGACATTTTACATTTTTATCCACAAAATGAGCTCGTTTTAAATTTTCTGGCTGCAACAGGCCTCAAAAATTTGGGACACAGGCAAAAAAAAAAGGGCTGAAAAAGTAAATTAAGAGAATCAGCTGAAAGAACATTCAGCAAGTAATTAAGTTAACTGGCAACAGGAGTGTAACATGTTTGGCTATAAAAAGGACATCTCTCAGAAGTAAAGATGGCCAGAGGCTCTCCAACCTGTGAAGGTTTGCCTAAAAAAAAAATAAATAAATAAAATAAAAAAATCTTGGAAAACTTTAAAAACAATGGTCCTCATCATCAAATTGCAAAGGCTTTGAAGGTCTCATTGACAGGGCATAACATCATCAAAAGATTCAGAGAAACTGGAAAACTCTGTGCGTAAGGGACAAGGCCGAAGACCTTTACTGGATGCCTGTGATCTTCGGGCCCTCAAACACCACTGCATCACTCACCGGTATGATTGACATTAATGTCATTGACATTACTAAATGGGCCCAGGAATGTGAGGTATCGTTTTGGAACCAAATGCGAGACCAGAGAGTTTCAGCAAAAATGAGCTTTATTGAAGCTGGGGGGTGAACCCCCACAGGGCAGAAGGCAACGGTACAGAGTCCGCAATCCAAAATCAGAATCCCAGGGACGTAATCCAAACTGTACACAGGGCAGCAAACGCAAAACTCAGTTGGGCAAAGCAGGTTCGGTACACAGGCACAGGAATGTGAGAGAATCCAAAGCCAAAGTCCAGTAGATGTAATTCAATTTGTTATTAGGGCAGCAGAAACAAAACTCAGAGTCAGGCAAAACAGGTACGGTACACGGGCACAGAAGAAGCCAAAATCAGAATCGGGGACGTTCCAGTCAGAAGTATAACACTATGAATACAAGGCATCAGCAATCACAGCACAGGGAAAGCATTCTGACTAGAGCTGTGAGTGAAATGACTGCTTAAATACACATAGGGGAAGTCACATACTATGATAGGGAACAGGTGAGTTGGATCAGACTGATTAAATAGGGAATGAACGTGAGGAAGTTCCTAAACACATAAAATTGGCGAAAGCCAAAACGCGGACAGGGATCACAGAGACAGCCTATTGACAAACACACGGCTCCGGTTAGGGAGTTCTAACGTGCACAGATGAGGAGGGAGAACAGAGTTCAACAAGTGCGGAGGTTCCGCTGAAACTGCAGCAAAGTAGATTGAGTAAAGCCAAAGGGGTGGAGACTAGAATAGGGCGACTGCTGAGAGCTTGTTAGTCAATTAGTAAGTGCAGCTATACAATCCCTTAGTGCTCGTTAGAGAGTTAGTACTATAAACAGTGTTAGTTTGGGTTAGTGTCTTTAACCAAAATAATAAACTGTTAGTCTGGTTAGTAATTATAGAATAGCAGGGTAAAGGAAGTAAAGAAGATTAGCAGGAATGATTGAAATCCCAGAAACCATGAAATCACCCGAAAGTGTGGCACGCAATACTGGGGCTGTGAGCAATCACATGATATAAGACCAGACAGGGGGAGACAAAGTGCAATGCATGGTATGAAACGAAACATGGACCGGAATGTAACTGCAATGGAGGAATATAGCAAAAAGACAGAGACAAGGCAAAAACAAAACATGGCATGGAATCCAAATCACAATACAAATCATGGTCAGACAAAGCAGAATTAATTAACAAACATGGCAGTCAGAATCATAACCAGGAATACTTCAAGAAACCACTGTCTGTAAACACAGTCCGCCGTTCCATCCACAGATGCCACCTAAAACTCTACCATGCAAAAAGGAAGCCATTGTTGAGCATGATCCAGAAGCACCACAATATTCTGTGGGCTAAGGCTCATTTAAAATGGACTGTAGCAAAGTGTCCTGTGGTCAGACGAGTCCAAATTTGAAATTCTTGGTGGAAATCATAGGCGTCGTGTCCTCTGGGCTTAAAGGGAGAAAGACCACCCCTCCTGTTATCAGCGTTCAGTTCAAAAGCCAGCATCTCTGATGGTATGGGAATGCATTAGTGCATGTAGTGCATATGGTTTTTGAGACCTGTAGCAGCCAAATTTGAAATGAGCTCATTTTGTGGATAAAATTGTAAAAGTTCTCAGTTTCATCATTTGCTATGTTCGACTGTGAATAAAATACTGGCTGGTGTGATCTGAAAGTCATTGCGTTTTGATTTCATTCACAATTTACACTTTTTCCCAACTATTTCAGAATTGGGGTTGTCAATGTCAGTCAAACATAACAAAGAATTTTAATCAGATGAATGCTTTTAGAATCTATTTCTGTTGGTCATTTCCCCTGTCAAGCAACAAGTTACTGAAAAGAAGCAGTGATTGTACAAGCACACATCCGTTCTCACACATAAACACACACAAACACATAGAGACAGGCACACACGCGTGCGCGCACACACACACACACACACACACACACACACACACACACACACAGATAACCAAAGTTGGAAGCTTGGTGTCTGCAACATTGGGCTCTTGCAGGGGTAATGTTGCTTATCAGTGGGGCAAATCAGTTGATCACAGTGGCTTTCGCATGGTGAGTTTGACTGATTTCTGAGGCTCAATTAGGGGTAGATTTGTCAGCCGATTTCACCGAGCAGTATTTTTATTTTCATTTTTTTGGTGGGGGTGGGGGGATGCTGTGGAGTTAGTTTGGCTGATCCCTGAGGCTCTTGTAGGGGTAGATTTGTCAATCTGCGGGGTAATTTGGCCAGTCACTAAGGCTCTTGCAGGATCGCTATGACCCTCACTGATCTCCAGCCCCTTGTTTAGACCGCAAGCGTTTTAGGCGCATTTTTTACTCGTGCGTCTGATGCAGCAGATACGCTCTCATTTTAATCTACTCAGCTGTCCGCACCGGCTCCTTGCGGCTCGAGTCTCAGCTGCGTCTCAGGGGCGGAAACGCAACCATAAGCTTTTATTTACGCTTTGAGTCTATTTTTCCGACAAATACGCATGAAACGCGAGGGGATGCCCAATAAAAATGCATTGAATTAATATATTTATCCACATTTTTCAATCTATAGGCTTTTTCATGGGTTTACTGCAATGTACAATATACTTCAGTATTTTAGCTTTATTTCATCATTTTTTGTCATTATCTTTATTTTTTATTATCTGACCTTGTTCTTTGACTTTATTGTTTCTGACGGCATGTTTTATGCTATATGATTATAAATCAGAAATACACATATCAAGAGAAAACTGCTTCTGCACAGAAGGTTTGGCTGCTGCTTTGCTGCTCTACGCTTCGAATCATATGTGGGCAAGACGGAGCCGGTATAGACATTCGCTTCTGTGTCGCGTGTACACTGTCGTCATGAGAGCGCGACGCTGGCATGGCACATGCGGTCCAGCCAAGGGGTTAGACTCTGGCAAGGGAAGTTTAACTGATATCTGAGGCTTTTTCATGGCTAATTTGTCTCATCTGTGGGGCCATTTAGCTGATCTCTGTGGCTTTTGCAGAGTGAGTTTGGCTATTCTCTAAAGGCTGATATATCCTCCCTACGGTGTCCATGGTGCAAATGATGACACAATGACAGCCTGAACAGCGCTCAACAGTGGTCAAAATCGAGCACCAAAGTTGTGCTGGGCACCTTGCAATTTTTGTAAGAACAGGGCATGGCACCCTGGAGGCTGTATTTGATAACAAGATGATAACTGGCTGAAGTGATTACCGGGGCAGGACGGTAGTTTACTGTGCTGGACAGTACTTGCCGCTCTTTGTTCATATGAGCCATTTAAACCACGAGAACCATGAAAAGCCTGTCCTTCATTAACATCATTCTATGCTGTTCCTTCTGTGAACACTGTGAATGCAAATGGAGTTTAAATCAACCTGAAAACTCTTGCGCGGTGAATTTGGCTGATGTTTGAGGTTCTTCCAGGAGTAATTTAACGCATCATTGAGGCTCTTGCAGGGGTTTTTGGTTGATTTTTGAGGCTATTGCTGGGTAATTTGGCTGATCTTTGAGGCTCTTGCAGGGGTAATTTTCGCGGAGAGTGGCCATATGAGGAGGGGGAGCCCTGCTCCAACTGCCCAGAGGACATGCCGCACTGTCACCAGAACATCTGTGGTAAGAGAGCACCCATGCTCAGCCTTCACATTCAGCATTCCCAATGTGTGCAGCAGCACCGGCATACAGTGAAGCCCCCGTACAAATGAGCCAAAAGATAATAACCGCTTGTCTTCTTAGTGGGTTCTTAGTTGGTTCTTAGTCCTCAGCTAATTGCCAAAACAGCTCTGACCTGCCAAACTGTGAACTCTACAAGGCCTCTGAAGGTGCCCTGTGATATTTGGCCTCACGAGCAGAAAATCCTTTAAGTCTAGGAAGTTATAAGGTGAAACTGCTGTGGATTGGAGATGTTGCTCCAGTAAATCCCACAGATGCTGCACTCCATTGAGGTCTGGGGACTATGGAGGCCAAGGAAACTCCTTAAACTCTTTGCCATGTTCCTCAAACCATTCCTAAACAGTCTGTGCTGTGTGACAGGGCACATGCCGGTTTTAGAAAACTTAAAGCTATTTGATGAATTTCAGTCTGGATTCAGGAAACGGTATTCTACAGAAACTGCCCTGTTGGGAGTACATAATGATATTCAGTTGGCCTCTGACTCTGGATATCGTTCTGTACTTGTACTTCTCGATCTCAGCTCTGCCTTCTATACTGTAGATCATCACATCATGATTAAGAGGTTACGCGACAGGGTGGGCATTTCAGGTGTGGCTTTAGAATGGTTTTCTCCATATCTTTCTGATAGAAGCTTTGCCATGTCTTTTGGAGATTTCCTCTCTACCTCGTCACCTCTTACCTGTGGTGTACCCTCAGGGTCAGTATTGGGCACCTTATTGTTCACATTGTATATACTGCCTCTGGGCTAGATTATTTGTAGTTTCAAAATTGCTTATCACTTTTATGCAGATGACTGACAGCTTCATCTTTCTTTTGGTCCAAAAAAGATGCCCAAGCTCTCAAAGCTTCTTGATTGCATATCGGCCATTAAAGGTTGGCTGACTGAGAATTTCTTTATAAATAAATTTGGATAAGACAGAGGTCTTAGTCATAGCGCCAGCTAAAATTTTTCCCAAAATAAAACAGAACATTGGGCCTCTATCATCTCTTGTCCGCCCTAGTTTGAGAAACCTAGGGGTGATGTTTGATAAGTCCTTGTCTTTTGACACTCATATAAAGTTTCTGACTAAATCCTGTTTTTTTTCACCTGTGGAATATAAGCAAACTGAGGTCAGTGGGCTCTCAGGCAGAGTTGGAAATGTTCATTCATGCCTTTATTTCATCCCGTATTGATTACTGTAATGCACTGTTGTCTTCACTCAACAAATCTGCTCTCCACCATTTACAATCCATTCAAAATGCTGCTGCTAGGCTTCTGACTGGGTCAAGCAGACACACCAGGTCTCCCCTCTCCTCTAATCCCTACACTAGCTTCCTGTGATCTGCAGGATTCAATTCGAAATACTCACTATAACATACAGAGCCCTTTATGGTCAGTCAACTGCATATCTTGCTGAACTCATTCACTTTCGCTCTATCCCACTCTCTCTAAGATCCAACAATCAAAACTTGCTAGCCATTCCCTGCACCCACCTAAAGACTTGTGATGATAGAGCTTTTTCTGTTGCGGCGCCCAAGTTTTGGAATGCTCTCCTCACTGACATTAGATTTGCAGACAGTGTATAAAGTTTCGAAGGGAGATTGAAGACCTATCTTTTTAGAATTGCATTTTGAGTAAGCTTGTGAGCTTTTGCTTATATTTCTCAACTGAATTTTTGATGCTACCATTTTCCATTGTACCTGATGATCTGCTTTTGCTTTTATTCCTGGTTTGCACTGTAAGTCACTTTGTGATTGTATCTGTGAAAAGTGCTATGAAAATAAATTATTTACTTACTTACCTCGACAGAAACCTCTTGCCACAGTTTGGTGGCTCATTTTAAGTCTGCAGACATGTCCGGATCGAGAGCTTCTGTGGGTGAAAACACTTGTGGACCAGGTGTTCTCCTAACCTTTGTAAATCTACCTTCAAGGAAAGGACTCATTCACCAGCGTCTGATGCCATCGGGTTTATTGCAAGTCGCTTAAGTGAAGTACAAAACCCAGGCTGGTCTGCGCAAATCCCACAGCATTCATTCTTCATTAATCACCCGACACAGACTGACTACTGACCGTCCGAATCCTCGTATGTATTACCCTTTTGGCACGTCCCTCTAGGTGGGATTAAATGTGGCTCATCCCACCTTATCCAACATCATTAATTCCAATTGGTTCATTGTCATATCGCACCCTTCCACCCTTAGTAACAAGTTTGCCATTGCATTATAGTGTAAATTAATTCTAAGCCTCCAGGGACGCACAAAGACCACAGATGAGCCTCTCGAACCTTGGGTTCAGCGAAAGCTCAATAACTTATCTGGGCCATGGATGGTTCCAGAACACTTAGGTGCGCATGCTCAGGTAGTGGGACCAGGCTGACCGATATGGTCATTCCGGAAGATTAGCTCATCTAGCCAGCCTTGGTCGGCCGGCTTGCAGCCCTGTTATCTTGCTGTTTGGCAGATTTATGAGTTTATGCTTCTTCTCTGCTCCACAGTCTTGTAGCAGTTTTGAGGGGCCAAAAGAACCTGGCTGAGTTCTCTCTGTTGAACTGTGATTATAGTAATACTCTGAATTTAGAACCTTTTGAGATATTTTTTCCCACCACACTTCCCAGTAGAATATTTCCCACAGTATCACACTCCCTCCACCAGCTTGTCTTCTTCCCATAATGCATCCTGGTGCCATCTCTTCCCCATGAACATTCATACCCAGCCATCCATATGACGGAAAATAAAACCAGATTCGGTCGACCAGGTGACTTTCTTCCTTGGCTCCGCGGCCCAAGTTATGACATCAGCCCCTTGTAGATGCTTTTGACGGTGGAGAGGGGTTGACCAATCTGTGGCTGTGAGCCCCCACATGCAGCAGGGTGCACAAAGTGCTTTGACTTATTCCTCCTCATAGTGCACTAAAGTTCAATGTGAACTACCGCACTCACAACCCTCCGCCAAGGCAGCACAATCCAAATGAGTGGGAGCAAAGGGTAGTTATTGCGTGTGATAGGATTTCAAGATGACTGCTGTGGTGGCCATATTGTTTCACTGATTGGGGTCAAAGTCAATATGATTCATCCTTAATGTCATTGCAATCCACCCACAAAATTTTAGACAAATGCGTGCATTACTTTTTGAGTTATTGCGTGTGATAGGATTTCAACATGGCCGCCGTGGCGGCCATATTGTTTCAATAATCGCGGTCAAAATCAATAAGATCTATCCTTGATGTAATAGCAATCCACCACCAAAACATCAGACAAGTCTGTGCATGACTGTTTGAGTTATGTTGTTCACAAACAAACAAACAAACGGGCGAAAACATTGCCTCTGCCCTAACTTCGTTGGCAGCGGTAATTATACCATAGTACCTATTCTGTTGGTTTAAACTGGACAAGATAGACTTTATTGCCTTTGAGCATCAATGAGTGCATTTATGGGTTGACGGCCTATCATCCTATCGCCAGTTCATGGTCAGCCCCTCTTTGGACCACCGTCAGAAGGTACACACCACTGGTAAATGACAACACCCTAAAAGCCAAGCCCCTTTTCAGATGGTTCAACCTAGTTTTCAAGCCATAGCTATTTGTCCCAGCATGTTGATGAAGAGAAACTACTGATTTCTTAACATTTCACATATCCTTGACCTCGCCATGTTCTTGTTTTGAAATATTCAGTATTATTTCCTTCATTTGTGAATGTTCATAAAATTTTGGCTCTTTGGTGGATTTCGATGGTGACCCAACCGTTTTAAATTCTGCTTGGCTCTGTTAATGTGGGGGTACCCCCTCATACCCTCAAATAAATGTTGACAGTCTGCCTTTCATTCTGAGGGGACCCTATTGGAATGGAGTGAACCATGTAGCAATTTTAACCCTTCAAACCTGTGACACCTTCCAGATACTTATATCTGACATCTGGTATGCTGTATTTGTGCTAACATGAATAAAAACTGTAGAATTAGAAATTTCATTTACAGTTGTAATTCTGAAAAAGTTGGTGCATCATGGAAAGTGCAAATAAAATCAAAAATAGAGGCAAAGCCACTGCACCTGCTTGCCCAAACATTTCCAAAATCAAACTTGGCCTAGATTTTCATCCCATATAAACGTTGATAAAACATGAAAAGGATCAGTGAAAACTGAAGGCGCTAGAACGCTGACAAGGCAAAGGGCTTACGTACCCACGCACGGACGCACGACAGACCACCACGAAGGCATCTAACCACAGCATAAGCCCGATTAGCCTAGAGGCCAAGCAGGCCAAAACTTATTGATTTGAGGGGTCAATTACACTCTACTTAATTGAAAATAGTACAGCAGCACATTATTTGATGTTCTAACATGCATGTAATTACTTGTTGAAATTATGCTCCGTGATGACTGCAACAGAATCCAAAAGAGTTGGCACAGTCTATTGCTGATCATCATGTGGTTTAATTACGTTCATTGAGCATTTAGTCACTTGACACTCCAGATGGTTAAAGCTGCTTTCACACCGGAGGCGAAACAAATTTTTTGCATGACAGATTACTTTCAAAGTCAATGCAAAGACGCGAATACAAGTGAAACGCATTGACTTTGAATGTAATCTGTCAAGCAAAAAATTTGTTTCACGTCCAGTGTGAAAGCAGCTTAAGTCTAGCAAGTGAAATATTCCCCTCTACTTCCTTTCAGCAGGCCTTCCACTGCAAAATTCACTTCACAATGTTAAATACTGCAAAATAGCACCAGTGCCTGATGCTAACTCAACCATGCACTTGTAATCTGTGCAGAATGTGGTTTGCTGCTGTCATGCTGGAATATCACTGGATGAGATGTGTCATATAACCGTGCCAGTATAGACATTATGTGTCCTTGCACTTCTGTGGACAACCTTTGCCCTGCATGTACCCTCTCAGTCTATTGCATACAGTATTGTTGAATTCATATCTCACATCTAAAATTTTAAGATTTTCTATGAATGAGCAGAATCACAGTATTAAATTCTTAGCATTTTAACCCTTTGAACCCTATAGGCCAGTTTGGCGGCTGGGTAAAAAATGTGCAACAACGCGAAATGCCAGAAAACTGGACTCCAAAAATGTGACATTCGGTTGTCATGTGACCTTTTCCGGCCAGGAGGATTTCCCATCTCAGTAGCGAGTTCCGGCACGACCCCTTTGTATAATACAGGGTTCAAAGGGTTAAAAATCTGCAGTATTAATGAATTGCGAAGCCAGTCACTGTTTAGATGATGATGCTACAGTTTTGTATGTAGGTGGTGGATTGCGGCACGCTGTATTTGAAAACAGTGAATTAGACATTAAAGTAGAAGCTGTCAGCTCTACACTGTTATAACTGGCTGTAAAATTACAGTGAATTCTACTGGCAGCAGCGCTATCAGTACTTTGTGCAGTAAAATAACAGGAGACAGTAACTTAAATCTAACTGCAAAATTATGGATAATTGAAACCTAAACTTAACCTAAATTAGACTTGTCCCATGGCTTAACCACTAAAGCCCTGAGCCTCTTTTTCGAAAATGGCAAGCCCAAAATGAAATGAGTATATCGCTGCGACTGCTTGGTCCATTTGAATAATCTTAGTATCATAATAAAGGTAAAACTCTTTGGGATTTCTGCCCTGGTGTAAAAATCATTATATATCTCACTGAGTCAAATATAAAGTTTGCACCTAACAAAGTTTTGCTTCTATCCTTTGTAAATTTGTTGATTTGCAGTCTGAAAAATAATTACAGCACAGAATGTCATTATTATCTCTGCCAAAGTTGATTCTGATCAGGTCAATCAGAGAAAAATTAGAGAGGAATGTCTAGGTGGCTTCTCCAATTTGGCAATTTAGGTACCTAGTGTTACATTTCAGATTTCTCAGATACCAAACTGTAAAACTCATTTAATCTCACTTATATATCACTACAGGCATCCATTCCATCTAAATGCAACATTTTTTAATTTTTAGAATAAAAATTTATTATTATTTCTGCCAGTTTTGTTGCCTGTACAATTTCCCATTCAAAGATAATACCAGCTTTTTTCCCATTCAAAGATAATACACACAATGAAAATGAAGTTTGACTCCACTGGAGCAGATTTATTACAAAAAAAAACAAATAAATAAAATTATAAATACAAAGGCAATGTGAAAAAATGTTGAACAAAAGTAAGAATAACAAAAACCCCAGTGATTATTTGTAGAGGGAAACTGCAATTATTTCCCAAAAATGTACCCTGACCAGGAATTGATCCTCTAGGCTCTTCAGTGCAACGCGGCATTTTATAAGGCTGCGCCAACTGACAATGCCACAGCTGACAAAGAAAACATGTACTGTACTGTTGTAGTCTCTGTATTTGTGCAGAATAGTGCAAAGATTCTATCAGAAAACGACTTTGAAAATGAATGTTGAATATTTAGCTGATAATTATTCGGACAATACCTCAACCAAACTAGTTATGCTTTTATATTGTCAAGCTATTCAAGAACATGCAAATGGCCCATGGACTCAGTTTGACGCACTGGGAATACAAGGCTGTAGCTCAGGCTAGGTTTCTGCGATTAAGGTGGTTTAGAGTTCGTTAGAAACATCAGGACTCATAGAATCAAATGCCTACCAGCATAGTCTTACTGACAGCATCACAAGCCGATCGCAGAGAGGAAAATACATTACAAGCAAGCTGAATGCTAAGGAGCTGAGATCTTTGAAGCAACGCCCTGGGAAAGAACATGCTAAGATACCGGCAGATCTAGTTTCCTTATAACCCAAACATATTGGGCTAACAATAGCAAGCGCAGATTTACCCTTAAGCAGTTTTTTATAACAAAATATCAAAGGTAAGGATTGTTTTTTGCTCATCTCTGTAGACTGTAAAGTGTATGCCTGCTGTTCTTTGAATGTGGTGTCGGCTTAAAATGACAGGGCTCATATCATTGCATTCTGTGAACTTTCCTCTTTTATTTGAGGTATCATTTTTATGTATAGCACAAATTCAGCAGAAATCCTGGCAATTCAGCGCTGATATGATTTTATCCTATGTTTTGCTGCATGCTTATTTACTTGCTTGGTGCTTGATTTGAGTTCGGTTGAGGTAAAAATGGTTTACATGAGCTTTTGGCCCAGTTTCTTCGCAAAATTTAGAAATGCTGCATAACAATGTTGTGATTTGGAAACATGCTGTATTTATGATGCATAACAACCGGACCCCGGGACCGAGGCCTGAAATTTTTATTCCCACTTGAGTTCCGGACACCAAAATAAACTCGTTTGCATAAAGCCAATCAGCAACCTTGTGCCGGACCTCTGAAGGAGGTCATGAGACAGTTAGATTTTTTTTTTCTCTCTTCACTGGCCTTGCGCTAATAATGTAAAAATAAGCGAGATCGCGTCAGCTTATTCTAGAAAATATTAATGCTCTGAACAGATGATTGTATCATTCCTTGCTGGAAACATTAAAAATGATTAACAAGTTTGGAAACGGCCACCGCATTTTCAAGGACACGAAGATTTATTCAAAACCTCTTTCTAAGTATAAAATCATTAGGCTGTTTCACACCCCTCTGCCTGAGTATAGCCGTCTACTTAAGATTTTTTTTCCATGATGCAGAATGAAAGCATCTTAATCGCGAAAACCTATATTAACAGCCGACAGCAAAGTACGAATACAGTTCATTAACAGCATTTGCCAAACCTGCCGGTATGTTCATAACGTTCAGTAGCGAGGCTAGATAAAAATAATCTGTAGGCCTACAGAGCATTCATATTTTCCAAAATAAGATCTCAATCTTGGTTATTTCTACTTTATATTCATTGGATTTTGCTCGATGTCACTAATTAGTTTATTATTAATATGACCACTGCAGGATAAACAAGAGTGATCTGGCAATGGCGGATCCCCCCGGCTGAAGGTTGTGTAACAACCTTTAAAAGGCACATCTACACATCATGATTGACATGTGTGTCAAGTTTGGTGAAGCTAGCACATATAGTTTTCGAGATATGGCCCGGACAAACTCATGTTTACAGACGGACAGACGGACAGACAGACGGACAGAGCGATAGCAAAAGGCACATCTGCACATCACGATTGACGTGTGTCAAGTTTGGTGAAGCTAGCACATATGGTTTTTGAGATATGGCCCGGACAAACTCATGTTTACAGACGGACAGACGGACAGACAGACGGACAGAGCGATAGCTAAAAAGCAGCGAGTTGGGTATTGGTAGACCACATTGATTGTAACCAGCTCATTTTACCAGCTTTGGATATTTGAAAAAATACATTCATAACAATTCATTTATCTAAATGGCAGGCTAGACGAATGATTTGGTCAACTGTTTTGCGGAGAGCAAGGCAGGCATCTACGATGTATATTGCAGTATTCTGGGTATGGACTGTGTTCCAAGTCAGTGGTTCTGAGTCTGTGCCTCTGAGTAAGGCTCGTAAAGACTGAAAAAGTCTCAAGACACTCCTTCACTGGTTCGGAACAAAATCAGTGATTGGCTGTATGCAAATAAGTTTCTGTTGGTGTCCAGAACTCAAGTGGGAAAAAAATTTCACTACCGGGGCATAGGGCTTAAGGGGTTAATCATTTGGGAAAAAGACATTTTGCAGGCGGGTTTGAGGCAGGATGCAATTTACACACGCAGCAATTTACAACAGTGTAATAATACACGCATTAACATCCATATCCTGTTTTGAGCCATACGCTGTCCAAATACTTACGGTACTCACTGTGTTTCCCTAAGTAGCTGACTTGCCGAGTGTAACCGAGACAACAACAGAGGGTGTAACCACAGCAACAACAGAGGGCATAACCACAGCAATAACAGAGGGCATAACTACAGCAACAACAGAGGGCGTAATCGAGGGAACAACAGAGGAGCACATCCCTGGAACGGACGACCTCCCCATCCCCTCGGACCACTCCACCCAAACAAGTGTCGTCACGGAGACAGACGAGAGCACCACCTCCTCAGACGTGGGGCAGCCCCCCAGTGAAGAGTCTGCCCCACCACCTTTCCCTGATGAAGAGGCGATACTGGAGGATATGGAGCATCACGAGGAAAAGGAAATGATGTCAGGAGGGCTGCCTCCTCATTTATCATCTCTTCTGCTGACGATCCTGCCGCTGCTGGTGCTACTGGTGTCCACATGAGCCCACGAGCCCGGGGCGGCCGCAAGTGTACGGACAGTGAAACTGCGTAAAAACAGCTGGTAGTCATTGCAGTCACAAGCTATGGATGTAATACCTGCTCATGAAACTGCATGTTCATTGTTTTCAAATCCATTGAGTGGGACAACAAAGCCAAAAAAATAGAAAATACATTGTGTCACCGTCCAAACACTTTTGGACCTTTCCGTACACACTCACGTTGGCACCCCTGCACTCTCTCCCCTGCTCTCGCTCCGGAATTTAGCAACACATCTCACATCTCTCAAATACAGACATTCTCCCCACCCCCCCCCCTTAACCAATACCCCCCTGAACAGAAGCAGGAAAAGGAAAATGTTTTGTGTTGCTGTTGACAAAATTCCTGAAACTTGATGGACTCACAGATACAAGTATCCTCTAATTTGCAATTATAAAGTTTTTTGTGTGTTAAAACTGAGAAAAAAAGCATGTCCCAGTGTGACTGTCAACCATGTTTAATATGGACAATATTGAATAATACTGTAAATGGATGTATATAGAGTTTGAATAAAAGATGTTGAGAGTAAAACCGAAAGAAACTTATCCAACAGCCTTCTGAATCCAACACGTGGAATATTCAATGTCAACTGTATGTAAAAATGAAACTCGGCAATCAAAACCCAGAAATCCATTTTCAAAATGGCTTTTGAAATGTGTAAGCAACTGATAAAAAATGTACACAATTTATATGTTTTACGAGGGGCTAAATTCAAGTATGAGGGTTACAATGAATTACTATATAAGGAATAAATATGAATAAAATTGTTTTTTGGAGTACTTTGGTAAATATAGGTTCAAGGTATATTATTTATTGACTGCTATCATTTTAGACAATAATAATTTACAATCCTTATAATATTGAGAAGGAAGTACTGAAAAGAGCACAGCTGGGATTTAACTAAGATGTTATTGTATTTTATGTGTTTTACTGAATATTCTAATCACATCTATCATATAATTATCAGCTAATATAACAAATAATAAGCCCAAACATTGCAGGACCTCGGCCCACACACAGTGCAGTCTGGGATAATTAAGCACCACATGAGAGGAAGCGCATAAGGTTGACACTTGTAGTGCTGCAACCTGTTTCAAATTTCAGACAAAATCAAATATGTGACAAAAACAATCTGAGTAAATGTAAAGCATAGTTTTTGACTGGTTCATTTATTGATTGAAAATTAGCTGTTCAACACTACCTGGCTCTGTTGAAATTAAAATTGAAATTAAAAATTTGATGATGATTTGTAAAATTAGACTATACACACCCAAGTTTGATTACAACCAGCTCTCCTGAATCAAAAAATCACTTAAAGCTGGTGAGAAAAAGCTGGGGAAGAGACGGGAGGGGAGGAGAGGAGAGGAGAGGGGAGGAGAGGAGAGGGGAGGAGAGGAGATGAGGGGGGGAGGGGGGGAGGAGGGGGGAGGGGAGGAGAGGAGAGGGGAGGAGAGGAGAGGGGAGGGAGAGGAGAGGGGAGGAGAGGGGAGGAGGGGGGAGGAGTGGGGAGGAGAGGGGAGGAGGGGGGAGGAGAGGAGAGGAGGGGGGAGGAGAGGGAGGAGGGGGGAGGAGAGGGGAGGAGGGGGGAGGAGAGGGGAGGAGAGGAGAGGAGAGGGGAGGAGGGGGGAGGAGAGGAGAGGGGAGGGGAGGAGTGGGGAGGAGAGGGGATAAGAGGGGAGGGAGGAGAGGGGGGGAGAGGAGAGGAGGGGGGAGGAGAGGGGAGAAGAGGAGAGGGGAGGGGAGGAGTGGGGAGGAGGGGGGAGGAGAGGGGAGGAGTGGGGAGGAGAGGGGAGGGGAGGAGAGGAGAGGGGAGGAGGGGGAGGAGAGGAGAGGGGAGGGGGAGGAGTGGGGAGGAGAGGGGAGGAGGGGGGAGGAGAGGAGAGGAGGGGGGAGGAGAGGGGAGGAGGGGGGAGGAGAGGGGAGGAGAGGAGAGGAGAGGGGAGGAGGGGGGAGGAGAGGAGAGGGGAGGGGAGGAGTGGGGAGGAGAGGGGATAAGAGGGGAGGGAGGAGAGGGGGGAGAGGAGAGGAGGGGGAGGAGAGGGGAGAAGAGGAGAGGGGAGGGGAGGAGTGGGGAGGAGGGGGAGGAGAGGGGAGGAGTGGGGAGGAGAGGGGAGGGGAGGAGAGGAGAGGGGAGGAGGGGGGAGGAGAGGAGAGGGGAGGGGAGGAGGGGGAGGGAGGGGGGATAAGAGGGGGAGGGGAGGAGAAGGGGGTGGGAGGAGAGAAGAAGGGAAGGGAGGAGAGGAGAGGGGAGGGGAGGGGAGAAGAGGAGAGGGGAGGAGGGGGGAGGAGAGGAGGAGGGGAGGGGGGAGGAGTGGGGAGGAGAGGGGAGGAGGGGGGAGGAGAGAGAGGAGGGGGAGGAGAGGGGAGGAGGGGGGGAGGAGAGGGGAGGAGAGGAGAGGAGAGGGAGGAGGGGGGGAGGAGAGGAGAGGGGAGGGGAGGAGTGGGGAGGAGGGGGGAGGAGTGGGGAGGAGTGGGGAGGAGAGGGGAGGGGAGGAGAGGAGAGCGGGAGGAGGGGGGAGGAGAGGAGAGGGGAGGGGAGGAGGGGGGGAGGAGGGGGGATAAGAGGGGAGGGGAGAGAGGGGGGGGAGGAGAGAAGAAGGGAAGGGAGGAGAGGAGAGGGGAGGGGAGGGGAGAAGAGGAGAGGGGAGGAGGGGGGAGGAGAGGAGAGGGGAGGGGAGGAGTGGGGAGGAGGGGGGATAAGAGGGGAGGAGAGGAGAGGGGGGGAGGAGAGAAGAAGGGAAGGGAGGAGAGGGAGGAGAGGGGAGAGGAGGAGAGGAGGGGGAGGAGGGGGGAGGAGAGGAGAGGGGAGGAGTGGGGAGGAGGGGGGAGGAGAGGAGAGGGGATGGGAGGGGAGGAGAGGAGTGAAGAGGGGAAGGGAAGAGAGGAGAGAAGAGGGGAGGAGAGGAGAGGAGGGGGGAGGAGAGGTGAGAAGAGGGGAGGAGAGGAGAGGAGGGGGGAGGAGAGGTGAGAAGAGGGGAGGGGAGGAGAGGAGGGGGAGGAGAGGAGAGGGGAGGGGAGGAGAGGGGAGGAGGGGGGAGGAAGAGAGTGAGAAGAGGGGAGGGGAGGAGAGGAGGGGGAGGAGAGGGGAGGAGTGGGGAGGAGAGGGGAGGGGAGGAGAGGAGAGGGGAGGAGGGGGAGGAGAGGAGAGGGGAGGGGAGGAGTGGGGAGGAGGGGGGATAAGAGGGGAGGGGAGGAGAGGGGGGGAGGAGAGAAGAAGGGAAGGGAGGAGAGGGGAGGGGAGGGGAGAAGAGGAGAGGGGAGGAGGGGGGAGGAGAGGAGAGGGGAGGGGAGGAGTGGGGAGGAGGGGGGATAAGAGGGGAGGAGAGGAGAGGGGGGGAGGAGAGAAGAAGGGAAGGGAGGAGGGGAGGAGAGGGGAGAGGAGGAGAGGAGGGGGAGGTGGGGGGGAGGGAGTGGAGTGGGGAGGAGTGGGGTGGTGGGGGGAGGAGGGTGAGGGGTTGGGAGGGGAGGAGAGGAGTGAAGAGGGGAAGGGAAGTGTGGTGAGAAGAGGGGTGGAGTGGAGAGGAGGGGGGTGGAGTGGTGAGATGAGGGGAGGAGTGGTAGAGGAGGGGGGTGGAGAGGTGAGAAGAGGGGAGGGGGAGGAGGAGTGGGGGAGGTGAGGAGTGGGGAGGGGAGGAGAGGGGAGGTGGGGGGAGGAGAGGTGAGAGTGGGGATGGGGAGGTGAGGAGGGGGTGGAGAGGGAGGTGAGGAGAGAAGAGGGGTAGGGAGGAGAGGAGAGGAGAGGAGAGGGGGAGGAGTGGGAGGAGAGGAGAGGAGGTGGGAGGAGAGGTGAGAAGAGGGGAGGGGAGGAGAGGAGAGAGAGAGGGGAGGGGAGGAGAGGAGGGGGAGGAGGGGGGAGGAGAGGAGAGGGGAGGAGAGGAGAGGGGAGGAGAGGTGAGGAGGGGGGAGGATAGGAGAGGGGAGGAGAGGGGAGAAGAGGAGAGGGGAGGAGGGGAGGAGTGGGGAGGAGAGGAGAGGAGGGGGGAGGAGAGGGGAGGGGAGGAGAGGAGGGGGGAGGAGAGAGGAGAGTGGAGGGAAGGGGAGGGGAGGAGAGGAGAGAAGAGGGGAGGAGTGGAGAGGGGAGGGGAGGAGAGGAGAGGGGAGGTAGTGGAAATATATCAGCACTGACAGGGCTTTACAGTCATGCCGGAGGCTCTGGGACTCCACTGCGCTGCAGTGAGTAAGTAATTCTCCCCGAAGAGAACACGGGCCGCTCATGCAGGGAGTCACAGAAGAGTCCAAGTGATCATCAGCGGAGCTGCGCACCTCTGCAGATAAGGACAGCTTTTATGATTCTGTTTGATGAAGAGGCGCAAGGCCAAAACCACTGCCAACCAAGAAGAACATAAAGGCTCATCTCACATTTACAAAACGATACCAAAAAAAAAAAAACTTGATGAAAAACAAGAAGTGTGAAAACTATCCCAGAGTCATTCCAAAGATTTTTAACACCAATAAGAGTCCAGTCTTAAATCCATCAGTTCATGTATTATCTAACCTGGGTCCTATCCCAGCATGCACCGGGAGAGGGGCTAGAATAACACAAGAGTATTACAGTGGGGTAGTTTGAAACACTTTTTGGGGTCCACACACTGGGCACTCAGTCTCTGCAAATTAGAGATACCAGAGAGCCTGACCGTATATCTGTGGGTTTTGAGAGGAAACTCCTGGGAGCACATGCTAACTCCACACAGTAAGGCCTTTGTAACCACTGCTCCGCCACGCCTGCAACTACTCAAACAAAGATGCCATCATGCAGCGTTCCTGAATCATATGCTCTAAAATGGAATCACACTCTCTATCTGCTCAGAGTCAGCCCTGAACTACATGAACAGGGATGCATGATAATTTTATGGGATAGCATTCGGGAACGTTTCTCAACTACTTAAACATTCGCTCCACTCATTCTGGAAATCACAAATATGTGATTAGGAGTTCTCACTCTTAGACTTTGAAGTTTAATACTTTTCATAAAAAACAGCCATTTTTAACAATAACAATAGTTCAAAGATTCGACTTCAGTACGCACTGTCGTGTAGGTCCAGTCCTTACGCTCCCTTGAAAACTGAAGTTATGCTTCCCAATACGCCTCACTAATATTCTTCTCTTCTGGCCACACAGCTGTTTAGTCTCCTTGTCGCATTGTGCATGTGGAAATGCTCTTACCTTCATAATTAAACACAGAGTACCACTGCTGATGTTTATAAGAAAAGACGTCACCAGGCATTTTCTTGATCTCCTGTCAGGATCAGTCATGATTTTTCTTCGACCCATTTCTTTCATAAAGTTGCCATTTCACTTGTGTCCTTCCAGATTTCAAGAAATTGTTGGACAGTTCCTCACCAAATTCCAGTGATTTCATCAATCTATTTAGCGGTTTCCTTCACTTGATACTGAGCCATTGATTTACCCCTCTTGAAATGCAGTGCCGTCTTTTCAATGACCATGAGATACATCTTCCAACATAATTTTTTAAGACATGAAAAGATACGCACTGAATCAGTCAGGATTAAAAAAATTATTGCCAGCTGAAACATATTAGTCACTGCAAAAATGATTCAATCACAGGTTCTTGAGTTTTTTTTTTTCTTCTTCCAAAACAGCGACTTTTTTGGACGGGCAATACGTTTCCCCCCAACCAACTACAGTGCCTCCAGCCGTAGCCACAAGAGGGCAGGATTTCACTTTTAATAGTATGATTCCCACGTCTGAAAAGTCATCGGCTTACTTTCATGGTCAATTTTGGCCCTCCAACTTTTTTTAAACTCACTTTTGTACTATGTTTGGAACTAAAGGTCTGACCAAATATTCCAGGATTGCGCTATGTAACCTTACATTTGAAATAAGTTTCCAAACCACTTTGGGCAGTATTTTACGTCAATGTTGCCCAAATTGTTAGTAATTTTTAGAAAGAAGAGAAATGAATAAAAGCAAAAGAAAACTTAATAACATTTGACACTTTCTTTAGGTTTGTATTTCACATAGACAAATCCAGGAGCATTTAAGCGTTTGAAGCAGGTTCGATATCCTGCCTTTTTTTGCTTCAGGACCCGGTTCAGAAGTAGGGTAGAGTGGGGGAAGACGCCCCTGAGGGTGAGATACCCTTTGCTTATAATTCAATTTCAGCTGAGCCCAGTATGTGGTTCTTGACTGCGACAAATGCACTTCCACCTGGAGAGAAATCCTGAGCAGCAGATGAGTCAACAGAACAAATGACATGTGAGAACTCAAAGTATTTGTGTTTTTACTGTCTTTCTCAGAAAAAAAATGACCAAATTAATCATTCTGCCACAAGTATTTGAATGCTTCATGAGTCTGCAGGAAATGTCAGTGTAACTCTCTGATGCCTTTTCTATGTATAAAAGGTCTGGTGTGGTGATAATAGGATAAATTGGGGTCACTGAGCCTAAACCAATATGGTAGTGTTGGGGGTAATTTGCCCTTTTTGGTTTGGGGTAAGATGCCCCATGTCTTACCCCAGAAGAGGGCATCTTACCTCATTTTGAGTTGTAATAATTCTGTTTTATGAGGTTTTTTCTAAAAAATTATCTTCTATTTACAGCAGGGCTGCCCAACCCTGTTCCTGGAGAGCTACCATCCTGTAGGTTTCTGCTCCAACCATAATTCACCACACCTGATTTAGCTCATTAGCATCTCGTCAAGATCTGTAGCTGGGAAAGCAGGAGTGGTTTGCTATGGTTGGAGTAATAACCTTCAGGATGGTAGCTCTACAGGAGCAGGGTTGGGCAGCCTTTATTTACAGGAAATACAAAAGTACATATCAAACCATGATGATTTTTACAAAGAATTTGGGAATGGAAAGTTAAGTGTATCCCTACATGTTGAAAGTAGGGCCAGGTGGAGATAAACAATAATGAATCAAAACTACAACCCCAATTCCGATATAGTTGAGACAAAGTGTAAATTGTGAATAAAATCAAAATGCAATGACTTTCATATCACATGAGCCAATATGTTATTTACAATTGAACATAGATGACATTTCAAATGTTGAAACTGAGACATTTTACATTTTTATCCACAAAATGAGCTCATTTCAAATTTTCTGGCTGCAACAGGTCTCAAAGTAGTTGGGACACAGGCAAAAAGGCCTGAAAAAGCAATTAATATGTAAGAGAATCTGCCGAAAGAACATTAAGCAAGTAACTAAGTTAACTGGCATCAGGTGCGTAACATGATTGGCTATAAAAGGGATGTCTTGGAGAGGCTGAGTTTCTCAGAAGTAAAGCTGGCCAGAGTCGCTCCAACCTGTGAAAGCTTGCGTAAAAAAATTGTGGAATACTTTAAAAACAATGTTCCTCAACCTCATATTGCAAAGGCTTTGAAGGTCTCATCGTTGACAGTGCATAGGATTCAGAGAAACTGGAAAAATCTCTGTGCATAAGGGACAATGCCAAAGACCTTTACAGGATGTCCGTGATCCTCGGGCCCTCAGACGCCACTGCATCACTCATCGGCATGATTCTGTCATTGACATTATTAAATGAGCCCAGGAATACTTCAAGAAACCACTGTATGTAAACACAGCCCGCCGTGCCATCCACAAATGTCACCTAAAACTCTATCATGCAAAAAAAAAAAAAAAAAAAAAAGCTATTGAGCATGATCCAGAAGCACCGTTGTGTTCTGTGGGCCAAGGCTCATTCAAAATGGACTGAAGCAAAGTGGCAAAGTGTCCTGCGGTCAGACAAATCCATATTTGACATTCTTTTTTTTAGCGTCCGGGCTAAAGAGGAGAAAGACCACCCCTCCTGTTATCAGCGCTCAGTTCAAAATCCAGCATCTCTAATGGTATGGGGATGCATTAGTGCATATGGTGTAGGACTCTTGCATGTTTTAAAAAGCACCATGAATGCTGAAAGGTATATAAAGGTTTTAGAGCAACATGTGCTCCCCTCCAGACAACATCTATTCCAGGGAAGGCCTTGTGTATTTCAGCAGGACAATGCAAAACCACATACTGCAGCTATTACAACAGCATGGCTTCGCAGTAGAAGAGTCCATGTGCTGAACTGGCCAGCCTGCAGTCCTGATCTTTCACCAATTAAGAGAATTTGGTGCATAATTAAATGAAAAGTCAAAAGAGACCCAAAACTCTCCAGCAGCTGGAAGCCTGTATGAAACAAGAGTGGGATCAAATTCCAATGGCTAAACTCAAAAAACTTGTCTCCTCAATGCCCAGACGCCTCCACTCTTTGTTAAAAAGAAGAGGAGATGCTACACCATGGTAAGCAGGCCCCTGTCCCAACTTTTTTGAGACCTGTAGCAGCTATAAAATTTGAAAAATTTGAAATGAGCTCAATTTGTAGACAAAATTGCAAATTTTCACAGTTTCAACATTTGCTATGTTATCTCTGTTCTATTGTGAATAAAATACTTGCTGGTGTGATTTGAAAGTCATTGCGTTTTGATTTTATTCACAATTTACTCTTTGTCCCAACTATTTTGGAATTGGGGTTGTACATCAATACCCATAAGGGCCTAAAAAAATATATTGGGTGAAATGCATTGTGGTTACTATTAATTTTAAAGACTTTTCATGGATACTCATATACGTTCCATACCGCTATATGTTTAATGTGGTGCCTCATATTTTTTAGTAGTTCGCAAGATATAACATCCTTGATGCATTTGAGGGCCGGTTCATACTCTACGCAAGGTACCTGAGCGCGAACGCAAAGCAACGCATCGAGCAACGCTAGGTAGCCATCCTGCATCCTTGCATCGCAAAGTGTGTCGTCCAAATTTTTGTAACACGACGCATCGACGCGTGTATTTCTGTGAGATTCCAATAGGGGAGATAAAGCAAATAATGCACCATACGCTGTGTTCAACACACCAAAAAGAAAAAAGGAGGAGGAGGAGAAGGAGAAGACTTTGCTGCCCCCTATTGCATGAGCAGTGTACCGCTTTTTAACGAGGCACCGCGCAGCAAGGGACGCGCGTTCAGGCTTCTCTGTGAACGGAATGAAATGGACCTGTGTTCGCGTTCGCTCACGCACCTTGCGTAGAGTATGAACCAGCCCTTTTGCCAACAGTACCTTGCCATCACTTGTGCCTAAGTGTTTAGTCAGTTAATAAAAAGTTAAGTTGAGGAGAATGTACCTCTTTATTTCCCCATTTCTTTTAGCAAGGAAATTTCAAAAAAGATGTTGACCTTTTGTATGATGTGTACCTGCCAATTAAAATAAAATAATAATATGATAATTACTCATGTAAAATGCAGTAAAACCAGTATGTATCAGGCTTTACAAGTTATTCTCTTCATGGGCACCTTACCCTAGGGGTGGGGAAAGAAGATCTTTTAAAAAAATAAAAATAAAAAGTAAACATTTTAAAATATTTCTATAGTGACTGCGTCATAAATCTTTCTAGATGTGGTAGCCAACTTTAACAGGCAAAAAAAAAAGAGAGAGAGATTAATTCACGTTGTTTACCGTCAGTTATAAAATTCTTGCTAAAGGGGGGCATCTTACCCTATGCTATCACTTACGCAAGTGGATGGGCTAAATTACAAACCAACTGAAGATTATGTGATATTGGATCTGTAATTTTCATGATTAAAGGTGATAAGTTGCTGCCAGCAGAGAAACCAGCAGTTTTTCTGGTACCCACCAACACAGGGGGTGCGAGCAATGGAGCAAGAATTTTCTCAGACCTCTTAAGTATGTTTGTTTACGCCAATACAAACCTAAATTCGGGGTGGATCAAGCAACAGCAGTCTTTCAATAAGCCCACTATGGTAATAGTAATAGTTTGTTAACTAAATGGTCAAGCATTAATAAAGTGACAATATAAATATACAGTGTACGCGATAAGCTACTAACTAGCACAAAGTACTCTCATCAAACGGGATGCAAATACCAAACAACTTGTTACGTCTCCAGCTGCCTCACAGCGCAGCTTCCCACAGCAACCTGGTAACAAGCTCTGATTGGTTGGAACCGTGGTGACAATGCAGCAGTGTGCTCCAATCAGGAGGGGTGCGCAGAGCATTCGATGACAGCTGTTCTCTGCCCAGCCGCAGCGACTGGAAACAAGAGATGCACTAGAAGCGGCGGTAAGCGTAGTTTTCGGGGCAGCGGAAACCGCTCCTGTATTTAATAATAACTCACAAATCCGCGATGGTGGCTTCCTCTCCCACAGTCTGCCGGGGACTCTGGCTTTCAGCCCGACTCTCTGCATCACTTACAGGATGTACCTGCCATCCTTCTACACTGTAAAAGGTCTGACTGAACATAGGTTAAGTCATGTAATAAGCCATAGAGTCGTATTAGTCTGCTTTTAAGTAGAACATACCAGCTTGTTTCAAGTTAATACGAGCTTTGTGAGTGATATCTATTTCCCCCCCTACAAACTCTTGAGACAAGTCACTGAAAAATTTGCATCTTATCTGGGGTCTTATATTAAAAAAAAAAAAAAAATATATATATATATCTTGTGTAGTGGTAGTCTTATGTCCAAACTTTAAATCTTAACCCTATGGCCTATGCCTTCGACTTCTCAGGACTCCTTTCAAGAGTCTCTGATTTGGTACACTTTGTTCACATGTCAGGCAAACAGTAACTTAAGCAAATATTCTCTACTTGTGAGAGAATGGAAGATTTTAAGTCGATGTTTAAAAGTGGAATGCTCGTTGAAATGTTTGCAGTTTTTCACAGTGCACTCGCAGCAAAAAAAAGAAGGGTCTGTTTTGACAAGTGTTTTGCTCATAGAAGAGCACAGTAACAATCACCAAAAAACAGCATGTCTAAATTAGCTACTACTTGCCTGAAAAATGAAATTTTCTTTCACTGCTGGCAGTAATTTATGCTTAATTATCCAAAAACAGTAACGGAACAAAGTCTACGTATGAAACTGAAACATTGTTGAGGCTGAGTTCTGCTTCGGCTCTGGCTGCGCGCATCACACACAGTGACAGTAACACAGCTTCACCTCAACCAGGAAAAACCCCACGGAGCAAAAACCACCACTGCTGCAGCGGCTGTGTCGGTGGAAAACACCTGACATACAGCGCTCGAAACTTCGCCTTTCGAAGTGTAAATATAAGTCATGAGTGGGAGCTCGTGAGAGGAGCGGAGGCCTTCTTTGCTGTTTTTATTCTGCTCTTTACTGTCCGCCAACAGAGAAACTGTATCAGATGCACATTCGCCTTTCTGGGAACAGTGTAAAAATAACACCTGTAAGTTAAACAGCAAAAGTTTTCCGAAACTGAACAGACATTTGGGCGACATACTCATTTTGGAGATGCACATACTACTTTCTCATACTACTGCAATTTGATGCAAGTCCAAATATCTATGTATTTGTATGCACATTCATTTTCTATATTAATTCCTCTCCATTCATACCTTTAAAGCAACTCATGTTCAATGAACTGAGTGATTATTTGGTAAGAACTGTTTGGTTCATTGTAAACGAGCTCTTTTTGCCGTAAATATGTTCTCCAAGGGACAATCCCAACATTAAGTTAACAAATAATGAGGAACCTTCATAATAGAGGTGTTGGGAAACTCCAGTTGTGGCAGTCAAATTACCATTCGCAGGCAAATTTTTGTGAAAAGCTGGTGTCATATCAAAGTGGACTCATAGACTCGGACTTGTCCAATACCTCAAGCTCTTATAATAGGGATGTGGAGTTATATCATACAGTTCTGTCTAAAATTTCCGACCAATCTAAAACTAAACCGCAAAATCATTCAGGGGTTCAAATTTACCCATGGCAGCAGTCGATCTTTGACATATTTTTGAGAGATGCCTGTGGTTGCCCCATTTTCACAGAGCTACTCTCTAGAGCCTTTGCTTTGCCTGTAATATCTTCAGCGCGTTAAGCATTTATTGGCCTGAGTTGAGCAGAATACCAGCCCCCTCCTGTAAATAAGCAGTTTTCACTACACTGCTCTGTCCATCAAAGTCCATGATTTGTTTTCAGTGAACGCATCCATCCTGTTTAAGGGAATCCTAACAGGTGAGCCTTTTGGAGTTCAGCACTACAGAACATCGAGGGATAATGCACCATTATAAAGGTTTTAGAAGCTACCTAGAAACTCCAATGAACAGGGCCTCATATCATGGGTTAGAAGTGTAAAAACTCTCCGGAAAAGAACTTATTTGCCCAACTAAGTTGCTCTGATCTTAACTAGGAATCGTCTACAAACTCTTCTACAGGCTCTACAGACCTAGCCAGAGCCAACCACGGAGTTGGACCTGCCCACACTGGAAACTATTCTAGCAGGCACTAACAACGGCAGATCATACTATGCCTTAGTAGCGTACTACACTTTTGGAAATACAAAAGAAGAACCGCAGATCATTTGAGGTGCAGTTTTGTCAGTATCTCTCCCAAAGCTGCTTGTCTGTTTACATAGACGTAGACGTAGGTTTTGCAGAAATTGGGATACGTGTTTGGGTTTGTTCATGGCTGCTTGTGATCGCTTCAGTTATCCATGATCGGGATCAGCCGGATTCTTCACAATGTCTGGGCAAGCTCTCTGGTGCTACCGTGAAAGCAATGCGAAACGCAGAAGCTCTACCGTGTCTGGAAAAACAAATGATTTCTCTGCAATACCTTGACATAATTTCATCCCCCTTTAGACATTGTTGTGGCTAATAAAAAGCCAAAAAAGGCGGAGATTAATTTGGAAATTCTTTTCAGTAGAAATGATCGATTCGCTAGCTCCACATAAGCAACTTGTCTGCGCTTACGGATTGTATGGTCTGTAAAACTTGTATTATGTACATAATATAACCAGAGCTCTCTCTAGCTGTCTCGTACTAGGCTATCCATAAAGCTGCTCTCACATCGGACGCGAAACAAATTTTTCGTGGGACAGATTAGCCTAAATTGAAAGTAAATGCAAAGACGCAAATACTCGCATTATGGGCGCATTAAGCAGCTTTCGCACCGGAAGCGAAACAAATTTTTCGTGCGACAGATTACATTCAAAGTCATGACCGCTTATCAGCTACTGCATGTTAGTTTGCGTGCTCTGCTAAATAAAAATGCTCTTGGAAAACTTATATGCAGCAATTCTGATCGGTATGCTTGTGTTACTTCGGTAAGCATCAATGTGATAGTTTCATCATACCGTTGCCTGATTGTAGCCCCTACAGTTGAAGCTAACCGGAGAGGTGCAGTTAGACCAGAGGTAGTTTTGCAAAGCTTGGGGTGTGTTTTTGGGTGCTTGTGAAACGATCGCTTTACTTATCCACGACCGGGGTCTGTCTGATACTTCTCCAATACCTGGGCAAGCTCTCAGATGCTACCGGACAAAGCAATAGGGAAACGCACCGGCTATAACGTGTCTGGTATCACAAACGATTTCTCTGCATTGCCGTCGATTGAAAATTAAATTCTTTGCTGTAAAAGTGATCGATTCGCTAGCTCCACATAAGCAACGGTTCACGCAAACGGAACTTACGATCTGTAAAACCTGTGTTATGCTCATGACCGGAGCTCTAGCTAGCTCTTGCACACTATCCATAACGCGCCCATTCTCCGCAAAGAAACGCTGGTCATTCCGAAGCAATGAGTAAACCATTACCACGGGCAATTTCCGCAAATTTGAGCTTGCCCTGCCAGATTTTCGCACTGCGCCCTCCACTTTCGCCGCTACGTTTATTAGAACAAGTTCATTTCATTAGATCATACACATGTACTGCGTTAGATTGCAGAATTTGCCCGCCGCTTCTTTATCAGATGGCAGTCGTGTCTCACGTTTCACTCTGGGGAGGCGGACCCAGAAAACTGCGTTCTGCAGCCTCGTCCAGCCCAACTCCGCCCACCACAGAGCTGGTCAGTCAGAAGAAAGTGGGCACACGGGGAGGGGGGCCATAGCGGAAGAGCCACCCCAATGAGGCGTCTCAGGCAGAGACTACTATGGACTACAAATGGAGTTTTTTGAGGATAGCAGTATGCGCTAAATGAGGACCTTGTTTTGGACTTTGAACGATCAGGAGTACTCAAGGGGAGTCCAAGATCAAAATATAACCTTGGAAATATAGCAAAATAGGTCCCCTTTAACCAACAGCACTGAAGAAACTAATTTGGGCATGAGGATTAGAGGCAGTCATTGAACGGAGTGAAAACTTGCACTCATAACTCAATAAGTGTAAAGAAACTCGCTTGCAGTCATGCCTGCATGTTGGCGTGTGAATTCCTCAGCTTTCTCAGGTAACACAAGCAAGTGGTGATTGTGACGAGTTTGTTGTGAATAAAAGGGAAAGGTATTTAAGATGAGAGAACAAAAAAGACCTCAGCTAAAATGTTCCTGAAGCTATTGTGTCCGTTGATTCTAACAAAAAAAAACTTTTTTATTTATCCAAAACAAATGTTTTCAATGTTGAAGAATATCAATAGATATCAATAGAAAGTAACAATATGTACTTTTGCATCTCTCAGACCCTTTTCTCTCCATTTAAATGACCCAAATTCTCAAACTCCATAACACTAAAAAAGAGTCCTAATGCTCACAGTCAGCTCCACAAATGATTTACCGGTTTCTATTCGCAAGAGAATGTTTTCCAAGTGAGTGGGGCTTCATAACTGCTGGTGGTGAAAAGTTTCGTTTCAAATGAGGTTTGGCGAATTATGTTAAATGAAAGATTAGAATGTCAAATAACATCTTATCCCTCTCTACCTCCCTCTCATTGGCTGTTTTAATCTAGACCAGACAGTCTACGTCAAACAGAAGTGGGGCCTTGCCCCAACAAAGTTTCAGCAAACTTTTCAGAGGGAGAACCCTGCCTAGATACAGGCATTAGCCAATCAGAAGTTGGCTTAGCAGGCAAACAAAGCATGGTTCAGCGGCGCAGCTGCTGGAGATCAAAGGTCACCAGCCCTTTCCAAGGTTCCTCAAACGCTTTAATCAGGGAGGGGTTTGTGGTTTAAGGCCTGTCACTGCCTGTTTCAGGGGAGAGACAATGTCTTCATTATGCGCTACTCCTTCCAATTCAGTCAAGGTTAATATCGAAGCTAACCAGACATAATGCAAATACCAAATCAGAAAAATAAAACTACCCAAATGTTTCTTTACAAAGCCACCTTTGCTCAGATTTTGAATTCAACTTCAGCATCCAGTTCGGAAGAAATCAGAAAAACAGCGCTTAATTTTTGTTACTGTCAAGAATGACTAGGTCCGGTAGATTAACTTGATACAAATTTTTCATCTGACTTTTTTTCACATCAAAGTTATTTCATAGAAATATTAACATTTTTTGCGCCAAATACTGTAAACTGTGAAGCTTTAATCTGCTTCTGATTTGTATACCAGCCTATAAGCCCTACACTAGCAGTCACACTTCTGTAACTGTCAAATGCAGTCCCAAGATTTTCCCAGGAGAGCTGCATTGTAATGATGCTTTCAAACAAGCAGCAACGTCACCACATTCTCGCACATTCGCCATGGAAACAATGTGACATTGCAAAGATGCTATCAGAGCCATCATAAAAATATTACAGTGATGATACCAGAAAGTTATGTGTTGTGTCATGCTTTAGTTAAGTAGTTTGAGGTGCTGACATTTTAATACATGCAGTACACACTTTAATCTCCCAGAGAAAGACATGTCTGTTTTTAAAGGTGGTTCCTCTTTCAATGAGAGTTAAAATCTTTCGTCATCTCAAGTAGAAAATATTAGTTTGTCTTAAATCAATTGTTTGCTTGATGAGTGACTGTCCTTACTTCTCAGGTGAGTCTTAAGACTGATTTGTCACCCTAGTAAAACATTTTTGTCACTCACTGAAAAAAAAAAAAAAAAACGGGAAAAAACAAGCATATCACCGTAAGATAAGTCTTATTTTAAGACTTTCAAGTTATTCCTATTAACTGTAGTACATATAAGCCTAAGAACTTATTAAGATGGACACATTTAGTGTTGTTTTGCCCGTCCTGAAGGCCGGAGAGGGATTGTTGTGACTGCTTTGGGGTGGGGGGTCCTCAGAATGCCAGTATAGTGCAGGGTGAGGGTCAGGGGCTGGGGTGTGGGGGAGCGAGAGAGGTGGGGGGGATCACAGATGGCAGAGAGCCATGGTGAGAGAAACGGGGTGGGAGAGGGCAGGGCGGGAGGTGGGCCCCTCATTGTCCCCGTCCTCTAAACAGCAGATGCCCCGTGGACGAACAGCCCAGCGGGGCGACACTGCAGTCCCGCTCGCGTGCCACAGAGGCGTACGAGTCCCCTCGCCGCCCCGCCTCCACCGTGGAAAACACAGCAGGAAAGGAGTTCCTCCACACCCGCTCTCCGCTGCTCCCTCGGTTTATGGGCACAGAGCGATGGAGGGATGAGGGTGGAGGTGGAGAGGGATGGCCGCGCCGAGGCTCTGGACACATTCCAGGCCCTTTCTCATGGAAATACTCCCGGGCCAGCTCCCCTTCCACATTCACACGCTCTGGAGAAAAAAAACACATAACCATAGAGGGCCCTGAACCAGCCATATACACTGAGCACAAACACTGAGCACATACACTGAGCACACTTAACCCTTAGGGCGCTACATGCAGCTATTGTTGCACAACGATGTAAGATATCAAAATTAAAGCCGTTGAAAACCTATCATGTGGCGACTTGTTTAAAATAACTCCTGCTGGGGATCTTTTTTAAACAAGTCGTCACATGATAGGTTTTCAACAGCACAAGACGATTACATTTTTATTTTTTCAAAAAGTATCTGGTGCTCTAAGTGTTAATCATCAGTGTGGATGTATTGCATTCATTTAGTAACAGTACATGGTTCAGATACGCCTCATCATGAGAGTACGCACAGTACAAATTTAGCTAAGAGATAAACAACTCATTAAACCGAAAGAGTACATACCACGCATAATCAATTGTGGTAGATACACCTCACATCTGACAATTATGCCTTTGTGTGTGTGTACTACACACTACATCATCAGTTTAAACATAATCCACACTAAAATATTTGTGTAAATTCAGTTCACACTTCACTATTAGTACAGAATATAGTATACACTGAATGACAAGACTACATACAGTATGGACCCTGAACCATCAGTGTATAAAAGGTTGTATTAAATGGGTATAAAAGAGGCCTCTAAAAACTATTTCAACACACGGTAGCAGAGCTCCTCGCTAGCTGGCACAGGGCTGGACCTTTTTGCTGAGAAGAAGCTGTCTTGCCCAATCCTCTCAACAGCAAGCTTTCAGAGTTAGACAATTTTTTAACATAAACATGCAGTTAAAGTGTGTTCTGGCAAGTTCCAGAGTCTTAGCTCGTAGATTGCAGACTGCACCGTTGGCTGCGATTTGTTTGGAACACCTTTGAATCTTTGCGAGCAGCACAAAATCCTGAAGGCACATGGGGTCTATCCTTATATCGCTGAATTCTAGAAACTGTTTTAAGAAACCTAGTGCAGTGCCCATTCAACATGCCGGTTCAGAACAGACCTACGGCTGAGCCGCCGGTATTGCCGTGTGCAGCTTTTATAAGATTTCTTGAGAACCACTCAGCCAAAATATTTCATTCTCAACACTACACATCCTGAGGTCTTCAGCAATACACCCACCAAGTTTTAAGGAGATCGGATGAACGGTGGACATCCATACAAGCGCACAGAGGTTGCCCGCTCGTTGCAAATTCTAGAATTTTATAGTCCAAGTCACAATGACCAGTGAAATTCAATAATGATATTATGAAGATGCGGAGAAGTTCCAGTAGTACTTAGTCCAATGGGTGGGGGTGCCTCGACTTGCCTCAAGTGTTCCCTCAAATAACACATTCGGATAATAAGCAGCTACGATGACCGCAGAGATCTATGGAGGGTCTGTTTTCTCTCCTTTGTTTACGCAATCACTCCGCTCGAGCTTTTCAGAGCACATTAAGAAAACAGCCATCTCAGCTCAGAGGCTGGAAATGGCTGCTGCAAGACAGCTGTGGCATAATGATCTGGCTGTCTAGCACGATGTCCACACCCACCACAGACCACCCAGCTATGCTGAGAAATAAAGCCATTCTTATACCTACATAATGCCCTATGTATCATACATGATACACCAAATTTGAAGTACCTTGCCCACCTGATAAGATGCCACACAACCACTATTGCTCACTGTATCATATCTGATACACAGTGCTGCCACCTGGAAGGCAGCAGTGGTATTACAGGAGTAGTCTCTCCACTAGTCACTCACTTCAAAGTAGTAGCTCCCATGTGAATGGGAATTCATGAATTTCCTTGGACTTTGGCAGCGAAGTTCGGCATTGCCAGGTAAATATTACATAAAACCTTATTCTTATACATGTTAAGGGATAGCTATAGATAGTATAGAGCATATAAATATTTGAGTATTGAGTTCTGGAGGGTTGCTGATTTTTGGCTGTATCAGATATGATACTCCGGGAATTAGAAGAAGTTCTGTTCAACAATGTATATTTTACAGTCACAAAACCTAATGATGAACAGTGGATCTGAATACTACCCTTCAATACTTCAAAAATATTGCTGGGCCATTTTTTTCCTACAATGATGTCTGTGTCTGGGCATTTTAGGGTTAGGGGTTGTCATGCTATGAAGAGACTTCAACCTTTATTTCTCTCTCCTACAATCTGATAATTCCGTAAATTTTGCATGGCGTAAAAATATTTTGTCTTCAGCCACACTTTTCTCCTATGCAGCAAAATAGAAATGGAGATGAGATGGCATGTTTAGTAAAAGCTGAAGACATTTACACACTCTCTCCTAGATTCATTCAAAATGTGCCCAAGCATTAACAGACAAACAGACTGCAGAGGCCTCATAACCCAACTCAGATCACAACAACATCTCACCGGGGGAGCTAAAACCGATGAGCCGCACTGCAAAATTTGACCAAAACAAAGTCATTCATGGAGAACTGGTACAGGAAATGAAATTCCTCTGCTATAACACAAGATTCCGCTCACAAACAAGACCCTTCCAGCAGGGTTTAACCCTCTGAAGCATAGACCTTACAGAATGTTTTCCTTTTCAATGTATTAAGATCGTGTTTCAGGGCCAAATTGCTTTCAGCTACCACAAACACTGATTGTGACCACAGTCTTTAGATTGCTCAATCAAGAACATTTTATCATTTTTGGATGACCTCACACCATCGAGATTTCAGGTCAAATCACACAAACTCCTCGGGCTGGTATTTCATTCATCAAATTTATGTGAGGACAATATCCAGTTCTCTTCTGCTACCTGGGTTAATTGTATTCAGGCCGCCACAGCTCTGTAATACCCCTGCGCAGTTATTTCTGAGACAAGCAATGTCTGTTTTCTTTTCGCATGCGTATGTGTATGAAGTCACGATGGGACACAGCCAGGTGGAAGATGAGAAGCAATGGGTTGTGGTGCTTGTGGTTTGTGCTCATCATGCAGTTGGGGCATTGTTCTACACCAGAACGAGGAATTAATGTCAGGTCAACGGTTAGCCTGACATTTTCCATTGTTTCTTAGTCTTCTTCCTTTTTTTTTCTTAAAAAAGAAATCACCCCCACATCTGCTGACTACAGTTTAATGCAGGGCATCTGAGGTTCCCATGTTTCTTCATGATTAAATTGGATGATATAGGTAGAACACGGGACAAATAGCATGGTCCATATCAGTAGTTACCAAAGGTTTTCACCCTGTGGACTGGCAGTGTCAAATCTGAAAATCTCAGGAACCAACCCAGTGACTGGGTTGCAGGAACAGTCACCCATTTTAAGGTCAACAACATCATGCTCGTACTTATAACTAGCAGTTATTGTGGGGATCGATTCGATAGCTGTGCTGCTGGGGACAAGCAACTGTCAGCAGACTTGTACGAGAACCATCGGTCAATTCATCTCCATGATGACAAAAAAAACCATTTCAGTGAAATGTCTAGCACACAAGTAAGTAGAACTTCTAATTAGCCTGAAAGAGTACCTAGACCAGGGGTGTCCAAACTAATCCACAAAGGGCCGGTGTGGGTGCTGCTTTTTGTTACAGCCCAGCACTTAAACACCTGATTCTACTCATCAAGGACTTGACTGAACCTCCTGATAAGTTAATCGGTAGAATCAGGTGTTAAAGTACTGGGCTGTAACAAAAGCCTTCACCCACATCAGCCCTTAACCCATTTATGACCATCGCGGAAATTTTGAATTTCCATTACAGCACTGAAAGTACTAGCTGAGCATAGCACAAATCACTTGGAATTTTTCAAATCCGTCAAAGTATGTGGCTACAGCACCCATTTTCCTTAAAGTACAATTTTTTGTAGTTGGTCTAATATGATGGGGTTTTTTTTTTCCCAGTTTTCATGAAAATCAAACCTTTTCCCGATTGATTCTTGCTTGTCTGCGGGTGGAACAAAAATGCCGAAATTTTTTCGACCATGTTATAACCGGAACTTATATTTCCAAGACATTTTAAGAAGAAATTTGAAAAAATCCGCTATCATATTTGACCCACAACTAAAAATAGTACCTTAACTTAAATGGCTGTATTTCAGGATGCGTACACAGTTTAATCAAATGCTTGGTATCCTTCAGGAGAAGTTTGTGCTATAAGTACATTCATAACACTTTAGTGTATATCTGATACATAACCTGTCAAATGACTGTTGAACTGATTTTTGTGTTATTTTGAGTTTTTTCCAAAAATCAAAGTTTGACCCCTAAATATGATATGATAAATATGTTCTATTACATTTTTGAAACTGGTTATGTAAAGCCACTTACCCCAGCATCCCACACACCAAAAAGCAAGTTCCTACCTCATTCAGAACTCAAACTGTGGGCTTTTTCCTTAAGGTACTATTTTTAGTTCTTGGTCATTAATGGGTTAATGGGGAAGATTGGACACCCCTGATCTAGACAGTTGCTCCTTATAGTGATGTTTCTAAAATGATGGGGTTTAGATCCGAAAGGGATCATGTATGTACTGTATATGAGGTGGACTTCGGATTACGCGGTTCTGTGATTGGCAGCGCTAATGCTAGCATGTGTATTTAAAAGCCCGCTGAAAGGTACGCTGCAAACAGCAAAACATAAGTTAGTCTCAGTAAGTATTTTAGCCTTATCTTTACCCTAAAGATCTTATTCCTATTACATCATTTATAAATACTAGAAACACATTGCTGAAGACGTTTGGTTTTTTTTATAAATAGGGGCAAGAAACTCTAACTTGTCGCGCAAACTGCAAATTAAAACAAGCTAATATTCTCTACCTGCAAAAAATAAACGAACTGTCTCCTGTAAATAGCAACTTGAAACAAGTCTGTATTATCTCCATGAGAAAAAGTAAATAGACTTTAAGTCTCATTACAAGACTGAAACACACCCTGCGGCAGATTTTTTTTTTATTTTGCCGTACACTAAATTTCTATTTTGGGTAATCTAATTAAAACGTTCAGGGACCACCCTCTGGCTTGAATTTATGACTTGGCCGAGAGCCAATTATTAAGCCGTGCACTTCAGAGCGCAGGACAGCCTCGGGACATGACCCCGCCCACGTTCCCGTAAACACACTGAAAGCGAGCGTGAAAACAGACACGTCTGTGGATAAGAGCACATTACAACCTGCCAAACTGCTGAGTTCAGCACAGATTACGCCACAGTACATGTACTCTCCACAGTGGCAGATGCGTTTCCTGTTATGGACGCCTAACAGTCGTACAGCACAAGCAGAATAACGTCTAACATATGCTGCCGCATCAACGGTCTCCCTTATTCGACCACGGAGGCTAAAGGAAGTCATGGAAGGAGACAATGGGACACTAATATCCCCAGTTACACACGACTGAAAGGCTCTCTTGTTCACTAAACCAGGGGCAGACTGTAATACTTCTACTCCTCCTACCTCACACACACATCTACATTTCACACCAACAAACACAAACTCCAAAAATATATATAACTGCTCTTTCAGCCTTGTAATAAGTCTTTAAAAATTCCTAAGGAGTTCATTTTGGTGACTGCTTGGTTGACGAGTGAAATTGACCAACCCCTTTGAGTTGAGACAAACAGATGCAACTGATTGCAAACATTGTCTTAATGGGCTGAATATTTATGTTAAAAGTACTACGAATTAGAGAAGCCTAAATCAAAGAGTAAAATGCTTGCTCATATTGACCTGTTTTGTGGTTTTGGAACGCAGGGACTTATGAAGGTCGCCTGCACCGTGGCCCAGGGAAGCCATTTTGTTTTATTCTGGACATGAACATTAAACTGAAATGGGCAGTGCAGGTTAGACAGTCATTAAGACACAGACTGGGCACATCTCTGACACATGCCGGAGAGGACACTACTCATATCTCTAATTCTGCCCTTACTTTTTACCACTTATGTTTGACCTTTTCTAAGAGAAATATTCAAATATTCACAAAATATCTCAGTTCTGCATTCTTTGCCAGGATGATGTGATTTTGTTAGAAAGTCACGATTCAAGCTACATCAATTTTTTTTTTTACTCAGAATATTAGCCCTTATACATAGCACATATAAAGCACTTATTCCTTTGTTTTAGCCAGTTGCAGAGTACACTGCAGAAGACTTGTAGGAATAGATTGAAGCTGCTCATTATAAATGTAATGATTTTTGTTAGTCACAAAGCTGTATGATAAACAAGGTCATCATGCTTTTTTTAACAGATGCATATTTACAATTCAGAACAACTGAAATCTGAATGTGAGCTTGATGTCGGTACAGTTTCTTTTGTGGATCAACTTTGCCTAGATCCATTATCGTGGTCTTAGTTTTGAAGCATCTGGATAGGGCTTTCCAACGTATTGAGAATAAAAAAAGACTATTATAAATCAATATAGAGATCTGCATTTTAACAGATCCTACTGGAGATGATATGAACAAAATCCTGTGGCATTCCATCTTGCTTTTCAATTTCAAATATGAAAATCCCTGCGACTGATGGTAGGGTCATATGAAGTTGCACAAAAAGATGGCATTGCACCAAGAGCAGGGAAAAATGTTATGCGCCTATTCAAATAGGGATTTACAAAGACTGAGGCTCGATATCAATACCCAAGCTTTGAGTATCGGCCGATACCAGCGTTTAAATATCTGTGCCTCACAGTGAGAGACTGGGCTCATTGTCTTCTGTGAAAGGCAACAATGGGCTCAACTAAAACATTGCTTTACCGACTTTATAAAATGTGTAGCAAATACATAGATTTAAATTACCTTTTTAAATTTAAATAATGGCATCTGATACCAGATCTGCCCGCTGTCTCAGACATGCAATCCAGTTATGCGAGTCCGTATCGGAACGATATCTGATGTCAGTATCAGTGTCTGTACATCTAAATTCAACCTTGTCCATAAGTATAATCTGGGCGTTGTTTATGCAGATACACCAAAAAAAAAGCAGATTGCAATATCTATGCTCTCATAGGACTCAAAGTTTCATAAACAAAATTCCACAGGATCTATATACAAAAATTGTCTGTCAAATTGGACCAGCCACAAGAAAGGGAGTGAACACTGCTATAACCCAAATTCCTTCCACAAAGTTAGCACGTTCAAGCTGAAACGGCAAGTAATTATAGATTTCAAAGTCATGAAAGTTTATTATCTTAAAAATGACATTGTCAAGTACAAAACCGTACAATTATCAGTATGTACACAAATTCCATACAAAAAGCAAAGTACATTAAATGCATACCGTGCTTTCAAATTAGCTTACAAATTCTACATTTCACAATAAAACAAAAGGTAAACATTTTCGGCTGCTCAACAGCTCATTGAGAATGCTACACGCCGAGGAGGCAGCCCGTTCAAGCAGTGCCATGAGCACACGTCAGTTTGGTGGTAAGGAATTCACAACAACCTCACAGCTTGTTCAAAACAGGCAATGGAGTCTGAGAGGGGAACTCATCAGACCAATTTACATCACTTCCTACAGCAGAGATAATTCCCCCAACCCCCCACCCCACCTGATAATATGGCCTTGATAATTAGGCCACTTTCCCCACCCAGGGAAAGCAATTTGATAGTTTTCACATTCAAAAGGCATCTTGAGAAAATCAGTAAACAATAATTCCAGAGTAAATTTCCTGCGTGTAAACTGATTTAATACTGTGACTGAATTATAACTTGCTTTTTCAATCTGGGAGAGAACTTAATTTGGCAGCGACTTACATTGCCATGACTTTGCTTAAGGCAGGTATGTTATTGCAGTCATATGCAAATTAAGAAGACTTAATACTGAATATACAAAATGCTTATTAAAATAGTGTGGCAGATTTTTGGTTTTGTTTAGGTTGCAAAATACCTGGTTTCATTACAGTAGTGCATCCATTCTTTTATGTTTAAGTTACAACCCATTCAATTGTCAGTGTCCAAAAGGCCACATTGTTTCCAGTTACTAAGGGGACATTGACAATTAACTTTCGCTGAAGAAATGCTGCATTTCATAAACATTACTATTGCACCTAATCGGAAATGCATACCCTTTCTAACTGAAGCGTGCGAGAAATTCCTCAGTGCGTTGCAGATAAAATTTCACTTTGAATGTCAATACAGGGCAGACACACAGGCAGTGAAAATGTAGTCAGTGCGAAGACAATCCCAAAGGCACGAGGACAAAAGTAACTTGTCCAACAAGGAAGCACACGGTGCTTCTGGAATTTTCCTTCACCGATCATTTCTAAAGGGAGCAACAGCAATAGCTGCGATAAGAAATCATTAAATAATTTGTGGGGGAAAACACATTTCAACAAATTTGGCTACCCGAGTCGGACAAATAAGGAAATAAATCAACTGAAGGTGATCATTGGCTGAAGTTTGCCCTCGTCGCTGAAGCTCGCATTGCCCGCTTAATGCCCCAATCCACCGGACACATTTAACTCGAAACGGTCATCAGGTAGTTTTTAGGAGGGCTGGTACGGCCCAGTAGAAAGTGGTTCTTGCAGTGCAGTGCGGCGGAACCACTGCTGATTTCCGACCGGGGGACCTCGGCCTCGTACAGGACGCATATGGAACCGTCTTCGCCGATGCGATAAGACACCTCGTACGGATCCACCCACAGCGTCAGCTCCCTGGGCAAGAGCTGGTACAGCTGATGGCTGTTCAGTCCAATTCGGTGGGCCACTTTGCTAAAAATGGGGTCCATTTCGTGATTGATGCGGATGCATCGATAACCAGAGCCTTTCTGCGGCTTCTCTGGAAACCAGTGATGTTTGTAGTGTTCTGTAAAAGAAATGCAGAATTTGTTAACATGCTTTTGATTTCCGCGCCCATCTCGAACAACAAAGTTAACCAGCTGGCTCAGTTATCTTAAGGAACATGACCACTGACAGACATGGGAAGTAAGTCGCCCTCAGCCAGCTGCGCTATTGGGTAACGTTACGGTAACGTAGCAGGAACCGTTCAACTGCCTAAAACAAAGGCTTCTAAAGCTGCTTTCACACTGGACGCGGAACGAATTTTTCGCACGACAGATTACATTCAAAGTCAAAAATTCATTTCGCGTCCGGTGTGAAAGCAGCTTAACCGCTAATAAAACATAGAAACGGAAGAGGTGCTAAACATGTAAAATTGCTGCGATGTGAAGCGATAATCGCAGATATACGCACCCGACAGTGCTTGCTGGAGACATTCGCTGAAGATCTGTAGCTGCTGCTCGCTGAGGAGCCCCCGGGCCCTCAACAGGCTGGACACAAAGCCCGCTGCCGCTGTTACTTCTGGGCCCATCTCAGTTTCGGTGTGGCCGTGATTCAGTATCCGCTTCAAAGAGGTTTTGTCACAGTGATTAGGTGCAGTTGCCAAACGGGTGAAAATTTAAATCACGAATTTGGATCAAGCTTTTCGCCAGTTGCTCAGTAATTGATGTTGTGATGCAAGTCCGGGCAAAAGTCCCCTGAATCGACAATGAACTGGCGTCGCTGTAGTTCTACCAGTGATGTCTTGATATAATGGGAATTCCTTATCCAAGTGTGAGACGCTTAAATACCAAAGGCCGACGCTGAAGTGTCCTTTTGCAGGGTAATAACTGCCTGTGTGCCGATGTTGGACCCGTCGTGCGGTACGTGACTGAACTTAGTTGGAAATGCACCTTATTTTATCTAGTGGAACATAGTGGTGACATTTACAGCTACGTCATCGATTGATAGGGAATTTGACCAATCGCCGTCTTTTGCTTCTACAACGTATTAAAACGTATATTTTGATTGGCTTGCAGCGTGGAGAATAAAAAAAAGAGCTTTCGGGTATGTATGCATATACACTTCCGTTTGTCCAAGTTGAGAAAATGACGTCGAAAACTTGGGTGGGTGCAGCTGTTTTTTTTTTGTTTTGTTTTTTTTTTGCCCTGTGGGAAATGAGAGTGTCAGCTACCGTGTAGCCAACATAGTAAATAGTTCAATTGCGAGTGTGAGCACGGTTCTTAAAATCCTGTTTGGTAAACGTACCAGAAAAAATCGCGATGGAATGTAAATTGGGGGCAAATTTTTGTAATTTTGCCAGAACTGCATGAAGTGTAGCTTTTGGAAGAACTGTGATGATGCTTTTCATTTTTATAAAATAAATATAGCTTGCATATTTTAGAATGGATAATTTAGCTACCCGTTTTTTCTTGGTTGAGAGGATCTCTAACTCTACAATATAGGACACTTAATGGTCTGATTGACGATCTAATTTTAAATCATGCCGAAACTTGGTGTTTTCATTCTACGTTATTGCTCCTATAAATAATAATTGGTTCAATGATAGCACAATTGATCGAATAATAATAATAATAATAATAATAATAATGTTATTATTATTATTATTATTATTAACAACAACAATACTAATCATTTGTTGTTGTTGTTTTGTATTCCTGTTTGCGGAAGATCTATGCGTGGAGTGCCAAGTGGACGTGCTTCAATGGTGGACGCCCTGAACAAACAACAATACGGCGTGAGTCTAGCAGCCTATTCCTCCGGGATGTTCACTGAAATTAGTTGGAGACAGAATGAAATGCAAAGGTGACTCATCGATACTTCTGTACCGCACAATAAAACGCGTTTCAAGTGGACTGAGTAAGTGCTGGCCTAGAGAGTGCATACTCACTGATTAAAACATTTCTCTTTATCGGAAATGTCAAGGCCGGCGCGATGACAAGGGATTACCTAGCAGAGTACTGCTAACATACTATGATAGAATAGCGTCTGTATTGCTGTAGCTGAAGTTGCCATGGTTTCAGTCATATCTGCTGACGGGCGATTTTCTCACTAGAGAAGCACTCGACGCCCTTTTCCTGTGGAAAATCCCACAAGCCCTTTGAACAGTGACGTATAAAGCTCGACGAGGAGCAATACGTCACCCAAATGGAGACGCATTCCATTTATGGATCGCAGTCAAGCAGTGCTATTTGATCAAGAAAGATCCAGAACGAAATGCATTCCGAGAACTGCTGATACGTCAAAGAGTCTGGGCTATGTGTCGGGACCATATTTAAGCAAAACTCGTAAGAAACTGTAACGGCAGATGTTGGATAGTTGATATTTACCGGAAATTTGATAGGTGCTTTGTTTGAATAAAGTAGCTGTGTTTCTGGCGATCCTGTAAACATGCAAGCAACATCCCATTCTCAAGTTACCAACGCGGTGACGACGAGACAAATAGCCTATTGAGGAGAGGGTGATATATGAATTTCTAAAGAGGAGGGTGAGAAAACGAGTTTCGAATATTGCATCGCTGTCACTCAGGTTTCAAGCTGTCCTTTTAAAGTCTGACTTCGTTTTGGTAGCGTCTTAAGCACCGCGCCTCAAATCGTCCACTCCGACCACTGGGGTCTTCCGCCTATTTACGACGGCCTGGTTAGTATATACTCACAAGCCGCTTAATAAGGTACACTGTGATAGTATCAGATTGGACCTCTTTTTGCCTTCTGAATTGCCTTAATTCTTTGACAGCGGTTCAATGAGTAACAACGTTGATGCGAATCTCCCGTTCCCAAAGGTGCTCTGTTGAATTGAGATCTTGTGACTGCGGGGGCCATTTGAGTGAAGTGAACTAATCAACTCATGTTAAAAAAAAAAAACGTTTGGGATGCTTTGAGCATTGCAGTATGGCGCATTATTTAACTCAAAAAAATGTGCAGTACACATGGCATCGGTGCATTGTTTGGGTCATTCAGACCCCAGGATCAATTATTCCATGAAATCTAAATAATTACAGCAAAAAATATAAATATAAAATGGTTATTTTCTTTGTGCAAATCACATGGGTGTACATATGGTTGCCTATCTGATACTGCTAATCTCTATTCTTAAATTCCAGGACCCTATTTCTCTGAACAAAATGGCTGAGTTAGCTCAATAACTGCACCAGAAACCTGACATCCTAACAAATCTGATACAAGGACTGAAGGCACAAGTGCTGCTCCAGGTTTGACTCGGAGCTGTTATCAGGGAACTCAGTAATTGTATATCCCCAACGATGTTAGTCGGGAGATACAATGGTTTAGTTCCTGGGCCCCCACCATGCCCACAGAGATTTTCTGTTCCGGGCTCTGGAAGCGACTATTATTGCAGGCATTTCTTCCAATTTTGCAGAGGCAAAGATATTTATTTGCCAATGCACAAGACCGATTTTCGTCAATTTTCGACGTCCAGTATGGCTGCCAGCAGCCATTTTGTCCGAAATCAGGGGATCGGGGAGATACACTACTCGGTCCCTGTGGCGACCGAGTTATCTAGCTCAGATTCATGAAAGATTTCCTGAACCAGCTATATGGCTTGTTTGTCAAAAGTATCCCATAGTATACACCAATGCTTATATTGACTTATATGGTTTAAACGGTTACCAGTAATGTATCCACCACTCGCAACTTATTTGGAGAAGGCAATCGTGGCCATTGGTGATATTCAGCAATGTTGTTTTTAAGTTAACTTCTACTCACAGTATCTACGGGGGACAGTGTGTAGTCATCTCACCACGACTCAGTGATTGGAAGGAACTTAAAATACGGAAGCCATAGTCATAAACAAACGATCTGTAGGATGCCCAACAGCAATGAATGTGGGTTCAGAGTGTTTTTCAGTTCTTTTTTTTTTTTTTTGCTTGTTTTTTTTCTGTGCTGTGCTTACAGTACTTCGGTATGTATGTGTAAGGCTGATGGGCGTGTGACTGCACTATTGTAAATGCCACCCGCAGGCTTTGGCAGATTATTGAATTCATTAGTCTGCTGCGAGGAGTAGAAACGCATCGCAAGCATTTTTTCCCCCACATGCTTGAACGCACTGTGCCCTGAAAACAAGCTCAATGTTCCTTACATTGTGTGCTCGTAGCAAGACGCACAATGTCAATGTGATGCAGTGCTATTGGATAGAGGAGATTAGCTGCTCGGTCAGCTGTCATGTCTGTCGACAGCCCCAGACAATGACGGCAAGAAATTACAAGTGGGCATGCATGAGAGGAGAGGAAGGTAGTTAAAATCATGTAAGAAACTATAGGTTTAAGCATTCAAAAGTGTCCTCCTGACTCAACTTTCACTAGAGCTTAGTTTTATTGCTGCATAACATTGATAAACCCAGACCTGACTAACTGAAGAAGCCCCAGATGATAACATTACCTTCAGAGGCTTGTAGAGTGAGAACCATACGTAACGGGCACATCGCTTTGTGGGCTTCCACTCTTACTCTGACGTACCAGTCGCTCAGGAATAGGGTAAATCTGACCTCATTAGACCACATAACCTTTTTTCATTGTTCCACCGCTCAGTCTTTGTGCTCCTTAGCAAACTGAAGTAGTTTTTTCCAGATTAGCCTTACTAACAAGTGGCTTTCTTGTAGCCACAAAGCTGTTTAGTCCCAATCCTGTGAATTCTTATCACATTGTGCAAGAGGAAATGCTCTTGCTTTCAAAATTATACATAGCCTGGAGTTCCACTCTCTTTTTTTTTTTTTTTATGATGGGACTTCACCAAGTGTTTTTATACGCTCGTCTTAATTTAAGACGGGACGTATTATGTCATCACCCCAGTCCGTCCGTCCGTCTGTCCGTCCGTTGTCTGTTAGCAATTTCTTGTTCGGGGCATAACTCCTGAGCCGCTTCAGCTACATTCGTGATACTTCACCATACACGTGCACCATCACTAGGCGCTGTGTCGCGCACTATGATTTTGTTCACCCGGTCAAGGTCAAGGTCACTGGCAAAGGTCACATGGGGCCCAGATGGGGCTTGTCCGGAGCATAACTTCTCAACCGCTTCAGATACATCCATGATATTTCACACACACGTGTACCATCACTGAGCGGAGTGTCGTGTACCATGTTTACGGCCCTCCCTCCAAGGTCAAGGTCACGGACAAAGGTCAAAGCTCACATGGGGCTGTTGTCTGTTGGATATTGGTATCATGTTGTCTGTCCACTTCCTGATCCATGTTCATGACGGGCGTATTATGCACAGTTGGCGGTGCTCTTCTTGTTGTGATCTACAATCATGACCATTCATAATTTCTTTCCGACCCATTTCTTCTGCAAAATGACCGATTCCCCACTATCCTTTTCAGGTTCTGATAATGTGTTTGACAGTTCTTAATCCAATTCCAGTGATTTTTAGCAATCTCCTTAGATGTTTTCTTTGTTCGATGCGGGCCAATGATTTGCCCCTCTTGAAAACCAGTAACATCTTTTCCAAGACCATGGAATACGTCTACCAACACGATTGTTTAAGAATGACAAGCTACACTCTGCATCAGCCAGGATTAAAACATTATTGCCAGCTGAAGAAAATTAATCACTACAATAATGATTCAGACATATACTCTTATTTTGCTTATTTTAATCCAAACTATAACTTTTGTTTTTATGGTCAAAAAGCGTAGTTACAGCTGTATAGGCTGTGTGCAGCACCTCAGGCTCACTGTGCTTGAAATGGGCTGTTCTGGCTCCTGTCTCTTCAAGCACGCCCCCCCTCCCCTTGAAACTCACTCTGTTGTGACTGGCCAATCGGGGTTCAGTAAGCTGTGCTAAGGAATGGTGGGAACACAGTGAAAGGCTAGAGTTGTACAGCTGAGGAATTAGTGGTAAAAATTCATTTCAAACACTGATCTTCACTTTTTCTTCATTTTGAAATCCACTCAAAGGGAATTGCTTTTGAACTGAAAAAAAAATGAAAAAATTTCCTGGACAAGGTGATATGTGCTAACTAACCAACCCTCTTCATGAAAAAAAAATGACATTTAAGATTCAATAAAACTTGGTTCAGAAAATTGAAATTAGAAAACATATAGTTTAGAAAAAATATAGAAATCTTAGCTTCACATGTGGGTGGACGTACTGTATGTAAATTTACAAGAAACAGGAGTTGTGGGCCAGTTTGATTCACAGATCAAAGTACATTTTGTCAGCCAAATGCGGGTGGTGACAAATACTTGGGATGGGTATTATTTCACTGCTTTGAGCCTCAGGCTAGTCGATTTAGGCTAACAATTTACAAGCACAATGAGACCACTGCTTCAAAATGTGATCCAGTAGTTTTATTACTGGACTGAGCAGTGACATGCAATAGAATTTGATATTGAAGCTTCAACTTCACCTGCAGAAATTCAGATGAAGTTTACGCTACATATTCATTTGTCTTCTTTAAACTTTTAACTAACCAGACACGGCTACAGAGAACCTATTTTTATTTCTTCGTCAAATCAATGCCCGGGAAACTGCTGGAGTTTTAATGGGTAGTCATTCCAAAAATTCTAATATAAATATGAACACACCGAAACTGTCATGTCTCTGTGATCTGAAAAAGTCTCGTGAGCACCCAAAGTGCACGAACTTCAGTAGTGGGAATGGTTTCGTATTAGCGCATTACGGCCACTAGAGGGAGACAGATACCAAGTTTAAAGATCTGGTTTTATATCCACCAAGCGTGTTTCTCCAAAAGCAGTTGCAACGGGTTCGGCAGTTTTTCAGTGCATTTCAATGTGGAGAGGTACGGCAGTCCCCATTTCAAGCCCTGCCCTAACCCAACCCCAACCTTTCCCCTAACCATAATCCTGATTCCTTATCCTAATCCCTTGAAATCGACTGCCGTACCAATAAAAACTGCCTCTAGACCAGGGGTCGACAACCCTGGTCCTGGAGAGCCGCAGTGTCTGCTGAATTTTGATGTTGCTTAGCACTTAATTGATGAATGAAAGCAGTTGATTACACTCTTAACTCATCTCACCTGGTGTCTTAGATTTAAATAGGGTGGAGAAAACCAAACTCATCACTCCCTGAGCTGTTAGCAATACTCCTGCAATGAGGGAATAATGAGCCAATCAATCAATTACCAGTAACTACCCACAAGACTCCTAGAGCCAATTAAACAGACATGCAGGTTGTGACAGAGGTCTATGTGGAAACCAAGATTTGTCAATGTAGTTGGACATTTAGCATAATTGTAATCCGGACAAAGTAGAGGTTCAAAGTAAAGATGAAAGGTTATAGGGCAGGGATAGGAAGCCCTAGTCCTGGAGAGCCACAGGGTGTGCTGAGTTTGGTTTTCTCCACCCTATTTAAACCTAAGACACCAGGTGAGATGAGTTTAGCGTGTAATGAACTGCTTTCGTTCATCAATTAAGTGCAGAGTAACGTCAAAAACCAGCAGACACTGCGGCTCTCCAGGACCAGGGTTGACGACCACTGCTCTAGACACTGCGACCTCCAAAACCCTCTCAATCATATGACTCTGTTTCTCATCTTAATTTTTCGTTAAATGGCATCCTCATTTCGGTGATTGCAAAGATTTAGATAATTATTTTAGTATAAACTTATAAATGACCATTCATATTCAGTAATTTCAACTATTCAGTTTGAAAGCGTTTTTTTCCCCAACTCCCAGACACGCAAAAGTGTGTTACAAGACACGTCGTTGCCCATCTCTTATAACGCAGTCTATTAGTATTTGCACAGTCACTCTGTGTAAAAATAGCTGTGATTACCAACATTATCAAAAAAAATTCTGTCTTCAGTAATTGACTGCAGAGAGGAAGATAAAACAATAAAAAATAAAAATAGAGTCCATGCTGCCTAATGAATTTTAGCGAACCAAAATTATTCATTTCACATTGTAGGGCTTTATGGAGCTGGTGATAGTAAGATCATAGCTGTGTGTTTGTCATCACATGTTCAACTTGTTTCGAAAATGAAATCAGAGACAGATCGTAGTGCCGTAAGCGTGTTCTCTCCGTGTTTGCAGGGGTTTTTTCCAGATACCCTGCTCTCGTCCCACAGCCCAAAGACACGCATCAGGTTAATTGGAGACTCTAAATAGCCTGTAGGTATGAGTGGGTGAGTGAAAGATGTGCGAATACTGTGTGCTCCCTGTGATGGATAGGTGAGCTGTCCTGGGCGTGTCCCTGCTTCTCTCCCACTGTGTTTTTTTAAATTGAAATCTATGGATAAAGCCATTGTTTTGCTTCACTGTCATTAGCACGGCACGGTATGACTGTCTCCCACTTTAAATGTGTGGACTTAATTCTACTTGTCATGGAGGGGAAAATGCATTGTTCTGTGCTGTAAGGAACTGCAGACAGCTGCATCTGTGTGGCTGAGCGGCGCTCCCTGTGGAACGTGCAAGTGGCTGGTGCAGAGCCGCAGATCCAGGCTGATAAAGCAGTCTTAACGTCAGCACACTGTGCTGCGTTCTCTCAGTCGGCCCATCTGTCAGCTCCACTCAGGGATATCGCAGTACAAACTGTGCCCACAGAATGATAAGAGAGGTTGTGCTGTATGTCTCTGCGCTTGGCACCTGCGAGAGCCTCGTTTGCACCTGGCTTTGTGGGCCCGAGGTAATACGAATGAATGTGATTCACACAGCCGCTCTGGAGTGAGTTTGTTCAACCCAAGCATGTCAGCTTTGATTGTACAGCTAAAGAAAAGAGGCCACACAAAAGCAGTATGGGACTGTAAAGACCCCAGAATAGACGTGGGAAATGTGAATGCAAAATATTATCTGATCCAGTAATGAAATCCTTGGTCAAAAAAAATTTATTTAGAATATTAACTTAAAACCCATAGCAATCCCTTGTGTATATTTCATAAAAATTTTGTACTCTCTGTTTAAGCCTTTTGGACTATACTGCATCACAAGGGCATTTGAAAACTAGCGTTTTCATGTTTTTTTTATTTTTTTTTTATTTGAAGTTACTCACTGTTCTAGAATTCCATTCTTTCCACTTGCCAGTGGAGATTGTTGATTGATTCCAAGTGAGAGCATATAATCGCTCAGTTGGAACATCACTCCTCACTCTGCTGGGCTGAGTCTGGGCACTTTCACTAGAGCAGAAATGCAGTGGGACCCAAATGGGAACACAGGTCACACCAGTACATCACCCATTACTGGCCCAGAGCTCAAGCAGCACACCTGGCTACCTGCGCAGGAAGCTGAAATGCAGGCTGGGTATTAATAACCCCAACTGGCAGCACCAGGGGAGGTGCAGCACAGTGCAATGGACTGATATGGCTGTCACAGTTCCCCTTTCTCCTCTGCTTCAATATCTTTGCCTTTTTAGGTTCTCTGAGAAGACGGGAGCTAAATAAATTGCTGTCATTGCGCACATAAATGCCCGTAAGCACTGCATGAGGTAACAATCCACAGTTCAGGCGCTAACTGACTGTAATTCCAGTTGAGACCATTTCTATACAGTCTATCAACAGTAAGAATGCGGGTATGTCTGCACCGTTTTGTCTCTTCAATCAGTCAATCAAATCTTTATTTATAGAGCACTTTTCATACGATAAAATGTTGCACAAAGTGCTTTACATAGACAAATTAGGTATTTAAAAAAACAAAAACAATCATAAAATAAGTAAATAAAATGGAAAACCGGTATAGCGTGAGCCCACCTCCTGGTCTTTGTGAGCACACGTGCCGCTGAATTCTGTGGCAATTGAAGCTGAGATATACTTTTATTGGGAAGACCAGAAAGCAGGGCATTGCAATAATCAATACGACTAGAAATAAAAGCATGCATCAGCATCTCCGTGTTGACCCGAGACAGAAATGGGCAGACTTTGGCTATATTCTTAAGATGATAAAAACCTGTTTTAACAACATTCTTAATATGTGGGATGAAACTAAGCTCAGAGTCAAAAATGACAACCAGATTTTTTACTTGTTCTGATGACTTAAATGACAATGCCTGTAGCTTTGGCAGAAGTTTCTCTCTCTTAGCCTCAGGACTGATAATTAAGACTTCAGTTTTGTCCTGGTTGAGTTTCACGAAGTTTTCTGCCATCCAGGATTTAATATCTAAAATACAGTTATAAAGGGTCTCAAGTGTTCATGTGTCTTTAGGAGACATGGCAATATACAGCTGTGTATCCTCTGCATAGCTGTGAAAATTGATATCATGTTTCCTGATAACTTTCAGAAGTGGAAGCGTGTATAAATTAAAAAGTATGGGCCTAAAATTGAGCCTTGGGGCACACCACATTTAATTTCATTGATCTCTGAAAAGCTTGTAACCATACTTACCAGAAAGGTTCTATCTGTGAGATAGGAATGAAACCATTTGTAAGCAGTGCCAGAGAGACCAAGTCGGTGTCGTAATAAGTCGATTCAAAAGAATGGGGTGATCTACCATATCAAAGGCTGCACTTAGATCCAGTAGCACCAGGACTGAAATTTTGCGTGAGTCCATATTCCACCTAATATCGTTAACAATCGTCACCAAGGCTGTCTCTGTACTGTGGTTCTTCCTAAAACCAGATTGATACAGTATGTCTCGAAAATATTATTTATAGATAAGAAATCATTCAACTGAATAAAAACAAGTTTTGCTAAAATTTTGCTTAAAAATGGCAAGTTGTATATAGGTCTATAATGATTATAAATATCAGGATCCAAATTACTCTTCTTCAGAAATGGCCTTACTACTGCCGTTTTAAAGGCTGTAGGAAAGACACCTGTCTGAATAGAGAAATTCACTATGTTTGAAAGCTCATTTTCAAAGAACCCATAAACTTTTTTTAAGTGTAGTGGGAATTGGATCTAAAAGGCAGGTAGTCGCATTTACGTGGGAGAAAACTCGACCAAGCATCTTTGCATCAACCAGGACAAAATTTTCCAGTGTTTTATCAGGTGAAACTGAACCTTCCATTTCATTAAGAACAGTTTTCTGGTGAGGTAAAATGTTGAATCTAATAGAGTCGATCTTGCTCGTGAAGTGGGCTGCAAATTCCTCATAGAGAGTCGGTTGTTGGACCTCTGTATTTATTAAAAACAGGGTTGATTAAATTAACTCTTAATTGTTTTAGTGAAAACTTTTGAAGTTCATTGTAACCCGTGGTTTTAATGCGGGAATCTGAAAATAACAAGCCCTTCCATTTATTTTCTGCTCCCATGAACATTTCAAGCTGATTTAACTCTGTTCACTTCTCCTCAGATAGCAGAATCGCACTCATGACTAGGCTGGAACTATTGGCCCAGGCCAATCGTCCACTCTTGTCTGATATACAAATCTGCAAATGCATCCAGCACATTTCTAAACTGCTCAAAAACATAAAGGAAACACTAAAATGACACATCCTAGATCTGAATGAACGAAATATTCTTATTAAATACTTTGTTCATTACACAGTTGAATGTGCTGACAACAAAATCACACTGAAATTATCAATCAAAATCAAATGTATAGCAACAAAAGTTTCTGTGACACCAATATTGTTAATTATTTTTCATAACGCAATTATGAAATTGTCATACATGGTGATATCAGACTGAAACAGTACACGTAAACACAACATTGAAATGGAAATCATGAAAATGCGAGAAAATGACTTTGCACGTGAAAATGTGCGTAAATCATGCTTGTGGATGGCAATAAAAGAGGAGAATTTTTGGAATGTTCACGTTGTGCCTGATGAACGACGGAAGCATCACTTATCGAAAACACAGCCATTTCGGATCAGGAACTCTACCCTCTAAATGCCAAGACTGTCTGAAAATGATCGGTGGAGGGCCATTGGGATGATTGAATCCGGAACCTCGCAGAGGGAAGTTGCTCATCGCCTGAATGTCCACCGAAACACCATTTGGAACTTATGGCAGCGTCATCAGCAGACAAGACATGTCAGAGACCGTCCTCGCAGCGGCCGTCCACGAGTAACCACTCCCAGACAGGACAACTGGATTCGAACAACCCATCTCCGAAATCGATTCCAACCTGCAACCATAACTGCAAGAACGATACCTGGTTTGAGGCGACTGTCTGCACAGACAATCCGTCGCCGTCTCCGTCATTTTGGCATTGTCCCACGTCGGCCAGCAAGACGTCCAATACTCACAGTACAACACCGACGACTGCGTCTACAGTGGGCACAACAACATCGACGGTGGATCCAACATCAGTGGGATCTTGTACTCTTCACTGATGAATCAAGATTCATGCTTAACCGATGTGATGGTCGTTTACGTGTATACCGTCGACGTGGAGAACGTTATGCCAACAACTGTGTTCAGGAATTTGATCGTTTTGGAGGTGGTAGTGTCATGATTTGGGGAGGGATCACGGCTAGAAACAGAACAGATTTGCTTGTTATTGATGGAAATCTGACAGGTCAAAGATATCGCTATGAAGTGCTATGGCCATTGGTGGTACCGTTTTTGATGCAACATGGTCCCGGAATAACGCTGCAACATGATAACGCCAGACCACACGTTGCAAGGATTGTACAGCAGTATCTGATGCAACAACATGTCAATGTCCTGCCATGGCCAGCCAGATCCCCAGACATGTCCCCAATCGAGCATCTTTGGGACGAGATGGATCAACGTTTGCGGCGGTTAGATAACCCGCCAGCTACACTCCAGGAATTGCGACAACGTCTACGTCAGATTTGGAATGACATCCCACAGCAATTTCTGGCACATCTGATTTGGTCCATGCGAAGGAGATGCGTTGCTTGCATCATGGCACGAGGAAGTCACACCCGGTATTGAAGTGTGAAGGTCACAATTGGTTAGACGTCAGACAAGTGCTTCATGACGCATGAAAATGACATTTTTCGTTTTGAGTGACGTTGGCACTGAAAAGTCAGTGTTTCTCCTGTTAAATAAACATATTGATTGCATTGAGATCTTTGCGTGTCATTTATAACATACACATAAATGGTGTCACAGAAACTTTTGTTGCTGAGTATATTAGCCCAATGGAGGTCTGGATTTGGAGTCACACTCAAAATTAAAGTGGCTCAGTAGTGTGTGTGGCCTCCACGTGCCTGTATGACCTCACTACAACAGCTGGGCATGCTCTTGCTGAGGTGGCGGATGGTCTCATGAGGGATCTCCTCCCAGACCTGTACTATAGCATCCGCCAACACCTGGACAGTCTGTGGTGCAACGTGGCGTTGGTGGATGGAGCGAGACATGATGTCCCGGATGTGCTCAATTGGATTCAGGTTTGGGGAACGGGCGGGCCAGTCCATAGCATCAATGCCTTCGTCTTGCAGGAACTGCTGACACACTCCAGCCACATGAGGTCTAGCATTGTCTTGCATTAGGAGGAACCCAGGGCGAACCGCACCAGCATATGGTCTCACAAGGGGTCTGAGGATCTCATCTCGGTACCTAATGGCAGTCAGGCAACCTCTGGCGAGCACATGGAGGGCTGTGCGGCCCCCCTAAGAAATGCCACCCCACACCATGACTGACCCACTGCCAAACCGGTCATGACCGTTTTAGCAGACACATGCACATTTGTGGCCTGCTGGAGGTCATTTTGCAGGGCTCTGGCAGTGCTCCTCCTGTTCCTCCTTGCACAAAGGCGGAGGTAGCGGTCCTGCTGCTGGGTTGTTGCCCTCCTACGGCCTCCTCCACATCTCCTGATGTACTGGCCTGTCTCCTGGCTGCGCCTCCATGCTCTGGACACTACGCTGACAGACACAGCAAACCTTCTTGCCACTGCTCGCATTGATGTGCTATCCTGGATGAGCTGCACTACCTGAGCCACTTGTGTGGGTTGTAGAGTCCGTCTCATGCTACCACTAGAGTGAAAGCACCACCAGCATTCAAAAGTGACCAAAACATCAGCTAGAAAGCATAGGAACTGAGAAGTGGTCTGTGGTCACCACCTGCAGAACCACTCCTTTATTGGGGGTGTCTTTCTAATTGCCTATACTTTCCACCTGTTGTCTATTCCATTTGCACAACAGCATGTGTAATTGATTGTCAATCAGTGTTGCTTATTAAGTGGACAGTTTGATTTCATAGAAGTGCGATTGACTTGGAGTTACATTGTGTTGTTTAAGTGTTCCCTTTATTTTTTTGAGCGGTGTCCTATTTGGTATGTTTTGTCTCTATTGAACTTTACTGCCATCTACTGGATTTTCAGATGTATGTCAATTATTCCTTCTCGGTGGCCAAATGCCCAATCATGCAATGCTAACGAAAGAGAAAAATAATTTATGTTTCCGTCCCCATGATTTGATCCGCTCCAAAATTTAATGAGTTCATCCTGGGCCTAAACAACACTATTACACCAAGTTTCATGAAAATAGGTCCAGTAATCTTTCCATTATTCATAATCCATAACTGACCAGAAAACACAAACAAACACATAATCTCCTCAGTGGAAGTAATAAGCAAATCCATCTGACTGGAGCAAGAAATACTAGATAGGTTAATTCCATAACCTTGATTCTTTTTTTCTTTTCTTTTTTTTGCCCCTGCTTTTTATTGCACATAACTTTTTTTCTGTGCTATTTTTAACCAAATGTTATGCATTTTTAAATGCAGTGCCTTAATTATTAAATGCAGTGTCCAATTTAAATGTGCTCAAGCTTATCCTGCTTCAGCAGAAAACTATTGAGGATACAGCTAAGGGTCACAGCCTCTGATCATAACTGATCTTAAGTATGCAGTCTGTTAATGTAGAGCGAATGAGATGTATTTTGATCCAGCTCTCAATAAACAGTGCTTTACATAACGTTGCATGCTACTTTGACGAGCATGACAAGCCGAATGCGTAAGTAATTATTATGATTGAGCCAATCTCCACTTCCACAACAACAGTCTGCTCTAAATAGATGGTAATCAATGTCTGTGTGTTTGACTGAATTAGTGGCCTTTGATTTCATAGGCCAAGAATCCAATGTTTACTTTTGATGGTGGGCAGCTTAGAGTCATCGCATATTGACAGCTCACGCAAAGTTAAAAACCGTGACTTCGGTGAAATTATGGCGAACCCATCATTATAGTCAGGTTACATAAGACACTATAGCAATTGTGAGCTCGTCTGTACGGTCCAATCTTAGCGCTGTGTTTTAGCTGTTTTGTTGGTCGTCCAGGGCAGTAGCGCAGCTTGCCAGACCACTGCCTCTAACTGACTCACTGCCCAAGTGTCCAGCAATTACTGCCAAACATGGCAGCATGGATTTAATTAGTCTGCACCCCACTCAAAATCAAAGACGAGGCGACAGAATGAAATATACGCTGTACTATGAGCGAAATGTCAAACTCCGTACAATTCCCGCATGCAGTTCACGCCTGCCCTTATGAAAATATAGGCCTACTATAGGTGTTTCTCAATAATACTGTTTTTTTTTTTGTTTTTTTGTCATAACTATAGTATAACTTTAGTTTGCATTGTATAACTAGACTAGTACTATTGCCATCACATAATAACTATAGTATTTCCACAGTCAACAGTACCATGAAATTAATACAGTTAAAACCACTGTATTGCTGAGGTTTGAATACTTATAGTATCACTATAAGCTGCTACAGTACGGTGGCGAAAATATCACCCATCTACTGTTGGATAACTCTAGCTTGGAACTATACTAATTTTTCATCAGGGCATGAATTTCTCGCTGCAATATTTTTAAGTCAAAAAGTGATATATCGATATACTGGTGGTAGTATGCATTATGAGAATACTGAACGTATTTCTGCGCATTCATTTTTATGAACAGTTTTATCGCGCAAATAGCATGAGAGTGCACGGACTATTTATGTGCGATTTAAGGGAATTATTTGTGGCACATACACGTCAGCCTTCTATTTATACTCCTTATCAATGGCTCAAACTGAATAGTAATTAGGCTGTTAGCTGTTTGTTGGCATGACTCTGCTTGGGCTGCAGAATGAATTTACTGAACTATGGGTCATAAGATGGCCTGAAGGCCTTGTGTCCCCCGACGCAGAGGTGACCAGAAACATGTGGAAAAAACTGTTTTGATGGCTGAAAATAATGTGGTGCACTGTACCACTAATAATGTGAAGTACAATGACACTGTAGCTCATTGGTCATTGGTTGAACAGAGAGATGGATGAGGGATGGATCATTGTGATATGAGCTAAATGTAACCATGGGTTATGAGAGAGATTACAGTTTTCATGACTTGTGGATGATGGACGCATCGCCAAGGCATAGTTTTGTGCCCATGGCTGAGATCAACGTAACAAGCCAATAAGAATGTCATATGAATTTGGTGATCCTCCATCAAAGCTGTCAAAAGTTGCGAGTACAGTGTTCCTCACATCTTTTTGCTCAGTGACCTTGAAGACTTGGTAAAGGTCACTCATCATTGAACTAGAGCAAGGCCTTCATGAGAGGCATATGTGGTGTGAATTTGGTGATCCTCCATCAAAGCTGTCAAAAGTTATTGCGAGTACACTGTTCCCGGATTGACGGATGCACGGACGGACGAACAGCATTTCTATGTCCCCCGTACCGCGGGGCAACGGGGGACAATTAGGGTTGGAGGTGGTAGCAGGGGACGGGGATGCCCGAGCCAAGCTACTTCGCTCAGTTTGCTGCCTCCTGTGACCCAACACCGGATACGTGGGTGAAAATGGATAGATGAGGTAATAATACCTCCGGATGGTATTCAACGTTTTGAAAATATATTATAGTAATTTCTTATTAATAGGCCTACTATAGTATTTTTTGGCATAACTATAGTTGCACAAGGATAAGGTTTAAGGTTTGGATTTAACCTGTGCGCCAGTAGAGGGGACTGTCAGCTTCGCATTGCTGTTGTGGGTCGTACATGACAAGCATGAAGACAGCTCGAGCGAATAGTTAACAGGGCGCTAGCGAGAAATGGCTGCCGGTATAAGCCAAGATTTGGCAACAGCCATACAGATGACTGTTTCCTGAGGTGTACAGGCAGCGATATCTTTCTCCGTACCGTTAATGCGTCGCTACTCTGGAATTCTGGTCCCCTCCACCCCCCACCCCCCACCACACACACACACACACACACACACACACACATCAATTTGTCCCATAATCGCGTCAATTTGCGTCTTGATTACGCCGACAAAATAAGGCTACAGTTTGCACACTGTCTTACTCGTTAACGAGCTGGTTGGCTATCTAGCTAGCAAACTAAAGTAATGTTGAACTGTATAATATTACAGCTAGCTGGCCAATGTATTTGGCTACATAGCCTACTGGCTAGCGAGCTAAAAAGGCTACAGTTCTATTTCAGTGACGGAAGTATTCTCAGAAATAATTACGGTGACAAAATAAGGCTACAGTTTGCCTGCACTGTCATACTCGCGAGCTTAAGTTATGTACGACCCACGGAACAGCAATGCTAAGCTGACAGTGACATGTCGCTACTGGCGAACAGGTTAAATCTAAATCCTAAATTATATATATAATTTTTAAATATAAATTTAGATTTATATATAGCCATTTGATTTATGTTTAACGCTTAGATTTACTATTTAGTGTTCTATTTTTTCATCTACAAAAACTACAAAAAAACAATATCACCTTTTCTACACCAATTTACACATATTTGTGCATTAATGTGTGAGAAAGAGACAGTTTAAAATGGCAACAATCTTTTTTTCAGTTTCTGCCGCTAAATGTGCAAAAACTGTACCGTATGAAACAAGTAACACACCCTATTTTACCAACGGCGCCCCATAACACTATGGTGACAAAAATGCCATCCATTTACAAAGTACTATAGAATATCTATAGCTTAGAACTGTCGTAATTTTTCATAAGGATTGGCAGATTCCCAGTGAGAGCTGATATTGATGGTAAAATCCCATACATTTTTTGGATTCCCTGATCATTTATCATGCATCACATGTTGTGCCGGTTTTCTCCATAATTTTGTCATTACGATAGCACTACACTCAGTGGATTTGCACATTCATGATTGATTTTGCTAGCGTTGGTGTTAGCCTTCAAGATTGGAACTGCTCCAAGGTTGCTATTAGCCTGTGAGCAGGCCTTTCGCATTGGTAAGTAGTTTGTCTAGTGTTCATACGGCCTGCTTCCATAAAGCGATATAAATAAATTTGACCATGACAGGCGGAGGGAGAATACATCCTCAGGTCTGACAACTGTAACAGAAGAGGCCTTAACCACATCACAGGCATTGGTTCACATGTGCAGACGCGTGCTTGTGTGAGCTGCACACACACTCACACACACACACACACACACACACTCACGCACACACACACACTCACACACACGCACTCACGCACACACACACCCATACTCACGCACTCATGCACACACACACACACACACACACTCCTTCGTTGACCCATATGCTCTGTCCTACACTCAAACCCTCATTCACTTATTCACACTCTCGTCTTCTCTAATTCTCCCACTGACTCCCACTCTCGCTCCCTCTCTCAATCTCTCACTCTCCTTCAATCACCTCTTCATTCCTTCTTTTCCACACTCACTCCTTCATTCACTCTGGCCCTTATTTCCTTGTTCATTCACACATGAACTCTCTCCCTCCCTCTCTCACGCTGCATATGCATAACGATCACGCACAACTGATCACTGAGGAGGCCTCATCTGTCTAAGTGTGCATTATTTAACAACTTCTGGATGAAAACTCTGTAACTGTGCAAAATTCAGCGCAGGGCTTTGGACTGTGGTGACTGTGTTCCTTATTAGCGCCCTCCGGTGTAAAGCAGAACTGAAATATGGAAGACAACAGTCTGGTCTGTATTAGAATACAGTGGCAGTTTACTCTTCATGTTCAACTCTTCCATTTAACTCTCCCAACAACATCGTGAGCAAATTTTCTGTTCCACATCAGAACTCCACTGGAGTGCTTTTTACATTAATGGAATAAAATAGCATTTTTCACGCATAAATCTGTGAGAATCACTGAATATTTTACTATTATCACTCCACCCACGCATATACAGACATCCCCTCTCTCTCTCTAACACGTTCTCTCTCTCTCGCTCTAACTCTCTCGGCTTGTTCCAGCTGACATGTTTTATTCATGAGCTCCCGGCTTGAGTGTTTGGCTGTGTGATGTCTTTGGCGTGTTTATAAAAAGCTGGAGCATTTGGTGTTGTTGTGAGGATGAGTGCGGTAATATAGGGAACAGGAGCGGAAGGACAGACCCCTGTGGCAGAAAGGTTCACACTCTGGAAAATAATTTAAAAACAGGCAACAGCCAGTTAACCGTGTTTTAGCTCATCTTTCATCGTAAACTACAACCTCATTGTTAGAAATCTGTGGAGCATTTTTAATGAAGCATAACAAACCGCATTACCTCATTACCATGTTTTACAACGCACCATATTGGCACATTCCTCTATGATACAACTCATAGAATTACCATACATTACAATGCACTGCATCACTGCACATAACAACAAATTGCATTTCAGCACCTCAGTAGTTACAAACACTGCATCACCGCATTACTGTATACATGACAATGCACAGCATCACAGCATAGTACATTACCACATAAATGTTTGTTACACTGCTTTATTGTAATACTGTATGTAAAAAAATGGCACATTGTGGCATTACTGTATGTTACACAGTATATTGTCAAATTACTACACATCACATGCTGTGTAACTGCAGTATTGTATGTTACATTGTAGTTGGACTTGCTAAATATAACTTATAGCTAAATATATAAATATAACTATTCTCCATCAGGCAGATGACCATTAACCCCCCCCAGAGGGCACGTGGCTAATGCTAATGCCTGCGGCGCTTTTGGGGGTCGCTCAGCTGCACGGAACAGGAAGCTCCGCTGGGAGACGCGTCCTGCTTGACACTGGTATTCGGGGACACGGCTGGCCCCTGGGAGGGATTCGAAATAATGCCTAAAGTTTCAATAACACTGCAGCAATGTCACAGCACCCTCACAGAGAGGAGAAACATGGGCTCTCAGTCAGCACAACAACACACTGTGGCGGGATTTGTGTGTGTGTGTGTGTGTGTGTGTGCGCTCCTCATTGAGGGCAGCACAGCCTCACCTCTGGGGACTTAAACAGCGACGGTGTGGCGCTGCGGCTGCAGTGTCACACTAGTGTGGACAAACGCATTGGCTCTCACCGATTCACAAGGACACACTCATACGCAGGAACACACGCAGATTTATAAGGACGCACTCATGTACGCAATCACACAAATTCACATAGAGAGGCTCGTGCATACGTGTACACGCAGTCACTCACGTGCATAAACGCAATCATGCAAACACATGCACATGTAGCAGATTTTTCCAGGCTTCAAAAAGAGGTCAGCGGACTGACATTCTGCATCCGTACGCCCGTCTGCCAGGTTCTGTGTGTTAAACTAAGCGAGAGAATTAGATGGACACTGACAGACTCATCCCCTCTCCTTCTGTGTCTCTCCTCTGCCCTCACGTCCCTGAGCACCATCCACCTCCTTTCACCTTTTGTTTTGACTGTCAGAAATAGCACATACATGTAAAAGGTACAAAGCCTTTCACTGAGGTCTTGCCAAAGGCTACATTAGATTTTACCTCTTGTTGCAATTTCATTAATGCAGGAGGCTGTCAAATCATACCACACACAAGTGCGCACACGGGTCATTCTACACGCAACCAAGAATTTGGCTTGGGTACTTCACAAAAATTAAAATGTAGTCTAGACAACTGTTTTCAAAGGATTATATTGCTAACATATCAAGGGACAACCAGACAGAGTATGCAAGCTCAATATAATAATATATAATATTTATTACAACAGGACAGATAAACTTCTATTACTTGACAAATACTCCCTTTATGCTATAATATATAATCATCAAATATTATACACCTTAACTGAGATTTAACTCCTTCATGTGTCCTAAAAGTAATTTAAATAAAATATACTAATTTGTCTTGAAATGGTATCATTCAGGACAAAAAATTATACTGATCACTAAACTCAATTGTTCCTTGAGATTCAGAAGATATGGCATAAAGTAACAATCTGACCTTTAAATTTTACCACCTGTCCAGAAAACTGTTGCTTCCAGTGGTCTTAATTATAGAAAAATAGTCATCATATGGCAAATATTCAGTGTACCTTCATAATGGTCTCCTTGGGTAGAGTAACAGAAACTATATGTACGTAACAGAAGATACCAGTGGGAACAGAAGATGCAGTAACATAAGTTACTTCTAAGAGGGTATTACTTAGAAATGGAGGAGTAATCTTCTATTATCACCCAATGAACACATTTATGACAACATAATTCATTAACAAATTATTTTGAACATGCTAATTTATGGCTTCCATTATCTATGAATGACATATGGTCATAATAGAATTAACTTGTCATATCAGTACTCCTGAGATGTTAAAACTTAAAAGACAGATAAAAGCACATGGTACTGACTCGCCTTTGAAAACTGTTGAAGAATGATGAGCTGCCCTCTAATGGGCTCCAGAGGATCTCTTGTAAAAAAAAATAAAAAAAAAATTTAATCACCCGTTCCTTGACTTAATACCCACCTTCTCTGAAAATTTCAGCAAAATCTGTCCATAACTTTTTGAGTTATTTTGGAAACCAGCAAAAAAACAAACCCAGGCAAAAATATAACCTCCTTGGCGGAGGTAATGACCCACACATGACATGAAATCAGAGACGTTGCCACAAATACCATCTTTTTGAAGCTCACAATTTACTCTTTTTGTTTAGACTGAATCCAGATGTGGATTGATTCAGTTTTGTTTTGATTTTACAGCAGTAGATCTGTGATTATTAGCAGCTGTCATACCAAGTGTCTGTCTGTCCCTGTCCGAGAGCTTTGACTCTAGAGCACAGCTCTTTTTTTCAGTGTAGCTGTTTTTGGTGTTTCTGCAATTTGTAATAATTTCTGACGCAGTTCCACTTTGTCCCTTAAACTTTGTTTCATTTTCGTGAGCAAAGAACCTGCAATTTGGGCACTACTATTTGGCCCCATTGGAACTCTGTTAATATCCTTATTTTGGAGTTTTACTCAGCAAGGTATGGCTGTTTAGATCTCCACTAAGCAGACACATACTGCTAATCAGGAATCATCAGAGTACAGAACATGCTTTTTGCAGTTTAAATTCTTCAAAGTGACTGTTCAACCATTTTTCAGGGATGCATCTGGTATTTCATTCGTCCCCTATGACAGAGCATTTATTGCTTGTGCTGGATGCTTGTTTGAATCCAAATATTGTGGTTGTAGCTTTCAGCTTACATTCTCCATCCCTCTATCGACTAATTATCTAATCTCCTCGCTCCTGTTCAGGGTTTGGGAACTGGAGTCTATCCCAGCATGCAATGGGAGAGACACAGGTACTCACCCTGGGCTGTGTGTCAAGCCATCACTGGGCGCACAAAGTTAGTCTGACCAGCAGGAGGCCTGTGGGAGACCTGCAGGAAGCCCAGTCAAACTGAGGGGACAAGATGCCAGCTCCACATGGTACAGCAAGAGCGCCGCCCGTAACACGACTGCCCCTCCCACAGTACATTTTTGAAAAGGGGAGAACAGAAATGTTCCTCGGTGTGGCGGATGTAAGCTGTACCTTTATTTCTGAGAGTGTTGGCCATGAGTTCCCCGCTCCCATCGTGTCCTCGATCCTGCAGGCCCCAGATTTGATGGATGGGAAATCGTGGCACTGCCGGCTCTGACTCACAGCATGTTATTGTTAGCGAGGGTGAGTCAGGGCCCAGACCTGCGGCTTCCTCAGGAGAGGCGCAGCGCCACCTGAGGGGACCGTGGGACTCGGGCTCTTGAAATATGACGCACGCGACCCAGCAGGGACGAGACATGACTTCCTTGCTGAAAATTCCGGTCTAAACTGGTTTAAGCTGTGTTTTTGACGCTTTTAGCATATGACCAATTAGCTGTTCACCAGATTACCAGCCTATGCTGTTAGCTTGTCCGCAACAATTTGACCGACAGCTTACTCAACCAGGTCTGTCCTGCCGCATACCAGCTATGACCATCTTTAAGAGTTTTAAATTCAACTCAAAAAAGCTCAAATCAAATCTTCGCTGCATCTTTGCTAAAATTTCTAATCTCAAAGGCCAGGTGTGTGAATTTAATCTCTAAATAGGGCTGCAGAATGCACTGGGCCTGCCATGGATTATTGAAAATTGCACAATTAAATAAAATGCACAGAAATATTGCAGTAAAATCCACTGAAATAACTAGGCTCCGGTATTGAGGAGGCAGTGCAGACTTACCCAGTCTCTGCTCAGCTCCTCACACACAGTAACTGCGCCCTGAAATACAGTGAACACGCCCTGATCTACAGTTACCTCATCATACACAAATATTTCACAGCTGTTAACTATTCTCCACAAAACTCTTTGCACTAGCCAAATTTTTTAATTGACAACATGTGTTGTGACCACACAGAAATAAAAACTTTTTTCAGAATGCTAAACTCAAATGATCAATTACACCTTTCATTCCCCACATTGGCGAGCCCATATCTTCAGTTCTCTGGACTCACGACTCTAGGGGTATGCAGTGTAATCCAGAAAACATGAGTGCACGCGATTTTCACTCCGAGCGAGCAGTTGCACACCTGGATTTAACTAATCAACCCCGCCAGCAGGGATCCCCAAAATCTGACTCTCAAATCCAAATGCAGTCCAGGTTTTTTTGCTTTCTAAACAATTAAGTGAATAATTTCTGCTCCTGATTGGCCAGACTACAGTCACACCAGACTTTGGAAAACCAGCTGTTCTAGTCCCTCGAGGGCCGTGATTGGAGAGGAGGGCATTCAGGTCTTCGCTGCGGACCTATATCAGCAGCATCAGGCGTGTGACTGATGAGTTGGAATGACAGCCTGCACCTGCATACTTTTGGGAAAATGCTGAGGACCCCAGCAAAATCTAATACCCGATGGATGGGACAGAGACCCAAAGCCCCGCAGGTCTGCTGTCGTCTGAGATGATAGAAGGTTTTCCAGGCTGCTCTGGTCTGCTTCATTAACAGCCCAGTATCTCTACCCATCTAATACATCACTCAACCCTACAGAGGAGTTTTACAACTTCATGTCGGAAGGTAAATGAACACAATTCCAGTCTCCCCCTGTAAGAAGCTGAGGCTGCATGCAGTGATATTACTGCTCAGGGTATGAGGGCGGTATTCCTCAGGAGGTACTTTCCTCACTGCCTGGGCAGGAAACACACTTTGCTTTATGAGGATACACACTGGAGCAGGCGGCTGTGTGTGGAGTGTATGTTTGTGGATTCATGCAGAGAAAAAGGGCAGAGTGTGGGGGCAGGTGACCGGGGATCTCCACAGCAATATGATTCACCACCTGCATGCCTGCGAGCACGTGTGTGTGCATCATGTGCTGGTACATGTGAAGGCTTTTTATAGTGCGTGAGAGTGTGTCTGTGTCAGTGTGTGTGTGTGTGTGTGTGTGTGCGTATGTGTGTGTGTGTGTGTGTGCCTGAGAGTGAGTTCATGTGGTGAGTGCTTATGAATGTGTGAGTGTGTGTGTGTTATTATGAGAGAGTGTGTATTCACGCATGTAAGTATGTACATGAATGTGCAGGTGCAGGCATGTGCAATTAAATCTAATCAATTTTATTCAGAGAAGCCCAAGGGAAAGTCAGCATAACTCTGGTCTTAATCCCACGGAGGCTGTGGTTCGAACAACTCTCTAATGAGATGAAAATGTCACTCTACACACATCTTATCCTGACATAAACCAAAATACATCGCATCCTGACATACACCAACACACACCTTGTCCTGACGTACTCATCCTGACATAGATCAACACACACCTTGTCCTGACGTACTCATCCTGACATAGATCAACACACATCCCATCCTAAAATTTACCAATACACATCCCATCCTAAAATTAACCAACACACATCCTGACATAAACTAACCAACATCATATTCCAGCCTTATTTTAACCAGGAAATCCTCTCTCAAATTACAAATCTCTTTTCAAGTGAAACGTATCGCTGGTTTTCACTCACGTGACACGGACCTTGACAACGGATGCTATCTGCTATCTTTGCGCCCCTCCAGTGTAAATAAACTGGTACACAATGCGCTTTAACAAAATGCAGGGTTTAAAAAGTTGAGCAGACATTTCCTTGTTACCAAAGTTTGACAAGACCTCCACGATCATAATGAGCAGAAAATTAAAATATTCTGTTGGGAAAATATTATGTTATGAACAGTTTTTTGTTATCAGTGAGGCTGCTGCAAACATGTTTTTATCTTGTGTGAAAAATGGACAGTCTCCTATATATCCTTCAAAATGTAGTCTGGGGAATAGATAATCAAGACAAACAAAATAATGCGGTTATTAATAACAGCCTTTATCTCTCCACAAAATCATTACAGACCTCTGGTGCATATTCAGTAAATGTGCACTACATGTTGTAGCCTGCCCTATATAACCAAGTGTCCATTTATATAATACTTATGGCTTCATATCTTCAGATATGGTAAGAATTGAAAGGCATCACAGCTCTGTAAAATTTATCAAAATAACTTGCGTGGGATATGTCTTTGATCCGGTAGCTATTGAAAAACTTGTCAAATTTGGAGCAACAAGTTTCAACCACCTGCTCAGAGAACCAACCCAAAGGCCTGTTGTGGTGCTCAGTGAACTCTGGAACAGGGCGAATCATTATGTGGACCTTGCTGGTAACTGAAATGTCCAAATCCTTGTAAGTCCTGTCAAATCTGGCCACCTTTGCCTTGTACAGCGGGTCCAAGGTGACACCCTGACATGCATTCATGACAAACAAGAGCAACGCAGCGCGTGGCAGATGCCCCTGCCAGTATGTTGATCAAGGGCATATTGAGATGGCTGCTGTGGCGGCCATATTAGATATCGCACGATGCTGGTTTTCGAAAGGAACCTTCCTCTAGCCACTCCCAGTACGCCATTAAGAAATGGCATCAATGCAACAAGGGATTCTATAGTTATCCCACGGAAACGAAAAGTCAACGGGCGACGGACGGACGACGGCCGGACATGGTGTCGACATAATGCCCCCTCTCCTCTTTGGAGGGTGAGGGCATGAAAAATGTACCGAACACAATATTTTCCCAACAGAATATTTTAATTTTCAACTTATTATGATAATGGACGCCTTGTCAAAATTTGGTACCAAGTCTGCTCAATTTTTTTAACCCTGCATTTCGTTAAAGCGCACTGTGGGTAGATTACAGTTGCTCAGTGTGAAACTTCGAGACAGATCTCTGTTCTGAGGTCAGTTGTGGGAACAGAAAAGGTAAGCTTCAGTTCTATTACAAAGATTATTAATCCAGGATAGTGGTCTGTTTTCGTGCGCAGTTAGAATGAAGTGTTTTCTGCAATGATTGGTCTTTTGTAATGTAAAGTCAGCGCGATCTGTTATGTGCATTGAACCCTCTGTCATAAAGTGCAGTTACATGCTGTGTTATTTGCAATGAGTGGTATTTCATGCGCGATTATATGTGTTATGTAAATCAAATGGTCTACTATCAAGTGTAGTTAGCCTGTCCATATTTTATAGTATGAATTGTTCTGCATTTATCTTGTGCAGTTAACATGGTTTGGTATATGTATTGTGCAGTCGGATACCATGTGCAGGTATTATAGTATGGTATATGCATCGAGCTATCGGTTATCTTGTACAGTTATCATGGTTTGGTATGTGCATCATGCAGTCAGTTATCCTCTGCAGTTAGCATGGTGTGGTATTAGCATGGTGTAGTCAGCTGTCATGGGCAGATAGCATGGTGAAGCATAAGCAGTGGTGTTGCCAGAACTGGAGATTTGGGGGGGGGGGGGGTCTCCTGACTTATTCTAAATCATTTTCTAAATTAACAATACATTCACTCCGAAGAAAACACTCCTCACTATCAGGCATTGGTAGTTCCCCAAGTTAAAGTAAGGCAACGATCATTCACTTGGACACACACTTTGGTGCATTTAAATCGGCATTCAAAATTGCCTGAAAGCCTAAAAATTATTATTTTTTTTTCGTTTCAACAATTTAAATGATCGTGAAGCATGGGTTAGATCGCCTGATGTGCTGAAAAGGTAGGGTGGAAGTTCCAGAGCAGTTTTTCTTTTGGAAAGCCTGGGCCTATTTATCGGTAAATTATTTTTCTGTTATTTAGCCCATTATTTTGTCACTGTTAGATCACATGGGGAGAGAAGCTGTGTCTTAAATTGCCAATGGATTATTATTATTATTATAATTGAAAAATGTGTTAAAAAAGGAAAATGATGGAGAACTAGCTAATACTAATTGTTGTTATAAAGGGATGTTCTGTCCCACCCCAGTTTCCAGTTCTGGTGCAGCCATTGGGTATATGCATTCTGCAGTCAGTTATCCTGTGTGGTTATTATGGTGTATTATGTGGTATATGCCTTGTGCATGTGCAGTCAGTTATCCTGTGCAGTTGGTACGATGTGGTATGTGCATTGCAAAGTCAGTTATCCTGTGCAGTTATTATAGTGTGGTAGATGCATTGCACAGTCAGTTATGATGTGCAGTCGGCGCGAGTGCTCCGCTCATAAAGCATGTCATCTCCCTGCATGGGCTGGTTTCAGCAGGATTGCACTACCCACCGGACAGAGACAGATGTACTGCACCATTGCGCCTTCACAGAGAGGCAGATTCTCCAGTCATGAAAGAGGGAGAGAGAGAGACCCAAAGACAGCAGATGGAAGAGGGAAAAAGAAAACAAGCAAAACTGAATAATTAAATCAGATTTCCCCCGTGAAAGTCTCAGTCTCTTGTACTTTAGTATCATCACAGCGCCAGTTCTGAGGAAATACCAGCCTTATTCCCTCCCAGACACTGGATTGGCTGGTCAGACGTGAGCAGCAGCCAATGTCTGCAGGTCAAAGAGATATATGTGTGTGAAGAGAGGATGGAGGAGGGGTGGAGCAACTGAGAGAGAGAGAGAGAGAGAGAGAGAGAGAGAGAGAGAGAGAGAGAGAGTCAGACACAGGGAGAAACAGAGGAAACCCACAGGCTGATATCAGCATCGACGCACATCGTACACCAGTCTGTTGTTTTCATTTGCTGCAGTCATTTTTTCTCTGCAGTTAGTCGTTCGCCGCTGTTTTTCTGTTGCTGCCGTCCGTGTCGCCGTGGATGTTAGCGGAGGCCCGTCACCCGTCCCCTCTGCTGGCTGGCCTCTGCTCCTCCGCCTCCTCTTCCTCACGCTCTGGGATTCCCGCCACTCCGCAGTAGGAATGGGCTGCAGGATTTCTGCGCCGCTGGATTACGACGGGATGGGGGTGAGTGTGGAGGGTCGGGCTGTGCTGTACGGGGGTGAGGGGATATTTGGAGATGAGCCGGGGGGGTATGTCCAGATTTTAAAAATGTTTTTTATTCTGGTTGGCTCCGTGGTGTGTGCTGCAGCTGTGACACATACGTGCGCGCGCGCGTGTGTGTGTGTGTGAGTGTGTGAGTGAGTGTGTGAGTGAGTGTGAGTGCGTGCGTGTATGTGTGTGTGTGTGAGTGTGCGTGAGTGTGTGTGCACGTGTGTGCATGGATGAGTGTGTGAGCTTGTGTGCATGTTTCTGTGCAAGTGTTTGTGGTCAGTGTTCACTTACCCTTGTTGGGACAAAATGTCCCCACGAAAGATGCAAGACCTGATTAACTTATAAGGAAATCGAGCAATTTAAGGGTTGAGTCATGGTTAGGGTAAGGTTAGGGTAAGGTTAGTCTAGGGTTATGCATGTTTATGGTTGAGGTCAGGGAAAGGGTTTATGGAACAAATGTACATCTATAGGATATCCCTGCTAAAGATGAAAACACAACGCGTGCATGTGTGTGTTTGTGTTTTTGAGTGTGTGTGGGAACGGGGTATATTTTTGTGCGTATGGAAAGGGGAGAGTTTGTGCACATGTGTGTGTGTGTGTGTGTGTGTGTGAGTGAGAGAGAGGGAGGGAGTATCTGAACAGAGTGTTGCTTTGTACATGTAAGCGTGTGTGTATGTGCATGAGGGGGTGAGTGTTTGGACATGTGTCAGAAATAACATTTCCCTGTGCATGCATGTGTGTGTGTGTGTGCGTGTGTTTGTGTGTGTGTACGTTGCATCCTCAGGCATATTCGTGGTAGCACAAACCACTCTGATTGGACAGGTGCAGTCATGTGACTTGAAGTGAACATGAGTGAGAGTGAAAGGGGTAGAACAGGCTGCATCTATCTCTTCCTCCACCTCCACCTCTCTCTCTCTCTCTCTCTCTCCCCCCACCTCCCCACCTGTCCCTGTCCCTCTCTCCCAGAGAAGGGGAGCCCTGTTGCAGCCCGAGGGCAGCATATTCCCCTGGCAGATCTTGCCTGGTCAGAGAAAGGCACAGCTGTGCTGATGCAGGATTCAAACCTCCGCTACGGACTGTGGGGTTTCAGAAATTATTCACTCTGGCACACAGATGATTAAAAAATGCTGCTAAAGCTAAAAGCTAGCAGCCTGCAGTGCTTTCTCTGACTACAAATGCACAGCCATCATGAATAAAAATGGCTGTGATTTCTGGGAAAATCACCAAAATATGAATGTGGATGCTCTCAAATCAAAGGCTTGCATGATAATCTCATTTGCGCCATTAAATTTCACTTTAATGTATTCAATGAGCCAAAACAGCGGCCTTACTGTCCAAATACTTACGTATTGTGGAGTGAATACTCGCTGGGAGGTGCCGCCATCACATCATCACTGTCTGAAAAGACTTATTCCTCGTTAAAAGCCCGAGACGTCTTAGAGCAGAAGGGCAGCAGTCTGTCGGCGATGTTTAATTAATGGCTGGGCTGTGGAAAGCCTGGTGAAAGCACTATGGAAATGAGGTGAGAGCAGTTCCTTACTGTCAGATCTCCTTACTCTCACTCCATCGCAGCCGGGGGGTAAACCAGGACTGCCACCTGCCCCCCCACCCCCGAAAAAAAGCATGGCATTCAGGCTCCGTATTTAACATCTTTTGGGGGCGATTACCTGTTTTTAGGGGTTATATGGATGTCCTTAAACTCTGATTTTTGCTTAAGTTTTCCCTTTAGGAGGTTCAAAGTCAGAAAAAGCTTTGTGTTTCATACTGCTGGACAATGTCTCATACTTATTCTGTATCTGCTGGTTGCCAAAGCTACGTCATACTTATCTTGAGAGAAATATTCAAACCCAGGACGTCATGTTTTTATGGCCACAGCATGACATAAAATGGAAAATATCAAGATCTTGCACATCAGTCATGCATATTTCCCTGTAATTCAGCCAGACATAGAGTATTTGGGATTGTTGGAAACCTTTGGATCTCCTCTAGAATTCAAAATAGGCCTTAAGTTCCTCAAGTTGAATATAGCAGTTGCATTTGACAAACCCAACAATGGGATTGCAGAGTTGAGGAGGTTACATTAAGTGCCAATGATCATTTCTAAATAATGTGTTTTGTGTTTCCCTGTGTCTAACATTGCATTTGATCAAAAAACCGAACCCATACAGAGATGTACCTTAAACAGGCGAATTCTCCTTGCTGACATTCAGTATTGTTCATAATTATTGGGACAGAGGCACTTCACTGAAAGGGCTGTAATTCCTCCATGATTCCCACCACAAAGGACTTAACTCTGACGGTCTCTTTTTTACCCATCAGTCAATAGATTCAGCCCAAGGAGCTGGATTTGAGATTAGAGGAAAAAGTGGTTCCTGTCCAAATATTTGTGGATTACCCTGCATAGATACGTCAGAGCTGGAACTCAGAGTACAGATTTTGAGGGGCAATCTTTTTGTCACGTCTCCAGGGCAACAGGCGGGAGGCGCTTTGCAACCTCAGCAACTACGACCAGCCAATCACGTTGCAGGTAGAGGGTTGGAGGTGGAGGGGCCACCACACGTCGGACTGCGGCACCCAAACAGAACGCTCCTGGGACCGCTTCCGGGGCACTGGGGTCACGACAGGGTCATCGTCACGGCTACAGGCCTTCGTGAACAGGTAGGTGTGAACCTGCACACCTGCACATTCAACAGTTGAGACATCAAGCTGACAATCTTAGGGCTCAATCAATTAGTGCCGTGTTCTAGCAGGTTTCCGCAAGGTGTTGGTTCATGAGTAATTCAAGCAGCTATTACTAAAACCCCATAAGTCACACTTGACTTGACTTGACTTGTGGGGTTTTAGTAATCAGTGCTTCAATTGCTTTTATGAATGTTTTGCAGGCATTGCAGAGCAGCCAAATGGACATATTTGAGGAGAAGCTAGTCGTGAGCTATTCTGCTGGGGCACTGTGGTTGAAATATGAATGCAGAACATTCGCCTTTAGTTTAAATGGACAAGTCAGAGAAAGTTCTGTCAGCAGGCAAGCTGTACATCCCCTTTTCAAAAAGCTAACATTAGGGTCAGCAGATAAAGGGGTTTCAATATGAGTAATACCTGATTATGTGCCGAACTTACACACTCGACAGAACAGATTACTCAGCAATGCCCGTCCAAAGGCCACAGCGTCTTAAAGTGATGCGATAAGTTAATGTCATCAGGAAACACACTTAGTGTGACATTATCAATGGATATGTGTGGCTGCTGAAATGGCAGCTGCGTGGCCAGTTTTATTGAGTAATGGTGTGCAGACGTGTGTGGGAGTGTGTGTGTGTGTGTGTGTGTTCTTATATGTCAGGTTTTTTTATGATGCTCATATGTCATTGTGATCCCACACTCTCCAGGCCCTGCTGCAATCATGTCCCCCTGCCGCATCACTACAGAGGCTGTGAATACCTCTCCAGCATCCCCCGAGACGTGGAGCGCATCAGCACACTGGGCTTCCAGGTAAGACCTCAGGTGTGCGCCTGCATCTCCTCTATAGCTGGAACAACTTCACGTTCATGATTAGTATCACTTTACAGTTACTGTTTCAACATTGACAAACAACAAGACCCATCCCTTGTCATGCAGCCTATTCTGGGATGGGTCAACGTTGAATTCAAGTAATGTGACTTGTGGTTTTACCCATTAATGAGCAGAGATATTGGCCCATAGATTTTCTCAATTTTACATGGGCATGGTTTTATTAACCAAGGAGCATCTCATGACAGAAGGATAGGACCAAAGATCAGTCAATAGGACAGAAGATGTCAGATGTGCGAAGGTTATTGAAGGCCAGCACTAGAAAGCAGGCCAGTTGATCAGCAGGACCTGTAGCTGAATGGCCAAGAACACCTCGGGATGTGCTTAAGGAAGTCAGCTGTGATATTCGTTTTGGTGTTGAATAAGAAATCAACAGGAGGGACGGGGGGTAGATAAAAAACAAGATGACCAAACATTGAACCTTGTGGGACTTCATTGATTATGGTACCTACTCAAATGAGATCCATCCTGCTGTGTGCTTCTCTGGATCCAGTTCCATGACCTTTATAAAATGCTTTTATTGATTTCTTCACGCCATTTAATTTTGAGTGTCTCATGTGGGCTTTCAGTATTAACTTTACTTGTGGAATGCTCTTCTAGGACCGAGAGCTATCCAGCGGCACACCAAAAGATCACGGCTGTCTGTTTGGATGCTGCGGCACAAACACAGATGAGCCGGATGGCTTCTTGAGTCAGGTAAGACATGAGCTGAGGCAGCCTGGCAGGTCCTCTGGAATGGTTGTCATGGTAACACATCCTTTTATGACTGAAGGCCCTGGACAGAGCTTTTCCATTGGTGCAGGCTGAGTCGGCAGCAGATATGATCACAGCCACAGTTCACATGATCTCATTTGCTGCTCGAGGGTCTCTGTGACTCCAGTATGCTGCACCCTACACTGTTTCATACAGAGATTGGCAGTTTATGGTAACCAGGATTATTGCTTAATATTTATATCTTTTTTACTGTGGCCTTGGTTCACTCATTTAACTTCCAGATTTAGTCTTATATCAGATACCTTTTTGATAAATAACATAAAAATACTTCCATTGAGCAAAGGTATTTTAACTTATTTCAAAGTTTTCAAATTTGGAATAGATTTTGGAATTTTCAAATAGGTAATAAAGCAAGCTCGGATTTTATACTGGAGAGGGGAAAAAAAGGTTTTTTGCATTTTTATGGAAATACATTACAGGTCCAAACATTTGCCAAAACAGGCTCTTTCTCTTTATGCATTCATATTGCCAAATACATAGTGTATGTTCCTCTATGTCCTACATATGCCTGTCTTACAGACAGAGGATGAGGACCCAGTGCCTCTGAGTTACCTGCCCCTCCTGCATGAGCTGGACAGTGGATTGGGCTGCACCGATGGCAGTTACCACCAGGGGGAGCTGTCAGGACCAGAGACAGAGGAAGGCCTTGAGCTGGGCTCCCCTCGCTACCGGACCACCCCAGGCAGCACACCCTCATCCCAGTCGCTCATCTCGTCCGAGCTCAGTGACTCAGGCTTCTACAGCGTCAGCGCCGGGGACTTCCACCACTTTCAGAGGCTACTGGAGCGGAAGATGCGTCTATACCGCGCAAACGCAGGTGAGGACAGTCAGGAGAGGCTGCCAGCCTGCTTAGACCTGCAGTCTATCCCCGAGGCCAGCCCTCCGCCCAGAGACTTGGCCTCTCTGCAGTTCAGGCGGGCAGGAAGTGCTCGGTTCAACAGGTTTCCCTCCGGAAGTCTGCTCCTCCCCCAGCCTGGTCCATCCACTTGCAGTACCCCCTCATGCCTGCGAAGGGCAGCGTTTCAGCAGCGGAACGCCTCTTTGGAGTTCCTTAGCAGTTCTCTGCGGCACTTGGATCGCAGACGGGCCAGTCACCCCGCTGCCAGTCATTTCAGAGCCTCCACACACGAGCAGTGGCAGCCAGTCCCGGACCTTCTGCACACTCCAGCAGAACAGCACCTCCCTTTACCCAGGAACCCTTGCTGCAGCGAGGTCGGGCTGGACAGCGAGGCCCTGGATGGGCGGGAGATGGCGGGCTGTGACCAGGAGAACCTGGAAAGGAGGGATGACCAATACCTAATGCTCAGTTCTCCTCAGGATGCCATGGAGACCTGGTCCAATCCTGCGAGCGGCCCCTACGACAGACTCAGTCCCTCCGAGGGTCCCTACAGCATGCCAGTTCCTGAGAGTTCTGGGAAGCCTCGAGTAGGGAGGAGTCAGCTGCTGAGGGCCCGAGCTCTGAAGCTGGCAGACGAGCGGAGTGAGAACACTACGGACGAGGAGGCGTGCGAGGTGCAGACAGGGCGCTACTGCAGCAGAGCCGAACGCCGGCGCCACCTGCTGCTGGCCCAGGAGCAGCGACAGCGAAAGAGGGACAGTGCCTATCAAAAGGGTGGGGCCGGCTGCAACGCTGTGCTGGAGATGAGCCACAGGAAGTTGAGCCGGTTGAGGAACGAGGAGCTGCTGGATGATTGGACCACCGTGCAGGAGCTGCTGACCCACGGCACCCGAGAGATGCTCTGCTCCGCCCCCTTACTCTCTGTCACTACTGTGTAGCACCTTCCCCTGTCCTAAATGCATGCCATAGATGTGGCGTACCACGCCTGGACTACGAGAATCCACACCCTGCGAGCGATTTGGGGAGCACAGCATCAGGGCTGTCGCAAATAGGGTGTTTGAAGGGCGTGAGGAATTTCAGGGCCCAAACCTTAGATGGAGACATGTGAGGTAGGCCAAGACGCTCTAAAAATGGAGGATCTAGTGCAATACTCTTTCAGCGTGGGGGAAGGCACTGTGAGAGGTGTGCTTTACGTAAAGGACTGCTGTTCTTCATCGTGACACTCCAGTCAGATTCCTCCTTCTGCAAAACCGCGTGATGTCATTTCTCTAAAATGCGGACATTTGCAAATACACTGCTTTAAGATAGAGCAGTCACCACATGCAAACAGTTCGCTTGCTTGTTGACCTTGTAATTCTTACTTCTGTTAAACCATGATAGAGGTGGCCTATTCTGTACAAGCATTCAGCGACAGAAGACTAATCCATTTACCACCTTTACTGCAACTATGGCAGTATCATCAGGGGTTCTGGGTCGTCATAGCAATGGCTCAATCCTGTGTTTTGTCACAGAAAACCATTTATATTTTTACAGCTGTACTTAGAGACCTCGTGCTAGTTCTTTCCATTGTTGGGAGGCATGCCTGCCGTAACTCAAGCAGTGTAGACTCTTTATTATAACTCCTTATAACTCCTTATTATATGACGTAAGGATTCCTTCTCTCCTGATTGGTTGAGGTTCATTGGTCACTGTAAACAGCAATATTCACCGTGCGAAAGTGCGTGAGAGGTGAATATAACAATACCATGACCTTTAGCTAATACTAGATTAGGCTTCTCTGCAGGGGATCCTGACAGTGTTCGTATTTTGTGTGGCTTCTTCCCCGTGATGAGCTTTATGTTAGAGTTGTCGCCCTTCTCTTATTTTATGTATTCTGGTGGGGTCATATAATAAAGCAGCCTCTGTGAATATCATTTGTCCAAGGTGGATACATCATTGGATTCACCTCAACTGAAGTCAATAATTGTATAATATTAACTGCACCTTTACCGTCCTTGACGTGTAAGCAATTACAAAAGTGGTTTAATCGTGTAACTTTGTTTTCAAGAAGGTCCTGTCAGAGGTTACAGCCCTAAATCTAACTTGTATGTGAATATTCATGAGGGAAATGGTAAGGAGTGAATGTGAGATTATTTAGCGTAGCCAACTGGTTTGCCCGATGTTTGGTTGACAAAAAAATTGTACGGGTCCTGATCGTGACGATGTAATGGCTGGCTTGGAGAAACTGTGATGAAAAATTTCAATTAGTTTCCAATGAATTTTTGTTTGAATGACTCTCCCGAACTGCAAACCATTTCCAGTGTCCCCCTAGCTTACAGCTATGCATGTTCTGCAGTTTCACAAGTCTGGCAACCCTGCAAAATTTTCAATGTACTTACTAGCTCATTAGCCACTGCTGCAGGTTCCAGAAGAAGATCACCATTCTTGGAGTGTTATTCTTGTTGATAAACAGAATGAAGAAATCTTTTTAACCTTTATGTCATCTGATATCTAGCTTGTCAAGCTATTTGCTTGCTATTGTCAGGTTACTTGCAAACTCGCTAGATTAGCGAATTAAACTTTTAATCGCTAGTAAAATTTTAGAAAGCATGTGATGCAGAAGTTAGCATGAAACATTGTCGACCTACGTGTGACGTGCTGATGTTAAAGAGGGAGATACATCAGTGCCAATATTTCAATCAGTAGCTGTACATAAGTACATGCAGGTTTATGAGCAAAACAGTTTGAGGAGGCTATTGTCTCAGTTCTTGGGATAGGCCACAAAATCACTTAGCTTCAAGTTTGTGCTGCTTTTCAGTATTTGATAATTATCTGTCACTTGTAGCACTGAGCTCGCACAACCATCTGTCTATAACACGGGCTATTGTGCCACCGATAGCAAGAATTTTTTTGCCAAAATGTGACAAACAGTAAGAAGTTTTGCTTTCCAGCATTACAAACTATGTACATTCCTCAACAATCCAGGCAGTGCACTTGATTTTGAATCAGAACAGACAAAATCCAAATTTCCTTTTAACTGGCCTCACAATACTTGTGATAAAGACAGCAAGTAAGTACAGCATCGATACGTAAACCGATACGTAAAATACGGTCAAAATCTGAGCGTGGTCTATGACAGCACTATTGACAACATCTTTGAAATACAGTAAATAAATATATTTCTACCACTACTATCTATAGCTAGGTACATGCAAAGTGAATCTAATGTGCATTTTACGATCCTATGCCTTATCAAGTGAACGTGGTTGATAGAATAATCTACGCTGTATCAATACTGAACTCTTCACCTAAAAAAAAGCGCCCTTGGTTCAAAATAGTGAGCAGTATAGAATTAGGAACGGAGAACACCATTAATGACAGCGAACACGGCAGTTACTGACATGGTAAAAACAAGAATAACCGAAGTATGAGGAACTATGAGAGGGGTTATTCTCAAAGCTCTGGTCCAGTTCTGTACAGTGGTGAAATGGAGGGCAGTAAATACTGTAGCGTTGATGATCTCAGACTGCAGATCCCTGTACATCTCTATGCACATGCATGTTGACTCAAGACTGCACATTTCAAACACTTCAAACAAAAATACTTCTGGAAAACCGCAGCACGGTATCCACACATTGTCCAACCAACACCAACTGCGATGTCAATGACCTTTGTATGTCAAATATCTCCAATTGGATTGCTTATTTCTATTTTTGAAGAAAAAGTTGTAAATAATGTGTTGTTTTAATAAAAGAGGAGATTTTAAAATCTGTATTAAATATGCAGACTATAGAGCTTGCAATTGTCCTGTGTTTATTTGTGGGGGACCATAAATGTGGGAGGACTTAAGGCAGTGCAAAGGTTAGCAGGTCTTATGCAACAATGAGTCAGTAATAAGAATTCAAAGGGTTCTTTGAGCAATATTTCTAAGCCTGTGGGTGATGTTCGCCGGTAGGTTATGGGAGGTGAGACGGGTCAGGAGATGCATGAGAAACTCCATGCAGCAGAAAAGAAGCAAAAATCTGCCCACAGTGACTGTCCACACAGAGTCAAGATGATTTATGATAGATTGAGACGCCACCGTCCCGACCTTCAGGGATGGAATTTAAAGGGTTATTCACTGTTCCACTTGGATTGACTCGTAAGAGCATTGAGTGCAGTGCAGTGTGGATGCAGTTTTGGCACATTTAAGGGGGAAAATGGTCCACCGCAGTGCATGTCTGCCTGAACTAGTGCTAGCAGCATGCAGCTCACTGAAGTAAAGCCAGCACTGTGCTTGTCTGAATGACCCAGCCCCAGTGCCATGTGTTGTACTGAACCAGTGCCAGTAGAGCTGTGTGTGGGGCTCAGCTAACATAAACACTGTGGCTGATTAAATTAGCGCTTACAGTGTGAGAGTGTGTGAATGCTAATGTGCGCGTGTGTGTATGTGTGTGTGCATGCAGCGAACACCAACAATTCATCCAAGCTTAGATGAATTTTTTTTAATAAGCATCCCAGCACCCAAGAATCAGTAACAGTTCCTCTAGTACAACACTTCCTGCTATGTCCCCATTAATGCGAGTACAGGGTCTGTATATAATACGCACTGGAAAGTTGGCCTCAGAATAAAGATCCAATGCTAAATTAGCATCCCAGAATATTCCTAAAATCCACAATCTGTTGTACTTGCGTCATGCACTAATACTAGAATGATGACTTTGGGACCAATCCAACATTCTGTGACAAATTCCCAGATGGAATCTAACTTCCTCATCAATGTGCATTTTAGAGGGTTCTCACAGGCAATGAATCACAATTAGGTCGGTCAGTCTTCACCACTTGGCATAAATATATTTCCGTCTAATGGAGCGTCCTTGCTTTTTTCAGAGTAAACACATTTTTGAATCAACATTTGCCCTTATGAAGCTATAATTAGCCAGCGTTCGGATTCAATCTATTTCCACTGCACTCATTCATGCTCTACACTACGATCCATTTTAACTGTTCAAACCTGAATGAGAGTTTTTATTTTCAGTTAGCTGCTCTCGGACTGAGTGCCAAACATTTCTTTTCAAATGTCGGCAATTCAGTAGCTGCTTGCTGAACTAAGTCTAAATTGCGATAGCTTGAAGACAGTAGGCCCACTGAAAATCGAACCATTGCTGCAAGACCACTTCCCTTGTGACTCTCGATTTAATCAATTCCTTTGACATTCCTCTGAACCCCTCCCAATACCCACAGACAACAGGATGGTCGGTCAGGTTTAATTCTGCATGCTAGACCCGCCTAATTTTCCAAAAACAAAAGCCCAAATGCAGAGTCAAAAACAGAAGTCAAACATAAATCACAACCAGTGCTTGAAGTGGGAAAAAAGAAGTGCAGGAACCCTGATTTTCTGAGAACCATCCCAGTCATTAAAAAAGGTTTAGGGTTAGTTGAAAAGTTGAAAACACATTATTTTTTAAATTGGAAACTTAAAACGTTTTTTTACATTCAAGCATTTAGCAAACATGGCTCTTAAGGACAATGCTCTACTCTTTTCATTTTGTGCCACAGTACTTGTTTGAACAGATGTGTTTTCACAATAATTCTGATATTAGGCCTATTTTTGAATGAACCTTTAGTATGTGGGCAGCTGGAGTAAGAACCACAACCGTATTGTCAAGATGTTTAAGTTTTTTGCAATCTCCGTGTCTGACAGTCTATTATTGTTTTTAATTTCTTCAAATCTGCTGACTCTTTAAGATATTAAACGTGAATGTTTTGATAAGAGGGCTCAGTTCTTCAAGATGAGTACCGAGAATTTCAATCAATGTTTCTGTTTAAGCTCTGCTCAATAAAGCGAGTCGACACTGGCGCGAGACAATGTACAATGCCTCCGTGTCTGACAGCTAAAAAAAAGGACGACTAGAACAGATTGATAACGAAATAAAGAATAAAAAGAAACATTTTAACAACAGAACATCCAATGAACACTGCGATTTATGTATTGGCGGGTCATCTTTGATGGATATCCTGTTTGTTGGTTTTTATTCTTTATTTCGTTATAAATCTGTTCTCATATCAATACTTTTACTTTTTGCTGGCTGGTGGACATGGAGTATTTTGCATTTCCTGGCGGACAGTCTTGATCGCGCATGCGATAATTTCTTCACACTGTCAATGGTCATGGAATTGATTTGCTCTCTGATTGCAAGCACTATTTTATCTCTGCTGTGGAAATAAAGCGTGAATCTGTTCGGTCCATCTGACTAATTTTCAAAAGGAAGACCGAATAAAGACTGCCATCTATCTTCAACGAAAACAGACGAATAGGCTAAAAAGACCAAGAAAAGTCGATAGCTATCAATTTGCATTTTGTGAAGGTCGAACACAAACACGGCCAAGTTTACACATCTAATAATTCCTGGAATACTCGGAAAAATTAGAACTTTTCTGACTTTCGGACACGGAGCTATATTAAAACCCTGTCCGACTATCGCGTCTTTGCATTGACTTTGTCTGTAATCAGTCGTGCGAAAAATTCGTTTCGCGTCCAGTGTGCAAGCGGCTTTAATGAGCATAGAATGCAAGCATGCGATATATATATATATATATATATATATATATATATATCAGAGCACTTTATTCATGTCATTGTTTGGATTGTCTGGCTAGAAGTCACCAGTCAAACAACATAGGATAGTTTGCAAAGCCTGCTCAAACTCTTAATAGCAACACAGAACTGCATAATAATAATCGAACCACCAGCCAACGACGACTGAGAAGTGTTTTGTGCTTTAGAGTTTAAAGGACGAAACACTGTTCCAGCGTGTTGGCTGGTTAGATTGTGATGTTAGTTTAAAATCCTTTATTGAGAGCTCGTTGAGCAGGTTTTGCGAACCAGTTGGCAAGTCATTGAATTATTTTTCATGCTGGTGGCTAGCTAGCTAATGTTAGCACAAACAACAACACTGGACCCGTCTTGGTCGCACTTAATAGAATAGAAGAGAATAGAATAGAACGCCTTTATTGTCATTTCACAGAGTGACAAGAGATTCAAAGCTGTCCCATAGAGTGCACATACACATAGGAACACATAGGAATTCCCTGAGTGGATATAAAATTATGATCGACTTACTGCAGATGAATCCTCGCGGTCTCGTCTTTTCAACGATGTGTTCCTTGTCTTCATAACCGTAGTAGGTGTTTTACAATCCAGCAGTTAATATTGGCAGCAAACATTTTCCATTTACAGCTGTGGTTTGGACCGTAACATCCCACTTGCCAACCACAGCAGTGCAGACTTGAATGAGCGCGCCCTCAGTACCTATGGCAATAACTCAGAAGTGGTAGCTAGGCAACCAATTTGTTGTCAAATGTGGGATTTTCTTTTATTGGTGCGCTCATGTGAATGAACGACAAGCAACCCAGACAATGGAATAATCTAGGCTATCGAATGAACCACAATCTTTGATGAAAATATATAATGTGTAATGTAATGTAAAATAAAGAAGTGCCGGAACTGTGTTCCGGTGCGTTCTGGCCAACTTCAAAGTGCAGGAACGCATATGATAAAAATACAGAAGTACCGGAACCGCGTTCCGCTGCGTTCTGGTCCACTTCAAGCACTGATCACAACAGAATCTTTGTAGGGTGTATTACTCAATTACGAGTAGCTGAATACGTGCAAACGGGCAGGGTGTAGCATGAGACTGTCCGGGGTCAGGCCACAGCAGACAGGATCTGAAGGCCAAGGCAGATCACTGTAAAGGGGAAGACCGAGGTCAGAGGCCGGGGAAACTAGTCGGGGAGAGTGGATGACATGTGGCTGGGGAGACACTGGGACGAAAATGGAGATTAACATGAAAAACAATGGCAAGGAGACTGGAGGAGATAAGAGCTTGGAAACGGGTATCACAATAGACACTGAAAGCGTGAGAGAGCAGCACAGCGATAATGGAGGTTTACAGACTAGCAAAGGACAGAAGAAAGCCAGGAACTTAAATACACCGATGCAATAATTCACAATACGGGTCAGGAGTGCAAGAGCTCAGGGGAGAAACACAAAGGGAGCAGTGAAGCCGCAAGACAATAAAGAGATAAACCTTCAGTTTTTTTCGAACACGAGGTATTGTGCAAGCGCTCGATTTTAAATGAAATTTCCAGGGATCTGTCCTACCATAAATACCAAGTGCTTGAAAAAAACGGTAGGTTTATCTCCATTCTACCAAGACTCTTGTCAACACCCCTAAGAAAATATTTTCACTTGAAGCGGCTCGATAATCAAGCGAGAGCTCTTCACGCAGTGCAAGGTCTTGACCCAGTGCAAGGTAGTTAACCGGTGAATAAATACCTGGTGATAACCCATCAAAATGTAGAATTCGCTGGAATGAATGGTAGAATAATTGAATAATTGGAAGCAACTGACAAAACCAAAACTGACACGGATAGCAAGATTTCAGGGGAAACACTAATTAAAAAAACACTCAGGAAGTGATACTAATGCCAAGCCAAGAGGCAGGCATACTGTTGGTAGCAGTAATTAATAACCAAGATCTATTCAATTTGCTGCTCAGAAAAATTGATCATTTCAGGGACTTCGCTCTGAACTTATGAAAATATTCCCAAACCAAGCACCCCAGGAATACACTGAATTCCCAGTTCAGCCTAAAATAACCAATCTCTTGAGAAGCCGAGACACCTGGATTACATCGAGAGTGGTCATGCCAATAATGATGGAAATTTAACAGGTTATTAATTTGTTGCTATTTGTGACCAGTCAGCGATACCCTATGTGCAATACACAGCTGCAAGAATCGCCAGGATCGTCTCTGTCTCGAGCGTGTCAACAGAAAGGGGCTTCTCACAGTAAAAAGCATTTCAAAGTCGTTAGCTTCAGGAGGAGAATATGTCAAGCACAAGCCTTTCCCACTTTGCATGTTGCTAAGAAACAATAGGTACATTAGATTACAAGTCAGCTGCAGAGTGCAGTGTTGCACTGGAGAAGAGGTACAATATAATGCTGCCATGTTGTCTGTGCAGTCTATTTTATTAATTGGCCTAAAGAGTTTTTTACTTTCTAAAAATTACAGCAACTGAATAAATGGGCTGTATGCATTTTAAGCTTAAACTAGATAACTCAGTCGCCACAGGGACCAAGTCGTGCATCTCTCCGATCCCCAAATTTCAGACAAAATGGCCGCTGGCAGCCACATTGGCCGTCCAAAACTGCCGAAAATCAGTCTTGAGCATTGTCAAAAAAATATCTCCCCCTGTGCAAAATTTGAAAAAAATCCTGTAATAACTGTCGCTTCCAGAGCCTGGAACAGAAAATCTCAGCAGGTGCGGCGGCCCCAGAACTAAACCACAGTATCTCTCGATTATCGTCATCAGGGAGATTCAATTATTATTTGAACATGTCGAGGCAAATTTTAAGTGCTATTGTATTCAAAATGACCTTGTAGTGACCCATCCACACACAACATAGGACTCAGATGGTGTCCCAAACGTAAGTCAGAGAACCAGACAATGCCCAAAAACGTCACTTCATTCTTCAGCCACATCCTAACTCACCAGCCTTTTTCTACCGCCTTCATTCTACAGTCCTTGTCTGTCATCTGTCTTGTTTGACATTCCTCCCTCCTGTCTCCTTTCTCTACATCTCTCAGCCAATCACTCTACAGGAACCTCAGCGGAAGCGAAAGAGCCTTTATGACGCCAAGAAGAGACACGACCCCCAACCTGAGTCCCGTTGCCTGGGGCCTCCCATCATCCTGCATTGGTCTCCACCCCCTTATGAAAAATTACCACAAAATGCTGCAGTAAAAGTACTATAGTTTTCTATAGCAACTATGTTATTTTTGCGGAATTACTATAGCTATACTATAGTAACTGTACTTTACAATAGTGATGCTAAAGTAAATCACAACAGTCAAACTCTACTATAGTAAACTATAGCAATAATATTCAATGATTATAGTATATTTGCAACAAACTATAGTTTTCTGTAGTAAAGTGTAGTTTACTATAGTTTACATCAATTTTACTGTTGTAAAATATAGTTAACTGTAGTAAATTTTTCTGAGGGCCTACTCGGCTCTATTCCATCCTTCATCAGTACAAATTACTATGCTTATTCAATTCAATAAATATTGTCAACTTCTATTTTAGGTGTGGTCTGGAATGAATTACTAATGTTGTGATTCTGCTCTGTTTGCCATGTTTTTGATGTTCGGTCTGATCTCTGTATTACCTGACCAGGCCTTGAATTGTGTATTGTGATTTGGTTACCTGATTACGTTCTTGTTTTGTCTAGTTTAGTTTTGCCATGTTTTGTATTTTGCCATATTCTATTCCTACAGTTACATTCCGGTCTATTTTTTTGTTTCTCCCATGCATTGCACTTTGTCTTCCCCTGTCTGGTCTCTTGTCTTGCCATTGCTCACAGCCCCGGTATTGCGTGCCACACTTTCGTATGATTTAATGGTTTCTGGATTTCAACCATTCCTTCCAGTCTCGTTTACTTTCTTCGCCTTGCTTTTCTAGATTACTAACCAATACTAACAGTTTGTTGTTTTTATTAAATTACTAACCAATTCTAACACTGTACATAGTACTAACTTACTAACAAGCACTATGGATTGTATAGCTGCACTCTACTAATTGACTAACGATCTCTCAGCATTCGCCCTGTTCTAGTCTCCGCCTCTTGCCTTCACTCAGTTTACTTTGCTGTGCTTCAAGCAGATTCTCTGCACCTGTCTAATCACTGTTCTGCCACTCACTCTGTGCACGTAGAAATCCCTAACCAGATCTGTTTGTTCTGTCTATAGGCTGTCTTGTGATCCCTGTCCGCGTTTTGGCTGTTGCCTATTTCATGTGATTAGGTTCTCCCTCATGTTTGCTTCCTTTGTAATCAGTCTGACTCCCTGCACCTGTGTTGTGTTAAGCATGTGACTTCCCGTGAGTGTATATTAGGAGTCTTTTCACAGCACTTCCTTGTCAGAACGTTTCTCCTTTACCTGTGCTGCTCTCGTCTTCGCCTTGTACTCATAGTGTTACTCTTCTGACTGGACCGTCCAACTCACGATTTTTGGCTCTGCTTTTTGGTACTATTGTCTGCATCTGTTTAGGAACCCTTTTTGCCCGACTAAGAGTTTTGTGTTTACTGCCCTAACGGTTTGGATTACGCCCACTGGATTTTGGCTTTTGCTTCTCTGACAAACCTGTGCCTGTGTACCTAACCTATTTTCACCCGACCACAAGTACTGTGATTGCTGCCCTGGTTTTCGACTCTGTTTTTGCCCAACTGGATTGTGAATTTTTGGATTGTGGATGTTGTACTGTTGCCTGCTCTGTTGTAGGTCTCCCCCTTCAGAAATAAAGTCAATTTTTTGTACTATCTGGTTCTCGCATGTGGTTCCTATACGTAATCATGACAACTAAGCTATTAAGTAGATTTTATAGACGTTATTTGTAAGTCAACCTGCCATATACCTTTTCTTAACATTAAAACAAACATCGCGACACATGACTTTTTTTTTTTAATTTCAGAGGAAAAATGACAAATCAACCGTAAAACAATCTTAGCGGGATCTCAGCTGGGAAAAGCCATTGATTACCTTTCATAGCATTGCTGCATCTGTTCTACAGCATTCTGAGTCAAAAAGTGCTCAGCAATTCTCAGGTGAAACACCTGGCCACCTAACACATCAGCAGTAGGTGGACACCTGCTCACCATTCAAGCATATCTTCAGTGTATGCCTTCACACGCTGCTAGGCTACATGCACCATCTCCACAGGATTCTTCTGTGCCATCAAGCGAGGTCAGTTCAGGCGGGCTGGGGCCATTGGGCCACAGGATTTCGAGCAAAGACCCAGCATTAATTGTAACTTTTAAATTTCATTTTAGCATGCTCTGCGTTCAACAGTCTCTCCAAACCATACGAGTTTCAGCAAGATATAAACTTGTTTGGTTATCAGGGCTGCACCAGATTAATTTAAAGAGCAAAATGCAGAAACCATCAGTCTTACGGGCATTTATTGTGGAAATTTAGCCACAATAAAATGACCATAATTCTACCACTGCACAAAAATACTTTCAGTGAGCATGACAGGATTTTACTCCACCATCACGTGCATTTAACCAGCATAAATGAGCAAAGAAAATGAGCTTGTTGTGGTTGAAGGTTTAAAGTTGGGAAGTAGCCTATCCTACCCTTAGCTCAGGTGTCAGTTGAATACAAGCAATCTAAAGCATTGTTTGTTCTAACAGGCATGTTGGATGCGAGAGACAGTATCCTATGTAAAGACAGACTGGCCAATAAGAAGCACTAGTTGTCCAGGTAATCAGTTAACGACTCGGGAGAAAAGGAAATGAGGGCTGGATGAGGATACAGGGTCCAGATTTATTTATCCCCTTCAGGGAAGATGGTCAACGCCTGGACCACCGAACAGAGTGGATGCTGATGGTACCGTAGCAGCCTCTGGTGTGCACCTGTGTGGCTCGCAAGTCCCTCTACTAAATGTATAAGAAACCTACAGGAAACCCATTTTATCATTGGATAGAAGAAAGCTGAATTATTTCAAATATTTAAAATCCATTATTTGGAATTGGTATGCTGTATAAAAGAGAAAATTGAAAAAACAAAAACCCTAACTGGTCAGTTCTTGATCATTTTTGAATGTAGGTCTTGTGCATAAAACAGTTGAAGACACAAGTTCACATTTCTGAATTTCTCGCATTTTTCTTGTTTTACTTTAGAGAAATCATTTGAGTAGCTTCGCTTCCCCGAACACACACATTCTCTGCTCTTACCAGTGTCCCTGCTGTTGCCCTCTGGGGGAGAGCAGTGCATGCTGGGTACTGACACATTGTGTTAATGTCATTCATTACTTGACCTAGATGCAGGGAAGCCCTACATTGATGTCGGCGCGGGTTTTTGTGCAGAAATTGCTTGCACTGTATATACATCAATAGCCGGTCCTTTGTTGTGTTTGTTATCACGCTGACCTCATTGTGAATACTCCCACCTTTTTGCCAAGATCGAGTACAATAAAGCACCTTTGCTCCATATAAGTGTTATGTGCAGTTCCTCCATCTCTTTCTCTTGTGTTTAGTTGCCTCTCAGGCAGGAAGACCAGAGCACAGATCTGTACGGCACTCAACAGCAGAACAAAAATACCAATAGAGTACATCTGTGCTGCTTGAGAGACCGGCTGTACAGAGCTGCTGGTCTGCTTTCTTGAAACATCCTGGCATCATAAAAGTGTCAACTGAATGGCACTGATGCTGCATATTCTAATCTGTGACTCTGCTCAATCATGACAGAGACGCTGAGAGTGGTAGAACCGGTGTAAAGAAAGGAGGGACGCATATTTAGCAGGATTTTTTTGTGACAAAACGATGACTTATACAACATGTTCGCCACACAAGCTTGTGCAGCCAGCTCCGCATAAGAAACTCCTTGTTTTTCAAGTGCCTTTTTCATATGAAAGCCTAGATTTCCCAGAATCTAATGTACGGGACATGTGCTGTTTCATATAAGGCAACACTATGCTGATACTCAACTGCAGGATGCAAGTGGGGTCTGACAGTAAAATAATTTTTCCGCCTTAAACCAGAGAGTGGATGGAAAATACTGGGCAATGTCTCTTTCTGACTGATTGATTAAAACTGCACATACCTGTTTACACCACTGGGGTGGATAGTGGGCTGTAGAAAAAAGTTTTTACCATGGGATATAGGAAATAGTGCTCACTTTGTTGTGTTCCGGGGTTCTGGCCTTTGGCCAGAACAGTATTGCTTATGATTTTAACAGTTCATGCTCAAGTTTCATAGTTCATGCCATGGTTTTAACAGTTTCATGTATCAAGATTCCATAGTTCATAGTTTCATAGTTCATAGTTCATGTCACAGTTTTTGCATTTCATGTTTCACATTCCATGTTTTTACTTTTCCATGTTTTGTTTCTTGCCAGGTCTGCCATGCCACTCCACCGCTTGTCTGCGTTCCGCCCCGTGCCTTCGTTGTTGCACATTTCTGAGCTATGGTTGGCTTTGGTATTTCCCCTTCCTTCTGTGCTGTGCTGGATTCGGGCCTTCCTAAACTTAATTGACAATTAACTGTTTTTAAGTAACTAACATTTACTAACACTCACTGGGTTGGTGTAATTCTTAGATAGGCACATTACTAATACTACTAATTTAGACAGGGAGTTTATTGTCATGATTCCTGCTTTGCTATTTCAAGATCTTGCTGTGCTTTTCTGTTCTTAACATTCATGCTTGCTTCCAAACTGCATACTTAATTGGTACTTAAGCTGAGCACGCTCATTCTCTTAATGAGCAGGTCATGTCATCCAATCTCTGTCCATGTCTTGATCTTGCCATGCCTCTTGTTTCTCTCTCTCCAGGTGTTACCCCTCATGTCATGATTTCCAAGCCTTTATCTGGATGCGGTGGAAGTTGGCTGGCAGACAGTGTCTTGCGTCTCGTTGCATGTGCAAGTTTAGCCAAGTTCTTGTGGTCAAGTTCCCTAGCATTTCTAGTTTCAAGTCTTGTCCTAGCCTCTTGTTTTGTGTATATATATAGTCTTGTTATTTATTTTTCTTGATCTTCTTGCCTGGAGTTTCCAGTGCCTTTTTGTTTTTTGCATTCATTGTTTATAGCTCTGTGTAGCTTACCTTAGTTTGTTTTTTGCAACCCTTTGGGCCAAGTTTTTTGTTGGCCCTCGTGCCTGTTTTGTTTTGGTTTAAAATAAAATCCTCATTCCCTTTTCCCGCATCTGGTGTCAACTGATTCCATATCACACTTTCAATATTTGTTTGCACATTTTATGACACACTGCTACTGCTTGAAGTCTGCGGTGCGTAGACATCACCAGATACTTGAAATCTTACCAGGTGATGCTCTGCCAGGCCTTCACTGCAGACCTCTTCACTTACGGTTTATTTTGCTACCTTTTCGTCGAAGGTCTCCTCATCACCATATAAAATGGAGGTTCAATTAGGTTCTGATCTGATGAGCAAATAGAACCAAAGTTACAACAAATCCTCTTCCCTGCTCCTGGAGACCTGCAGTCCCAAAGGTTTTCACTGTGGGCTTAATAAAGCCGGTCTAATTCACACAGACACAAACTCCCTGCACCGTCACCAGGAGTCAGAAAGCAGCTGAAAAGAGCAGCAGTCCATCAGCCTGTGAAAATGTGCATGACGTGCTTGAATGAAATGCCCAACAGTATTTAAGGGGCTGGATTAAACTCGTTTCCGCTCTTGCATTAGTTGCCGGAATGGCTTAAAATATAAATAATTCACTTCAGGTGGCAAAGAACTAAAAATATACACTAATGTTCTCTTAGCCCAGCTGTTCATCCATTTAATTTCATCATGAGTGGGTACTGCAGTGGCAACTATCACTGTTCCTGGAATCCAAAATCATGAAGGTTTTCACCCCAACCCTGACAAAGCCCTCCTCATTCATCAGTTGGGGCGGGTCCACAGAACCCCACCATTCTGCAGACGGTAACTCCTCCGGTGGCAAAGTCCTAATTCAGCAGCAAGAGCAAGGCAGCCAAATACTGTTCCTGGATATTATTTCATGGAATTTCAATCCAACCCTAACAAGGACATCTCATTCAACAGCTAGAATAGGGCTAGAAGTCTTGCTAAGCTGCTGGTGCGCCAAAGTAGGGCTTGACAAAAAACCTCCAGCACGGCCAATTTGTCGGAGAACAGCATTGACTGCATAAAACGTTTATTTTCGTGGTAAAATTGGCCTTTTTAACATGGGGGTCCATGAGGATTGACTCCTTACTGCAGTCAGCCTCAAGTGGCCATTTGAGGACGCATTTGGCACTTCCTTATTTGCTCCACATTTCAGCCCCGCAGGTTGCCGCTTAGAGAACGGCCGGGGCAGCAAAATACGACGCTATAGATCTAAAGGCTGTTCATCGTCGACTTGTTATTTGGTACCACCTAGTGTAAGCGATTTGTAACTGCATTTATTTCAGGAGTTCCCCAAACAATGGACAGGACAGGACTCCTTCCACATCTCTGTTAGATGCAGGACATCATCTCTGTAAGTATTTGGCCCCTGTTTCCTGGCATGACGTAGGAGTAGTAATACACGCATAGACAGATCATTATATCCATTTTCATCAGCTGCTGGGAATCACTGGTAACATCCTGCCAGTGATCTTTCCGACTTCCGACTTAAAGAAGTGGACTGGAACAGCCCCTGACGTCGGAGCTCCGACTTGGAAACTCAGAGAAAAAAATCTACCCCGACTTCACCGAGATTGGTTCATCTTAAATCACACAAAAATGGCAGCATCCACTGAACAGCCACACGTGAACAAATACAAAGTAAAATTACATATATAAAGGCATTTTACCTTACACGTCGTTTCATCTCAACTTCATTTAAATATGCCAGAAAGCTGAAGTTCTCCGCGTTTAATTTTCTTGCCACAAGAACATTCGCTGGTCATTGACCGCCATTTTTTTGTTTGTTTGTTTGTTTGTTTGTTTACGTCCGACACAGTTAGTCTGGAAGGCTCTGGTCAGAAGTCGGAGTTTTCAACTTGGAAGATCCTTCCTCCGAGTTGTTTGGAACGCAGCATAATGGCATCAGTTGGAGAGTCATAAAGGTCACCACTGGATTCTATCCTAGATAGGCCTATGTCACGTCGAATTTGAATGCCGGAAGTACCCATCGAAACTCACTGAAGCAGTGCATCGTCACTTCCGGTTAATGTATTCAGCATCTCCATCTACTGTGCCACAACCCACAAGCCATTCCATTTTCTTGATGCGGTAGCATTTTTCTTTTTTTTTTTTTGTTAGCGAATGCACGAATTTTGCAATTATCTCCACATTAAAATATTCTTTTGTGAAAAAAAATTTGCGCAAGTGGAGCAGCGATCTGAATACCGTCATTACTATTAGCAGCAACATTGGCTAGCTAGGTTGCCTAGCTTCATATTCAAACTGCAGTTGGCTGCATTGATTGAGATAATGGGAAGTTTGGAAACGCTAACTGCCAAACTCGCTCGCTAGCAGCTATTAAGTCAAATAACCTATGGATCACAGTTTCATTAACAATAGTGGTCCAGCTAAACATTGGATATGACTAGATCGCCTGTTTTGTGAATATTTTTATTCTCAAGCGGTTAAAATGTTCTTAAAGTAAAATGTTTGTGACGTTGGCATTGCAACATTAGCTTTGCCATCTTTTGTTGATTTTTGACATTCCAGGAAGTACCGCACTTTGACTGCAAATACGGTTGAGTGTATGCACACAATGGGAGAACTCGCAGTGAGAATTTGCATGTCAGTCTTCTACCAAGTTGGTCTCCCATAGATGGTGAATGCATTCTTAGCGCGAATATGGCGGCAAATCTTCGAAGAAAAAAAATTTAAATGAGACCGCTTTCAAACTCCCACGACTATAGCAAGGGGAAAGTTTGTTTTGCGTTTAATGGAATCGCAGCATTTAAGTGAATTTCAACCGAACATGGGCTTGGCTCTGCTGTAGCAACAAGCAGGTATTCAGTATCATCGATAAAACTGACTCCACCTGATTCCACCTACCTACCATTGAGGTGGCCATTGTTAACTTGACTATCACTACCATAGAACTACCGGAAGTGGGAGCACACCTCTCGGAGTTCCGGAAGCAGGAAGTGTGACATAGGCGTATTGAGGCTATAGAGCACCTCAGAGAGGCTTGTATTTCAGGAACTTACAGACCTCTCAGTATAATAGAATGCTCATATACACATAACAACTTAGACGATCAGAAATCAATAACCGCATGTACTTATTGCTTTATGGTGCCGGGTAAATAAAGTAAAAGGAGCAGTTGCTGCCAGGAATGCATTAACGTCCGTCAGTTTACATTCATTCTCTGGAGTGTGTTTAGTCTGCACTTAATCTCATCACACTGGTCCTTTGCTTCCATCTGCTGGGAAATTAAAATCCTCCCGCACTTTGGAAATTGAGTACAATGTCGCCTGTCAGAAAGCAGCAAATGTAATCAGTTCAATTCTGAATCACCTTTGGGCTGATAGAAACCTTGGAAACCCTTATTAAGGCTTATAACCCCCAATTAATGTTAATGCTCTCATATGAATGCTAATTACCCCCATTACTGCAAATAACTACAGCCATCCATCCATCTGTCTATTGTCTATACCACTTCTTCCTCACTAGGGTTGGGGGGGGGCCTATCCCGCTGAATATGGGTGAAAGGCAGGGACACACCCCAGCCTGCTCACCAATCCATCACACTGACCACTCACACACTCATATCTACAGGCAATTTAAAGTCTTCAGTTATCCCACAAGTGTTTTGAGTTTGGGAGGAACATGGACTGATCGGCACACTGTGCAGCCCTAATAACTCCATATTAATTTTTACTGCATAATTAATACTCATGAATGCCAATTTCCCAATGTCACTGCATATAACTCATATTACATCCCATGATTTCATTATGACCTTTATGACTGCTTATGGCCTCATATAAATACCTATAACCCATTAATAATGCTTATTACCTATTGTTAGCACTTAATAGCCTCAAATGTTAGCTTCACCACAGGTGAAGAACAACATTTTACGTGAAATTTTAACAGTAATCACCCCAGCAAGTCTAGGAAGCAGGAACCAGCTGATGTGGGAGTAATTCTGACCTGCTGCAGAATCCTGTACTGAGTCAGTGCAGCTCTCATCAACCTCCTCATCCACTGCTGCGTCTCAACCTGGCGTAAACACAACACTTAGTACTGTTATGTATGCACACGCACACACACCCACGCTCACACGCACGCACACATACATACACACACACACGCACACACACACACACACACAAACACTCGTACATTAGTGCAGGGCAATTAAGTACATGCTCAAGCATCTACACACAATCATTCATTAACAGAGGGAAATTAGAGACACAGGCAAAATTATACATTACTACAGGCTAATTACACACAGACAAACACAATTATTCATTAACTCAGGGCCATTAGAAGCACGCGCGCACACACAGACACACACACACACACACACACACACACACATATACTCACACAGTTATACATTTATACTGGCCAATTACACACACACACACACACACACAATTATTTATAAACACAGGGCACTTATGTCGGCACACAAAATTATACATTGTCACAGGCCAGTTACACACACAAAAGCAACAAGCGGGTACGATTAATAATTAACTCTGGGCAGTTACACGCACGCACAAAGACACGTACAAAGTTATGCATTTATACATGGCAATAAGCGAGCTTACACTTCCGCGGCCTTGCGGGCCGTGTGCAAAAGGTCAAAGGTCAAGGCACATAAAGGAACCAGTGTGCCCATTGATACCATACTTTGTAACAGTAGTTTGTTAGCAAGCTACTTAGTAGTCTGAATTTTAAAACCATAGCTCAGTAAACTGTGAATTTGAAAACCATGGCTGGTTCAAATGCGATTGTCCATGACTCAGGGACTGACAATGTATCACATTGTATGACAATGTTAGCTCAGCACTAACATAATGGGAATTAGCATTAGGTGCTACTGGGAATTGTCTTTGTTTTCTCTTAAATTACACGATTCAGTCATGCTAAAGCTTGCAACAAATGACAATTTCCTCAACTTATTTCATAACTTTAATATGACGCAGCCACTCATGTAAGATCCTCCATATCTTAACCATGTAGCGCTTGGGGCCGTGTTCACTCCTGGCGACTGCTTGCACCCCGGATCCATCCATGGACGATCGCTCATGCAAGTCATGTTTAACAGGGCAGCAGTGAGTGCTGCCGTGCGCGCTGGCCCGCATTATTTTCACTGATGGTCATTGGAGTAATGGATGATAAGAACTGTGCTGTTTAGCGTCTAAACCAGGGGTGTCCAATCTTATCCGTAAAGGACCGGTGTGGGTGCAGGTTTTTGTGCTAGCCAGCAGTGCTACTGCACCTGATTCCACTAATTAACTAATCAGGGGTTTTAATCAGGACCTCGGTGGGTAGAATCAGGTGTGTTAATGTTGGGCTCAATCAAAAACCAGCCCCCACACCGGCCCTTTCTGGATAAGACCGGACACCCCTGATCTAAACCATCCAGACACTGACTTGAGTTCATGCGATATATGATAGGATGAAATCAATTACGCTATAAACATCTTTTACTTGCAAAGAAACAGATTGCGAGGTGACAGAATGATGGCGATATGAAAAAAAAACTAACATAAAAAAATCAAAGAGTCTATATATACAGCAGTTTGTATTGTATTGTACAGCAGTCAATTTGAAGGGATTAGGATAACGATTCGGGATTAGGGTTTGGGGTCAGGGTTAAGGTTAGGGTTAGGGTTACCATTAGGGTTAGGGTTAGGGTTAGGTTTAGGAGAATAATCTTCCTTACCCAAGTTTCCTCTTATGAGGGCTCCATGGGAAAGAAAAGTTTGCTCAGGCCATTCAGTGTACTGGAGCCTTTATGTAGGAAGGATTTGGTCCCTCTTGTGGTGAAGTTTTAAGTGCGTTTGTTGAGTCCTCTTGGGAACAAAGTGTTTAGTTTTGTGATCCAATGCTTTTCTGTCCTGCGTCTGTCCTCCGGTGCCCAGTTGTTGTTTGTCTGAAGCCCGGATATCTCTAGTGCCTCAAGTCCATGGTGAAGGAAGTGAGCAACTAGATGTGTGTCTGTGTGTCTGTGATTTCTAATGTTATATATGTGTTGTGCTAATCTAGTCCTGATCTTGTTATTTGTTTCTCCCACATATTTTACGTCACAGTGGTTACACTTAATGACATATGCAGTTTCTTGTGTTGAGTGTGAGTGTTTGTTTGATCAAGTATGTTGTGTTTGTGTTGTTTCTGATTGCTGTGGCTTGTTTGTAAAATACTGGGTCTTGTGGATGTACCGTGTTGATTTCTCATAATTTGCTGTTTCCCAGATGGTCCTTGAGGTTTTTCCTCTCTTATACACTGAGATGACTCTATCGTCCTGGAGTATGTCTGTGTTCCGTAGGGATCTGTTCAGATTTTGCTTAATTTTAATGTTTGCTGCTTGGTTAAATGCTGAGTAGGTGGTGATGAGTGGGATTATTTTCCTGGGATCTTGTGGTCTAGAAGTTTTGCTGAATCTGTCTGAGGAAAGATCTACTGTAACCCCTGGGTTTCAGTGCTCTGAAGGGGCTCTGGGTCGCCTCTTCAAAATCTGTTGTTTGTGTACAAATCCTGTGGTACCTGAGCAATTATGATTTGATCAGGACTTTGAAAGTGTGTTTTGGATGGAGACTGTTTTTGTGTAAAAGTGTGTGTGTCTGTGTCTTTAAAGAAGACCTTAGTGTCTAATGTGTGTGTCTGGGTAAATGAGGGTCCTTTATATGTGATGGTGTCCAAGAAATCTATGCGTTCTATATGTGTGGTGTATTTAACTGCGATTGTTCTGTGGTGTTTGTGAGGATTATGAATGAAGTTTTTGAACTCATCTAGGCTATGTGTCCATGTTCCCTATATGTCATCTAAGTATCTAAAGTAATTGGTGGGTAATTTGGGAATTTTTTCGACAGTCTCCTCCCAATGTGCCATCTAAATGTTGGCATAGGCTGGTGCAAATCTTTTGCCCATAGCCGTGCCACTGATTTGTAGGAAGAAGTCCTTGTTGAAATCGAAAATCATTCTTGGTGAGTCTGATTTCCAGGAGTTGCAGGAGAGGTGTGTCCGGGCGATTGTCATCCGGGTACTTCACATTTTAGGAGGCGTACTGCTACAAGAGGAAGTATGCTCCTCCGATCTAGGTACTGAAAACAAGCAAAATCAGTATGCTAAAATTGGAAAAATAAATAGGTGTTTTCCAGTGAAAAAATTGGATTACAATGTCAGGATGTACAAATTATATGCAGGAAACACTAAACACTATCCCAGAGAGCGAAGGCCTGTTTCACAAAGCAGGAACTAGTGCATCAGCTCGTAACTGGCTCGTGGAAAACACAGAGCCAGGGTTTACTCAATAGTTATTCATTTGCTAACTCAGTTATCCTACTTTGCAATACAGGCCCGGAAACTTTTTTTTTTTTCAAACAAGCACGCAGGGGTGAAGTTGCAATTTTTGTGGTGAAAATTCTTTTCATAAAGTAGTGAGATGAGATTGAGAGGTCATTCTGATATTTTTGAACCTTTTCTCTCGGCATTGCAGGAACGGCAATCAAACGCTGCCACTGCTTTCAGTTCGAGCCATCATCGATTAGCAGAACCACGATTTAGCAGTCAACCGACGTCAGAAGACTTTATTAAACATGCCAATGCTTTGTTTCTATTGAGGAACTGCACAAATCATGTTTTTTTCACCAAATCACCAAATGTTTACAAATCATGTAGCACAAATCATGTTTTTCTTCACAACTGTGCACAATCTGCTTATTACCTCAAGCACAGTCATCAGTTTCATCAGTAATCAAATTGGTCATCAGTTTAACCCTTAAGTCCTGTGTGGGTGCTGTTGACATGTTTTGACTTCTGTCAGGGAAAAGAAACACCCTAACTTATAATCATTTATCCTGATATTTGGTAACCTCTGCAGAGAGAACACAAAAAGGTCAAAAGTAGAAATAATGCTTTTCCTAGCCATATTTCTGTCCCCTTTTTATCCCATTATAAAACGAGGAAACAGTCCTTCCCTATGTCCATCCCTAGCTCTGTTTGAATACAAGTTTCTGCTCAATCGGTCGGTAAATCAACCTGAAACTGTCCGTAGGCATTGAGCATTGACATAGGGGGGAAATGACGTTTTTCCACCTTTCATAATTTCAGTGGCATACAAGCAAAGTTGAGGTGTTTATGGGTATTTTGCGCTGAGTCTGCATTGAGTTAAGGGACGCGCGTACCTCGGAGTCAGCACGTCATTGCAGCGCGCGCATTCCAGACGAGAAGTAAATGAATTTCATTCACCAGATGGGGTTAATGCCAGGAAAAAGGTTAAATCCCAGAACAGCGAATCTCAAACATTTCTATTCATGTTCTGCACTCATGCAAAGAATATGAACAGTAATTAGGCATAATTTGCAAAAACCTGGTCTGCATTAGCGATGTGAATCAATCCTGCAAGTTAACATTGGGATTTGGGAGTAACTACACTGCAATTGCCATAATCATTGTAAAAATATTGACCTATGGTGATGCACTTAAATTTATGAAGAAAGAGTAGCCAATAATTTGGGTGGGAAAAAACTCTTCCTGATACATTAAATCAGTTTAGCTACGTACATTATTAATCCTGATAAGTCAATGCATAAGCAGCATTGTATTGTTAACACCAAGGGTGTCAAACTGACCCGTAAATGGGCCAAGAGGCTGCAGGTCTTCAATCCTACCAAGCAGAAGCTCACCTGAAAGCACTGATTTAATCAACTGATCTAGGCCTGCACAACTGATTAGGTGCATCAGGTGAACCTGCAGCCTCTTGGCCCGTTTACGGGTCAGTTTGACACTCCTGGTTTACACTGTATAATAGACTCAACCAGGTAACCACCCAGCTGGCATTTTAACATTTTGTCTCTATTGAATCAACGTCATGGGTCATGGTTGAATCACCGTTGAATTAAGTTTTGATTTTGAAAGATGAATCAACGTTGACTTTGCAACGTTTTTTCAAAGTTGGGCATGAGTACCATACACAAACTCCACTTTTTTTTGGCCGGAATGATTTTAAAAGGGGGCACAAATACTTTTGTGAGTTTTTATGAGTGAGAAGGGGGTTTAGAATGATGGGGGGGAAATTTTAAAAGGTAGGGGTAGATGCGGCGCGAGGAAAAAATTTTTTGCAGGAATTCCAGTTTCTCCCAGCATGCTCTTCCCTTGCGACATTCATTCTGTGTACGATCTCTGCAACTTCCTCTGACCTTCCCCCTCCCCTCCATGGATGAGGCTGTGAATAAAGGTTTACATGTTAAGTTAGACAGGACATTAGTATCTGCAGCGGGATTCAAACCCGGGAACCTGTGGACAAAGCAATTTCAAACACACCATACACTGTGGTCTTAATCACTATGCCAACTGGTGCCAGCTCAGCACATTAGTTTAAATAAATATATTTTAAATAAATATATATATATATAGTACAGGCCAAAGGTTTGGACACACCTTCTCATTCAGTGCGTTTCCTTTATTTTCATGACTATTTACATTGTAGATTCTCACTGAAGGCATCAAAGCTATGAATGAACACGTGGAATTATGTATGTATCTAACAGTTGTCCAATACGGCTGTCGGCTGTGTATCAAACTGACTTCTGCACAACATATCTGATGGTTCCAACCCCATTGATAAGGCATGAAATTCCACTAATTAACCCTGACAAGGCACAGCTGTGAAGTGAAAACCATTTCAGGTGACGACCTCTTAAAGCTCATCAAGAGAAGGTCAAGAGTGTGCAAAGCAGTAATCAGAGCAAAGGGCGGCTACTTTGAAGAAACTAGAATATAAGGCATGTTTTCAGTTACAGGTATTTCACACTTTGTTGTTCAGTACAAAATTCCACATGTGTTCATTCATAGTTTTGATGCCTTCAGTGACAATCTACAATGTACATTGCCCTCCATAATTATTGGCCCCCCTAGTTAAGATGTGTTAAAAGCCTTAAAATAAATTTTTTTTATTGCAGAAGCGAACTCTCACACTGAAAATTGTAGAAAAATATAACCTTCGACTCAAGTGAATTTTAAGGGAAAAAAAAATCCCTAACTAAGAAATAATTATTTTTCATAAAATCACCTGTTCCACAATTATTGGCACCCCTAACAATTCTTAGGAAATAAATGTAATTGAAGTATATCTGTCATTTCTACACTAGTCTACAAAATTACAAGTAAATTAACATTTAATTAGTAATTCCTCACTTCCAGTTTCCCTGGGGTATAAATATGATGTGACACAGAGGTCATTGCTCTTATCCACTCTTCAACATGGGAAAGACAAAGGAACACACTATTCAAGTCAGGCAGATGTGTGTCGACCTTCACAAGTCAGGCAATGGCTACAAGAAAATAGCCACTCGCCTGCACCTGCCCATATCAACTGTCAGAGGAATCATCAAGAATTTTAAAATAACTGGATCAGTGGTAAACAAGCCTGGATGAGGACGCAAGGTTATTTTGCCACCACGCACAGTGAGGAGGATGGTAAGAGAAATAAAAAGGTAAGAGAAAAAAAAAATGTCTCCAAAACAACCATCAGGTGCCATCTACATGCCAACAGGCTGTTTGGGAGGCACACACGGAAAAAACCTTTTCTCACTCACAATCATAAACGCAAACGTCTGGAGTTCGCTAAGCGGTACTGGGACTTCAACTGGGACTGTGTGCTTTGGTCAGATGAGACCAAGATAGAGCTTATTGGCAAAAAACACTAAGTGGGTCTGGCAGAACACAAAAGATGAGTATGCAGAAAAGCACCTCATGCCCACTGTGAAGTATGGGGGAGGATCGGTGATGCTGTGGGCCTGTTTCTCTTCCAGAGGCCCTGGGAACCTTGTTAGGGTGCATGGCATCATGAACGCTTTGAAATACCAGGACATTTTGAATCAAAATCTGGTGGCCTCTGCCCGAAAGCTGAAGATGGGTCGTCACTGGGTCTTTCAGCAAGATAATGACCCTAAACATGTGGCCAAATCTACACAGAAATGGTTCACCAGACACAGAATTAAGCTCCTCCCAATACCAACTCAGTCCCCAGACCTCAACCCCATTGAAAACCTGTGGAGTGAGCTGAAGAGGAGAGTGCAGAGGAGAGGACCCAGGTCGCTGGATGATTTAGAGAGATTGTGCAAAGAGGAATGGTCACAGATCCCTCTTTCTGAATTCTCCTATCTTGGGAAACATTATTGGAGAAGATTAGGAGCAGTTTTGTTGGCAAAAGGGGGTTGTACAAAGTATTAACATCAGAGGTGCTAATAATTGTGGCACACATGATTTGATGTAAAAGAATTATTTCTTAACGTGGGATTTTTTTTCCCAATGAATAAATGCACTTGAAGTTTGGATTTTCCTTTTTTTTATTGTGGTCCTATATTCTTTAGAATAAAAATGTAATTTAATAGAAGCTAAAATACACATCTTAACCTGGGGTGCCAGTAATTATGGAGGGAGCTGTAAATAGTCATGAAAATAAAGGAAACACATTGAATGAGAAGTTGTGTCCAAACTTTTGGCCTGTATTGTATATTTATTTATTTATTTATTTATTTTTTCTTTTTCTTATTCCTTGTTGTCAATGAGGAGATGTTCGAGTGAATATCCATTTTGATGTCTTTCATGCTGGTGAGTTGGCTGATCTGTTGACCTTGGGAAGAATAAATTGAGCAGAACAAACCATTGTTTGTGGCTGAGTTGGGTTAAGGTTAGGGTTAGGCACAGGGATAGGCACAGCATTCATTATGAGTTGGGTTAAGGTTCGGTCAACAGTGTCATGGCTGCCACCTTTATAAGCTTGCCGCATGCATAGAGGGTCTAGAAATTATAAGTGTTAATTCTCTTAACTGGATGTGCGCTCAACGTTTTTCCATACCAAAATATTTCACTTGGTATCTAAACATTAAGGTTAGAGATTTTTTTTCCATTTTGCCGGAGGTTGTGTGTGGTACTCTTACCCAGCGTTGTTTCAACGTTGAAACAAATCTTGTTCAAATTTCAGTGCTGATTTGTGATCATTTTGTTAACATTTTTACAACCATCAGAGTTAAACCTTGTTTCAGTAGCGTTTCAACGTTGAAACGACAAGTGATATAATTTCAACCATATTTCTACATTGAAGGTCGGTCGTGTGCCGGCTGGGCAAATTCGATGGAACAACTGGAAATTTTGCAAGTGAATGAAATGAGTGTATTTATTATCAAACACCTCAGGGTTCATCGCCAGCTGCCCAGCTTTTCAGATTTTGACAACAGTGAAATAAAAACTTCACTAGCAATGGCAGGACAATTAAGGATAAATAAAATGGTCACATCATAATTCATAGGGGCCATGGAAATGATGAATGACTGGTCCTAATTATCTTTATTATTCCGTAGTTATATTTATATTTAGGTTTGTAGCAGGTTTTTGATTATTATTGCTCGTGTTGATATATCTTCATTTAACTAACTATTACCCATGAACTACATGTTCCATAATGCCCAGGATATTTTATCACGTGATAAAAGAATCCGTGCTGTCAAACTAAGCATGAAGTTTCTGAAGTTCTGAAAGCGGGCTGAAACATCGCGACGTTGCCTTATGGAGCTAACGATTCTGCGGGGAAAAAATCTAGGCTTAGCCAAGCGCAGTAAAGATTAATTGTTATTTTGAATTTGCGTCAAAAGCAGACGAATATATTTCGTTGAATCATTAGTAGTTCGATATTCTGCTTATGTGGCTAGTTTTAGCTCGGGAGCCTAGTGGTTTCGTTTCGGCTTGTAGATAGTTATGTAACGTTATCTGCGAACTTTTTAAGTTTTCGGCCAAGTCTAATATCTGTAGAGTTGGCTACTTGGGATCGTTTCTAAATTGATTTTAAAAATCATGTTAGACGGCATAGTACCCAGTGTAATGACAGTTGTGTATTATTTATCTAATAATGGAGAGTCGTGACTACCTCTTTAAAGTTTTAGTGATTGGTAACTGTAAAGTTGGAAAGACATCCTTGGTGCATCGGTATGCAAATGAAAAATTTTGCAAAAATTATAAGTCTACTGTGGGAGGTAAGTTTTATTTTCCTTGAGAGAGGAAGTCATCAGCTTACAATATGTTGAATGTAGAAGTATCTTTTGAGTCTGGTCATGCGTTACTAATTAGATTTTAGGGCCTGAATAAAGAATCTTGGATGGTTGCGACTCGGCACATAAGCCTGCTTTGTGAAGTTCACTGATTTTACATTCTATTTGCCATTTGATTTATATTCGGTGGAGATACACTGTAAGTATGTAATGTACTATAATTCAGCACCTGTGTTTAAAGAAGCTTATGCGAGTGTACAAGTACATGCGCGGTAATGAAATGATAGCCACTTCCTTTCTTGTTGTACATATGAGGTGTACATATATTTTTTAAAAGTACATTTAGTTGGAAACTGAAAGATGCATACCCACTTGAACATTTGACATTTTTCAAGATGAAATAATATGTATATTCTATATTGTAAGGTGGTCTGTGCTAATGGCAGCTTTGTTCTTTTCTGGGCATGACAGCGGACTTTGCTGTGAAAGTTCTTGCATGGTCGGATACTGAAACAGTCAGACTGCAGTTATGGGACATAGCAGGTGCCTTATCTCCCGTTTAATTCCTAACTCTCTTAAAGGCTGGTCGAGTAAACTTTTGAGTCACACAGACGTGCGTATACCTCCTGTTCACTGTTGATCGAGATGTTATCTGTAAAATGATTTGAGTGAGTCAAAGGGGTGGCTACAATTGCGTCATGTGTGCTAACATTATTGTAGTTAATAACATGGCTTTATGATGTTCAGATGCTTTAAGCATTAAGTATTATTTGATTCATTATTGTATTTCTTACATATTAGTGTATTAATTTATCATTTTTATATGAGGAAAGCTTTTACGAAATTAGCCATAAACAAATACACTTGCAGATTTTAACTCCTTTATCCCTTGAATGGAATAGAATGATGAAATGGAATGAAGCTTTAGGGCAGTCTCTTGCATGCTCTATCAAGTCAAAATCCACTTGCAGCTTTCTGTTTTACAATGGTCACAGTGAGGCGTTGAAGCAGTGTGAGATTGCTCCATCACGAGAATCCTTCAGATGCGTGTGGAAGTACATTACAGGACAGAAGTTTGGAAGCAAGGCCAATACAGGTCAAAAGTTGGAGGCAACTTCAAGTTTCTGTCCACAATGCCTTTCCTAAAAACCAGTATGAAATCTATGGATTTATGGATGAATTTACTGCATGATTAGACGTTTCTTTCTTTGATTTGCACCATTTTCCTCTATTTACCTTTAAGTACTGTATACATTGATGTTACCAGACCATTGCTGAATAAATCTTAACAATAGAAAGGAGGGGCTTAGTTTTTGGGTTGAGAAGATTTACAAGCCTGGACAACTTCAGTGAAAAAGTAAAAAAAACAAATCACAGTTTGCATTATTCACTTTATGTCATGGTTTACAGCCCACAGGATGCCAACGGCAATCCAGCGGGCACTTGGACCATGGGTCTAGCAATATGGGCCTGATAATTTGAGTAAAAATGTATTCTGCTAAGTGACTCTTTATATAATAATCAGGTTTATTTTGTTGCAAAGTGTGCCAATGAAACTATGATCTTTTTTGTTCAAATTTGATCATGCTTCCAAACTTTTGGCCTGTCGTGCATTTGCATTGTAGCTTGGCATTTACCTGTCTGTTTAACAACCTGTAGGTTCTGTTCGGTGAGCTGTGTCATTGTACAACACTGCGTTGTATTATTATCCTGTTGTTTTATCTTATCCAAGTGTCACCTTGGCTGTAGGCTGCACTTGGGTTGTGGTATGGCGCGTATGAGTGAGTGATCTTCATTTTTACACGCTCGTGTGTTGTGGCGGGAAATTTTAGGCCAGGAGCGCTTTACCTCCATGACCAGGATCTACTATAAAGAGGCATCTGGCTGCGTCATCATGTTTGATGTCACGGACGCCAGCAGCTTTGAAGGTGTGCGCAGCTGGAAGGAGGATCTGGACAGCAAAGTTCGGTCAGCGGAAGGAGCTCTGCTTCCCTGCATTCTGCTCGCCAACAAGGTAACCAAGCTCCACCCAAAATGTAGTGCTCCCTCACTGCTGGCACAGAGTGAACGTAGCATGTTTGCCGCATTAGCATGACAGCCATGTTCTAGCGGCGTTATATCTGAACGCACAGGGTGGAGATGTGCCTGAGCTGGAAAATTAGGGTGAAAATATGGTAAAAAAATATTATCTGAGGGGCTATGACCCCTTGAAATATTAAATGTTGTCTGAAGACTGTGTTTACCCTTCAAAGCAAATTTATCTCCGCACTCTCTTGGGCTATCAGTGCTTCATGCTGAGTAAACATCTCCTTTCCTGCCTGAGTAAATCGGCCTGACAAAGTTAGTTTTTGTGCTCTCTAGTGTAATGTTCATGTGGGTGTGCCTAATTTGGAACTGATTCAATTATACATCACTAATATTTGGGTTGTTAATTGTCATTCGCTTTGGGTCTATACAGTAGTATTGATTGTGCTGTAAAATAGAGGACACTCTGTGAATTTTATAAACTGTGTTTGTGTTTATAATCAGCGCTTTACTTTGATCTATTTCCTTAACAAAATCCACTGAGACCAGTCTTTTCATCACTGCCTGCAGTGAAAGACTATGAGCCTGATCAGCATTTGAATATATAATGAATGTACCCACTTGTAGAAAATTACCTGAAGGAATGGCTCCCAACTTGTGACCTTTAGTTTACAGTCTCAAACTCGCTCTTTGTTAAGTCAACAGCATGGCACACTGCAAAATTGCTTACTGCTCTGGCTGGGGAACAATAGACATGCTGATGAGGATTGTAACTGGTCCGTGGACAAGCATTTGCGAGCCATAGATCTTACACATTTTACTATGGAAGTGTTCCACTCTGAATTCATGCTGGCTGTGGGTTTGTTTTAGTGTGACCTGCCGGCGTGGACGGTGTCTCTTAGCAGTATAGAGGAGTTCAGTCGGAGCAACGGCTTCATTGGATGGATGGAGACATCAGTCAAGGACAATAAGAATGTCAATGAATCTCTCAAGTATGTCACCCTTCTGTTGATTGCTACTGTTATTTTGCTATGGCGAGGTTGATGCAAATATGCAGTGATGTGATTGGAGTGTGTTTGACAATTTTGGTGGCGAATTGTCATTTGGAGAATGTTTGGGCCTGTGCTGCTAGTGTGCATGATTTTTTTCGTCCATCAACAAAGAGAAGACGATCTGCGGGCCCTTCGAGAGGCAGAGTGAAAGTTGGGCCTTCCCAGATCGTACAGAAACCACAGGAATTAACGCGGATGATGAGAAGAGCTTGTGGATGTGGAAAGGAAAAGGTGGCTTCATTCGGGGGTGTACAAATCCAGCAGGGAGGAGCGGAGTGCAGAGGGACCTGCAGCAGCCAATGAGTTTAGAGGGTTGAAAGGCCACGTCAAAAACCTCTGTGCCAATGGACCCTTCCTCGCTGAGGGAGGGCATTCATTCGAGGACGAAGGCATTTCAGTGGAGAGTGACCTGCTAGGTGAGCACCAAGGAATTACTCCCACCTGTTCAGAAAGACCAAAGCTTAAGTATGGCATAAACTGACGCAGATGTCCGTGAGATGCTGGAGAGGTCATTGCGAGGGGGCGTGGAAGCAAGGGTCAACCTGCTTGGAGACGCTTTCTACCAGGAATGTAAAGAAAGGTTTTGCACAAATACCGTCTTGAAAGCCTCTGCCCCGAGACAAAAAGTTAGATGAGAAACTGATCCAGAAGCTGGTGTATCACGGATGCCAACTCCTAAAGAGCAGGAGAAAAGCACGAAAGTCGACCTCAAAAGTGTCCTGAAACAGGTGTCTGATGAGCCGGCAGGGGACAACAAAACTCACTTTCCAGGAAAGTACGAGGTGTGGTGCTTTAACGCCACACTTCACCAGAGGAGAATATACCCACTAGAGCTCTGAAATCCCCTTATCCTTGATAAATTACATGGATGGAAAAGCCCTCTCTTATGGAAGTGACTTGCCATGTTGCCATGGAAATGGGGCTGTTTGGGAGGAACATATTACTGCTGAGACTGTAATCAATGAGCATAGACTACAGTGTTTCTCCTAGAATTTTCTTCAGCAGCGGTGCTACTGTGTCCGTTTCCATGAGGATGTGACTTCGACCCGTATTCATGTGCGTGAAAATAGTTTAAAATTAAATGACCCTGGAATCCTTATAGACAGGAGTCTATAATCCGCTCCTCTCTGCGCTCCTCTCCCTGCTCCTCTCTGCGCTCCTCTCCCTGCTCCTCTCCCTGCTCCTCTCTGCGCTCCTCTCCCTGCTCCTCTCTGCGCTCCTCTCCCTGCTCCTCTCCCTGCTCCTCTCTGCGCTCCTCTCCCTGCTCCTCTCCCTGCTCCTCTCTGCGCTCCTCTCCCTGCTCCTCTCTGCGCTCCTCTCCCTGCTCCTCTCTGCGCTCCTCTCCCTGCTCCTCTCTGCGCTCCTCTCCCTGCTCCTCTCTGCGCTCCTCTCCCTGCTCCTCTCTGCACTCCTCTGCCTGCTCCTCTCTGCGCTCCTCTCCCTGCTCCTCTCTGCGCTCCTCTCCCTGCTCATGACCTCCTCCTGCTTCTCTCTCCTCTCACCTGCTCTACTGATCTTCTTTTCTATATCACACTTCACAACTTTAGCAACATGCTGTAACCAGCACTTTCACTTACATAATTATATATAAACAGTTGTACATTAAAATCTAAAAGAAACTCGTTATCTTAAAGGTGACTCGTTTGCATCCATAATCTACTTTACTAACTTCAGCTCCTCCATGGTCACATCCTCCTTTCTCTTCCTAACCACCCAGTTTATCAGACTCATCTGAAAATTGAAATATCATTTAACTATCAACATGTAGAAAAATAGATATATTTTAGCTTGTATATATTTAAGAAAAGACAGTGGCAAAGGTATAAACAGTATAAATATGGCAAGTGTAGTAGTATAAAAAGAATTAACAGTATAAATATGTCGGTATAAACAGATTTAACCGTATAAATATGGCTAATATGCAGTGACGGTCCGTCGGCAGAAACGCAGGACCAGCAATAACCTCACCTTTCACTTCTTAATGACAGACACCTCTCGCAGTTTACCTGACCGAGAGGAAACAGTTGCTCAGACTGATTGGTGGAACCGAGGAGAATCTAATTTATTTTTGAAAGCCTTGTTATACATTGCACTACGAATATATATGGCGTTTACTTCCGCACATCAATGACGATGGAAAATATCAATTGCCTACGTCTTTATAGTTTCTGGATTTGCGTTAATTAGTTCGCGAGGTTCATTGAGCAATAGCCATGAGAATCCGTTCTATAGTCTGAATGTAGTGACAGCTAAAGTGCGTTGTTAGGTATGATGCACAGCTGAGTGAAGATAAAAAAAAAAAAAAAATTGCTGCGAAGTCAGCGAAAGTTCCGGATTTTTTGCAGATTGTCATCCTTGTGGAGTCACATCAATTATATCAACATAGCCAATAGGAAATCGCTTTGTCATTCGTGAGTCATTATGTGTCATGCATTGGTGGTGGTTGGTCAGTTAATCAACTAATTGTTAATCAGGCAAACCTGATCGCAAACAGTTTAAGAGCAATTATGCAGGAAAGGGTGATGTTACTGAAGGCCTTCCTGACATCTGACGGCACGCCACTGCTAATATGGCATAAGACTCTTGACTTGAGAAGCTGTAGCATTTATCAACTGACAAACAGTGCATTTTCTGTCAACTTATGGCTAATCTCTCTGAATCGCTGCTGCTCCGCTCGCTATCACCGTCACTTTCTCTTCCTGCTAACTGCCCGAAGGGGCTACGCAGTTACGATCACGTTACGTCACCTGCGGTACTCGCTATATAAACAGTTTATAAGCTTGAATATTAGCTTTTACGTTGATGTCCTAAGAGAATCCGATAGGATTTGATGCGCTCGTTGATGCTCAAAACAAGTCCAAAATAACATTGTGTGTTGTTGCGCTCATACAGTGCGAGTAAACATCATTAGTAGCGCATTGATATTAATGATCATGTGAAATTTCAGCAACGGCGCTCGTAATCCAGCAGCAGCGCTGTGCCGCTACTAAATGAACGTAGGGGAAACACTGGACTATATGCTGGAGAAATGCAGGCTAGTGTTGGAGAATAAATCCACTGATCAGACAGTGAGGAACGCAGACATCCAGGTCCACACTGGCTACAAGTCGAAAGCGCATGTTGAATTTGACCTGGTGATGAGCAGACAGCAATACAAACAGATTACAGGCAGAGTCCAAGATAGAAGGACCAGTCTTGGGTGGGGAAACACCCCATGTTTCGAGCCTAAGGCTAACAGTAGAGAGAGGAAGAAACTGGTGGTGTCTGAGGTGATGAAAGATGTAGAACGAGCACTTCATGGTCAAGGTCGAAGCACCGTGAATCACGGGTTTGGACTTTGTGGGAAGGTACTGTTGACAGAAACATCAGCATGGCGGACCTGTGGAGGATCCTTCAGCCAAGGCTAAATCCTCAACAGGGTAAGGTGCAACTTACTCCCTTGCCCACTCAAACTGCACCTGTGGTTTTGCCAGGAAGAGTGGTGTCCCCTCTCTAGCAGTCCCCATGCAAGCCCCTACCACATTCTGGCAGGTTGCAAGATTGCACTTTCCCGAGGATGCTACAGGTGGTGACATGACCAGGTCCTGATCAAACTGGCTGAGCTTTGGCTGGAGAAGAGCAGATAGAAAATGAGCAGAGGTCACCCTCCACCAGCAGGCCATCGGCTTCAGTTAGTCAGAGAAGGTGGAGGCAGCACAAGCACCACACAGGAGTTCCATCAAGTTCAGGTCTTGCGCCCCCAGGATTGCCAAATGTGAGTGGACCTTAGCCTGAAGCTCCCCAGAGAGATCATCGCCACAAGCCTCTATCCTGACAGTGAAGGGGTCCAGTGACACCAAGATTACTCTCCTCATTGGGGTAATAGTTTCATGGGAGGAAAGTCTGGAGGCTGGCTCAGAGAGGATGCGACTGAAGTGCTTCAATCTTGCCACTAAGTGCAAAAAGTCGGGCGGAAGAACGATCACCATCCTGGTAGAAGTAGGATGCCGTGATTTTTTTGGAACATCAACCATTTGCCTTGTGTGGCATATGGGAGTAACTGCAGCCAACCAGTGGAAGGTCATGATAGACCTGGCTGAAGAGGCTTAGAAGAGTAGTTTTTGACTTTGGTTGTGGTGGAAGGATAAGTGTGTGAGTTGAACCTTGCATGAGGGTTGACTTCTGGAAGTGGTAGGGAGATGTCCAGAAGACATTCTGAGCTTAAATCGGCAAAACGTTCTAGATTGGTGGTACTCGGCTGATAAACCTGCAGCCAGCCGACCTTTTGGGACCAAAGGAGGTACCTCAGGCGGCAATGCCAGTGCAGATCAACATCTACTGTACCTGTATTAGCAATTGAAGGTGGATATCCGTAGTTGTGACATATACTGAAGATGTGTGTGATAGATTATGATGGTGGATGTACGAAGTTGTGATGGATACTGTTGATGGATGAGGTGTAGTGAGGAAGGATGCATTTAGTTGTGGTGGATAATAATGATGGATGTCTGGTGTTGTGGATACTGATGAATGTATGGAGTTGAGGTGTAACTGAGGAAGGATGCATTTAGTTGTGATGGATAATGATAATAGATGCATGGACTTCTGAATTCTGATGATGGATGCATGGAGTTGTGGTGGATACTGATGATACGTGTTTGGAGTCGTCATGGGTACTGGTGATGAGCATATGCTATTGGGCTGGATTCTGGTGATGGATGTTTGTAGTTGGGACGGATTTAAGTGATTGATATTTGGAGCTTTGATGAATATTGATATTGGGTGTATGCATTTGGAATGGATTCCATTTATGGATGTTTGGAGTTGGAATGGATTTTGGTGATGAGAGTTCGTAGTTTTGATGGATGCTGTTAATGGGTATATGCACTTGGAAATTGATTCCAGTGATGGATGTTCAGATTTGTGTTGGAATCATGAGTCATAGTTTTGACTGCTGTATGTTGCAGATTCCTGGTGGAGAATATGATCACAGTGACCCAGAGGGCAGGCCTGCAGGATGAGCCAGATGGTGGCAGAATAAAGTTGGACCCTCCATTGAAGGAGCCCAGACAGAAGAGCTGCTGCTGAATCATTTTTATTGTTTCACTTTCAAAATTAGATGCCCATTTATCCTTGGTCTGCCCAAACCTGTTCCTGAAGATCTACTGTCCTGTGGGTTCAAACTGCAACTCTAATGCAGCACAAGTGATTCTACTAATTATTAGCCTAATGAGTTCTCTAGTTCTTGAATAAGACTTAGGAATATTATTCTTTTGGGTTACAGTGAGAATCTACAGGATTGATGACGTATAGTTGAAAAGGACAAGGAAGCCCTGCATTAGAGCGACTTACAGAGCTTACATCCATTTTTACGTGCAATACATGAACACATGTAGGTACTCACTGAAGGAATTCAAATGAGGTCCCAAGGAAGGACCCGTCCCTGGAATCGACCCGACACCCTTGGAATTTTGAACCCAGTTACGTACTTTGGAAATACTAGTCGTCCCTCACTTTCCATGTAGAACTGGGACACAAATATTTTTCACTCTGTCTTTTAATTTTGCTCTTCAGACATTCCTCCCTGATTCACAAAATGCCAGCCTCCGGTTTTCCACCATATGTGGAAAACTGAATAAGTCATTTTTATAGCAACTTAAGGGAAGGATGAATTTTGGAAACTGCTGTATCATGGCAGCTGAATCCTCGTTTTACTTCTGTAGAACTGGATCTGAACTGGTAGACATTTGGAAAATGGTGCCATTTTGTATTTTGTAGATGTTTCTAAAGCCATTTTTAACACGTTGGTGGTATATTTTTGAAGAACTTGTCAGAAGTCTTCAGCAGGGCATTAGACTGGAATTGTGGGCACAGTATTCTGGCCCAAATATGCTAACAGTCTACTGCATGAGAAGTAATACAGTGAGCGCCGTAAGTCCTGGGAGATGACAGATTTTTTTTTGGTCTTGTACTCTAGCTCTTTGAGTTTGAAAGGCTACAGTCGCGAGGAGGTTGAAGTGCGAACTGTCAGCTTTAATTTGAGAATATTTTCATCTATATTGGACGAACCGTTTAGAAATGACAGCCCTATTTGCATGACTGCACCAAGCATTAGCGAGAGAACACTCGGAGAGCACATATATCCCCAGTGTTTCTGGAACTTCGCTACAATCTAGTTAGTGGATGTTAAGATGTATGGCATTCATTCCAATCTTGCAATACTGTAAAGGTGAGGAATTCTTTCAAAAATTCCTTGATCCGTCTTGTGATACGGATCAACACCACAATGGAATGGATTGTTCCTTGGCTCATGGCCCTCACTCAACTAAATATCATTGAAATTGGTCCAGAAATTTGAGATATGTTGTCTTGACAAACAGACTAAAAACTAACGGACATAGGTGAATACATCACCTCTGCCTAACTTTGCTGGTTGGCTTAATTAATCTTGTGACAATAACAGCAACGGTTTTTGTTACATTGATTGAATTCCGTTAAATCATTAATGAAGTACAGCGTTTTCCACAAGTGAGAAATTCTCTAATTTATTAGTTCCTTTCTGTTTGTTTTTGAAAGGGGCCAGTAAATATGGGCTAAAAAAAAAAATCTGAACTTGCGCTCATAAACTGCTGTGCACTGGAGTACATTAATATCAGATGCTGTTGATTTTTGTACCGTAACAATCAGGTGCTGCACCTGCACTGTATTTCCACAGGGCCTGTTTTGGATGTGACTACTAATCACCAGTATTTTTAGACTAATGGCTCTAGTATATATAACATTGCCCAGTGCTTTGAAATGTCTGGCTGCTTCTCATGTTCAGGGAAAGCTGAAATTGTGCTCATTCGTTGTAAATTTTCCTTTGATATAAATGCACTGACAACACTGCTATGGAACCATCTTATGGATACAATCTTATCCACAAACAGAAGCTGTTTGCATCTGATACAGGATTAATAGTTGACGAGTGATCAGTAGCGGTTCTAGAACCGGGAACTGGGGGGGCGCAGACACGTCCCTTTATGACAGTTAGTCCTGGCTGGTTCTGAATCATTTTCCTTGACTGACGCATTTTCCAATTATCATAATCGGCAGCTGAAGACACGGTTTCTCTCCATATGCGATGGAACAGCGATGAAATCATGGGCTGAATTCAGTACAGGGGGGGAACCAGAACTGAGAATTGAGACAAAACATCCGTTTAAAACAGTTTAGTCCAGAGCTGTTATCAGTCATTTTCATAACAGAAAGTTCACTCGGAGAGCCTCCGCACTTAACAGGTGCTGCTCGTTCTCCCTGATTAGTTTAGAAGACAATCATTCATCTGGATGCGCATTTGCTGTATTTAAATCAACGTTATTCAAATTTGCATACCTGTCGACTCTCACGCAAATAGCTTAAGCAGCACGCTGCCTGTTTTACTGCTAAGTGTCACTTTTTTTCTTTTTTTTTTTTAAATCAACCCACGCAATAGCCTACCAAGAGCGAAAGGCGATATTTCATTGGAACGTGAACCTGATCAATCAACGCGAAGCACTGGCCTATTAATAGGTCAATTATTTTTCTGTACTAAATTTAGCCCATGATTTTCTCGCTGTTCGATTGCATATGGAGAGAAACCATGTCTTAAGTTGCCAATTACGATAATTGGAAAACGCGTCAGTAAAGTAAAATGACTGAGAACTAGCCAGGACTAATAGTCATAAAAGGATGTGTCTGCGCCCCCCCCAATTCCCGGGTCTAGAACCGCCAATGCAAGCGATGATACTCTTATCACCTGTACATAACTTGATTTTACACCTTGAAGGCTTGATATTTTTGGGGGGATTTTGTTGGGATTTTGTAATTTAGTATTTTAGGGCACCAGTGTTCTTGGTTACCAGTGGTTACAGTGACATCAGCATTAGAATGATTCATGCATTATATTTGTGATTTTGTCCTTGCATTATGATGTCACAGTGAGGTGATTGACATCTTGTGAGGTCCCCCTCGGGGGTCAGCCTCTCTTCCTGTGCCTGCAGGCACCTTCACTCTCAGGGCTTTGCAGAAGCGTGAGTCACTCTCTGTTGGCACCCAGTGGCTCACAGTGAACGAAAACTATGCTCGATCAAAGGAGCCAACAACTGCAAAAGGGGAACTGTGACAAAGGGGTGGCACTGAGGCCAAACAGTCTTGCATCAATATCAATGCTAAAAATATTTCTTAATATTGCTGCAGAGAGTTCCTACTGCCACTTCTGTGCAATTTTATTTTGGATTTCTCTTGTGTACTGTTTCATGGCACTTTCATGATGAAATGAATGCTTAATGTTCTACGGGTAAAATAAAGATATAATGGTTAGAACGAGCTGTTGTATTAAATATGAATAAAAGGTTTTATGATCACTTCCTACTCTTTGCTTCATGAGGGCCTTAGCCCTTGCATGGCGGACTGTGATGCTCAGCTGACATGTCCTGTTACTCAGTGATGACATCATTAAGTAATTCTGCTGTCAGTCCCATCCTCATTTCGCACAATTCCCTTAAAATGGCGCTGCCCTAGAAAAGAAAAATTATGTGGGTCCCGGACGCAACAGTTGGCTAAATGCGCAATTGCCTGGTATAGCCCAGTGGGGAACTGGGCTGCCATCTGTTATCTGATGTAGCAAACGCATCATCCCAGCATCCTTTAGCAGATATATTTTCATCCCGCCAGATATTTTCAGGCCCTGAGTCACCATTCTGAATATTTATTTTCCAATCTGTCCTTTGGTTCTCTGTGTTACATCTCTGTTATGATATTACATGATTCACTTCCCGTAATTCCATCCATCCATTCTCTATACCACTTCTTCCTCTCTAGGGTTGGGGGGGGGGGGGGGGGGGGCTGGAGCCTATCCCAGCAGAATATCGGTGAAAGGCACGGACACACAATTGACAGCTTAGCCATCTATCGCAGGGTTTGGTTTGCTGTCAATTTTCACATACATACATGAGTTACTCTTAAAAATGAGTTTTCAGAAACGAAGCTGAAGTCATCGAGGTATGTTTGAACCCACTAATGTCCTTTAGATTTTTTTATGAAAAGTAAACTTTGACTGGCATTTAAGTCATGGTAAATAAACTTTTTTTTTCAAAAATTTTCTTTGTGCATGACCTCGAAAAAATAAGGAATTACTTGAACATTTTAACAAAGATTAAATTGAAGCGATGTCAAACAACGAGATACTAAGATCGGAAACATAAACACTACCGCAGGAACTTGGAGGAAAGAAAATGACAAAATACTGTATAATTGGTGCAGCCTAATTGACTGATACGTGCCCCAGAGAGCTCATGTGGGGCCACTTAGATTGTAAAGTTTGTGAATTGTTCCAGTCCATCAAGACGCACGGATGGCGAGTGGAAATCCCTTTCAAATTATATCTCAGTAAATCAAAATGCTGAATGCCTATGATGTACGTAAAAGTGATTCCGAGGCTGATATTTTCTTTTAAGAAATCACTTAATAAAATAGACAACTCATTTGCAAACTTAATCGGCTCTTGCATTTTTGAATTTTGAAGTTGCGCGTTACATTTGTATCAGGTAAAATAGCAAGAACTACGTTGTATATGAAATATAAGTGATTCCAAACTTTTGAGAGGTTGTCCATAACCCTACTTATGCTCCTAGGCCACACGCACAAATTTTCCCGGTGAAACTCTGAAACGAAGGACCTTTGTGGTCATTGTTCATTTTATTAATTATTCAGATAATCCACACAGTCAGAGGTTCAAGTGAATATTCAAGAAAATATTGGAAGCACAACACATGAATGACCAGCATCATGATTTCCTTCATGAGTGTCCTTCCTACTTCGTTAAATGGGAAGAAGAGAGAAACCCAATGACGAGGCAGCGAAGAGACCGCAGCGGAGGGACTGCCGCAACAAGAGGTTAACCCCTGCATGCCCATGGGAAAAATCACATATAGCCCAGTGACCTAGCCTCTTCTCACCACCTGAATTTATGCTTAAAGGCACAGTACATGGGATTTTTTTACCCGTTTTTTTTTTTTTTTTTTTTTTTTGTGTGTGTGTGTGTGTGTTTGCTGTTGACACTCAAAGATGTGTTGCCCTTAACTCCTGCCCACTAGCAATGACCATTTGGCATCAAATCAGCTTTATTCAGGATTCAGAAAGAGCCCCATTAGCTTTTAGCATCTCTTTACTGAAACCTATTTTTCCATCTTTACCTTTGTTGACTCAGTAACCTCAACCACTTCCTGGCACTGAATCAACAGGGCCATGCGCAGAGAAATCTAGACCACGTTTTGAATAACAAACACAAGTAAAAGACATGTTAAAAAGGTGACATTGCTCCTGCGTTATTAGCATACAGTCAACACAAGAATTATCTGCACCTTGATGAGTATAAAACCCTTAAAAATGTACAAACATAATTACCGGAATTTTCAGCTTCAACATCAAATGAAATTACATTCGCAGAGGTTGATGGCATCAACATTCGGGGCTGCTGATCTTGTACTGTACATAGCTTCATATTTTTTTTTTTCAATTTTTTAAATATTTTGCATTGAATTCAAGAAAATATGTTCAACCCAACTCAGAAGAAGTTGGGCTGGTAGAGGAAGTGCACGTGTACTGTAAGCAGCAAGCATTGATTTCTGAATTTACATTGGCTTGTGTTTCATTGTAGACAATACGAAGACAAGATAGTGAATGTCTCATTTTAATCATTCTATTCCTGTCATTCAGGCCTGCCACGCATTCCAAAAAATGTTGGAACGGAGGACAGCTGATGTCAACGGGTGATTGTCATCATGATTTGGTACAAAACCAGCATCTGGGAAAGGCCCAGTTATTCAGGAGCAGAGCGGAGGGTTGCCAATCAGCCCATAAATGCATGAGAATAATATTGAAAGGCTTAAAGACAATATTACTTAGTGAAAGTTAGGAAGGGATTTGGATATTTTACTCTACACCAGGGGTCCCCAATCTTTACCAGAAAGGGCCAGTGTGGGTGCAGGGTTTCATTGCAACCAAGCACTTACACACCTGTTAATACAAATCAACCCCTGGACTCTTTGCTATTAAGCTTGATTAGTAGCATCAGGTGTGTAGCTGCTTGGTTGCAATGAAACCCTGCACCCACACCGGCCCTTTCTGGGAAAGATTTGGGACCCCTGCTCTACACAGAGCGTAAAATTGTGAAGAGAATGAGATTCAAGGAGTTTGGAGCTATTTCTTTGTTTTAAGGGCAAAGGGACATGCCTAAGCTGAACACCTGTGATCTCCGATCAGTCAGAGAGCACTGCTTCAAGAACCATCATTTATCCATGACTGATATAACCACAAGGGCCCAGGATTATTTTGGCAAACATCTGTTAAGTACTACAATATGTAATTACATCCACTACTAATGCCAGTTAATACTTCACTGAGCAAACAGGATACCTGAGGTTATCATTGTCCAGAAGTGCCGTAGATTTCTCTGGGCTTCAGGACATCTGCGAAGGACCATCACACAGTGGAAATGTGCATTTAGGTCTGATACATTAATAATTCAGGTATTTTTTGGAAGAAATGAATGCAGTGTGCTCAAGAACAAGGACTGTCTATTCTGTTATCAGCAATAAGTCCAAAAGCCATGCTCTGCCATAGTGTGAGGTCACGTTAGTGCCCTTGGCAGGAGTAACTTGGACTTCTACTATGTGGCAATGATAAAAATTGAAATGTGCTTATTTTCAAAAATCTATAAACTTCATGTGCTGCAACATCAAATGTGCCATTGCATTTTTTTCACTGCATGATTCTGGTCAAAGAGAATTTACAAATCACTGCTTTCAGTTTTAATTTTGATTTAATATACTATCCTAACTTCTTCTGATTTGAAGTTGTATGTAACCAATCAAAAAAATCTAACTCATCTCAGGTATTCCTAAACTATAGATTGATTTTGGGTCTCTGCCTCTCTCCTCTCCTCTCTCTCTCTCTCTTTTTTTTTTTACTTTATGCCACACAAAATAATTTACAGAAAAAAAATCGACTAAAGTCTGCCCAAACTTTTGACTGACACTGTGTGTGTGCACTCCCGGGGCAAAAGTAATTGGTTCAAAATGGCAAAATAAGAAGCTTTTAACTTTCTAAACTACAAATAATTCGTAAGCAAATTCGAAAGGGTTACACTTGTTACATTAGGGTAGTTGTTCATGGTCCTGATACTTGCCGTGAACATGTGCCTTTCCCGAAATGGGGCTCAATGTTTCCTTCACCAAACAAACAGTTTTGTCTCAGTCAGCCTCTAAAATTGGTTTCTAACTCTTGCGCGGGCGGAAATTAATCAACAAGTCAGACTTGTGTGAATTATGTTAAAAAAAATATATGGTACGCCTCCACGCTGAAAAAACGTGACTATATTTACCACGTGATCAGAATCGACTAATCATCAGCGTCTGTTTGAAGGCACGGTGCTTTTCATGCTCCGGAGTAAACTGGGTGACAACAAAACCGAGCAGGCGCAGTGGCGCAGAATCTTATGAAACCGGTGATCAAGCCGAGGAAGGAAGGAGGCTGCAGTCTCTGCTCGAGTGCACAGCTGCATCTCAAGTTGGTGAAATGATTATATCGCTCGGAATGACATAAATATCACCCTTGGTAAGTTCCTTAAAGTAATCTACTGATATTTCGTAGTGTTATATGTCTTGAATCATGGAAATAAGCTGTGAAAAACATACGCAATGATTATGGGTTACATAACGTGAGCGCTGGTGACCCGGTTTTGGTTATGGCTGACTATATTGAGTGAAGTTGTGCATTTAAATTCCTCACTTCCTAGTTACACTGTTAATATCAGTAAATCATTCCGTGGTCGTCGAGGGGATCTTATGCGATCAATGTGGTCAATGTGGTCATCAATGGTCATTCACAAGCATAATCATAGTTTTGACACGAATTTATGTAGTTTAATTGACCTATTTTAGTTCCAAAGCAGGAAGCGGTCTTTGAATGGACTTAAGGTAACTGAAAGTGACGTGGATGATTATGCATCCCCGAGCACTGTCGCTTCAATAACTTGTTAATTTGAGTCTAAATTAATTTTCACCCGCCATTTAGAATGTATCGAAGTATTCTCGCTACCCATAATCGCTACTGAAGAAATGAAAAAAGATCCACGTCATATTTCTGATGTGATGGCTATTTGAATTGTGCTGCATGAGCAACATAACCATACATTTCATTGTATTAATGTCTCTCACTGTCGCTTTAGTGAACTTTACTTGCTGGCATTTATACGAATGTTACGTGTACAGTTCAGAAGTACCTGCTGATGCCCAACCACCTATGCTGGTCAGAAGTGAATTTAATATCGGTGTAGCAATGCTTTCATTACCAACAAGTCCATTTTCTGTGAAATTCTGTTGAATAGAAAAATGTTCTGCCTTCATTGAATTATCTACTGTCAAAATGTAATGTGGGCTATTTTGACCTTGCTGGATGGATTTTTGAAAGATGTACCTGCGTGGCATATGCTTCCACGAAATTGACTGCTGCTCTCTTTGGATAAAATCCAGATAAAAGTTCACCGTCGGACGGGAATTGTTTTTGTGAATTAATACGTGTTCCCACGTCACCTCAGCCTTTTGAAAGTGACTGAAATGTAACTTAACACTGTCTGCTCTGTAAGATTACCTCCCGATCGCTAAGCACTTGTTGCGCAGTTAACGCAAATGCCTCACAATTTTCTGTGGGATATTTCTGGAGATATATTGTCATACATTTCATTCTGCATTTTCTCGAATCAATTCGCCTGAAATGGGGAATGGTTATGTTCAAAATGTAAAATTGTATCAGAATTAAAAAACATTTGGTATGCTTCAGATAATTAACTTTTTTTTAAATCTTTGCCTGTATGGACAGTGGAGTAGAATTTATCGTAAGTTAACCGAACGATATATTATGTCTCGACTACCTTTTTAGATGGTATATATTATAACATAAGTTGCTTTATAAATGCATAATTTGTGTGATAGCGCGCCACTTGAACTGAATAGGTTGCATGAAATCTTCGCGGTTACGGAATTTCCACTCATTGAGCGGGGCCAGCCTTCTGCTGATTGCCTGGTGACTACAGTGAAATTTTAAAAGTAGAATCTCTCATGTCTGCCACGGTGAAATGATACATGCCAATCTATATAAGCACATTTAGTATTCACAACAGATGTATGTGCTTACTTCAGGTACTGGAATATTGCTTATTATGACCTGATTCTACGTTTACGCACTGCAGTTGGGACGGTTGGAAACGTAAGCCTGTACGCGGCATCTTTTAGCTCTTTCCGCAGTCCGGCAGTAATCCCACTTGATGATTCTGTAATTCAATTGACGGCCCAAACGCCGTCCTAAGTACTCCATCTAGCGACATATTCTGGCACAACTCGATGAATTCCATGGAAAGGCTACAATGCGAATTGGAAATAGTTCTTGAGGATAAACTTGAATTGCAGTTCCTTGGGAAGCACTGTGCATTCAACAATTTTTCTGTCCTTCTAATGGGGGAGAGTGATGTTCAGGCATGCACAGTGTACTCTCTGAATCAGGAGTTTGGGTGGGCTGCATTTATCTCGTTGCAGAATTTGAATGCAAGTTCAACTCTATCTATACTGAATGTGACGACTGTTCTCTTGTCTTGTTTCCCTAGTTTAACATGGCCCCAAATTCCATCCACTGGTTCCGGAAGGGCCTGCGTCTCCATGACAACCCGGCGCTCCGCGAGGCTGTTCGTGGGGCGGGCACAGTTCGCTGTGTCTACTTCCTGGATCCGTGGTTCGCCGGCTCCTCCAACCTTGGGGTCAACAGATGGAGGTGAGTTCTGCGGTGTTTGATACTTCATCCCCCTTCTTCCATGGATTAACCCTTAGAGCACTGAATAAACTTTTAAGGAATTAAAAACTCAATTATCCTGAGCTGTTGAAAATCTACCCTGCGGGAGCCCTATTAAACAAGTTGCCATATGATAGGTTTTCAACAACTTTGACTTCGATATCTTCTATAATTGAGCAGCTATAATCGCCTATAGTGCTCTGAGGGCTAATCCAGGGCTGCTCTCAACGGGCAGAACCACTGAGCGTTAAAAGTGTGAAAATTGTGCGGATGTGACGTAGCGTATCCAAACAGCATACCCATATGGCATATGCTTGTGGCCTACGAGCATGAAGCGTCTCTGCGTAGGTTACCCACGACACTTACTCACGGCGCATATTCACATGCCGTACCATATGGCTTATAGGCGAAGCATTGCAGAGCATTTAGATTCCAGGGAACAATTCCATGCCCTGTGGTGAAGAACGGAAGATGCATATGCAGGGCTGACTTGTGGTCAACTTGATGGGTCCGCAAAGACTAATTGTTAAGGAAATGCTTATATTTAGTGCTATCAAACCTGAGCTACTGTTCCGGCTGAGTGTTAAACTGCCAGCAGTTAGGTTGTTGTTCCTGTTGACATATTAAATAGTGCTTTCTGTGCACTGGGCTTATGTTCTGGGTCATGTATTGCTGAGGTGGATCTGAGGTTGTTACCTAGCGAGCATCATTTGCTTGGTCCACGAGAGCTGTATGGGGCTGCTGGTACTTGAAGTCCATTAGCACTTAATTGTGCCTCTGCCACACATGGTGGGCTGTAGGTGTACTGTTTTCTGGTTGTGTGTCTGTGCTGGGGTCCTTCACAAATACAATGGCCATGCTAGATCTATTGAAGGGAGGGATTTTTGGAGGGATTTTCACTAAATCAGACATGTTCTCCCCTCAAAAAAAGGTAGCTGAACTGATTGGATTTTGGAGGTCATCAGGTCAAAGGTCCAGGTCACAAGTTCAGTTGTATGCAGGGGGTTAAAAATCTATTTTAGGGAGTGTGTAGCTATGGTAGGTGTCGCAGCAGTTGAGGTTTTGCTTTGAGCAGTATCTTGTTGATCACACGGTCCTGTAGTCCAGTCAGATTGCAAGTTTTCCTTCTCTCATCCAGTGTCGTGGGTCTCTGCAGATCAACACTGTGTAATGCCACAGGCTTCAGCAAATTTTAGGAATGTGTGTTATCTTGGTGCCCGCTGACTGTTGGAACAACGGTTGCTAATTCTAAAAGGGCAGGTAAATTCGCCTCTTGTCCCTCCTCAATTCGGCATTTCCAGCTGCACAGCTGCTGGTCCTTGTTTTTGCATCATTCTCTGGAAACTCTTGAGACTGTAACACATTAAAATCCCCGGATATCGACACTTTCAAAACTACTCTAACCAGCCTGTAATGGCACCAATGACCATGCTGTCAAAGCCACTGAGGTCGCACTCTCACCCCATTTTGATGTTTGATGTTTAATAAGTCCATGAACTGAAGCTCCTGACCTGCATGCACACGATCATGTGTATTGCACTACTGCCACGTGATTGGCTGATTGGACGTCAGTGAATGAGCAGGCGTACAGGTGTTCCTGATGGTGTGTGATGATTGTTTCCCTGTGCTTGGGCGGCCAGTGAGAATGTGCTTTCTTTTTTGCTGCGGCCTATATTTTATGTTTTGTCAATGGGGCCTCAGGTGTTTCATTCATTCATTTACAACAATGTGCCAGCCAGCTTCTCATTGACTATTTCATTTTTATATAACCAGTTACAATAGCAGTGAGTCGGCAGTGGGAGGGGTGTCGCCCTGAAGAGGTTCTCTCATATTGTGTTAACTGACAGTCTGCCTGACACTTCTTCCCTTATGTCTTCTGGCAGAGTTTGACTTTTTCAAGGCTTTCAATTCTCATGAATGGATGTCTGTTAAATGTCGTAATGGCCTTGCTGAGCTAGAATCAGATGCCTGATATTTTCTTTACTGAAGCTGGCCAATATTTTTGCAAAATGCGGAAGTGTATTTGTATGTCATATGTGCTTTATGAAAAGATGCATGTAATATACAGTATTCTCAATGAAAAAAGTGAAGGAACACTGTTTAACTGGGGAATGTGACATGTACAAACTGAACGTGAATTCCTGGTGTTGTTTATGTCATTGATGTTAATCCAAGACACAAAATGCATCAAAACATTTGATGAGACGACTTCATGAGCCGAAAACTGGGTACAAACAGGGAAGAGGAGAATCACCAAGTTGTGACCATTAAATCAAAACATCAAATAATGTCAAAAGTCATTTCAAAATCTTAAGTGAAAACCATGTGTTCTCACCATAGCTTGACAGTGTGTTGGGAAGCTCAGAACAAGCGAGAACTAGCCTCGGGTGCGACAGGGAGCGAGTCGTGTATCTCCCTGATCCCCATGACAGATCTCCTGCAAATTTTTACTGCCGCAGTGTTACTACTTTTAGGTTGCCGGCCGTAGGCCAGTAACCGATTGTTGTCACTTTGCGTTCGTCGGCGTCGTCTGTTTAAAGCCGTATCTCAAAAATGGTCTGATTAGCGATCAGTGTGTCCATCCGTCTGTCCGTCCGTCTGTAATAAAATTGTTTCCGGACCAGAACTCAAAAACTATACCACTTACAAACACCAAATCTGGTATGTAGCTTCTCCTTATGGTCTAGTTGTGCCTTTTGGGGGTTTCGGTCCGTCTGTCTGTCCACACAACCTGTAGGTTACACAACCTACAGTCGGGGAGATCCGCCATTGCCAGATGGCTCTTGTTTTAAATTTGGGTATGTAATCAAGTCGGTTGTCTAGTTAATGCCTGAGCAAAAATTTTTTTGATTGAATTGTTCGTTTAGACTTGGCGGCCATTTTTGGCACTTAGGTGCAATTTTCTCAAAAACTGTCTGATGAATTTTTTTTAATCGCAGCAATGGAATCAGTGTCATGACCTGCTTCAACGGTGTAAACGGCGTTTTGATTGAATCGCTCCTTCATAGCGCCGCCCAGGTAACGTGTCTGGACATCATCATTTTTTCGGGATGTTTTGTGCTATAACTCTTTTAATATAGCGTTTAGATCTTAGGTATGTATGAGGCACCTATTGGGAATCAGGTATGCCAAACATTGTGAGTCAGTCACATTTGATCTGGGGCCTCAAGGTCATCACCGCTGAAATTCGCGAAAAAATTTTACGGGTTTAATTCTTTCGCGGCTGTCCGAGCTGGAGCTTTTTAACTCCACTATTGTGTAGCCAACGTGTTGCTTTCACAAGAATTCGTGTTGGCTTGCTGTTTCTCCGCGGACTGATGCTAGTTACTTTTCTCCTGTTGGAGCTGTAACGGCCGGCTGCCTTCAGGGCCCTTGGCACTCGAGTTACTCTTGCTGTGACATTAATATGCATCCCTGTACATGTAAATGTGGCTCAAAATGAGCAGTAAGCACAAAATCTCGAGAAAATGGCCGCTGGCGGCCGTATTGGATGTCAGATGTTGAGCAATGCCAAATAAACATCTTTGATTATGCAAATTTGGATAAAAATCCTATAAACTTTGAAGCCTCCAGAGCCTGGAACAGAGAATCTCTGCGGTGGCGGCCATGACACTAAAATATCATCGCTGGGGAGAAACAATGATAGCGAAAGATTCAGTGGTCCTTAGCTTCTTTTGTTGAGTATATGTTTTTAAAAGGTGAAAGAGTGAGTCGTCCTGGCTCCTCTTTTAAGCTGTTTTGTGGTACTTGCCAGGGAAATCTTATTATGCAGAGATTTTTAATCAATTTGAGTTATGTGAGTCTATTAAGTTGGGAAATATTGCTTGAGAGTGTTGTTTTCAGTACTGCTACCGTAGGTGGGTAAGATTGGTGACGTTGGTTGTCGTACCAAAGAGGTGTCCAGGCTTATCCAGAAGTGCCTCATTTAGGTGCAGCATGCATATTTTGATGTGTCCATGACATCTGATTCAGTTAATTAACCCGTTATGGTTTTCAGTCAAGGCATTTGATAAGTGGAACTAGGTGTGTAAGGTCTGTGTCCTTCCCAACTTACATTGGATAAGTTGGGACTCTGCTGTTATTGGGAGTTAACTGTTCCGTTAAGAACTTAAAAATAGACTTTTGCTCGTGGCTGTGTTTATATATTTGCTGATTACAATACAAGCCAAAAAGGGTTAAAGAAAACTAACCGCAGAGAAAATAAGGGAACGTGGCATCAAATATCCATCTTCTCTGGGCTTGTGCTCATCTGAAATTGACTGATGCACAATGGAAACATGCCATTGTCAGACCAGTCTAGTACCTTACAGATTGTTGGTGATGTTTCGCATTATCACCATGGCCATCTGAGGTAACGAGATGAACGAGATCTTATTTTTTTTAGGTAAAGAATTTCTAGAAAGTCAGATTTCTGTACACATATGGTTGCTGATTAATATACAAATGAAAGAAGAAAATTATGCTTCGATAGAAAGTAAATTATACCCTTTGAGAAAATGGAGAGAAATGAGAGAAAAATGGGAGAATTTGTATCATAAGGCGTAAAACGATACTGCTAGCAAAAAAAAAAAAAAAAACAACTGGGCAATATTAGCCAGAGTTATTCATTTCATATTTTAAGGCATATTACAGCATTGGGCCTGGTGATTATGCTGCACATCAGAATGAAACAGTGCCATCAGTCTCCAGGTCCACCTGTGATACCCTCCAGGTGACAGGATTTTGCTGAGGCGGCCAACCCATCGTGTGACACATGACCGCAAATCAGGGTCAGTTTTGTGGGTCGGGCCAAGTAAAGCGCGGCCATTCCAGTGCATCTGAGTCTGAGTTAACAGGAGGCTTATCTGTGAATGCAGCTGCTCCATCACCCTCAGTTGTAAAAGCAATAATGCTGCAGGATCTGGGCACAGGGTGTCGGTATTGCTGGGAAATTAATGGTGCATGAAGTGCGTTCGGCTTAAACATGGACAACTGCCCTGAACTGCTGTTTCTAGGCCACACACTTCACGGCCATGTTCCTCCCAGTGGGAGTGTCGTACGCTCAAGAGCCAGAAGGGGGCCGCCAAGCCAATGTTGACATGGAGATTAAAAAAAAATTTTGAAGTATGTATTATGATTGGTCATTATAAGTGGAAAACTCATTGTAATATATTGCTAAACTGTAAAAATGTAAATAATTATGTATATATGTATAATATATTGAAATTAATACATAATTAATACTATTGTTGTCATTCCGTGACAATTTGCCTCTTGTAATTCCATGACATTGACTTTTTGAAATTTCTTGCCCATAAAGCAGGGTTAAAGTCAATATCTGTTTCTATAACTTACAGTATTAACAAAAAACACCTTAAATGTGAACATATTGAAGTTTCATAACTTAACTATGATAAGAACATCACTTTCTGGATAGTTAAACACAACATTAAAAAAAACCATGTCAATTTTGTGTAATTCCGTGACGGAGTAGTTTTTGCTTGTTTCTTCTATGAAAATTTCTCAAAAAATATATTTTCACTTGATATTATTAAGCACAAGTTAATAACTTCAATATGACATATCATACTTTGATTTTATCTTATTTAGTTACAACCCAAAATGTAATGGGACTGTAATTCCGTGACAGCTTGGCAGCCCCCAAAAGTAAAACGGTCTGAAATATTTCCGTCTGATGCACTGGATATAAGATGTTTGCTCACCCTTACTGCAGGTTTTTGGGTTTTTGAAATTTAAAGTCAAAAACTTTTCTTTTTTTTTTTCCCCAAAATGTGCATTAATGGTAAGTTGGTAAAATAATACCTACATTGTAAAGCAAAATGGCAATACATGTTTTTTTCAGCACACTGATAAGGTTATTTTTTTTTCCCAACAATGAATAATTCATGTATGCTGACTTTTACATTTCCCTGTTCAATAAGCTGTGAAAATGAGCCCAGGAAACTGTTTTTCCTGAAGTTTGTGGGAGGCCTGTTGTGATTAGATATGACACGAGGGTCCGGCTAAACCAGGCTGGCCTAGATTTGTTTTTGCAAACAAAAACAAAAAAACATGGAAAAAAGTTGTAATTCCACAAACATGGGTTGTGAGAATTTCTGGTGAATAACAGCCACTGAGGGTCTGTGATCAGGCCAGCAATGAGTTTGTTTGGGTTAAATATGGTCAGGCACGCTGAGCCATCTTATGTGACCAGGTCAAACATGACACCATCTTATTCCTCTCAATCGGAGGCACTGCGGGGAAGTGTGTGTGTGTGTGTGTGTGTGTGTGTGTCTCTGTGTCTGTCTGTCTGTCTGTCTGTCTGTCTGTTCACCGTTCACTGAAGAATTTGGGTTTGAGTCCTGGGGGGGGGATTCTGACCTGCGTCTGGAGCAATGGGAAAAACTCAGCCACTGGGCCCTTGAGCTGGGCCCTTAAACCATAAAATCACGATTGGGGCTTTACCTCTTATTTTCTCCAGCCTCTCTTACTTGCAGCTGTTCTGTCCAACTTTTCTCCCAGTGGGTGTGAAATGGAGAAACCTTCTCAGTGAAACTTCCCTGGTTAAATAAAGGTCAAAAGAAAAAGATCAGTTTCTATGCTGTCAGATTTGGAGAACTGGAGTTCTGTATTTGAGTCCAGGGGCCGGTTGCATAAACTTAGTTTAAGACTGGTTTTCACTGTAGACTGGTCTTAAATTGTCGAGTTAGACTAGTCTATTTAAGACTGTCTGTTTCATAAAGCTTAAGACTGACTTAATTTGAGGCAGACAAATTAGCCACCTCTCCCTCTGGCTAAGACTGAGATGAGAGCTTTGTTGCCATGGCAGCACATTGTTAGAACACCTGTTAGACACAAAGATACGGCAATATTTATTGTTTTTCTCAAAAAAAGGAAAAAAAAATATTTTACATTGGAAACAGGATTATCAGCTCTGTTAATTATACTCAGCAACAAAAGTTTCTGTGACACCATTTATGTGTATGTTATAAATGACACGCAAAGATCTCAATGCAATCAATATGTTTATTTAACAGGAGAAACACTGACTTTTCAGTGCCAACGTCACTCAAAATGAAAAATGTCATTTTCATGCGTCTTGAAGCACTTGTCTGACGTCTAACCAATTGTGACCTTCACACTTCAATACCGGGTGTGACTTTCTCGTGCCATGATGCAAGCAACGCATCTCCGGCACATGGACCGAATCAGATGTGCCAGAAATTGCTGTGGGATGTCATTCCAAATCTGACGTAGACGTTGTCGCAATTCCTGGAGTGTAGCTGGCGGGTTATCCAACCGCCGCAAACGTCGATCCATCTCGTCCCAAAGATGCTCGATTGGGGACATGTCTGGGGATCTGGCTGGCCATGGCAGGACATTGACATGTTGTTGCATCAGATACTACTGTACAATCCTTGCAACGTGTGGTCTGGCGTTATCATGTTGCAGCGTTATTCCGGGACCATGTTGCATCAAAAACGGTACCACCAATGGCCGTAGCACTTCATCGCGATATCTTTGACCTGTCAGATTTCCATCAATAACAAGCAAATCTGTTCTGTTTCTAGCCGTGATCCCTCCCCAAATCATGACACTACCACCTCCAAAACGATCAAATTCCTGAACACAGTTGTTGGCATAACGTTCTCCACGTTGACGGTATACACGTAAACGACCATCACATCGGTTAAGCATGAATCTTGATTCATCAGTGAAGATTACAAGATCCCACTGACGTTGGATCCACCGTCGATGTTGTTGTGCCCACTGTAGACGCAGTCGTCGGTGTTGTACTGTGAGTATTGGACGTCTTGCTGGCCGACGTGGGACAATGCCAAAATGACGGAGACGGCGACGGATTGTCTGTGCAGACAGTCGCCTCAAACCAGGTATCGTTCATGCAGTTATGGTTGCAGGTTGGAATCGATTTCGGAGATGGGTTGTTCGAATCCAGTTGTCCTGTCTGGGAGTGGTTACTCGTGGACGGCCGCTGCGAGGACGGTCTCTGACATGTCTTGTCTGCTGATGACGCTGCCATAAGTTCCAAATGGTGTTTCGGTGGACATTCAGGCGATGAGCAACTTCCCTCTGCGAGGTTCCGGATTCAATCATCCCAATGGCCCTCCACCGATCATTTTCAGACAGTCTTGGCATTTAGAGGGTAGAGTTCCTGATCCGAAATGGCTGTGTTTTCGATAAGTGATGCTTCCGTCGTTCATCAGGCACAATGTGAACATTCCAAAAATTCTCCTCTTTTATTGCCATCCACAAGCATGATTTACGCACATTTTCACGTGCAAAGTCATTTTCTCGCATTTTCATGATTTCCATTTCAATGTTGTGTTTACGTGTACTGTTTCAGTCTGATATCACCATGTATGACAATTTCATAATTGCGTTATGAAAAATAATTAACAATATTGGTGTCACAGAAACTTCTGTTGCTGAGTATATTATTTATATTTGTAAGGGGTTCTCCTCCAGTTTTTTTTTCCTCTCTTTCACATTTCCGTTTTCAGCTGCTTTCACGCCGGACGCGATACGAATTTTCCGCACGACAGATTACATTCGAAGTAAATGCAAAGACGCGAATACACGCATGTATTTGCGTCTTTGCATTGACTTTGAATGAAACTTGTCGTGCGAAAAATTCGTTTCGCGTCCGCTGTGAAAGCGGCTTTTGATTCTTGCACCAAAGTTTTTGAACATCTTTTACGGTTCTCATGACCGTTGATACTGTTCGTCTTTCCGTAATTTTCTCCCCTAACTTGTTGACGTGTCAAATTTTTTGTTCGCTTGATTAAAACGATTGAATAAAATACTTTTTCGGCATTATATTCCGCCAGCAAGCGAAGCTTTTCTGTTCCGTTTAAGTGCGGTGATGTCTAGCTGCCATCGAGTGCCACTGTTGTGTCCGCCATTTTTTTCTGCTCTGTGAACTGTCTTATTTTACCCATGGTACATAGCGCGACAGGCTATCTAAGTCAGTCTTAAAAAAGTCACTCATAGACAGGTTTTATGCAACAGGCTTATTTATGTGTCCATAGTAAGTCTGACTTAAAATTACATTTAAGTCTAAGACTGGGTCTAATTTTATGCAACCGGCCCCAGACCGGTGTTCTGTGCTGTGAACACTGCATGCTCTGATGGAGCTATTTTCTAGGTAATTTTAGCCAAAAACTCTGGCCAATTAGTTTTAAGCTATCATTATATTAAAGGGGACCTATTATGCTATATTTCCAAGTTTATATTTTGATCTTGGACTCCCCTAGAGATCTCCTGATTGTTCAAAGTCCAAAAAGGGTCCTTATTTAGCTCTTACTGCCATCCTCAAAAAACCCCATTTGTAGTCCATTGCAGTCTCTGCCTGAAACGCCTCGTTTGGGCCCCCCCTCCCAGTTTGCCCACTTTCTTCTGATTGGCCAGGTCTGTGGAGGGCGGAGCTGGGTGGGACTCTGCAGAACTCAGTTTGCCGGGTCCGCCTCCCTAGTGTGAAACGTGAGACGCATCTGCCATCTGAGCTAAGGAATTTTGCACTCAAACACTGTAAATGTGTATAGATCTAATGAAATGAACTTGTTCTAATAAATGCAGCAGCGAAAGTGGAGGACGCAGTGCGAAAGTCTGGCAGCCCAAGCTTGAATTTGCTATCTGCCTACAGCATGGTGAGTACACCAGTGTTTCTACTCTATAGCTAGGATTGAGGAGAAGCATAGTTCATGTGCATAACTGTGGTGAGTCATTCGCGTGGAGAAACGAACAGCTTCTGCGCTGGTATGTGATAGAGGGGCAAAAGCTCCAAGCTAAACAGCCTTTTCGAAAATTGCCAGTGGGAATGGTTTACTTACTGCATCAAAATGACCACCGTTTGCTCTCGGAAAGTGGGTGCGCTAAGCCGCTTACACACCAGACGCGGAAAGAATTTTTCGCACGACAGATTACATTCAAAGTCAATGCATTGTCTTGGCATTGACTTTGAGTGTAATCTGTCAGGCGAAAAATTCATTTTGCATCCGGTGTGAAAGCTGCTTAACGCGCCCATAACATGTGTATTCGCGTCTTTCCTTTGACTTTGAATGTAATCTGTCGAACGAAAAATTAGTTTCACGTCCGGAGTGAAAACCGCTTTATGCATAGTACACAACAGCTAGAGAGAGCTCTGGTTATGTTATGAACTTTATACAGGTTTTACATGCCATAAATTTTGTTGGCGTGGACAGTTGCTTATGTGGAGCATAACTTATGTGAATCGATAACTTCTACAGGAAAGAATTTCCCACTCCAATCTCTTGTCTTTTTCAGCTTTTTATTGGCCAGAACAGTTACTAAAGGGGGATGAAATTATGCCACAGCAGTGCAGAGAAATTGTTTTTATACCAGACATGTTAGAGCTTGTGCTTTTCGCATGGCTTTCACCACAGTAGCATCAGAGAGCTTGCCCAGATATAGGTGAAGTATTCGGCTGATCCCGGTCATTGATAAGTGAAGCGACCAGCAGCCGTAAACAAACCCAAACACGCATCCCATGCTCTGCAAAACCTACGTCTGGTCCAACTGCAGCCTTTTCAGCCTAACTTTGCAGACACGTACAACACCTCTCTGGTTAGCTTCAACTGTAGTGGCTACAATCAGGCCACGTTATGACGAAACTGCCTCATTGATGCTTACCGAAGTAACGCAATCCTATCAATAAGAATTACTGCATGTAAGTTAACCAGGAGCATTTTTAAGTAGCACAGCACGCAAACTAACATGCAGTAGCCGGTAACTGAGCAGTCATAACAACCACAGAGACAAACCCTTGCAATACAGGTTTTACAGACAACAAGTTCCGTTACTGTGGACAGCGGTTCCAAGCATCCAAATTACAAACAAGTATAAAAAGTTTGCTTTAAATGAGGTTTATGTTCAAACACCTTCTGTTGAATTTCCCGATATTACTCTTGCATATTTCGGACACACACCTGAGCAACAGTGACTTGGCTACATTAGCCGCAGTGTTACAGCCACCATCAACAGGCTATCACATTAGGTAGGCTTATGCAGTAAAAGCTACTTCTGTGTCTGTGAGTCACGGACAGTTCCGACCAATACAGGCTTCATCTTTAGATATTTTACAAAGCCTGCTTTTGAGGCCAGTTGTTAGTGATAACTATCCTTAGCGGTCCTGCTAGCCACCCGTAACACGTCAGCTTCACTTACATTATTTGCTGTTACATCGTTACTTACAGCTTGTGGCTCCGAGCGCTTGATCGATGCAACTGCTTCAGGTTTGAGAAGCAGCTGAAAGGCTTATCCAGCGTCAAATTATCCTTTATTGACCAAGCTGTCTTTGGTGAATTGCTGAGCACAAACAGCTAACGTTCCCTTTGGCCGTGGCCATTTGCTGCCAGCAAACAAAAAAGCTACCCACTGATTTCTGGTGGCATCGTCTTTCGGAAGAGAAATGGGTGATCTTCTTCACGTCCAAAAATAAACGGACAAGCAGGTTTGGGAGAGATCCGGACAAAACTGCACCTCAAATGATCTTTTGTATTTTCAAAAGCGTAGATGCTACTAAGGCATAGTGCCTGACATCAGGTTTTCATAGATCTCTTGAAGATCTCGGGACGTACTGTTCAGAGAGGAAATCAAAGTTCATGACATCACGTTATTGGATTACAGTAAAACCCCTGTATCTTATTTTTAGAAGCTTTTCAGAGGTTGAGTATGTACATCCAACATTATAACATTACTAATATGTATTAAAAGAAGGATCAGCATAATAGGTCCCCTTTAAATGGTGCTTATCAGAGTCCTGTGTAGTCTCACGGAATTCTGTAATCAGTCGAACTGTACTAATATGAGTTGGATCAACTTTGTCACAAACATCTTTGTCCGTATCTGTTCCTCTAGCGCCACCTTGTGGCCAAACTTAACTTTTGCAAGAATGCAAGAAGTCAGACAGCTCTCAGGAGAATCAGATGAAATTTACTGTGATCGTTCCTGGAGCCCAGATTTGTTCCTCTGTTGATTTTTGCGGACCCTTTACCATGTCCTGTAACACCATCACGAGGCCAGGCTATGAATTTTGCCTTGAAGGCAGTTTAGATGATACACTGCCTGGCCAAAAAAAAAGTCGCACACTCAAAAATTTAGTTGGAACCCCTGTAGCTTTGATTACAATGCATATTCGTCTTGTCATTGTTTTGACAACTATATGCAATGCCAGAACATTTCTTTTCGATCAGAAATGCCATGATTTTTGTCCAAGATCTTGTCTCCTCGACATAATGGTTGACCCACTCGGTGGTCTTGAGTACATCCCAATAATTTTTATTATGTTAAAGGTCAGGACTTTGTGGTGGAAAATTTTTTTTTTGTGAAAATGATTCCTCCTGCTTGGTTTTGTCTTTCATGGTTTTCTTTGCTAAATACAGGCCAATAACTTGCCCGTTCTGAAATACTGTAACATCGTTTCCACCATCAGGGAATGTGTTTTCCGACATGATTTTGTAAGAAATGAATAGCGATGCACTTCATCAGTCAGGGTTAAAATGATTATTGCCATCTGAAACATATTAATAACCGCAATAATGATCCAATTTTAGAATTTGTTCATTAACTTCCAAATGGTGACTTTTTTTTTTGGCCGGGCAGTGTATAACCTGCCCTGTTGTCATCATTCGACTGCATTTTCATTGTTTTACATGAAATAATACATTGTTTTTACACTTTCACCGTCAGACTACTTATTTCTGGGTATTTTGTTCTTTAATTTCAAACTTTTTAGACATAGAATTAAAATAACTTTCTAATAGTTTCATCACTTCATGTCAGTTAATGTAAAGTTAGTGTATGTCTTTGTAGTTTCATCACTTCATGTCAGTTAATGTAAAGTTAGTGTATGTCTTTGTCCATTTTGTTTCTGGTTAGTGGAGAGTTCAGGAAAAAAAATCATTGCTCAATCAGGTTCAAAAGTTGTGCACCATATTCTGAGCCAAGTGAAATCGATAATGCGCTTCAGAAAGGAGCAGCAACTGAGTCAGGTTCTGGGTCTCTGTGCACTGAACCGAACAGAGTTACCCGGTGTGAGGATTTAATGAAACGGTCTATTTCAGTGAAATGGCATCTAAAAACGGCTTTTATAATCTTGTCTTCCTGTTTTCCACCTTGTGTGGAGTGACCATAGAAGCAGCATCTGTGCTTTTTAGTGCATGGCGAGTCCACATTTACAGCCTCAGAGCACTCTAACTGTCCCCTACAGGGGGGGGGATCAGCTGCAGTGGCGAAAGCTCCTGGGGTCCGGCACGCTAAGTGTGTGAGTTTGTGGGCCCCACAGGTGGTCTGATCCGATTCATCCTGGCCTCCTGTGGGAAAGGTGCAGCGAGTGCATTGTAGGGAGCCGCTGAGTTAGCAGTGCAGTCTGGCCTGGGAGCGCTAACTGTGCCAGTTACAGGCAGCGTTCGAACACTGTAGGCAAGACTCTGTTATTCGATTTGGGACTCTTCGTCCCCAGACTTTTTGTCTCCATAAACTCTTCGTCCCTGAATTGTTCATCCCCAATAATGTTTTGCGTCTTCCTGCATTATAACCCCATCCCTTATATCATGGTGATCTGTCGTTGGTCCATCCATCTGTCAACAATGATGACACATTTCCTTATCAGTGGGGGACAAAAAAATCCAGGGGCGAAAAGTTCTCGGGGACGAAAAACATGGGGATGAAAAATTTGGGAATGACCAGTCTGGGGGACGGAGACCCCTGTAACCCTGGATGGCTCCATTTTGCGGGGTTCTAGCCCCCTCAGAAGTTGCGCTGTGATGTAGGCTCACTCATATATTTTCTGGGCCATCCATATGAGGCGGCGTAGTGGGAAATCTGGTCCCCCCGGCAGATTCGCGTGTGTATCCCTTTGTAAGTCAGCGGTTTTTAAACAGTTTTGCCCCCACCAGCAAAGATTGTTGGACATCATCTTGGGAAAATGGGGAAAATTGTAAAATAATACTGGAGGTAAGTGACTGGAAACCGATCTGACATACATGTCGAGTGACATTTTTAATTAATTTAGCATGACTTTATACTTTAGGTGACAGTTTCTGAGGTAAAGACCCAGCGTTTGGGATTACTGGAAAAATAATGAGCAGTGTGATGAGAAACTGTGCTTTTCCCCTCTCCTGTTGTTTGTTGCATTCTGGGAAAAATTAATCCCTTAATCAGTATGGGAAGTAAGATTGTGGTGTTCAGTTTCCCGTTCATAATGTCTGTTTGTTTGGCCCATTGTTTTACCTTCGTCATTTGCCTCTGTCTTGGTTTACCTTACAGCGATCATGACGTACAACTTGCATTAAGAGCGTTCAGTTTTCAATATCAAATGCAAAAAAATAAATAAATAAAAGACACTCGGCGTCACGGAAAGAATGTAGGTTAGTGTGCCAGCCACCATATCAGATTTCTATGAGTCAGTGGTTGTCATGACGACGACCTATTTTCAGGCGGACTCGCCTGCGTGGCCTTGCCCCGGTAGAAAACCGCGGCTCAGCTGCTGGACGACTGCTTCAGCACTGCGGGCCCTGAGCACGCTCAGACTCTCCTGCCCCGTCGCCGCCCCTGACTGCAGCTCTGGCTCTCGTTTGCTCCAGGGCTGCTGTTGGCATTTTCAGTCTATTTGTCCAGCTCACTAGTGCCATTTTGTTTCTTGCAGTCAGCTGCTGTGCTATGACCTTTAATATGGTTGTGCATTGGAGTCCAAGTATTTTCCTGGAAATGGCCGCCTTGCCATGATCAGCAGTATTGCTCAGGAGACTTCTTCATTTGTTCTGGACTCAATTTGTCGGTTGCAATTTGGCCAGCAACCTGTCCTCCGGGCTCAGAGGTAGCGCTCGCCTGCAGACCTGAGGGGAGTGACACCAAGCGTCCTACAAGTAAAATTGTTCAGTTCAGCAAAAGAAAATGGAACAATTTAGCGAACTGATTCTGTATTGGGGTCATTCCACATCGAAGGGCGAGGTTTTTCCCTCGACTTCCACATGAATTAACTAGGCACACCATGGCACTGCCGGAGTTAATTAAAAGCCATATTTCTTGGCAGTGAAGAGAGATTTTCGAACAATTATAATGTATCAAAAATGTGATATTTTCCAATGTTGTTTACGCAATAGTGCTTTGCCATTTATGCCATATTTAAATCTGAGGTAATCAAATCAGTATTATGCATCAGCCTTAGAGTCAACTTAAACCTGACATGAACCCAGGCAGGTGTTAACAAATAACGTGCAATTCATGCCGTCTTTAGGTTCCAAAATTCTTTCTCTGTGAAATTTTACACAATATAATGGTGTTGCATTATGTGGGAGGACCCACTGGTAACGCAGTGCAGTCAGTACTGCCCTGTGTTTGGATAACTGCAGTTATGAGCAGGTGCGCAGGAGTTGATAATAAAAACTCGGTGTGTGGGTTGTGGATATTATGGACACTCATTTTGTTTTTCCTGACTTTGATGTGAAGTGGGCGAGCAGGTGATCTGTTCACGCTTGTGTCAGCTGCCAAAAGTGTTGAAATGATTGCTGCTTTGCAGTGGATAGCAGTGATTACAACGGAGAGGTTCTGATCTGCCCTGATTCTAAGCCCTTACAGCGCTAAACGCAGCTAATGTTGCTCAATGATGTAAGATATCGGAATCAAAGCTGTTGAAAATGTCATGTGGCAACTTGTTGATAAGAGTTCCGCTCTTTTAAACAAGTCGCCACATGATAGGTTTTCAACAGCACAAGATAATTACATTTATAATTTTAATATTTATTACAATGCTCTTCGATTTAATTAGAGTTGAGTTTGAATATATTTCATTTTTGCAATATTGATGTTGTTCTACATTAGTTTGAATATTTCTAATATTTGAAATCTCATGGTTTGGGTTATCTTTCAAATTTGTGTAAAAAGCATCTTTAGTGTGAGTAAGTTTCATTTGTGTGATGTTCTGTCCTTAATGCGCCAAATGGCCCCTCTTTCTTTAATTCTCTGGTCCTGAGGTCTGCATGAGGCGTTGGACAGAGGGAAATGTTATTACTGGACTTATGGAATTATAGGTTAAAGGATTGAAAAAGGGCTTCATCAATAAGCAGTGTGAATCTTTTTGGAAAATTTTCAAAAATCGTCATGCATCCTCTGCCGTGTCGGGGAAATATCAAGGATGAGTTTGGCAGAGACGATAGGATGAACTTCAAAATAAAAGCCCATCCTCAATAATGTTGGGCAATTTATGGTTTGACGCTGTCTGTGTGTCTGAGTGATGGGTTTGTGCAACAGGCTATGCCTGTATTATTCCCCTCAGTCTGTACCCGCTCCACACTCCATTGCTCTGGTCTGTTGTCTGATGGTTCCTGTGTTCATCTACAGCTGAATCACGTTCCCTCTCCGCCTGACATCCATTATATCAGCTCTGTTCCCTTCTACTGATCTGAATATTGAGCCACGGTTCAGATGCGACGCTTCACCAGTGGATCCCAAACTCGGTCCTGCGGACCCACTCTTCCCGCTGGTTTTGTTTCGACCACAGTTACAATCCCAGAACTTTATTGAGTTGCTCATTTTAATTTATTGCAGTACTCATGATTATGGAATTATGTACCATTTTGAGACTCATTTTGTCAGCCATGCAGCCCCATGGAGCGCCGTGTTCATATTGTCCTGTAATCTAAAAGACTTTAATCGCATGAAAAGAGGGATAAATAGTGACTTGAATTTGAAGAATCAATCGGGTTCTATTTGTTGAAATGGTTGTTGCATGGTCGCTAAAACTAATCATTCATTATGATTCATTATGAGTTTAAAGGTCCATTTAATTGTTTTTAAACCAAAAAGTAATAAAAAAGAAATAATTACTTCAGCAGATATTTTTAAAATTAAGTACACTCGTATGAGATGAGGAGTCAAATTGCTCTGTTAATGATATTGAACTAAGGTACTGGTTGCCCTACATGATGGCCGTCATGTTTTAAACAACTTTGGTGAACATTTGCAGAAGAAGAGCTGTTTGATCCAGAAAAATCTAAACTGGCATGATGGGCGGTGTCTGAGAGGATCACTGCCTGGAGCTGCGGTTGGGCATCCTGTCCACATTCTTGTAGCTATTTAACTTAGTATCTGTGCCAGGTGCGTCAGATTTCCATTTGGATCATCAAAATAAACTAAAGATCTTCGTTATGTAGCTGGGTGTGACACAGGCCCTCAGACTGTCCCACAGGATGGATATTACATATCTGTGACGCACTCAATCCTCCTTTCCTTTGTTCATCACTCCATCCTCCTTTCCTTTATTCATCACTCCATCCTCCTTTCCTTTATTCATCACTCAATCCTTTCCTTTATTCATCACTCCATCCTCCTTTCCTTTATTCATCACTCCATCCTCCTTCCTTTTTTCATCACTCCATCCTCCTTTCCTTTATTCATCACTCCATCCTCATTTCCTGTATTTATAACTCCATCCTCCTTTCTTTCTCCACCACTCTATTCTACTTTCCTTTATTCATCACTCCATCCTCCTTTCTTTTATTCATCACTCCATCCTCCTTTCCTTTATTCATCACTCCATCCTCCTTTCCTGTATTTATCACTCCATCCTCCTTTCTTTTATTCATCACCCCATCCTCCTTTCCTTTATTCATCACTCCATCCTCCTTCCTTTCTTCATCACTCCATCCTCCTTTCCTTTATTCATCACTCCATCCTCCTTTCCTTTATTCATCACTCCATCCTCATTTCCTTTATTCATCACTCCATCCTCCTTTCCTGTATTTATCACTCAATCCTCCTTTCTTTTTCATCACTCAATCCTCCTTTCCTTTATTCTTCACTACATCCTCTTCTCCTTTATTCATCACTCCATCCTCCTTTCCTGTATTTATCACTCAATCCTCCTTTCTTTTTCATCACTCAATCCTCCTTTCCTTTATTCATCACTCCATCCTCCTTTCTTTTATTCATCACTCCATCCTCCTTTCCTTTATTCATCACTCCATCCTCATTTCTTTTATTCATCACTCCATCCTCCTTTCCTGTATTCATCACTCCATCCTCCTTTCTTTTACTCATCACTCCATTCTCATTTCTTTTATTCATCACTCCATCCTCCTTTCCTGTATTTACCACTCCATCCTCCTTCCTTTATTCATCACTCCATCCTCCTTTCCTTTATTCATCACTCCATCCTCCTTTCCTTTATTCATCACTCCATCCTCCTTTCCTGTATTTATCACTCAATCCTCCTTTCTTTTATTCATCACTCCATCCTCCTTTCCTGTATTTATCACTCCATCCTCCTTCCTTTATTCATCACTCCATCCTCCTTTCTTTTATTCATCACTCCATCCTCCTTTCCTTTTCATCACCCCATCCTCCTTTCCTGTAGTCATCACCCCATCCTCTTTTCCTGTATTCATCACTCCATCCTCCCTTCCTTTTTTCATCACTCCATCCTCCTTTCTTTTATTCATCACTCCATCCTTCTTTTATTCATCACTCCATCCTCCTTTCCTGTATTTATCACTCCATCCTCCTTTCTTTTTTATCACTCAATCCTTCTTTCTTTTATTCATCACTCCATCCTCCTTTCCTTTTCATCACCCCATCCTCCTTTCCTGTAGTCATCACCCCATCCTCTTTTCCTGTATTCATCACTCCATCCTCCTTTCCTTTATTCATCACTCCATCCTCTTTTATACTCCGTTCGTTTGCCAAGTCCTTCCAACTTTCCAGCTTTGGCCTTCAAACTTAAATAATGAATAATACATTTAGGAAGAATATACTGAATATCTTTCTATTAAATTCTTAATGCCTTCAATACATATATGTGACATTGATGTAAACTGAAATTGATTGGTTGGCAGAGGCGTTCAGCTGCAAGGGGGTAATTTAAAAATATGTAATGGGGAATGTATGGACATTTAAAATCTTTTTTTTTTTTTATGTCATTTTCCCTTACTATGATGCGCCTACTTTTTAGTAGTTGCGATAATAATTAACAGACAAAAAGATGGATATAATTTATTGAACCCTGTAGTTCCCGGAGTAAACTCATGCAAACACGAGGACAACATGCAAACTCCATAGGCCAGATTCAAACCCACAACCTTCTTGCTATGAGGCAGTAGTGCTAACCACCATGCCGCCCTGCTAAAATGGACTTTTGTGGTCGTTGGAGAGCCGCTTCAAATGTTATTGTGCCCCCTCAGTACGTCAATCTGTGCAGTTTCCTCTTAAAATCTGCCCTGGATCATTGATATTTTCAGGGATTCAGAAATAAGCTGTGTTGCTAGGCGACCAGTGATAAATCGCACTGTTTGTTCATCATCCCATCTGGACCAAAGACCACTGATGGAATAGACTGCTGAGTGAAGAGTAAATATCAGATGCTGAGGATGTGATGGCTTTTTTATAATTTTTTGTTCTTTTTCTGGAGGAAAGGAGGCCAACCCTAGGTTAGATCAGACTGCAGTCCTTGTGTTTCTGGTTAAACATGTCCGTAAATCCATATTCTCCTGGCTGTGTGGAGCTTGTGTTTGTATGCCGTCTTGCTGTTCTGTAAGGAGGTTACTAGACTAATGCCACAACTTCCCTGACTACAGCACTAAGAGATCAGGAGCAGGATACTTATATAAGGCCCAGAGGATGATGATCCAGACTGGGGAGAGAGCAGTGGGCGGGGGGAGGGGGGGGGTGTAGGGAACATTGGTGAGGCTGGGTTCTGTTGCTGGGCGTTCGGAACATTTGTGTGGGTGGGATCTGTTGCAGGGCGTACGGAACGTTGGTAAAGGTGGGTTCTGTCGGAAGGTATAGGGAACATTGGTGAGGCTGGGTTCTGTTGTAGGGCGTACGGAACATTGGTGAGAGTGGGATCTGTTGCAGGACGTACGGAACATTGGTGAGGGTGGGTTCTGTTGGACAGTGTAGGGAACATTGGTGAGGGTGGGATCTGTTGCAGGGCATACAGAACATTGGTGAGGGTGGGTTCTGTCGGAGGGTGTGCGAAACATTGGTGAGGGTGGGATCTCTTGCAGGGCGTACGGAACATTGGTTAGGGTGGGTTCTGTCGGAGGGGGTAGGGAACATTGGTGAGGCTGGGTTCTGGTGCTGGGCGGATGGAACATTGGTGAGGGTGGGTTTCTGTCGGAGGGTGTATGGAACATTGGTGAGGGTGGGATCTGGTGCTGGGCGTATGGAACATTGGTGAGTGTGGGATCTGTTGCAGGGCGTATGGAACATTGGTGAGGGTGGGTTCTGTCGGAGGGTGTAGGGAACATTGGTGAGGGTAGGATCTGTTGCAGGGCGTACGGAACATTGGTGAGGGTGGGTTCTGTCGGAGGGTGTAGGGAACATTGGTGAGGGTGGGATCTGTTGCTGGGTGTATGGAACATTGGTGAGTGTGGGATCTGTTGCTGGGCATATGGAACATTGGTGAGTGTGGGATCTGTTGCAGGGCGTATGGAACATTGGTGAGGCTGGGTTCTGTTTCTGGGTGATGGAACATTGGTGAGGGGGGGTTCTGTCGGAGGGTGTATTGAACATTGGTGAGTGTGGGTTCTGTTGGAGGGTGTAGGGAACATTGGTGAGGGTGGGATCTGTTGCAGGGCGTATGGAACATTGGTGAGGGTGGGTTCTGTCGGAGCGTGTTGGGAACATTGGTGAGGCTGGGTTCTGTTTCTGGGTGATGGAACATTGGTGAGGGTGGGTTCTGTCGGAGGGTGTGCGAAACATTGGTGAGGGTGGGTTCTGTCGGAGGGTGTAGGGAACATTATTGAGGCTGGGTTCTGTTTCTGGGCGTATGGAACATTGGTGAGGGTTGGTTCTGTCGGAGGGTGTACGGAACATTGGTGAGTTTGGGTTCTGTTGGAGGGTGTCGGGAACATTGGTGAGTGTGGGATCTGTTGCAGGGCGTATGGAACATTGGCGAGGGTGGGTTCTGTCGGAGCGTGTTGGGAACATTGGTGAGTGTGGGTTCTGTTGCAGGGCGTATGGAACATTGGTGAGGCTGGGTTCTGTTGCAGGGCGTACGGAACATTGGTGAGGGTGGGATCTGTTGGAGGGTTATTATTGAACATTGGTGAGGGTGGGTTCTGTCGGAGGGTGTAGGGAACATTGTTGAGGGTCGGTTCTATGTGTGTGTGTGTGTGTGTGGGGGTGGGGGGAGTGTAATTTTTGAGTTTTATGATTTGCCTGTGGGCTTGGACAACATATTTTCACAGAAACGGTGATTTTGGAAAAAAAAAATCCATCCATCTCCATCCATCTTCTACCGCTTATCCAGGGCCGGGTCGCGGGGGCAGCAGTCTAAGCAGGGATGCCCAGACTTCCCTCTCCCCGGACACTTCCTCCAGTTCTCCCGGGGGTATCCCGAGGCGTTCCCAGGCCAGCTGAGAGACATAGTCTCTCCAGCGTGTCCTGGGTCTTCCCCGAGGCCTCCTCCCGGTGGGGCATGCCCGGAACACCTTCCCAGGAAGGTGTCCAGGGGGCATCCGATAGAGATGCCTGAGCCACCGCAGCTGGCTCCTCTCGATGTGGAGGAGCAGCGGCTCTACTCTGAGCTCCTCCCGGGTGACAGAGCTCCTCACCCTAAGGAAAAAAAATTTTTAAATATAATTATATTGTCCACTTAAAAGGAGATGTTTAGGCTCTTTGCACCATCACAAGACTGAAATACTTCTGACATTTATTATTCCGCCGCAAAGTGCGATGGAGGATATTGGATTGCGGTTTGTTCGTCCATCCGTGCATGCGTGCGTGTGGGAGTCCATCCAGGCCACAATGGGGACTAGATTTCTCTGAAACAATTATACCTAGATGCGTGAAATATTGTACACTTAAACTATTCATAATCTACGTTGAGCTGGAAAATGGATGTGGAAGTGTTACAGCCCTTGATTGTGGCGGGAGATGATGACACTCATCTCGTTTTCAGTGTTGACAGGCTTGAGGAACAGCCTGGTCAGCAGATGCTTGGGGCAGCTGCTCTCGCTGTAGGACTGACCAACCGCTCCTCCTCCCCTGTAAGAATGAATGGAAAAACTGAATGGGGAGAGACTGCAGCCCCAGGCGCACCTGAGTGATAATCTCTCCTCTGTAAAGGCAGCCGAGAGGCTTTGTGGGGTGAGATACACCAGCAGCAGTCAACACCATCGCTCAAAGATACAGTGCAGATTAGCATGTTAATGCCGTACTTGGACCCTCTAACAAATTAAGGAACTAACAGGCTTGGGTTGCCATATTTAGAATCTGGACTCTAGACGGGACGGCATCAAGCACTGGAAATGTAATCGTAAATAGTAAGTTGTTGGCCCTTTGGCTGCTGATTTGTCCCGAACTACTAGTCTATACTTGTGCCTTCAAGTTTTGAAACCGGTGATAACATTGACTGGTTGGGACTACAGACCAGGCCGTGGTTTTTTCCTGCCTTTACCTGCCTTAACACCTTGAAATCTACTGACTCATGTATGGGGCAGTCAATTTCAGCTGCTGTATTCAAACCTGTGAAACTTTAGGCCTGTTGTGAGATCAGCAGTGAGATCCCAAGGTTTCCAACGATCCCAAACATGTCCTTCTGAATCACAGGAAAATGTATTTTAAAAAATGTAAAAAAAGATCTAGATATTTAACATTTGATGAAAGCTGTGGCCACAAAAACGTGACATTCTGGGCTTGGATATTTCTCCTTAATATCAGTGATGTAGCTTCAGTGAAGCCCTGGAACCAGCACAGAATATGAATCTAACATTGTACTACAATACGAAAAACACTGACTTTGAATCTGCTTGAAGGAAAACTGAAGTGCAAATTAGAGTTTATGGGATTAATACCTATATTGATGGTGCTGCTTCACAAATTTCGGGCTTGAGGGTAAAGAAATAAAAATAAAGAAATGCTCTCACTGTAAGGAGTCGCCAGAGCCTCGAGTCGCTGTGTCCTCAGCTGGCTGTCGCCGGTTTGTTGCCGTCCATTTTGGATAAATGAATTTCCTGCATGTGGAGAAGACCTTGAGCGAGGCGGCCCATGTTAGGCAGCGTAAGCGGTCAGCGGTGTTTATGAGCGTGGGCTGATGGGTACTGGAGTGGATGCCTGCGTCAGAGGTGACCTTCAGTCTCTCCATCGGCTTCACTTCCTCCGATCGGAGACGAGTGATTGGTTAGACCCAAGCCGGTTGCCCGCCGACAAAATAGCGGCTTTGTGTCTGCGGAGAATTTTAATCACATCCTCTTTATTCATGCTAAATGAGCTCTGCAAAAAAGGTTTTGTCTCTACGAATGAATTAGCCTTGCACTGGAAATTGAAGAAGTATTTTTCTCACCCTGAAGATAATGGTTTCTTTTGTGGTAAAATTTTGCTCTGCTGGTGAATCGGTCTCGCCTCCCGCCTGATGTTTTTATCTCTGCAAAAGGACGAAGACAATAAGATTCATAGTCTTTTTCAGTGATTCGATTCTGAATTTGCTGTGACCCCCCCCAATCTTGACAGTCAGGTAGCTGCAGTGATATTCCAATTGGATGGTTAGGAGTGCCCTCTATCGGTTCCCTTTGGTAAAGCAACCTGACGTTGCTCAATTATTAACCCCCCGGCAAATAATGCGGGTTGATATAGTCATCAGTGCAGTTGTCCGTCCATAGGGGACAGTAATTGGATCGTGCCATGCGTTAACTCCAGAATTCGTGTGTGAAGTCAATTGATACTATTGGAGTTTACAACAGAATAGATGGGCGTATCCAACTTTCTTTGATCCCTTGCTCTCTCTGGGTAAACAGAAAGAAAAACACTAAAATATCATTCCACATCTCAATGTCTCTATAACTTATGGATAGCGTTGGCGGTTCCATACTGTGCTCTTGCACCTAATTAAATTAAAATAATTAAAATAACATTTTTGTAAATGAAATTATTTTTTGAGTTTGGTCCTTGATCACCTGACATTCAGACAGGGCTTATTTTGTTTTGCTGGGCGTTGAGCTTTTGACCTTTCTATTAGGTGAATGGAAGGCTGGAGTTGTCATGGTAACAAGGTGATGCTCATAGATCCAGTAGAGAAGTTTGCCCTGAGCGTTCTCCTGCGTGTGCGTGTGCGTGTGTGTGTGGACTTGAGACAAAGGATGATTGTGACCTATGACCTTCTGATGAGAATTCAGTGGAGTACTGCTCTGAAAAACATCAGTCTTACTGAATATTCCAGCCATAAATTTAGACTTGAATCAGTTTTATCCTACTTTTTTGTCCGAATAATACCATGAGTTACTTTACTGTAAACATTTCACTGTGGGCTGCAGCAGTTTCCTGCAAGACTCATTGTGCAAATAGTAACTTTAAACTAATAATCTCTGTTAGGGGGGGATGCATAATGTTTGGTGTCAGTTTTACACTGACTATATGATGGAATTGTCTTATTTTGACTGGAGATTTTCCCTTAAAAATTGGATTTATTCCTGCAGTGTGCCAAATATTATTCTGCGGCCTTGACCCTGAATAAGAGTCTGAAGTCCCTCGTGAGACTCTGTGTTTTTACGGTTCGCGGGCGACAGATGCCTCTACAGCTGGAGGTGAACAGAAGGTGTGGTCTGAGCCCCACTGTTAGCCAGCTAATCCCTCCCCAAATATATCTGAATGGAAAAAGTCTTAATGAACTGGTTCCCAGCTGCTTGGTTCGAGTTAATGAGAATCTCCTCGCAGTAAAGTGCTTTAAATAGGGAGGCCGGACTCCAGCGCCAGGAAAACTCCGCCCACCCCCCAGAACATGTACAGGTCACTGTGTCGCCGTGGAGACGCTCCAGGAGATCATGTCAGGTGTAGCGCATGCGGAGAGCTCGGCTAATTTTACCTGCTGTTAATATGATGAGGCGTAGCAGGCTGGTCACTAATCTTAGAAAGCTACAGCCGGTGCTGCTAATTTTGGTTGCTGGAACTTTGACTAATTTGCTCGATTTAAGCAGTTGTTCAGTCTGTCAGTTTTAGCAGCTGATACAGAGATGGTGTTCAGAGATGGTGCTTCAGTGCGCTCTGTGTTCAGAGATGGTGCTTCAGTGTGCTCTGTGTTCAGAGATGTACGTGCTTCTGCACACGCTACTAAAGGTGTTTTAAGTGGGAAGTTTGTCAGAGACGCTGCTGTCTGATGCTTTTATTTGTCAGGACAGGAATGAACGCACTGCCAAGCCAAAAATATTTTGTTAACCGTCTTTAGCTCCAATGTCGGTGCACATTCATTGTGGCATAGTTTCAACAATCTTATGCAATGTTGCCACATTTCTTTCCACCCGGGGTTGCGTTCATTTCGGGCGAATGATAAGAGTGACAGACCGGTCCATAAAGCTCTCTCCAGCACATCCCAAAGACTTTCAGCTGGTGAAGATCAGGACTCAGAGGCAGCTAATTTGTGTGTGAAAATGACTCCTCCTGCTGACTGAACCACTCTGTCACAAGCCCGGTGAATCTTGGCACTGTCATTCTGGAACTTAAATCATCTTCTGACTCCATTATATTACTGCATAACATTACTAAACCTTGATCTGATCAAATGAAGCAACCTCAGATGATAACACTACCTCAAGAGGCTTATGCAGTAGTGACGGGTGCATCGCTTCATGGGCTTTAGGCCACTGATTTTGAGCTGTGTGCGGATGTCTGTCTAGGGGTCATGTGGCCCCTTGTGGACCTGGGTGGGTCATGACCTGACACTGTAAAAAGAGGACTCATGCAAACACAAAGTTTGAATTAGAATTAAGTTTGAGCCACGTAACTATGTGTGGCTCTGTATTAAAGCAATGTAAAAACTTGCTCACGAGGTAGGCCTTTATCTCATAGTGAAAGCAGCAGTAAGTACAGTATGTTAGTAAGTTGATAGTGATGCAATGACTCCAATGTGGTTCATGCAACATGGATTGGAATCCACCAATGAACCCTGACCCAGAACCCAGAACCCTGTCTCTGTTTGACGTGTGTTGCTTTTAAGTTGTATGTGAACGAGTTGAGCACGTCAAACATCCTACGTCTGTTCAAATATGTCCGATATGTTCTCGTGGAAGGCAAGCGCACATTTCATGCCTGGTGTTCAAGGCATCCCGCGGTTTTGTGGTAGTTTGTGGGAGTGCTGTGATATCGTTTCCTGTCTTTAGTGGGAGTGCTGTGAAGTCATTCCCTGTATGTTCTGCAGGTTCCTCTTACAGTGCCTGGAAGACCTTGATGCCAGCCTCCGCAAGCTCAACTCCCGCCTGTTTGTCATCCGGGGTCAGCCTGCCAATGTCTTCCCGCGCCTTTTTAAGGTGAGCGCACACCTCCCTCTACCATGCAGCTTCTGTACAATATTAGGACACTTTCTCCCATTCGCTGCTTTTCTCTTTTTATGCACAAACAGTTTTATAAATGAAGCCCTTTAGCTATGCCCATTGGAGGGTGGAAGGAAATCATGAGATGATGTAGGAATCCAAAAAATACTCCCCCCCCCCCCCCCAAAGAATGCTCTGGCGTGCCCTTCTGGAACCTTCCATGGGAGGCCACTCTCTCCTCTGTGGAGTATTGTCCTTATGGAAGGAAAGCCCCCATCACCCTCCCAGGTCAAGTGTAAAACTTGTTTCCTCTCCCCTTAGGAGTGGAAGATCTCCCGTCTCACGTTTGAGTACGACTCCGAGCCTTTCGGGAAAGAGAGGGACGCTGCCATCAAGAAGCTGGCGAAGGAGGCCGGCGTGGAGGTTTGTGTGAAAACCTCACACACCCTCTACGACCTGGACAGGTGTGTCAGATGCCTACAATGCAAACCTTCTGGCCCGGGCACACCCCTAAACTGTAATGAGGTGTTCCATAGCATTTTCAAGTAATATTGTGGGGTGCTACTAGCCATATTTAGTTTTTGATTTAGTTTTTCTGTGCAGTATTCCGTCACTGCCAAAAAATATAGTTCTGCATTAGGACAATTTCTTCTTAAAAGTACAATTCCTACAATTTTTTTTTTCATCAGCTTTTATCGGTTACTTTATTGCTTTAAAAAGTAAAAACCCGATAGTGAGGCTATAATTTGACTCCTGCCGAGAAAATGGTAACTGTCGTGTGTTCAATACTCAGAAAGTTGGCTGTTACATTACTCCTTGGGGGGCTTGTCGTCTCCAGGGTGATAGAGCTGAACGGGGGTCAGCCCCCCCTCACATACAAGCGTTTCCAGAGCCTGATCAGTCGTCTGGACCCCCCCGAGCCCCCCGTGGAGCCACTCTCTGCCGCCTTCATGGGGCGTTGTGTCACCCCCATCTCTGACGACCACGCGGAAAAGTACGGCGTGCCGTCGCTCGAGGAACTAGGTAAGGCTTGTATTCTCAGGGTTACGCTTTTAGCCACAATTCACTGGTGATTCTGTGTGATTCAATGCAGTTTTCTTAATTGGCATGAATGGTGAAGAACTGTTCGTTGCCAAAGGAGGTCAATCAACAATGGTCATCAGTCAATATTTCGTAAAAGAAGATGGAATATTATTACTCGATGTTTTATGCTCACTTTATAACTCTATTCTCCCTCTCTCTCTCGCTTAATGATCCTCTCAATCACTCTTGCAAGCACGTTCACTTGTTGAATTACATTATACCGGCTCAGATTTCAGGAGCTTTACGCCGATTTACCCCCGATTCGCCCCTAGTGAAAATCAAAAGAGAAATCTGAATCATACTTGTGTTCGGCACTGATGATCGGCACGGAATATCTGGTAATGAGCTGTTTAGAGATCAAATCTTAACTGTCACGAACTGCTCACAGTCCAATGGGGCCGTTCCAATAATTTTCTGTATGGTACACTGCCTGTTCAAAAAAAGTCACCGTTTGGAATTAAAGCAACAAATGCTGTGATTGGATCATTATTGCCGCGGTTAATGTGTTTTGGCTAGCAAGAATTATTTAAAGCCTAACTGGCGAGGCGTGTAGCTTCTCATTTCCTTTAAAATTATGTGAATTGATGTGTCCCTTGGAGGCGGAAAAGGGGCAAATTATTGACCTGCATCAAGTATGAGAAATGATTTTCACACCTGAACTGGTCACCTCAGAGGACTGAACTTTATCGCACTGATGTGCAGGAGACTGCGGAGTGATTCAACTATCCCATCGTCAATACACGTTGTTATTGAACATATTGAATTTGCTTTGTAATCAAAGCTACAGGGTTCCAACTGAATATTTGAGTTTTTTTTTTTTTTTTTGGACAGGCAGTGGAGTTAAAATCTGGATGTGATGTCTGTACTCGCTGTAGGCTACGCATTTGAAGAGAGACCCGTGAACTGCAGTATTTCTGCAGACAGATGCGGCATTTCTTGCTTTTACTCTGGAGTAATGCCCACTTTTACCATAATCCTGGGATATTTATGTTCCCTGCTTGGGGTATAAAAGCTGACGGTGTCACACTGCAACGATCAACCTGTTGAAGCTAGCTATAGTGTTGCTGCCAAAAGATATACAAACTGCTAGTTAAATTCTCACCTCCAGTTCTCATTGAGGTACAGAAAAACTGTTGCCCACATCTCCCCAACCACTTCCTGATTGACATTATCTTGGTCTTCTGCTTTTCTTTTGTGGCTGATAATTCCAGCACGAACTGAAGCCAGGCTGTTCTACCGCCGCGTGTGTAAATATTTGCCTCCTACCTCCCCGTTATTATGTGAGTTGTTTCATTCAGTAGCTCCCTCGGGCAAGATAATCTTTTTGTGTGTGATGGACTTTGAGTTTCTATACATGCACTGTGAGTTTACTTAGGATTTGAGAAAAAAGGACTTCAGGAAAGTTTCTCCTTCCGTTCAGACCATAACCAACTTCAAAATCAGTTAGGATCTCCTGTAATCGAGCCGGCCATTATCACGACACTTTTATCTGCAGCGTCCTCCTCCATCTTTGGTGTTGCTTTGCCGGGAATGCCGGGCATTGCGTGTCCCCTTAATTTTGGCCTTTCCGCTGTGCTTAGGGTTCGACACAGAAGGCCTGCCCTCGGCGGTGTGGCCGGGAGGGGAGATGGAGGCGCTGACCCGAATCGAGAGACACCTGGAGAGGAAGGTGAGGCGTCTTCCTCAGGAACATGGAGTCACGAGGAACGGAGTCAGCGCTGTGGAGCAGCTTTAAGGAGGAGCCAGGGCCCAATTTATCAGTTTCCTGTGTTTTTCTATGTTACATATTTGGGCTTACTAAAGATGGAACCATATTACTCCCTCAAAAAAATAAAAAATTAGCCCAGATTATTACTATCAGGATCTGCAAAAGGATTTCACCTGAGGATATTGCAGTTGGCTGAAGTATAATTGAAAATAAACTGCTTCCATAGCTTTTGCTGCAGACGGGCAGCCTCACCAAACTGACAGACTGGTCTATTTGCGTTGACCTTGACTGTGTTTGCATAATATTTGGAGTGTGTTTAATATTGCTGAAAAATTCCAGTTCTGTTTCAGCAGGCTACAGAATTGTGACTCAGTGGTTTGGCTGGGAGAAAACAAATATTTTCAGAAATGATTTTTGACTGTACAGGTACCTGCAGAAATCGCCATTTAGTGATGCATACAATATCCCTTCCAGCTGAGCGGGTCCCGCAGGCAGTCATTCCCGACCTCAGTCCTGGGGATCTGCTGTGCATGCTGGGATTTTTCCTCCTGACAGAATTACAGTCCCAGAATTTTACTCCTTATATGGATGCTTTTCATAGTAAATTTAATTATTTATTGTCTTAAACAGAAAGTCAGAAATGGGCGTGAATAATGAAAATCATATGTTTGCATGTGTACAGTAAGCACATTCTGCATATTTTGCTTTTAAAAAGGCTTGCGCTTCGTTGAATGCTGAACATGTAGTCTTCTGTAACCCTGATTTATTTTTCCCGTTAAGATCTCAGAAGAACATTTTGAAATTAAACACCAATGTTGAGAAACCCTAATCAGCAGCTTATTGATAAGTTAAAAAGTGTCATTTTTGTGTTAGAAATGACAAAATAAACACAAGTTGCAGACTGTGCTTTTAATGTTCATGAAATACATGGTTGTTGTCATATTGTGGTGAAGAGGGTAAAAAAATCCCTGGAAACATGAGGTGCTGTCAATTCTGAAAAATTTACTGCTCGTCAAAATTCTGGGATGGCAATTTTGGTTGGGCCAAAAACCGACACACTATGGACGTCAGCGCTGAGTTTGAGAACTGCCGCCTGAATCGACAGCAGAATTCTGTTAGAAGATTTTAAGATTGAAATCCTGTGTCATGACCATTGCTCCGTTGCTGTGGCGTTACATGGTTGCTGGTGTTTGACCAAGTCCCTGTATTTGTCAGGCCTGGGTGGCAAACTTCGAGAGGCCCAGAATGAACGCCAACTCTCTCCTCGCCAGCCCCACCGGGCTCAGCCCCTACCTCCGCTTCGGCTGTCTGTCCTGCCGCCTCTTCTACGCCAAACTCACCGACCTCTACCGCAAGGTTAGCCTCTCAACCCTCCCTGCTGGGGTTTACTGTAAACATTTCACATTTTTCCGTCCAGCGGGAGTTTGGTCAGATGTGGGATGTGTCTCATGCGATGTCCATACTGATGCAGCGTAGTTTCTTCAGTTGGGCCTTTGGTCGTATACCGCTCTCCATTTCAGGGTAAGAATATAGTTGCACGACTGTCTGGTCCAACGATCGAGATGAGTGAATAACTAAAATGTCTACTCCTAGAAATTCTACTGTTCTGGAGCTAAATAAATGCTTGAATTAGGGGACAGCTCAGCATTCAGAGTAATTCAACCAGGATGTACCTTACAGCTGCAGGGCAACAGCCCGTGGAATCCGACATCTTCGCAAAGCCGGAAATTTCTAACTCTGGAATTTTCTCAAATTACTGTGCTTCACATTCTGATGAAAAAAAAAACCGTTTAGTATGTAGTATGCTGACTCGCAATAAATGCCTGCCGTCTTAACCTCACAAACCTCCCTACAGCCGTGTGAATTTCATGGTGAGGAAACTTCACAATTGTCAGATGCCAAAAGGCGATGACCGTGGCTGGAAGGTTGGTTTCGGATGAGTTTTGGTGAGTTATGTTGAGAGGATATTACTGCTTTTGTTTTTCCTCAGGTGAAGAAGAACAGCTCGCCTCCCCTCTCGCTCTACGGTCAGCTCCTCTGGCGCGAGTTCTTCTACACGGCCGCCACTACCAACCCGCGCTTCGACAAGATGGAGGGCAACCCCATCTGCGTGCGCATCCCTTGGGACCGTAACCCTGAGGCACTGGCTAAGTGGGCGGAGGCAAAGACAGGGTTCCCTTGGATTGACGCCATCATGACCCAGTTGCGGCAGGAAGGCTGGATCCACCACCTGGCCCGGCATGCGGTCGCCTGCTTCCTGACCCGGGGGGACCTGTGGATCAGCTGGGAAGAGGGGATGAAGGTGAGTGCGGGATCATGGGAAGGGTTTGGCCTCCAGTGGTAGGGACAGGCCAGAAGCTTAGAGCTGGCAGTCACTGTAATGATGTACGTCCTGAGACATATTTGAAAATGCAGGGTCTCGCAACTGTCCACAAGTTCTTGCCTCTTAAATGAGTAAACCACATTTGGTCTTGTGTAGATGAGCGAGAACATCTGTGGACAGTCTCGCCTCAATTTTCAATGAGGAGTGCATTATTGTAATCGTTGGTATCCACTCTTACGCAAGGCTTCTTCAACAGAATTCCACCCAAACCTTAGTCGATGGCCATGTTGGAGAGCGTGAAAGAACTCATGAGTTATTCAAAATTCAGGAGTCTATCCCTCACCAGACCAAATGTGAGACCCCTAGATCTTGAACATGCCCCTTGTCTCACTGCGAGGGCCATTGTAGTTGGCTCCATGTTAGTCATCGGGACCACAACCTCCACCCAAGTCAATAGAAACTTTGACCCGTAGTCGATACATTTTTCCCTTCAAGAAGCTGCGCCCTTAGTATGTGTTTTTAATAATGACTCCACTGATCATTTACCAGATCAGTCATTAAGGTGGCGTTAACTTGTCGCCTGTCATCGTCTATCGTCCGTAAACCATTTGACCTCTTAACCTTTAGGGGTCACAAGTATTGATGGAATTTGACATGAGTCCATTTGCAACGTCTTAAGCACGTTATCTGCTTTGAGTTTGTATTGCAGACCCCCACACCCTAAAGTGGGCGTGTCAAGGTGATCATATTGAAGTTGTCCATTTTGAACCTTTTTAAAATGGACAAAAAGCTGAAACTTGGTGTGTAAGCAGATTTGATGATTTAAAAAAAAAAAAATGTCTGTTTTGTGGCCTCTGACATTCCCATACTCATAGACATGTGTTTGAAGGACTCGAAACCTCTAGCGGTCACAAGTATTCATCAAATTTTATGAAACCTAAGGACATAAAATACTTTGGTATTTGCTTTCGGCCTTGTACTCCACTCCCAAATGGGCGTGGCAGGGTTGCAGACCAGTTGCGTTTCAGTTTCACACCTCTAGTTTATCTTTATTTCTTCGATGTCACCCTGGTGGCGATTGGGAAGTTTGCGTGACCTTACGGCAAAAGGGAAAGGCTTTGTTTTTCTCCTGATGGCTGGAGTCATCTGTGTGAAAGTGGCGTAACCCCTGCAGGTGTTCGAGGAGCTGCTGCTGGACGCGGACTGGAGCGTTAACGCCGGCAGCTGGATGTGGCTCTCCTGCAGCAGCTTCTTCCAGCAGTTCTTCCACTGCTACTGTCCGGTGGGCTTCGGTCGGCGCACCGACCCCAACGGCGACTTCATCAGGTCCGTTTCTACCTCCCTTCCAACCCTAACCCCCCCCACCCCACTCCGAGCGGCCAATCAACTCACAGGATCTCTGCCTCTTGCGTCCAATGGGCAGCTCGCCCATGTAGCCACTAAGTTTGATCTGATTGGGTCCCAGATGTTTCTGACAAGGAAGGCCATTGGCCATTAGATGGGACACCTTTGTCAATGAGCAAGGAGGGGAAATTGCGAATTTTTTTGCCTCCGAAACAGGGTTGTAAACTGAATAATTTTGGGCCAAGCATGCTAGAAAAGTCCTGTTTCCTTAGCAGTGCAGGAGTTCTTCGGTTTTTTTTCTTGCGTGGCAATTCAGTAAATAGTTTATTGTTTTTTTAAGAAATGCTTAGAAAAATATTCAGGCTGTCGCCTTGATGGTGAGGTTTTCTTCGTTTATTATTATGTATGTTTGTTGAACGGAGAGTAACCCAATATTTTCTGCAGTAATATTAATCTTAACAGTAATATTATCAGTCGTAATATTTTTTTCAGTATTAATATTACAATTCATAATTTTTAGTTTTGTGGTCAGGCAATAATTATCACTCAGAATGTTACGGGTCCTGTCGGGATTTTCATTTTTTTGCCTTACCTAAACTGGCAGAAGACAAGCTTTTTTCTTTTTTTTAAGAAAAATGAGAGAGCATTGATAGAGAGTTTAAGCACTGATCCATTTCCCTTGCCTATAACTGTAGTTTTTTTTAATAATGTAACTGTAATTCATACTTCTGGCCTTACAGACGTGGATCTACTCTGTGATTCCTCATTTTGATTTGTATTTCAGTAATAACAGGGATCGCAAGAATTATTTCAGATTTCATCCATTTTAGGAAGTTCTGATTAGGCAGGGCATTAAACTAGCCCCTATCATTTCACTGAAATGGGCCCCCTGCTTTTACAAGGGTCGTTGTTCCATGGTTGAGAGTTCCTGCTGAAAGGAGCTTAAGTAGGTTTATGATGTGTTTTTGACACCGAGCTGGTCTGTCTGCACAGTCAGCTGGTCCATCAGTTGGACTTCCAGCTCATCCTGCCCAGCAGGAGGCCTTTAACACACCTGCCAAGCCCAGGTAAAAGTGCCCAAAAAGCGGCCTGGACCATCTTAAACCGGCTTTGCTCCACAGTTGGTCTTGGCTGGAAATTTTCAGCAGGGTCGGTTTTAGAGTGGAACCTGACTGGTTTTTAGCGTTATCATCTGCGTACCTTTTACCTCCCAAACTCCCAACTGGCCTCCAAGAAACGGCGTCCTAGGCTTTTGTATGCCGGGGTCGTGGTAAGGGGGGTTAGTGGGCCGCGTTGCGGGGTCGGACTCGTTTTTGGGGGGGGGCGCCTGGCTCTCTTCCTCAGGGCAGCCGCTGACCCAAAGGGGCTTCAGGAAAGATGGGGAGAGAGAAAGACTGGGAGCCCCTCAGATCCTTACTGGTAAGTGCAGCTTTAAACCTTCGCAGCTGAAGTCTCACAGAGGGAGAGCCACGTTAGAGCCAGACTACCACTCCGCTATTTTGTTTTGTCTCCATCCACTTACATACGTAGTGTCTGTGACGTGTTTTTCATTTTATTGTTTTGGTGTTGACTCATAACTTTATCTTTAGGGCCATATGTTTTATCATTTGTTTAGTATCTCGTAAAGGTAGTGATGGTTTTACGTTTGATTTTCATGAGAATTTCTGTGAACTTGGGGCCCTCAGGTTTTAATTGTGTTTGGTGGGTCATGAAATAATGTGTAGCCGTCGTTTGTCTGTCTGCTGCAAGAGTTTATTCGCGAAACGATTCTTTGTTTCTTCGCTGTGTGAATGTGATTTTTTTTGTTTGTTTATGTGGCAGCGATCAGGCAGTGTTGTTTTCTGGTCTTTGTTCTGGTTTGGGTTCTGGGTGAAAAGTTCAGCTTTCCTTCAGCCCGCTGTAAATTGCGATTGATTGCTTTTAAGACGAAAGCCATTCTCAGCCAAAGCGCCCAGGGGCCTGATAGCTGTGAATCGGGTGGAAGCGTGTTTTGAGGCGCGACGCGGCGGCCTGCACTTGGAGTTGGCAGCGTTCTCATTTCATCAAAAGGGATTTGAACCGCTTGGTTGAGGAAGTGCCGACCCGGGCTGTGTTCAATGGACAGAGCTCCATGGAGCGTTGAGCAGAGGAGGCTGATGGAAGGTGTAGTCCAGTGTCGACGTTGAAACTAAACGTGTAAGGGGCTCTGGACTTCACTTCCCATCAGGCCGTTTTGCTCAGCGCTTCGTGGCACTCTACCTGTTCACTGCAGCCCTGCCTCTTCAAGGGAAATAAAACTCTAGCCCTCTGACTATGACTGCACTTAGTTTGAGGATGTCCTTCTAGACTGCAGATGCCCAGTAAAGGAAAGTAAGTGTGGAAAACTAGCATTTTAGGGAGATATCCATTGCTTTTCACATACAGCAGTGTGTCCTCATCATTCAGTCTTCCCCCTGCTTTCTCCTTGAGAACTTGAGTGGGCAGGGTGCGAGCCGTCCTGGCGAAATGGTTGCTGTCCCTTTTGGCAAAACGAGGGGCCAGCCAATCACAGTCTGCAGATTACCGGGTTGCCTGTTCCGCAGTTACCAGGTTTCTCTGCTTTGGCTTGGGATCACTGTCGTCTCAAAAGCGACCAATGGCAGTGTAAGGGGTGGGGAGTGGACCTGAACCTCTTATCCAGCCCGTCACTTGGGAGGGGAGAGTTCGGGAGGGGCGGGGTTTGGGGACTGGGGAGCGGGGTCACTGCCTCTTCTTTCTAACGCGTGTTATAGTAGGAATCTCTGTAGCCCTCAAAGCGAGCGGGACCGCGAAGTTAAAAAGTGCGTCTGTCAGCGGCAGCTACCTACATCCTCAGTCCGGCTCTGGTAAGGTGGACCAACTAGGTAGGTGGCCTTTCCCTGTCCAGGAAATTGACAAAGAAAAGGAACAAAAAAATGACGGAAAACGAGGACATGTCCAAATCTGAGATTGTGTTGCTCCGCCCCTTACTGTCACTCAACTTCGGTTGTGAGCTCTCATTGGCTGGTTGAGTTGGTCTGTGTGAACCTTCAGTGGGAGGTCCTTGTGTAATCTGCCTGTTGCCTGTTCTTCTGGTTTGTACATTTCTACTATGCCAGACTCAGTGCTCAGATACTCACTCAAAATGGCACTCTAGGAAAAAATGCATGCAAAGAAAATTGGAGATTGAATACATCTTCTTAACTTATTATCTAGAACTGGAGTGGAGGCACCTAGTTCATCTGCATTGGTCATTCTGCATCCATAACTTTCACTGTTGAAGCACTGAATGCTACTAGACAAATAGAATGGTTAGTGACCATCCTCAGATTGTGGCCTAGTACCATCGCAGTCCATCTAGCCAGCCTGCTGTGCAGCAGTGTACCCTCATAAACCACATGTAGCCTGTGCAGTCTGTGGTTTCTGAACCTGAGCAAGGCTATGAGCTGAGCATTGTGGTCAGTTTTTATTGCAGGGCCATAATGCTAACCCCCTCTCCATACTTCTTAACAATCATTTTGTTGAATATTATCATTGAATAACCTCTTCACAATAATGATGACTTTGATGGGTACATGTTGGAATAAGTAGATTTGTGATATTCTGTTTAAAAGAACAGACCTTTCATATGTGTTTCATCAAGAATTAATATCATAATAGCTAACTACAAAAATCAATTCAACTGCCACCATGCTTGGCAAGTGTAAAAGCCCATTCAGTCAAAAAATTATTTGATTCTACAAGTTGGCGAAGGCAGAAAAAAAAATCAGCAATTTTGCCGATGTAAAAGTCTTCGGCAATAATGAACATTTGGCAGCATCGTACTTGATAATGACCATTGATTTTCTGTTGATGTGTTGCCTTTTTTTTTTTTTTTAACATTGTGTTACTTGCTATCACTATGTCGGTCTGTAGAAGTTAAAATGACTGTGAAGGCTAGTTGCATTTTAAAAAAAGAAGAAAACCAATGTTTTGACTAATAAAACTATTATTCTAACTACTTTGTTAGTAATTATTATATTAACGCTTTATAAATTTCTTCTGTCTAATTTGGCAAGTTTCACTGTCTCTACCAAAACGATCTTAACCAGAATACTTTCTAGAGTGTGCACATCGCTAATCGTTATCTTTGCTCCGATTCTTCAGCTACTTCTTGCTTTTGGTTCATTCACGGCACTGTAAACTCACAATACTCCTTTTACAACCAAATCTTCCCGCCTTTATCAGAGTGTGAGATGCTCAGGAGAAAATTTAATTTCACATCCAAAAAGGGACAGGCAAATGCTCAGTATTTTATCCTTGTTTCCTGCACTTGTTAAGTTTGTAAAGTCATGTACCGGACCTAATCTTTGGATTTTTTCCTCTGCTATTTTGAGAAGTTCTTCTCTCCAGCTGGGCTGCTGTCATTTCTTCTTCTTTAGTATTCATTATGGTTCTTGTGGTTTAATCTCTCCCTGTGCTTGCAGACGATATTTACCTGTTCTCAGAGGTTTCCCAGCCAAATACATCTACGACCCCTGGAACGCCCCCGATTCGGTGCAGGCCGCAGCCAAGTGTATTATCGGGGTACATTACCCCAAGCCCATAGTGAACCACGCCGAGGCCAGTCGACTCAACATTGAGAGGATGAAGCAGATTTACCAGCAGTTGTCCCGGTATCGGGGATTGGGTGAGAACACGGGTCCTCACACCTGAAATGCACTTCGTCCTGAACACTGGCAGCAGGATGCTCTTCTCCGTGGCCTTGTCACTTAGGTGTTGTCTGTCTCAAACAGGTTTGCTGGCCTCTGTGCCGACCAATCACAATGGGAACGGCAACGGAGGCATGATGGCGTACTCTCCCGGGGAGCAACAGACTGGGACTCCAGCAGCAGCTGGTGTGTATTTCACATGTCACACTGACACGTCACACACTGTCATAACCACCTACATACAGCGCCCTCCGTAATTATTGGCACCACTGGTTATGTGTTCTTTAGCTTCTAATAAATCCAGTTTTTCTCAAAATAATATAGGACCAAGATGAAAAAAAGGGGAAAATCCAACCTTTAATTCAAGTGCATTTTTTCTGTAAATCCCACATGAAGAAATAATTCTTTTACATCAAATCATGTGTGCCACAATTATTAGCACGCCTGATTTTAATACTTTGTACAACTCCCTTTTGCCAACAAAACAGCACCTAATCTTCTCCTATAATGTTTCACAAGATGGGAGAATACAGAAAGAGGGATCTTTGACCATTCCTCTTTGCACAATCTCTCTAAATCATCCAGCGACCTGGGTCCTCTCCTCTGCACTCTCCTCTTCAGCTCAATCCACAGGTTTTCAATGGGGTTGAGGTCTACGGACTGAGATGGCCATGGGAGGAGCTTGATTCTGTGTCTAGTGAACCATTTCTGTGTAGATTTAGCCACACGTTTAGGGTCATTATCTTGCTGAAAGACCCAGTGACGACCCATCTTCAGCTTTCGGGCAGAGGCCACCAGATTTTGATTCAAAATGTCCTGGTATTTCAAAGCGTTCATGATGCCATGCACCCTAACAAGGTTCCCAGGGCCTCAGGAACAGAAACAGGCCCACAGCATCACCAATCCTCCCCCATACTTCACAGTGGGCATGGGGTGCTTTTCTGCATACTCATCTTTTGTGTTCCGCCAGACCCACTTAGAGCTTTTTGGTAACAAACACACTATCTTGGTCTCATCTGACCAAAGCACACAGTCCCAGTTGAAGTCCCAGTACCGCTCAGCGAATCCAGACGTTAGCATTTATGATTGTGAGTCAGAAAAGGTTTTTTCCGTGCATGCCTCCCAAACAGCTTGTTGGCATGTAGATAGTGCCTGATGGTTGTTTTGGAGACTTTGTGACCCCAAGATGCTACCATTTGCAATTCTTTAACAGTGAGCTTTGGAGAACTTTTTATTTCTCTTATCATCCTCCTCACTGCGCGTGGTGGCAAAATAACCTGGCGTCCTCGTCCAGGCTTGTTTACCACTGTTCCAGTTGTTTCAAACTTCTTAATAATTCCTCTGACAGTAGATATGGGCAGGTGCAGGCGAGTGGCTATTTTCTTGTAGCCATTGCCTGACTTGTGAAGGTCGATACACATCTGCCGAACTTGAATGGTGTGTTCCTTGGTCTTTCCCATGTTGAAGAGTGGATAAGAGAAATGGCCTCTGTGTTACGTCATATTTATACCCCAGGGAAACAGGAGGTGATGATTTACAAATTAAATGTTCCTAGATACTCTGATCAACTTTGTAAACTACTGTAGAAATGACAGAAGTACTTCAATTCCGAGGAATTGTTAGGGGTGCCAATAATTGTAGAACAGGTGATTTTTATGAAAAATAATTATTTCTTAGTCAGGGATTTTTTTTTCCCCTTACAATTCACTTGAGTTGAAGGTTACATTTTTCTACAATTTTGAGTGTGAGAGTATGCTTCTGCTGTAAAAATAGAATTTATTTTACAGCTTTTAACACAACTTAACCAAGGGTGCCAATAATTATTGAGGGCGCTGTATCATGCAGTCTCGCTGCGTGTTGGATGCACTGCACAGTTCAAAAACCACCTGCATCTCATGGACGCACTGCAAAAATCACCTGGATATCAGAGGATCTCGGCACATATTGCAAAAACGCTGCTAAAACCTTGCAGATTACCCAATGGCCCTGCATAGTTCACAGATACTGCATATTGCACACACTCTGCCTAAACAAACTGCATATTACAAAAATGCTCAGCTGAAATGCCCTGCATATCACAAAATCACTACAAAGATGCACTGCATATTGCACAAACACACTGTACACTGCGCAAGCACTGCATATGACCACTACATTGCCCTTATTTATTTATTTATTTATTTATTTATTTAAAACCTCCGCAAGGGAGAGAACACACATATATAATTTATACAAGCAAATGACAAGTTATATTTATTTTACAGAATTTAAAATATTAAAATATTCACTTATGCCAAAGTTAGAGCATACAATGTAGCCACTAGAAGGCCTTCACAAAGCATTTGACCATAACACGCTCCACCGAGTCTGCCGCGCCGTATCCACCACTGAAGAGGAGACTCCTCAAGGAGTCCACAACCCCGTCCTCAGTGGTGGACACACCCCCACGCAGCCTCGGCAGAGATGTCCCGGACGAATAAGGAGTAGCACAAGGGGAATGACCATCACGCATGATGTTAGACATAAGGGTACCAGCACTCTGGCTGCCCTGAGCCAGATATTTAGACAGGAAGACTGTGTTAAAATTCTATTGTACTGGGATACCCTATTTCTAGATAGTATTTCAGACATCAGAGGGATACCAAGTGCCTTCAGCAGCTTACTATCATGGCTCCTTTTCGGGAGACCAAGAACGCTCTTAATGGTATCACTCTGAAATCTCTCTAGGATGCCTTGGACTTTGGCACAGATATTTAGTGTATGGCAACCAGAAAAAAGTACCGGACAGAGGTTTTCCAGAGGCAAACTTTGACCTCCTTCGAGAGCCCAGGGTAACCGAAACCATTAGTGAGACGGCTATACGCTCGTCGTCTCGCAGAGGACACCCTGTTATTCACATGGGCGGTAGACAACAGTCCACCAGTAAATAATACACCTAAAATTTCAATTTCGTCTGCGGTGGTAATTCTATCCGTGCTGAGACTCCAGGAAGGGCTATACCGCAGGGTGTTCTCTCCAAAGACTAAGCATTTAGTTTTAGAGAAACCGAAAACAAAATGCCATTTCTTGGAATAGTCTACACACGTATCAATTAAAAACTGCAGGCCAGGAACACTGGAAGCTAGGATGGTGACATCATCTGCATATGCAATATTATTAAACAGATAATTTGCTATTCTTACCCCACATGTACTTTTTGAAAGATCCTGCAGCAGATCATCTATGAACGTGGTAAAAAACTCGGGGGACAATAGACTGCCCTGACGAATGCTTCTTGTTACATTAAAAGTGCTACTTTCAGCACCATTCCACCTAACCACAGCCTTCAATCTAGAATACCATTCATATAAAAGCAGCCAATGAATGAAAGGTATCCTAGATATAAGTTTGTAAAATAGACCGTCATGCCACAAGCGGTCAAAACACTTCTGGGCATCCAAACTACATACATACACTGGACTACCCTTGTTGTTAAAATATTGCACTGTGTCATGTAAAAAGGAGCAAGCTTGGTCAGTCCCAAGACCCTTTCTAAAACCAAACAACTGGGTCCTGCTGCAGCTATTATTATCAGACATAAGAATTAATTCAAGGAGTTTAGAAAAGTTTGTGCTGATAGTGATAGGGCGATAATTACCTGGGCCATTAGGATTGAGGCCGGGCTTCTTCAATAGGAACAATAGTACCAATCAACATAACTAATGACATACCAGTCAAGCATAACCTTGAACAAATTGCTCAGGACACTGATAAGCTGGGCTGACAGGCCATACTGAAGATGTTCAGCCGTAACACCATCAATAACTGCAGATTTGCCACGTTTCAACGCCCTACTGCCCTTCGCTATTTGGTCATCAATGACCACACATTCAGAGTATACATCACATCGAGATTGGAATTTAGTTTTAACACTATTGCTAATCTCACACTGGCTGGGGTCCAGATCATAATCATCCTTCATTATTTCACTATAGTGGCATGAGATGTCGTCCGCGTTCAGATTACTTGAAGAATTGCTTCTCTCGGGCCGCTTTTTGAGCGTATTCGAAAACCTGGTTTTACATTTCCCTGCCCTTAATAGATTTTTCAGATCCTGAATGGGCCTATTGAACGTACTACGGAGACATACACGTGACGCCCTACGAAATTGATTCTTGGCAAATTTCCAGCAGTCAAATACCACCTCATCTCTGGGGCGGTCATTTGTCACCCAGAGATTCCACCAGAAACGTTTGATGTCCCTTGAATTACTAAGATCTGCACACCAGTACGCTTTGGGTCTATAAAAAAATTTCCGAGAACAACCAGCCTTGGATGCAGCTGTGTGGATGCGTTCATTTAGCTCATTAAATCTGCCATCCACAAACTGCTGTGCATGATCACGGTCCTCAAAATCAGAGGCATTAACAATGGGCAGACTGCCAAGTTTGGCACATAGGATACTATTATACTTGTCACATAACTCTGGCCGTTTCCAGCACAGACGGGTCCTAACCCTGTCTTTCTTAATTTCAGCCCCCTTAGGGTGACAGATAACGTTACAGACAAATCGGACCGGGAGATGGTCACTTACGTTTCCAGCATCAGGTTCAACAATTTTACAATCACAGCTGTCATTCGAGAACACATGGTCGATCCATGTGTAGACACCCCATTTAATACAAAAATAGGTATAGTTTACCAGACTGTTTACACATCAGATCAGAGGAGAACAAATCATTGGACGCTACAAAATCATAAAGTATCGTAGACTGTGGGGTAAAGCCCTTGGCCTTGTACCAGCGGCGACCTAACGCTGGAGCTTGGGGCAGCTGCACATTAAAATCCCCACACACCTTTACAGGGATATTTTTCCAGTCATCTAGACATGCTTGTAAAGCATCAAGACATTCAACATAGGCCAGCAGATTATCTGGCCAACTCTTTTCAAAAAACGGCATATATGCGCTGATAATCACCTGGCATGGGCTAACCCTGTCATTTAAAACTAAACCTACAAGGCGATCACTCGCACTTTCAATCTGTTGCCAGGTAAAACCTTTTAGCTTCCTACACACAACCGTCACGCCCCCAAACGGCTGACCACGGTAATTACCCTCCACATTGCTCATGCCGAATTTAGAAAAAACTTCAAATGAACCGGGGGCTAAACTAGCGTCTACAGCGGCCAGTGCCTCTGGTATCATTAACAGTTCATAAGGCTTAAGCCATGTTTCATTTAGACAGAGCACATCAGAGTTGCGTAGCCTACTGGCAATATAATCAACATTGGACTTAAAACCGTGATCGTTGAAGGTTTCACATCGTAGTTGGAGTTGGTTAGTATCGATGGTCACTGTATGCTGGGGACCAGCCATATCGCCCATCATATACGTCAGAGGTATCCCAGGAGTAGTGGCCTCGGTCCCATCGCTGTTCGGCTTGTGAGTAGTCCTGATAGTCGGATCTACCGCGGAATGTATTCAGTCTGTCATTGTAAGGCCGGAAGGAGTCCTGCCTATCGATGCGTTTTGAACAAAACATGTCTCACCTACCATTGTGGCTTGGCTGCCAGGGCTGGCTGTTACGCTGTCCACCTGCCGCCTGCAATTTGTTGGGCGAGTCACGAAAAGGCCGCACAATTACACCTTCAGGCCATAACGATTTATTGGCGACCTTACTGTATAAGTTACTCGACACGTCAAGGCGGAAGGACTTATACTCCGGCTTGTCCGCCAGGACTGAGACAGAAACGTCTATCTTAGGAACACCTAAGAATACAAGATGCCATATGATGTGGTCGACAGAATGCCTAGAGCTCACCTTCCCAAGGTAAATAGCCCTGGGAACTGCCACAGATTCGCTAGCTATTAACCGGAAAGATTCGTTGCGACCGCGATTCACCCCCCCTGCAGCACTAGGCAGGGCTGTTCGCGCGGCAGCAGTACGGGCTTTTTGCCTCCTTTTTTGACGCTGTTTCTTCCTTTGTCTTGGCGGAATCTGAAATCCATTCGCTTTCTCCATCTCGGCGCTAACCACAAACAGCTGGCCATTGCTGGAATTACCATCGTCTTGTGTGGCACACGAACGTACGATGGCATTAGATACGTGTGGTACTTCAGGCGTGTGATCTGCGTCCGAAAGCCCCTGCTCCTCAGGCTCGCTATCCGAGGAACTCCTCAGAGAAACTATCCATGTCAGCCTCATCAACCTCGGCAGGCCTAGATGACGACAACTTAACAACCAAGCATATCAGCTCCTCAACAGCCTTCTCCAGTTTATCAATACGATCACGTTGACTATTGATCTGCGTCAGGAGGTTACCATATTCCTCCTTGGAGTGTGCACCGTCCTGAGAGGCGCTCAGATTCGAATCTAGTTTGAAGAGTTTGTCTTAGTCCTTTGTCGGAGACTTGTTCACAAGACTGTAGCCTGACTGGAATATATCGTCAACAATCTTACACTTAGCTTGCCTGTTTATCAACTTTTTGTCCTTGTACTGCGCAAACTGATCAACTCAGAGTGAACATAGTCGCTTACGGATATCGTATAGAGGCGGTTGGGGCAATCTCGCGAGAGCGTCCTTTTAAATCGTTCATTGCATACTGGAACAAACTGCCAAGCGACTGTATGAATCTATCACCGAAGTCTGCAGCCTCAGCAGCTTGGACCGTTGGGTCAGTCAGGGTCATTGGTGGCCCCAATTGGCGGGGCTGGCGGCGACTTGACACCGGGGTTCGAGAACCGGGCATTGAAACACAATGAACACAACCACAGGTCACAATGGCGCCATTGTATATCCGAGGCTTCCGGGGTATGTGGACATGGGCCGTCCGGGATGCCTTCACACCGCATTGTTAAACTCAGACACTGTCCAAAAATAAAAAATCACAACAACAGCATTACATCAAATGGGAAATACCTAGATCTTGTATGGCATTTTGTACATATTTCCTTACAATTCAGCAGTACATATTTTATATCCTTATATGGACTGTGCATTCCACGCAGTGACTTACCCTTTTCCTGATTGCAGCGACAGGAGCAGCAGGAAGTTCGGTCACCAGTGCCAACGGTAGTGGCAGTATTTTGTTAAACTTTGACGGTGAGGATCAGTCAGGACCAAGCCGAGCGCAGCAACGCAGTGAGTATCGTCTCTGGGACAACATGCCTCACTCGCTGTGATTGCTCTGATTGTATGACCGCTCTACCTGCGCTACTGCTCTGCCTGATGTTCCACTCTATGTCTGCCTGCTCTGTCTGACTGCTCAGCCTCTCTGACTGCTGTATACTCTCCCCCCCCTCTGTCTTTCTGACCCCCCCCCCCCCCCGTGATTGCTCTATAATCCTCTGTTTCTCTCTGACTGCTCTGTACTCCCCGTTCTGTCTTTCTGACTGCTGCCTGGTTCTTTCTGAAAACTCCGTGTTCTCTTCTGTTATTATAATCACTCTCCATCTTCTTTCTGTCTTTCTGACTGCTCTACACTCCGCTCTTCATCGGACTTTCTGCTCTATACTCCCACCTGTATTTCTGAGTCTTCTATGCTCTCGCTCCATCTTTCTGACCGACACATCCTCCCATTTCTGTTTTTCTGACCGCTCTGTACTCCCCAACCCTCTTTTTATCACTGCTGTACATTTCCATTTTCTGACCACTCAATACTCCCCTCTATCTCTGTCCACAATGTACTTCCCTCTTTCTGTCTCACCACTCTATACCCCCTTCTTCATGTTCTTTCTGTTTTTCTGACTACTCAATACTTCCCTCTGTTTTTATAACTGCTCTACACTGCCCTTACTGTCTTTCTGATGGCTCCATTCTATCCTGTCTTTCTGACAGCTCTATTTATCACTCGCCGCGTGTTTAGCGCGAAGCGGGGGGTATAGTATTGGGCTCCGTCTGTCTGTACGCACGTACGTACTTCCGTCTATACAAACATAAAAATGTGGATATTTTAAGAACCGTGGACTAGATTCTTTTCATATTTGGTACCTAGGTTCATCCCAGTGGGGGAAAGGTACCACACAGTTTTGGTGACCTTCAGCTTCATTTAAAGGTCACAAAGCTCAAATTTGAATATCTTAAGAACTATTGACTAGATTCTTTTCGTAGTTGGTATCTAGGTTCATCCCAGTGGGGGAAAGGTACCATGCTGTTTTGGTGTCCTTCACCTTTATTTCAAGGTCACAAAGCATGAATTCCAATATCTTAAGAACTGTTGACTGGATTCTTTTCATGTTGGATACCTGTGACGACCCCCAAAATTCTGATGTTTCCTGGAGGTGACAGCTTGTCAAAATAAACATCGCCATGTCGATACTTCATCAACTTTCCAATTGGAAAATTGAACATTGCATATTAGAATTGCAGAAATAACAATGAAAAAGATCCGCAAAAGTCATGATAAAGCATATTAAATTTTGTTGACCTAATGTGTTGACTTTCTGAGTTTATTTTTACGAAATGTCTCTGTGATCGAGTGGCAGTCAGCCATTACAAATACACACGGTGGTCGTGTCGAAGTTAATTACAATTAAAAACAGTGATACATTTTTAGATCATTATCCCCCACCGCGCAATTAGCGATTACTGGGCTCCTTCCGTACGGACACATAAAATTGACGTGGCGGGTGATATTGCCATGTTAGTGGCAGACACTTGTCTATCCTGTCTTTCTGACCGCCCCATTCTATCCTTTTCTTTCTGACCGCTTTGTTCTATCCTGTCATTCTGGCTGCTCCATTCCGTCCTCTTTCTGACCGCTCTGTACTTTCTCCTCTCTCTGCCAGGCTTCCCCACAGTTTGCGATCCAGTGCACCAGTTCCAGCAGCCCAGCAGTGCACACGAGTTTGCTGTCCCACAATATCCAGGTACCACACTGCTGTCAACATTGCCTTGAACAACGCTGAACTCTGCACCTTAACGGTGCCATGTCTTACTCTGGAACTGAAATGCCAAGTCACTGCCATGATGGCGTTTTTGGTGAATGTTGAGATGGACGGGTGTGGCGATAGAGGGTGGAGACATGGGCGGAGTTGGGAGAAAGACGAGGTGATGTCATAGTGAGTGTGAGAGGGGGTCGGGAGGGATGACAGGGTGGCGTTACCACGGTGATGGGTGTGTCACTGTAGTTACCATGATGATGGACAGGAGTTTCTGTCGCTGCCCACACTGAGGGCTTTGTGTTGCAGGCCGCCTGAGTCACGCGGGAGGGAAGAGGGAGCTGGAGGCCGATCGCGAGCCCGGAGGAGCCGAGGACACGAGCAGCTCCGCACGCAAAATACAGCGACAGAGCGCGGAGGTGAGCCTGCAGGGGGCGACACTGTACTTTAGCAGAGAGCTGAGGTGAGCCGGGGCATCACCTGCTGGGAGCGACACTGTGCCTGAACAGAGCTGTATAGGACTGTGGAATCAGCAGGATGTTACTTCAACAGCTCTTACTCCAGCCTGTGCCCCAGATTTCGAAGAGCTGGAGTTAAACTTGCCACAGTTTTTCAGTTAAGAAATGTTTGCTGGGGTCTCTCCTGAAAGCAGGGCTTACCTTTGTAAGTAAGAGTAAACCAGGGTCTGGGTCACACCTCCTGACATCCCACTACATCAAAAGGTTTATGTGTGCTCACTGAAATGGGCCTGCATACCCACAATGCATCTGATATAGTCCTGTAGTCATCACAACGTTGCTTTTTCTTGTCTGTATCAATTTCACGGACTCAGATGACTCTTAATCCTGGCCTTAGAATCTCTGTCCAGATATGAATTTTATCTCAGACTTTTTTAAGCTGTGTTTGTGAAACTGGGTCTTTGGTTTGACTCATTGAAATGTATGTAAAAATGTTCTAATGAAGGGAACACAGTTGGCCACACTTATTCACTCTGTGTATTCAATAAGCCCCATTTGTGGGACAGACCCGAGAGCAGTAAAATGCAGAATTCGTGATATTTATTTTCTCCACACAGAGGAGTTAGGATCCACCGAAGAACCTTCAAAATGAGCGCCTCAGAGTTCCAGCTCGGCCCAGACGCAGGGCACACCATAGAGACACAGATCTACTTTTCTACCTTTGTTTTACAGGAAATAATTGTATTTCTTATTTTGTTCTGGTTACTGTCTTGTAAACTACTTTTTCTGATTCAAACCTTCCAAAGTCAATTTTTGTGAAAAACTATGACTTTTCTTCATGATCAGGTTTGGAGGTGGAAGTGTGAGCGTGACTAACATTTGATGGGGGAGGGGGCGGGGGCATTGGGGGTTCCGTTGTAAGAGGATCGGGGTGCTGGCTGGTACTGGGCCCTGGGGGGGAGCTGATTGGCTCACTTCATGTTGAATGAGGCCATCAGGGTGTGAGAGGTCAGTACGACCCCCACGTGCGACACCTCCCTTCTCATTAACGATCATAAGCTGTGCTCCTTCTGGCTTTAACACCACCGCAGCTGAATAATACAGGCCTAAGACTTGTGAAAAAAAATACTGCTCTACCCTGCCATCCTGCCCACCTTCTCTGGGCTGGTAGAAACGGCACGGTGTGTAGCCTCAGTGCTTGAGATTGCTGACTCAAACCCCAGTGTAGCCGCAATAAGATCAGCAGTTTGGCCCTTATGGAAGGCCCTTAACCCTACATTGCTCCTGGGGAATTGGCCCCTGCTTATTTTAACCAATTCCAAGTCGATTAGGATAAAATGCTCTGTTGAATGACTATAACTCTGAGTAAAACTGCCACTGTCTTTTGTCCACTAGCTTTGGCCCTGCCTGTAGGCTTGTTTATGGGAGGACCGCACATCCCCATCAATGCAGGTACATTTACCTTCTTATCAGAGGCTAAGCAATTAGATTTGGTTTGTTTCGTTGGCTTTTGCGCAGGCACTGTTGCTTAAAACTAAAGATGACTGAGTTATCTGCTGTTGCGGTTTCCGATGTATGGATGTTCATGATGCAACGACTGACCTCCGAGAAACTGGAATGTGACCAACTGATTCTTTTTAATAACCTCTGCCCTCAGCAATCAAGAAATTTCCAAAATGAGCACTTTAACTTTTGCAAGTTTTACTTTCACTGCATTAGAAAGCTGGAGATATAGTGTGAGCTCAGGAGGAGGGGACTCATTATTAGCAGATAACTAGAATGCGATGATTTGCCTGAAAAGGGCAGCCTGCGATTACAGCACCCTCTCTGATCAGCACCCCCTACTGGCCCTGTAATATCCTGCCGCGCTACCAGGAGTTCAGCTGTTCTTGGCTTTTGTTCCTGTCATGGCTTTTAGCGCACAAGCCTTTGTGATAGTACTGGCTGTATTGTGATGTATTTGAGCACCCTGTTGGCTCTCATTGCGTAATGAATGTCTCCATGTTCTCATACATGTTTCTTGTACATAGGAATACAGTTTGTATATTTTTTGATACTGCATATGTGTAACTTTGTAAATTAGCTGACAGCACAGCAGCAGAAATGCAGCCTCTGCCCAAGAATAGCTGAATGATGGGAAAAGTACACTGAACTCCACGTATCCAGTGTGGAACGAACTGTGCAGCACTAGCACTTTTAATTGCGATTCCGTCGCTAAGCTATGAAGGACAAGTGCTTTTATCATGAAGTCAGCTCGGTCTTTCTTATATTTCTGGCTCTGCTGCGAGCCATTCACTATGTTCTGACCTGGATACTAAATTGACTTAGTAATGTTTCCCCCCCCCTAGATAAATCTGTGGGTGTTAACTTTTTGACATTGTGCAGTGATTTTGCGATTTAGCGCGCAGCTGTGCCACCGCAGGATGTGATGACTGCTTGCGTCACTCTCTCTACGGTTTCATTCCCCAGTAATCCGTTTTTCAGTCGTTTCTGGCCCCTGTCAAAGGCTAGCGGCACATTTTCACCTCCGTTATCTGTGACCATGACAAAGCGCAATGAATCATAACCTATCAGAAAATTGTGTTTTTATTTGCAATGGTGGTCAGTTCACTCCGACTTGAATCGAAGTATCATTAACCTGTAACCAAGTTTGTGCAAGAAAAAGTGCTTGCTTACTTGGAGTATTTTTAATAAAAACAGAAAAGCAAAAAACACAAGATAAAAAAGCTGAAACAACAGAACTGTAATATATCTGCCTTTCTGTCACTATTTCTGCACACATTAAATGTGAATGGATTTCTTTTTGTTATTTTAAAAGCAGTACAGAAAGTGGTACTTACCTTTTGCTCTTACTGAGACAACATTCCTCGTGTTCCATAGGGTAAACGGAGAGTAGAATTGATGGGCAAATTCACCCTCTTTTATAGAGCTGGGTGCCTCATCTTGCAGTCGGTTACCAGTGTCTATTTTGTCTGATTGTTTGCTGTCGAGCTGTATTTAGACCCTTTCACCCTCAACACTTTTGGACCTTAGTATTTTCACTGCAAAGTTGGGGGTGGTTTTGTAACGAGTGGTCGAAGAAACAGCTGGTGCTTAATTTCAGTATTTTTTTTCAGTTTATTTCTGTGACTCGGTAAAGTGACTCAAAGGTCTTGTAGTCGCACTGTGCTGCTTAACTGTACTCCATTAAAATTGTGATCGTCAGCATAGCAGTTGGAACGGTCCTACCGCAGGTGGTAAATATTGATCCATTCTGGCACAAAATGGCATTTCTCTAGCTTCCATTTTTAGGTTTGTTGATGAAAAAACTGCTCCAAAACATCTGGAATCATAAGTACACCTGGGAAATCATTGTGGTTTAACAGTTATTTTTTAAAACCGTTATTTATTTTGTTTTCACATCAGAAGTTTGAATTCTGGTGTTTCAGAACAGATTCCATACAGCACCTGTTAACCCCACCATTTCACAGAAATGTACCTCAGGGGTGCGTTTCAGATTCAGCTAGTGTCTGTACAGTTGGGTTGGAGGCTAGGAGGTGGGTTGACCTGTTTGAATAGGTTGTTCACTGAACTGTAATCTGTTGACATGAATTTGTTGTGTTATTGCTGCTGTACATTGTTATTGTCTTTGTGCTTTTATGAGAAACAAAGTGAACCAAGCTTAGTTTTTTTCTGCTTGCTTCAGTTTGCTTCTGATGAGGACTTCGAGCAAGGAAAATATACAGTATCATAAACTCTCTCTCTGTCTCTCTCTGCTCGAGTCTGTTAGCTGTCGTGCCAGTGCTTTATCAGAAAATAAATTTGTTGCAACAGCAAACTGGACTGCTTTCTTTGCATGGTTACGACTGAATGTCCTTTATATTTTGCCAGTAGTTTTAAATGGCCATTCATTTGGAGCTACAACAGCCACAGTAAATGGGTTTGACCACGCCACCCTAATCACTTCTGCTACCTCTCAGACATTACTTCAGGATTTTAAGATGAGGTCTCCTGCTGTAAGAAAACATCATTTTGCAAATCTTTGAACCGTCAGTAGCTTTGAAAGGAGCCTGCTCTGTGACATGAGTGAGGGCCATCTGTGAAACTGCGCTCTCTTTCAAATTCTCTAAGATGAAATTTGTAATGTTGACACTGACCCTATGTAGCACTTTAGATTTTTATTTTCCTGTTCCTGTCAAATCGGTGATCAAACCCCGAATTTGAATGGAAAGGTTTATAATTAAAGCCATGAAGGCACCCAAATGAACTCTAGCCAGAGAGAACAGTTTTTGTTGCTTTGATAACAGAGCCACCTGATGGTGCTAGTTCCATATTTCTCCTTGAGAGAAATCGTCGCACAACTCGAACGCAAACAACCATGTTCAACTTGCGAGAGAAGAAAATGACGCAGTAGCCCAAGCTGGAGTTCCAGCTTCCGACTTCAAATTGAATGCGTCATTAATCCGCTGTGGCAGGATGGGCTCAAGTTGAAAATCGAGGCCAGCTGTGCATAAGTTCTCTCTTAAGTTAGAGTGCGAAGTCAACACTAAACGATACGCTGAAACTACTTAGTTTGATACTAAAGCTGTGTCGGAGTTTAGTTGCACCACGTAGACGCAAGATTCGTCTTAGTTACACTGGCGTTAAGTCCACACCAAACAGAATGCTGTCGCAGCAAATGAGGCTTTAAATTTCTGTGGCCATTCAGTGAAAAGCAATCGATGCGGCGTGTAGCCTATTACGGTCCTCAGATGCTGTCAGGCTACTTAAACAAAAAGCGGTGTCTCCGCGTCCGACAGTCCACAGTTTATATTTCTTTAAATCTACTGGGCTTAGTTCTTCAAGTTGAGTGCCAAGGTTTCCACCAACGGAACTATTAAAGTCGGGGTAGAGTTGTCTAACTTCATCCGTTTACATCTGTGGTGAGCACTCCTCATCACTGCACTGTAATTTACTATGTCCTCTCAGAAATAAAGCTTCTTGTGTTGCCAAGCGCTCTCTCTCTCTCTGTGTGTGTGTGTGTGTGTGTGTGTGTGTGTGTGTGTTTTCTTCAATAGGCCCAGTAACAGTGGCCATCGTCGCGATTTCTAACTTCGCGATTTTCCCCCAGTGTAGACGCACCTGTTGTCAGGTTATTTACATGTCATCCACAATAGTGTCCGGAAAGCATCTCGCGCTCGTATTTTAGCATTGCTACGCAACAGCGAAGGCGGCTCAACGGCTAAAATTATCAACGGAAAAGCCGAGGTTAATCACATTACAACAGAAAAGGTAAGTAAATTTGGATGAAGCAATGGCCCATAACAGTAACCACAGTCTACAGCTAGTGCAAAACTACAACAGTGACATCAAGTGGGGAAACCGTCAGCCACAATTTTGTAATAAGGCCTAATTTAACGGTAACGTTAACCGATTGAGCCGATGAAATTATACCGGTAACGTTGATTTAGCTAATGTTCAGTCTTCAACAGAATAACATCAGCTAAAAGCTGTGTCTCCTTCGTAAGGGAAACGGCTGGAAAAACTTTAACATAAGGTAGAGTGTGTGTGTGTGTGTGTGTGTGTGTGTGTGTGTGTGTGTGTGTGTGTGTGGGTGGGGGGGGATGCCCCCCTTAAGGAAAATGGGACGCATTGTGAACCAGAGTAGAACGGTGACTTGAATTATCTGACTTTTCAGTGATATTGGGAGGAACTACAAACCAATTATGAAGTGATCTTGTTGCAAAATAACTTTGTGCCAGACACACTTGTAGGGAAGAACTAAGGGCCCCGCTTCTCTCCATGTCGTGCTGTAAGCCAGCAGGTCAGAGTAATTCTATCCCAGCAAACGTTTCAACGTTGTATCAACGTCAAATCACGACGTCGCGTTATGGTTCAAAAATCGTCCCAAAATTAAGATTGTGCCGACGTCCGGACGCTACCTGCCCGTCGTCAGGCTGTCCTTCCGTCCGGAGATGGGAGATTGAGCAATTTATAAACAAGGTTGAGGTGATGAGTGGAACTTAAGCAGACCTATGGAATTGTCAGTGTCACCGTACATTCACGTATTGACCATCAGATGGCGGCCATGTATTAAGACAAATTCAACTGTTATTTTAACATGGCTTAAAGCAGCAGGTCCCAGTGTCCAGTGACCTGATTTAATTTTTTAGATGAACCTAAAAAAGTCATAGTACAACAAGTTTTTTTTCTTTTCTTTATGTCATACATTGTCATTCCTCGCATAATGTAGCAAAATATTAATATGGTTAATTTTAATGTGGTAAATATTTTCTCCAACCAAGAAGTGTGCATCAGTTGATGTTTTTATTTTTCTTTCTTTTTTTCTTTTTCTTTTTAAGATTAAACTTGGTACAGTTCTGGCATTGTTCTCAGTTGGAATTACAAATGTCACCACACAGGGAGGCCACAGGGTTAGGGCTGGGTACCCGTGGGTAAGAATCCCTTGACTTTCTGCACTAATCCGGTGTGGTCAAAATCTAATTAATTATCCATTGAAAGTAAAACCCAAAGAGCTAGAGAAAACACTAGACCAGTTTTGGTGAGATTTGCGTCCGCAATGTTACCGAAGGATAGCGTCTTGCATAGAACAGTGAGAAACCTGAAACAAATAGTTCAGAGGTGGAATACAGAGATTATGTTGATGATTTTTATCATACATAACATTTTTGCTGTGGAAAAAAAAATGTATTCTGGTAATTATGAATCAAGATTAACATTTCAATATTAAAGTTAAAACTGCCATAACCTACAATAAAGAGCACTGAAGGGGTTCGAGGTACAAACACGTTCAAAATATGAAAAAAGCATTCCTAAGACAGAAATATGCAACTCTTTTATATGCAGTTAATCAGTGTGCATTCAGACTGTTGTTTTTCATGTCGGCCATTTTCTTTATACTTATTATTATACTCAGCAACAAAAGTTTCTGTGACACCAATATTGTTAATTATTTTTCATAACGCAATTATGAAATTGTCATACATGGTGATATCAGACTGAAACAGTACACGTAAACACAACATTGAAATGGAAATCATGAAAATGCGAGAAAATGACTTTGCACTTGAAAATGTGCGTAAATCATGCTTGTGGATGGCAATAAAAGAGGAGAATTTTTGGAATGTTCACATTGTGCCTGATGAACGACGGAAGCATCACTTATCGAAAACACAGCCATTTCGGATCAGGAACTCTACCCTCTAAATGCCAAGACTGTCTGAAAATGATCGGTGGAGGGCCATTGGGATGATTGAATCCGGAACCTCGCAGAGGGAAGTTGCTCATCGCCTGAATGTCCACCGAAACACCATTTGGAACTTATGGCAGCGTCATCAGCAGACAAGACATGTCAGAGACCGTCCTCGCAGCGGCCGTCCACGAGTAACCACTCCCAGACAGGACAACTGGATTCGAACAACCCATCTCCGAAATCGATTCCAACCTGCAACCATAACTGCAAGAACGATACCTGGTTTGAGGCGACTGTCTGCACAGACAATCCGTCGCCGTCTCCGTCATTTTGGCATTGTCCCACGTCGGCCAGCAAGACGTCCAATACTCACAGTACAACACCGACGACTGCGTCTACAGTGGGCACAACAACATCGACGGTGGATCCAACGTCAGTGGGATCTTGTACTCTTCACTGATGAATCAAGATTCATGCTTAACCGATGTGATGGTCGTTTACGTGTATACCGTTGACGTGGAGAACGTTATGCCAACAACTGTGTTCAGGAATTTTATCGTTTTGGAGGTGGTAGTGTCATGATTTGGGGAGGGATCACGGCTAGAAACAGAACAGATTTGCTTGTTATTGATGGAAATCTGACAGGTCAAAGATATCGCGATGAAGTGCTACGGCCATTGGTGGTACCGTTTTTGATGCAACATGGTCCCGGAATAACGCTGCAACATGATAACGCCAGACCACACGTTGCAAGGATTGTACAGCAGTATCTGATGCAACAACATGTCAATGTCCTGCCATGGCCAGCCAGATCCCCAGACATGTCCCCAATCGAGCATCTTTGGGACGAGATGGATCGACGTTTGCGGTGGTTGGATAACCCGCCAGCTACACTCCAGGAATTGCGACAACGTCTACGTCAGATTTGGAATGACATCCCACAGCAATTTCTGGCACATCTGATTCGGTCCATGCGCCGGAGATGCGTTGCTTGCATCATGGCACGAGGAAGTCACACCCGGTATTGAAGTGTGAAGGTCACAATTGGTTAGACGTCAGACAAGTGCTTCATGACGCATGAAAATGACATTTTTCGTTTTGAGTGACGTTGGCACTGAAAAGTCAGTGTTTCTCCTGTTAAATAAACATATTGATTGCATTGAGATCTTTGCGTGTCATTTATAACATACACATAAATGGTGTCACAGAAACTTTTGTTGCTGAGTATATATTATTATTACTTCTTCCACTGTTCTACACTATTAAACTAGTCCTTCATACTTTGTGCTATTTCAACAATTCATATATCAAAACGTGCAGCTTTTTCTGGACATTATTGCTATTTTAGTAATATAGCTAAATGAGCTAAAGGAGCAAAATTATTGCTCTTTTCTGTCATTCTATGTATATTATTTGAAATATTTCACTTTTTCTTATTTTTTGTCTCATAGGAAAAAAAGAGAGATTTTTTGTAAATGTAGCTATTTTTAGCAATTTTTTACTCTGTCATACTTTTAGCTAGAAACGTCATTCAAACCGTAAAATGTTCAGCTAAGCTTGAATAATTTATATACCATTCAACTATTTTGTAACTTCTATAATTTTCTAATTATGAATTTTTTTTTTAATTTTTTTACAATTAATTCTGGGAACTTCAGAGTGTGAAGACATCACAGCTAGAGTGACAAGCATGAACATCGCTTGACTCTTGCTGGAACACGAGACCAATCACCTTACGGAAGATTCCATTGATAAACCATGACACCTCAATTAATAGTGCTGCTCGTTGTTCTGGTAATCTTGCCTACCTATGCTATAACGTTACCTAAAATATATTAACCCATTTATCCCTAGCGTCCTCACATGAGGACTGTTAAAAAAAAGTGTCCTGTTTGAATGACTATTAGAGTGGTAATTTGAAGTATAATGACATAAATGAAAATTCAGGCATAAATGGGTTAATGTAATAATTTAAATATAAATATATGCCAGTTAATGACATTGGTCAAAATATTTATTGGGCGTGATGACTCTGTATCTGTAAACCTTTCTTCAATTTATAATGTGGGGGGAAAAAAGCCACAATATGGCAGTATTGACTCTTTGTTTTTGTTAAGCCCAGTCTGGAGCTAGGTTTGGGCATGTCCTGGGCATGTCTGAGAGTGGAAGGTCCCAGAGAATTGAAAAAAAGTCTGAAAGGTGGGAGGGGTCTGCAAAAGAGTATATAATGAGAAAAATTGAGAGAGTAAAGTCGTAGGAGAAATTGCAAGGAGAAATTGTGGAAGGATACATTTGACCAGACCTGTCACTCTTTACAAGACCTATGAAACTCGTTTTGTGGATTTTTGCCTGTGTTGGAGTATTTTCCTGTCCCAAGACATCGCTGCAAAGCAACCCCATCTCAAGGGACTGTAAATATCTCAATTTCTTTATTATATCAATCTTGGTCAGAGTTTGTTTTATTAAACCTGTTTGTTTCAAAATTTTGCCTGTTATCCCTTGCTGTCCGATAGGTCATAAATTGGGGCCATAACAAATTGGGGTTATAACAAAGTTAAGATGTGCTTTTGATCATAAAAGGATTTCTGCTTCTTATTGAATGGAAAATTAATGAACTCTTTGGAAAAGCTGAAAAACCTGTAGCCTTTTATTTAGCGGTGTTTTTTTTTTTTTTAGGAAGAGGCCATTCACCCAGCAGCACTTCCGTGCAAAACTTACAAGAGTGGGCAGATCACAAAATTAGATCTTTCCCAGCTGCTGGGAAAATGGCAGAACTGCTTCTCTTAATGGCTCTGCTGAGGGGCAAATAGCCAATGTCTTTCCTCAATTCACTCCATAGCAGGGTAAATTGCCACTTCCTTTTTTATGTCACGGCAGAATAATTCCCATAATCTTCAGCAATATGTGTGAATATAATTTTGATGCAATTTTGTGATAAATAGACTACTTCGTTCTTATGTAATATTTTTTCTTTATGGAGCGCGTGTATTTTTGTGGCAATGTTTAAGTAGGCAACATCAGCAATTTCTGTGAAATAAATATATGAAGTAGGTTTGATTTGTTGTGACGTTGCATCTTGGGGAGGTCTTCCTAAATAAGTGCTTTCATACAACTTCATGTCAAAAAATCTGAACTATCCCTTTAAACGATACAATATCCTACTGTCATAAATAATTTTAATCTTAAGAAGCTTGAACTCATTTCCAGCAGCTTTAACCTCACATTGTCAGCAATCCGAACTTCACGTTATCACCAGCTTCCAGCTGCCCACGCAGTTTCTCCTGGAACTGCACTTATCCAGTTATTATTAGTGTGAATGCTGAAAGCAAAGCATTCACACTATTGTTTTCATGTCGGCCATTTTCTTATTATTATTGGGTGAACTTCGCTAAACTGGGCCATCAGCTAAAATTGGCCATTTAAGATTTGGGCCTCCTGGCTCTTTCAATTTTAACTGCCAATGATGGCATAGGATTTCAAATAGTAGCCACAACTGTACTTGATACAAATAAATGGATTTGATTGGTCTGTGATTGCAATGGTGGACGGGGTGATGCCTCACATCCAGACTGCTGCGGAACACTGTAAGGTGAGTGGCCTGGCAGACAAATCTGACTTGAAATTTGCAAGGTTGAAAAATCAGTAAATAGTGGATGTACTTCAATATGAACATATGTGTAATACATGTTGTGATGGCCTTCATCAGAAACGATGCCAAATTTTTGCTTAGCTAACTTAGTTTTTATGAAAAAACTTTTTTTGTTGGTGGGTCAATTTACCTTAATGCATTGAGGTAAATTGAGCCATGTGCTTCAGCTAAAATGAGCCGACTTCAAAGTTGAATTCTAGCGGACATTTTCTTGGTTAATTTTATTAAAAGTATTAATACATGCAAGTATTGAAATGTTATAGCACATATTACATGCTTCTTCCAACTTCCCTTCTAATTTAGTAGGCCCAATGTGGGTGTGTGTGTTTTAGTTTGGTGCAGAGTGCATCATGAGCTAGCCCACGATATCTACGCACAAATGCATGCACGCTCACAAATACACACGTATGAGCGCACATACATGCACGCACACGCACACACACGTGTGGACACATATAAACACGTGCGCACACACAGATACTCAAACACACAGACAACTGCACACACATACATGCGTGCACACACACACACAACGGGAAAAGTTAACAAAGGCATGATGTAACCTAGAAGTGATAGTGGAATTTGTTAAGTAACATCAATCAATTTTTAGGTCCACAGTATGGCAAACAGATTGTTTTAATGTAATGTTATATTGTGTTATGTGTGTGTTACAATTAAAGTTATGAAGACTGTTTATCAGAAATGACTCTGTTTTGCTTTGAAGTTTGACTGGCTCATTTTAGCTGATCAGGTGGCCCATTTTACCTGAAGACTGCTCATCTTAAAAATATGGGACAGCTAATGTTTCAAAAGCTGTCGGACCTGAAGGATTATATTTTATTACATCAATTCAACGCAAAAATATTAAAAACAGTCCATATTAACCATGGAAACACAATACAATTTCATACATTGCCATTTCTTGGCTTCCTAAGTGATTTACCAAAAAGTGGCCCAATTTACCTGACTTCACCCTTCTTACTTCTTCTGCCGTTCTACGCTATTAAACTAGTTCTACATACTTTGAGCCATTTCAACAATTCATATATCAAAACATGCAGCTTTTTCTGCACATAGTTCTATTATTCTTCTCTTTCATATGTAATGTGAATATAGGCCACTAGATGGCAGTATTTACCTTTTTTTTGTTAAGCTCAGACTGGAGTCATGTTTAGACATGTCCTGGACATGTCTGGGGCAAGTCTCAGAAAATTAAAAAAAAGAGGTCTAAATGTGGGTGGGGTCTGCAAAAGAGTATATAAGGAAAAGAATTGAGACAGTAAAGTAGTAGGAGAAATTGCAAGAAGATGACCAGACCTGCCATTCTGTTCAAGACCTGTGACGTTTCTTTTGTGGATTTCTTTGCCTGTGTTTGAGCATTTTCATTATCCAGGACATCACCAAGCCACCCCACCAAAAAGGGACTGTAATTATTTCTGTTTTTTCTTATTTATCAATCTTGGTCTTTAGTTGTAGGTTGTTATTAGTCTTTGTCTTTGTTTAAAAATTAAATGTGTTTTAGTTGTTAAAACTGTGTTTGTCATCCCTTGCTGTTGCTGTTGTGTTATAAATGTAATCACAAATTGGGGCCATAACACATATTATTAATACTTTTTTAAATATTTCACTTTTTCTTATTTTTTTGTCCCATAGAAATGCATTGCAACAGTCTTCATTATTCTGTCACTGAATGGCAAACCCGGATCAGTCAATGAATATTCACTGGCAAGCTGAACTCGAACACGGTTTGTAATATTGATACGTTCGATCCTACCCCTGATTTCCAGGGAGTTGCATTAATTAAACTCCTCAGCCATGCCTCATGTGCAAACTGCTCTCATCCAATTCCAGGCAGTATAAACTTTCCAAAGTAACCAAAATACATTGTGAGTGCTCCATCATATAAGTGTTTTTTTTTTTTTTTTTTACAGCGTATGTCTTGACTACCTAAAATGGTTTTTGCCTCCCTAAAAAACTCTAGGATGCCAGGTGTTCTGACAATTTTGCTACCTATCAAAATATGCTACCTTGCGGCTCTGCACTTGCGCAAACCTAAAATCTAGGGCTGTTTCCTTGTTCATATCTGAAGTATCTTCAAAAATCATAAAAATAGAATTTCTCTCAGTTCGCATTTCGATCTGCAAGCGTACATATATTTGCATGTACACACTGGGGCTTCCTGAAAATGCAGAAATTAGATGATAATGGCGTATATGGGCATATAACTTCAAACAAACTTATCCAACTCGCTATAAAATATGCGTATGCCATAAAAAGCTAACAACTAACAAAGTTACTACTGTAAACTGATTCATATTGCAATATCAAGGCGAAAACAAAGACTTCACGATCGCTTTGCATTAAGGTAGCATTTTTTGACAAGGGAGCAAAATTTGACAGAACACCGGCGAATGACTGAAAAGAAAAGTTCATTTCTCACCCTGCCTTTCATATTATTTATACTTTTAAAAATATTCCACTTTTTATTTCTTGTCCCAAAGAAATGCATTGAAACTATGTTCAAACTCTTTAAACTCTTGTGCTACTTTGAACCTCTATAACTTCAGCTTTCTTTCTCCTAGAGATTTAATTCGACTTCTAACATTAGCTAAGTTAGCTCAATAACGTGGTTAGCATCAGTAGCATAGTTAGCACAACTGCTTACAACATTTGCTAAGTTAGCTGAATATCGAGGACGGCATGGTTAGCATTGTTTGTTCATTCTTTACTTGTTCAGCTTTCTGTCTTTCACTTTTTTGATAAATATTCAAGTATTCCACATAATTCAAATAATATATTTTCGTGGCAGCTCTTCACTGTGGTGCCTGCAAACATTCAAATCATTCAAACTTTATAGTATTCAAGACAGCATCGCAGTGTGGCTTCAGCTTTCAGCATTCACTAGTTTTTATTATTCTTCCACTGTTCTATGCTGTTAAACTAGTCCTTCATACTTTGTGCTGTTTCAACAATTCATATATCAAAACGTGCAGCTTTTTCTGGAGATTATTGCTATTCCTCTTCTCTTTCATACTCTACACTTTTTAAAATATTTCACTTTTGCTTATTTTTTGTCGCATAGAAATGCATTGAAACAGTGTTCAAACTCGTCAAACTCTTGTGCTACTTTGAACCTCTATAACTTCAGCATTCTTTCTCCTAGAGACTTCATTTGACATTTCACATTAGCTATGTTAGCTGAGTATTGTGGTTAGCATTGGTAGCATAATGGCTTACAACATTAAATTAGCTAAGGCAATGTGTTTAGCATGGTTAGCATTGTTAGCATAACCGCTAACAACATTAGCTAAGTTAGCTGAGTAATGTGGTTACTATGGTCACATGGTTAGCATTGTTCTCTCATTCTTTCTTTGTTCAGCTTTCAGTTTTTTCAAAAACATTCAAGTATTCTAGATAATTCAAATATTCTGTTTTCATGGCAGCTATTCAGTGTGGCATCAGCAAACATTCAAACATTCAAATCATTGGTACTATTGGTACAAATCATTGCATTGGTACTATTTCAGCAATACCGTAGCAACTGCAAGTATCACAATTTTTTTTTAAAGGGGACCTAACATGCTGATCTTTTTGGGTTCTTATGAAATGATCGCTTTATTTATCCATGACCGGGGTCAGCCAGATACATCTCCAATGTCTGGGCAAGCTCTCTGATACTACCGGTGAAAGCAATAGGGAAGCGCACCGGCTGTAACGTGTTCGATAAAACAAACGATTACTCTGCATTGCCATTGATTGAATATTAAATTCTTTCCTGTAAAAGTGATTGATTCGCTAGCTCCACATAAGCAACAGTTCACGCAGATGGAACTTATGGTCTGTAAAACCTGTATTTTGTTCATGACATAACCGGCGCTCTATCTAGCTCTCACACGCTATCCTTAATGTGCCCATTTTCTGCGAGGAAAAGTAGGTCATTACGAAGCAATAAGTTAACCATTACTATGGGCAATTCCCAAAAAGGTCGTTTAGCTTAGAGCATTCGCCCCTCTGTTGTATACCAGCGTGGAAGCTGTTTGTTTCTCCACGCTAACAACACACCACAGCTATGCACACAAAACAGCAGGTCCTAATACAGACCGAAGCAGTCTATCAGCTGTTGGTCCACTTTTAACTGCTCCTCACTGTCCATGTTTCCCTCTAAACTCAGACCCACCGGATTTCTACGGTCTCCGGTCTACACTTGGGCATGTCGATCCGTTCTACAAATGTGTCTATATGGGGTGGATTCTAGCTTTGCCTGCATCCTAGCTACTGAGTAGAAAAACCGCTGTACTCACCAACTGTTGCCGTAGCAAACTGCTGCCGATAGCAAATTTGTGCTTGAGCTGCCAGACTTTCGCACTGCGTCCTCCACTTTCACCGTTGCGTTTATTCGAGCAAGTTAATTTCATTAGATCTATACACATGTACTGCGTTAGATTGCAGAATATGCAAGAGTTTCCAGTTTCACTCTGGAGCCAGACCAGGAAAACTAGGTTCTGCTGCCTCGTCCCCCCTAGATCCGCCCTCCACAGAGCTGGCCAGTCAGAAGAAAATGGGCATAGCGGAAGAGCCATCCCAATGAGGCGTTTCTGGCAGAGACTACTATGGACTACAAATGGGTTTTTTGAGGATGGCAGTATGAGCGAAATAAGTACCCTTTTTTTACTTTGCGCAATCAGAAGTACTCAAGGGGAGTAAAAGACCAAAATATAAACTTGGAAAAATAGCATATCAGGTCACCTTTAATCGGTCTAGTGGTACAGGTCCTTCAGGAGTAAACAGTCCTCAGTTTGTTGTCAGAGCCATTTTCATTTCACACGAATAGTTATCCTTTGCATCATTTTTATCCAATTTGGCGCCCCTATTTTTTGATTTCAATTCAAAAATCACGGGCCGTGCCCAAGGCTGCAGTTGAGATTCATGACCAAGAGTATAAGATACTATGGCATCACAGATATGCGGTAATTTAGTATAAAACAAACTTATGTTCCATTAGCTTATGTTCCATCCGTGGTAATTCCCAGTACGATAGCACTGAGCTAACGCCATTACTCTTTCCATAAGTCGGAGTCGAAGACAGTCGCGGTTAAACTAGCCATGGTTTTATATTCACAGTCAACTGAGGAGCTAGCTAGCTCATAAACCAATGTTATATAATGGGTACTGGCTAGTTAGCTCAGTCACGATAACTTAGTTGTGAGAGTGGTACTTATCTGGCTTGCTACAGTGCAAAGCCGAACAGAATTAACCAGCGTTACACTCGGTATTCAGTTTTGCGAAGTATTAAGAGCGGAACATAAGGCAGAGCAATTTTTCCCCCACAATCTCAGACAATGAAATTTTTGCAAAATTGATATTACCCTGGAGAATATCAAAAATATGTCATGAGCTGGGGTATGGGAAAAGCACCAAAGTTGTGTAATAAAATATCATTCATTGTGTGTCTTAAAAGGCATCTTTCCTATTCTTTAATTTAAAATTGTAGTTTACTCCTTCTTCAGTGAAGACAGGCCGTGTAACGACCAATAATGTAAAAACAACGCATAATGTAAAAACAATGCATTATGTCAAAATGTTTCACATTATGCGTGTTTAGCGGGCCAAAAGAGGGTCTGGATGGGGACTTGAACCTCCAGAGTCCCAGGTAATAATCAAACGCACTGACCACATCGCCAAAGAGCCAGGCTCATTGGTGAGGTAGCCAGGGTGCCTACTTATTAGGAGACACTTCTTGTGACAGGACCCTTCAACTGTCGCATCTCTCCCCCTCTTTCGGGAGCATGTCCTCGCGCTCCATGCTTTACGCATGCTGCCATCCATTAGAATGCCCTAGATCCCGCCGATTACACCAGAATGTAGCAGGCCGAAGGAGGGCCCAGGCAGGGACCTGAACCTCCAGACTCCCGAGTAATAGTCAAACGCGCTGACCACATCGTCAAAGAGCCAGGCTCGTTGGCAAGGTAGCCAGGGCGCGTACTTATTAGGAGACACTTCTTGTGACAGATCCCTTCAACTGTCACACATGTTTCAAAGCAACTTGTCCTCCGAGAGAAAAAATATCATAATGGATGATCAGTTTTTCCAACCCTTTCTTTAACTCTTCCTCAGCACAAATCTTAAAATAGTCAGAGTCTACTGGCTGTCCTTAATCCAAATCTGACCTGCACTCTGTCAGTAAAACCTTCTTGTGACCAGAAATGGTCACTCCATGGTCCTGTAGATATTTCTTCCGCTTTGGAGCAGTCCCAAGAGCTAAAGACGACCATATTCTGAAGAAATAAATGGCCAGAATACGGCCATTTCCCTCTCGTTCGTTCCCTCTAAAAACTAAATGGCAGACGTACTGGCGTGGCAGAACAAGCAACAAGCCTGGCTTGTAACCACAAATAGAAGATACTACGGTTCTGTGCTCGCAAAAGGTCTATTCCCCGTTGGCTGTATTGTTATAGCCATATACATGTTCGCCGATGTCACAAGTGGGGATATATGAATGGGGTGTATTACCTCCCATTGTGAGCTGTCCTGGGTTTTATGGGAGAGGAGGGGGAAAAAATCGAGCTGAACATGTTTTGTTTTGATCGCCGGTCAAGAGAAATCAAAGATTTTTTTTTTTTTGCTTCCTCATTTTGCGCGAACGGGAAAATAATCACGTTTTTTAATTTGCGTAACCTCTGCGCAAACTGAACGATCGTCCGCGCCAGTTTTTGAGGTCTGTAACAATGCTGAGTCATCGAGACAGGTTGATAGTTTCCAGCTTCAGTTTTGCTCTGTTTTTTATAAATGGGGTGATCTTAGCAACCTTGAGGTCAGATGGAATTTTACATGAGGTGATGGACAAATTTACAAAATGGGTTATGGGAGATGTTATGAACTCAGCACCATCTTTAAGGAAACGTGCCGGTAGTTGATCCAGACCAGTAGCCTTGTTCGAATTTAGATTCTTGAGAGTCTTCCGGACAAATTCCTCAGAGACCTGATAGAAAGAAGACTGAATACTGGACTGATGAACATTGTAGTAATACCTGTCCAAGTGACTGAACCCATATTTGTTACTGCCAGTTGATAATTTACTTTGCAGTGATGAGGTAACTCTCTGCTAGCCAGTTAAAGGTGGGTAGGTCTATCCTGATGCACTGACAATGTACCCACAGATCACACACATCGCACTGGTTAGTACGTACTGGTTTGTCACAGTCACTGCAGGGGAACTTGATCGGGCCAGGGTTAGGATGAGATTCACCAGCCACTAGAATGAGGATAAAAGCGAGGTACAAGTTTGTTTTTATCCGACGCCATGTTTGTTTACATTTGATAATGACTTTGACTTTCTGTGGTCGCCCTGCGTCGTTAGTTACCATGTTCAGCAGATTCAACTTTGTGGTCCATGATATTATTACTTTGGAATCAAAAACATCAAGAATAGAGTACTAAAGTCACGCTGGTGTCGGAAGTAAAATTTCCCATTCATTTTACCCCTAGACTGTTTTTTCATTTCACTTTTGAATCACTTCCCATCGTTTTCAAGCCTCCATCTTTTGCGATTTTGCATTATATTTCTGACTAAAAAGAAATAGAATTTTTCTTGACCGGAATCAGCTGCATTTCAAATCATTTTAATTTTCCGCCACCATGCTAATACTCTTTTTAGTCTAAAAACTACATGTCCCATGATCCTCCATTATTCCCAGGAGGAGTTGAGGACACATTTTATACAGTTAATGGTTATGCTGCATTCGGTAACACTCGTAAACGTGAGTCGTGTCGTAAATTTGGTCGAAGGTACGAGGAAGGGTCATTCGGACTGTGAGGTCAAAAGAGCGGAATTCACCATTCGTGTCTCGAAAACACATCTCCTGGGACGCAATACCGAATGCATCATTAGAAGTCTCCCGTCTCGAATTTTTCTGCACCTCGCTATAGCCGTTTGTTGGCTTAATTGGTTTGCTACTCTACGTTCTACTTGGTTACGCATTCCTTGCTAGATATCAAGCGTTGCAATTAGCGCCAATTTATTTAAAAGGCCAGGCATCTTTGGCCAACATTTGTTTGCTTAAAACTCGGTAGTCAGCGAACCAGCTTCAGCTTTGTCAAAGCAAAACTGACAGCGAACTCGCTGTCAGCAGGCTAACTTAGCCAGCCAGCTAGGTTACCAACTTCGGTAGTTGTCTATCTTTATATTTTGCGCATTTAGTTAAATGCCAGCTTGTAAAAAGCTCAGAGCTAAATGCTAGCAAAGTATCCAAATAATGGCTCTTCACTGCTTTTATTCACTTAGCTAGCTCGCTAATTCGCTAGCTAAGCTAGAGATATTTATTGAATAATCATACTCGCTAGCTTGCTAAATAACAGTAAGTGACGGTACCATTTACTGTTCCTATCGGTTTAGCTAAGTGCACCCGATGTAATAAGCTCACTAGCTGGCTAGCTCGGTAATTAGCTAGTGTAACTTAATGCCAGCTATCTAAATGGCGAATTAACCATTCATTATGATGATTTCATTTCTAGGTATGTAGCTAGTTAGTAGTAGCCAGCTATGCGGGAAAGGGTGCAGCCTGAAGCCCGTGCCTCGTTGCGCTTGCGCTCAAAGTGAGGCCCTGGTAACAATGACTCAATGGCTGCCTCCAAGATGGCGGACCAGGTAGGCTTATCATTGAAATGCCTTCGTTATGATATTTCTAGGTGGTGATGTCACAAGGCTGTGACAAACAGTATTTTAATATCCCCGGGCCACACCAACACAGACACAAAGGGAGGTACAAAATTCAATAATTTATTTATAAAAAAACAAGGTTTAAGACAGGGGGATTAGTTACTAAAAGCCGAAGAGGCAAAAGTGATTCAGTAACTAAATTAAGAGATTAAAAGAGGTTAAAAAGTACTACAGTCCTTGAACGTCTCATTTGTTCCTGGCCAGTCTATCAAGAGATTTTTTTTAATACTCAGTCCGGTTTGCAGTGAAGCTTCTTCGGTGGCAGGGAGCGTGGTCTGGCGTCAGCGTGTAGGCTGTCAGCTGTCCTTGTCTTTGCGCTGCTTCCGTCTCTCCGCTCCTCGTCGATCCGTATTGCTGAAATCATCAACAGTCACAATTACTGATGGGCACCATAGCAGTTAGCAGCCCACTCACACATTCTATGCAGGTCAGGCGGATTTTCGTTCCTTTACTTATCGAGATATCTCGCTCATCACAGTGTCACTGTAGCCGCAGTAGCGTCTCGTCTTCGCAGAGCCCAGCAACAGCACGGCATCTCCTCCGCCTCGCACAACTGATTGCTCAGACCCACAGGTAGGCACGCCAGATGCACAAAACTTCCGTTTAAAACAATTATTAGTCCTGACCTGTTCTGAGTCATTTTCATAATTAACTGAAGGTTCACTCCACAGTTAACAGGTGCGGCTTGTTCTCCCCGATTAGGAACAGGTCAGGACTAATAATTGTTTTAAACGGAAGTTTTGTGCAACCCAATTCTCTGTTCGTGTTCCGCAACTGGACTGAATTTAGCCCATGATTTAATTGCTATTAGATCGCATACGGAGAGAAACCGTGTCTTCGGTTGCCAATTACGATAATTGGAAAATGCGTCAATATATAAAAATGATTGAGAACTACTAATTGCAGCCAAAAAGGGACGTGTCTCAGCACCCCTGCTGGCTACGCCACTGTCGGCAAGTACACATGCCAAAATAAATTTATCCGTTTGTTCTAAAAAATTATAGAGATCGGTAATCAACATGGTATAGCGTAATGTATTTATGTCCACAATGATGTTTCGTGACACCTCCTAGATATATCTAAACAAAGACATTTCAATGATAAACCTACCTGGTCCGCCATCTTCGATTTCCTTCACTGGAGGCAGCCATTGAGTCATTGTTACCAGGCCCTCACCTTGAGCGCAAGCGCAACGAGGCACGGGCACCAGGCTGGAAAGGGTGCTCATACATACGGCAATGTAGTGCACTGATGGATTACCGTCATGGTACGGTATGAACGTTGGCTGAAACTGAGGTACCTCATTGGCTTGGAACAAATCACTGGGTACTCGCCCACTTCGGCAGCGGATATGTAGTTCTGAGAAGTGGACTAAAAACTGGACTACAAGTGCAAAAGCATATAATTTTTGGCAATAAACTACAAATTTGATGTGATCATTTGAATCTGTATACCCTGAAGGCTAATCTTGGAACGAGGTGGCTCCTAGAATTAATACGAGTTTGAGCAATGCCAGTAAGTGTCCAAACCCCATTATAAATTCCCATAGGGATATTACTTCCGACACCAGAAGCTAAGTAGCAGTGACGTCATCACTTTAGTACTCTATAGTCCTGTACTTGGGATCTATGTATCCTGATTTATCATTTGCAACACAAAGATTTTCAAACTTCGGCAGAAAACTGTATCATACTGACGAAAATGTCAGAGCGATCAAAATTCCTGTCATACCCGCCAGTCTCATTGCTCAAAAATTCATCTCGGAAAAAAGGTGTAAAAACGCTTCAATAAAAAGTGTAAAACACTTTGACGAGTTGGCTAGCTGAATTACCGTTACATTTAAGCCATCAAGCCAGCAATCTACATGACCTGATAGGTTAATCAACACCAGCAAAATCAACACCAAGTTACCCTTCTGAAAAATCCAGCAGAATTCCATGAGAAAAAAACCATTAGGAACCATTAGGTTTCTAATGGGAATTGGAACCCCATTAGGAACCATTAGAAGAAACCATTAGGAGCCTACTGGTCCCATTAGAATGTAACACCATTAGAGAACTACTGGTTCCATTAGAATGTAATACCATTAGAAAGCTACTGGTTCCATTAGGAGCTGAAACCATTAGAAAACTGGTCCCCTTAGGATCTAAAACTATAAGAAAAACAGTGAGAAATCTACCGCTGCAGCAGAAATTATTGCAGAGTCCTAACATTGGGCACCAGAGACATGTCTATACATATGTGTAATTGTGTATGCATTTGGACATTTCCCCCTCCAAATTGGGAACAGGACGTATAGGGTGTGTCAACTCATTGCAGATTGTGATTTTAATAAAGTTTTTTCAGAACATGAACTATCACACTATCGGGTTGTGTTCTTTTCCCTCTCCTTGGATGGATGAGTCATGAACAATGATTTACAAAAGGCCAAAAATGATTTAATCACAAATTTAATCACAAAAGGCCAACGGTGATCTTGGAACGTATTAAATGAAATCACTGAACACTGCAATCTAAAAACATACTGTATGTGTGAGGTTTTACGAAATGGACCACTCGCAAGAACCAGTAAAATGCAAAATGGAGGGAAAACCCCCAACAGAGCAGGCAACAGTACAGAGTCCACAATCCAAAATCAGAAACCAAAGGGCAATATCCAGAACTGTTACCAGGGCACCAATCACAAAAATCAAAGTCAGGCGAGAAAGGTTCAAAACACAAGAAGGTGGTAAAGTAGAGGGAGAATGCAAAACTCGGTTGTCAAGGACGGTCCAGTCAGAAAGATAATCACAATGTGTACGAGGCGAAATGAACGTGGCACAAGTAAGCATGAGAGAACGATCTGACAAACCAGTGCTGTGAAGAGACACCTAATATACACTTCAGGGAGGTCACATGATAACTGAACACAGGTGAAAGCAGTGAGGCTGATTACAAGGGAGTGAACATGAGGAAGTACCTAATCACATGAAATTAGCAGAAGCCAAAATGCGGACAAGGATCACAGGACAAACCTATAGACAATGAAACAGATCCGGTCAAGGAGTTCTACCATGCGCAGATACTAAGAGAAAAAGGAAAGCCTAAGAAGGTGTAGAGATTCCACTGAAATGCAGCAGCGAAGATTAGGGAGAGAAAAGAGAAGGAGATTAGCATAGGGCGAGTGCTGAGAGCTTGTTTATCAATTAGTAAGTGCAGCTATACAATCCTGAGTGCTCATTAGTAAGTTAGTCTTATATACAAAACCAGTGAAGTTGGCACATTATGTAAATCGTAGATAAAAACAGAATACAATGATTTGCAAATCCTTTTCGACTTATATTCAATTGAATGAACTGCAAAGACAAGATGTTTAATGTTAAAACTGAGAAACTTTATTTTTTTTTTGCAAATAATCATTAACTGAGAATTTAAAGGCAGCAACACATTGCAAAAAAGTTGGCACAGGGGCCTTTTTACCACTGTGTTACATCGCCTTTCTTTTTAACAACACTCAGTGAACGTTTGGGAACTGAGGAGACCAATTTTTGAAGCTTTTCAGGTGTAACTTTTTCCCATTCTTGCTTGATGTACAGCTTAAGTTGTTCAACAGTCCGGGGTCTCCATTGTCGTATTTTACGCTTCATAATGCGCCACACATTTTCAATGGGAGACAGATCTGGACTACAGGCAGGCCAGTCTAGTACCCGCACTCTTTTACTACGGAGCCATGCTGTTGTAACGTGCAGAATGTGGCTTGACATTGTCTTGCTGAAATAAGCAGGGGTGTCCATGAAAAAGACGTTGCTTGGATGGCAACATATGTTGCTCCAAATCCTGTATGTACCTTTCAGGATTAATGGTGCCTTCACATATGTGTAAGTTGCCCATACCTTGGGCACTAATACACCCCCATACCATCACAGATGCTGGCTTTTGAACTTTGCGCCTACAACGGTCCGGGTGGTTCTTTTCCTCTTTGGTCCGGACGACACGACATCCACATTTTCCTAAAACAATTTGAAATGTGGACTCGTCAGACCACAGAACACTTTTCCACTTTGCATCAGTCCATCTTAGATGAGCTTGGGCCCAGCAAAGCCGGCGGCGTTTCTGGTTGCTGTTGATAAGTGGCTTTCGCTTTGCATTGTAGAGTTTTAACTTGCACTTGCAGATGCAGCGACGAACTGCAGTTACTGACAGTGGTTTTCTGAAGTGTTCCTGAGCCCATGTGGTGATGTCCTTTACACACAGATGTCGGTTTTTGATGCAGTACCGCTTGAGGGATCGAAGGTCACGGGCATTCAATGTTGGTTTTCGGCCTTGTCGCTTACGTGCAGTGATTTCTCCAGATTCTCTTGACCTTTTGACGATATTACGGACCGTAGATGATGAAATCCCTTAATTTCTTGCAATAGCTCATTGAGGAATGTTGTTTTTAAATTGTTTGACAATCAGCTCACGCATTTGTTCACTAAGTGGTGTCCCTCGCCCCATCCTTGTTTGTGAATGACTGAGCATTTCAGGGAAGCTGCTTTTATACCCAATCATGGCACCCACCTGTTCCCAATTAGCCCGTTCACCTGTGGGATGTTCCATATAAGTGTTTGATGAGCATTCCTCAACTCTCTCAGTCTTTTTTGCCACTTGTGCCAGCTTTTTTGAAACATGTTGCAGGCATCAAATTCCAAATGAGCTAATATTTGCAAAAAATTACAAAGTTTACCTGTTCGAACATTAAGTAACTTGTCTTTGCAGTGTATTCAATTGAATATAGGTTGAAAAGGATTTGCAATTCATTGTATTCTGTTTTTATTTACGATTTACACAACGTGCCAACTTCACTGGTTTTGGGTTTGTGCAATGTTAGTCTTGGTTAGTAAATTAGCAAAAACAACAAACTGTTAGTATATGTTTGTGATATTGAAAAAGCAAGGGGAAGGAAGTGAACAAGATGTGGAAGGAAGATTGAAACTATAACCATTAAATCACCCAAAGGAGTGGCACGCATTACTGAGGCTGTGAGCAAAGACAAGACAGGGGGATACAAAGTGCAATGGATGGAAAACCAAAATACGGACTGGAATAAAAACTATGGCCACAAGCAAAAACTGGGAAAATCAAAACTAAGACAATGCATGAAAAGAAAAGCAACCAAATACACAATACATAATTCTAAAGAATAGTCAGACTTAGCAAGGAATCAAAATACACACATGGCAGTCAGAACATGGCAAGACAAGGCAATGCAAAACCAGAACCACAACAGTATAGCCTACACAAGGACCCACTAGAAATCACGCAGATGTGATCGCCAAAGAAGGCTATAACATCTGTGTTCCTCCATCAGATTTGGAACCATTAGAGACCACTACACCCTGTAGTGACCACTCGACCACTGTATTGTAACCATTAGACAGGTATAGAAATGCCTGTAGGAATCATTAGACTCCTGTGGGAATCATTAAGACTCCTGTATGAACCATTAGTAGGGACCAGTTAAAGTCCGGTAGATTTGTGTAGGAGATAATAGAATCCCATTAGACAGACAAACTTAACTATTCGGAAAACATAAGTAGGCATTAGAAACCATTACAAAACGACCAGGAACCATTAGAAACCAATAGAATATACTTAATGGTTGCCTAATGGTTTCTCTGACTTTCTACAGCAGGGTACCTAGCAAATTCTATCAATACAATCAATTTCGCTAACTAACAATAAAACAACACAACAGCGTCCGCCGTGTGTGTGAACGTCAACCAGCTAACTTCAACATTAAGGCCAGTACAGCTGAGAGCTAGCCAGCTAATTGCCAGTTATTTTGCGACCAAAAGTAGCTCCAGCAGAGAAATAAAGCTTATCAGGTGATCAAAGTTAGTGAACACTGACTTACGTTGCTCAGCAAGCTAAGTTACATTCAAGTTACGGCGAATGGGGAGAACGCACGGCTTTCCATGGTCGGATTTGCTAGTTTTCTTCGTCGAATTGCTGAGTAGCCAAAAAACTGCTTCATTCTTTACAAAATGTTTGAATGTGCTTGAAGTTAAAATGCCTCTGCTTCACCAGGAGTTGCCGAGTTGATTATCGCCGGTAATTGGCTGAAAATGTGCTCTTCATATTTCTTGGATGTTAATGACGCCGTTTTGTAGGGCTGTAGCATCGCATTCTTGGTGAAAATGAGATGATCATGCTGGTAAGATTTTCTTCGCATGAAAAATACATTGCGTCAGTAAGATGTTGCTTGGGAGTTCCTCCCAAAATAGAACTTCTAAACTTTAACGGTAACCAATAAAATGCATTTTTTGAGAGACGGATAAACGCCAATGTGTACATAACGCATAAATAGCTAGATTTAGCTTCTGCGCAAAGGAGTTAACATACAATACTTGAGGGAATTGTTGAGGATTTAGGTCTATGATGAATCAATACGATCATGCAGTGTCAGCATATTCATCAGATCTATGCTGCGAATCCCATTCCACTTTACTACAAGGATTCTCCATTAGACTGAGATCGTGATCAGTGCAGCCTACTGGAGTGAACCGAAATCAATCAAGTTTCTGGAACCAGTTTGAGAAGGTGTGTGCTCTATCACATGGTAACTATCCTTCAGGAAGTTTACATTTGTCCAAGTGTTTAATGGTTAGAATGCAGTTGTTAAGAAATGGGCTCAATCAGTGACAATGCAGAGGTCCGCCGACACATTCAAATAATGTTCTTTTGGCCACCAGGGGCCTACCACATACCAAAAATACAATCAAAACCCCTCTGCACCACCAAAATCACCTGCACCACAGACAAAGAGCAGGATTGATTCATTTCATGCTCCACCGTTATGTCACTATAAGAACACAGTCTTGACAAACCAGGCAACATTTTCCCAAATTTATGATTGTTCCGTTTGTGATCACATGACCACCACATTCTTATCTTTCCACCTGGGTCATGGGCTGCTGTTCCCAAATTAGGTGCAATTAGCGTTTCCTGTTACGTATTGGATGGTGCGGGGGATTTCCCCTTCTGCGTTGTGTATTTTAAGTATTGTAAGCAAAAAGTAATAACGCACTCAGTCAAAGGCAGTTGATATTAGTTTATACGTGCACGGGAAGCCACACTCTACAGATAACAGTCCTAGGTGGAGCCCTCCTAGAAACGGGGGTGACCACAGATCTTATTCAAAACAGGAGTGGAGGAGTTACAGTGAACATAGAGAAAGGGCCGGAAGGTTACAGTAAGCAAATCCTTTTATAAACAGCGACACCTACAGTTCAGGAGGTACACACTATGAAATAAGAATTTCCACCACAATGGCATTTGTTTATGATTGGAATTTCCACCACAATGGCATTTGTTTATGATTGTGACGTCATAACGAGGGAACCACAAGCGACCGGTAGGCAGAAAGCTCCAATATGGAAAATCAAAGCAATGAGAAGCATTATAGCATTATGAATGTTCAACATTTGTATGGTAAGTTGTTTTAGATCAACACAAAACAAAATGTTACCTGGATGCTGATTTATTCTATTAATACGTAACTGGAAACTCAGTATATTGCATAGACTCGTGTACTCTTCACCACTGCATAGGGGCCCTGCCAGGAGGCCAAGAATTTATTTTCAGGGGTGGGGACAAGCGTGAGGACCCACTCTCCTGGCAGATACTCTTGCAACTGGGCGAGCCGATTGTAGGTCCGCTGCTTTGCGCACTGGGCTTCCTCCATGTGCTGTTTTACCTCAGACATTACTGCTTGGATTTCTTCTTGCATCTGGTGAACATGTTCAATCATCATTCATAAGAAGGCAGGCTTGGACTCTGTATAGCAGTTCAGACAGCAAAAAATTAGTGGAGCCCTAAGGTACCTCTCAGATGGCAAGGAACACATCAGGGAGCAGCTGGTCTCAGTTGCGCCGGTCCACAGCCCTTCAGAGCGTGTGCTTCACCTGGCAGTCTGTCTGACAATGGTACAGGGAGGTGCAGAGGTGTTTGATCCGCAACAGGCGACACACATAGCCGGTCATAGCTATGTATACATAAGGTATTCCTTTGTCTGTCAGAATTTCGGTGGAGATGCCTACCCGACTCAGCAGCTGTACCAACTCTCAGGCGATGTTCTTGGAGGTGGCTCTCTACAGGGGCAAGGCTTTAGGGTACCTAGTGGCAGAGTCCACAATCACCAGGATGTATTGGTGCCCCTTGCCTGAACAAGGAAGAGGTCCCACCAGGTCCGTCCCAATCCGTTGGAAGGGGACATTGATCACCGGCAGTAGGATTAAGAGTGCTGGAGCAGGTTTCATGGGGAGGTCAAGTGGCAGATGGGACAGCTCCGACAAAACCTGGGCCTAAAGAACCAGTCAGTTATGCACTTTAGGATCTTTATTTGCCCTAGGTGAGCCCATAGTAGGTGGCTGTGCCTGAGGATCATCACCTGGGTGACACAGGTGCGAGGTACCACTAGCAGCTCCTTTATTTCACCCCCTTCCCACAGCATAATAGAGAAGGCCATTCGCCTCCAAGAAATCTAGGGCACATTTCTCTCCTTCACTGTAGTGGACACCTTCCACTTCCCACACCTGACACCAGACGTGCCCTAAATTATCATCCTGGAGTTAGGCTACTTCAAGCGTCCTGTTGGGTGGACCTGGGTGTGGAAATCAGACAGAGACAAGTGAATTTGACGCTCACCTTCCCCATCTGTCTCTCGCTTGTCATTCCCTGTGGCCATGCACTCCCCCAGCCTGATGATGTAAAGACCAGATGCACGTTTAGTGTCTCGTCCCTGCCAGATCCGCTCCTGGGATCCTGCCATCCTGCTTTTTGTCTTTTTGCCGAGTCCCAAATGGCCTGTACTCTCTGTCCGTGGACCTTAACCTGGTTCCTAATGGTCTAAGTGGAGCCCGTTTAATGGCGCATTCAGTTGAGCTCTGCTGCAGCTTGGGAGGAGCGCCACTGTCCCACTAAGTGGGGACAGGATGAGTGGATTGCGTCTCTGAGAATCTTCGAGCCTCAGTACTGTCCGGCCCACACAACATTTCCTGGGTGGCCTCCACCCTCTCCACGAGATTGACCAGCTCCTCTGTTGAGCCCGGTGAGTGCTGCCCCACCAGCTTTTTCGCCTTCATGTCAGCGAGGCCCACAGTAAGCAATCCATGATCACCCAGAAGACAATATTGCTGGTAGACATTAGCTCCGGCTGCAGCCATCGTGCCCCTATCCGGGTCAGCTCGGCAAGCTGACTAGGTGCGAGAAGTCCGAAATAGTACAGCCAGGTATGGAACTTCTGAGCTGCTGCAAACATCGAAAAGCCCGAGGAGAGCAGGATTTCTTCTTTGAGACACAGATAGTTGTGAGCTTCTGAGGGAGGTAGTTCAAAATATGCCTGTTGCGCCATTCCCATCAAGAAAGGAGGAATTATGCCGATCCACTCATCCTGGTCCCACATTTCTCTCTGTGACTCTTTCAAAGGTATGCAGGTAAGCTGCTGCCTCATCTCCATTAACAATTCCCAGGGGCTTCTCATCCCCTGATGGGGTTGTTTTTGCAGGGCATCTGCAAATCGAGGCTCCAGACTCCACCACAGAATGGGATGCCCGCTGTGCTCCCAGGTTGGTTTCCACCAAAGCCTTCATCCATCCCTCCATTGTGGCCCTGTTGGGTAATCGGGGATAAAAAGAGAAGGAAAAACTCTACAATAATGCTACAGAAAGTGCTTATGCTTGGGCTGGTGCATGAATCAATATCAGTCCAGAATGCAGAAAAGATTCCCCTTTTTTATATGCCTGAGTAAGTGCCCATATTGTGGCGAACTACCAGAAATTCAGACATGGACGAGGAAACACATTGGAGACAGTCCAACCCACAGGGCAATAATTCGATTTGCTACAATAATAAGCCAAAAAACAGTAGACTTTCTGAGCCGTAATATCCTCAGATGAATTAGCCACTGTCACATATTAGAGCAGCATCCAGAGCAAGGCTTTCTGGAGGGAGCATAAATATGGTATTCCCCATCTCTTCACCTTCAGACTCTGACAGAAAAATAGAGAGAGAACAGCAGTTAGTGACACACTTGCAAAATGCAATCTCAGCGAACCTGTCCCTGTCTGCGGTCTTGCTGACTTTATATTGAGCCTTTGTTAGCTGCAGATAAGGATCAGATCCATCGTCTTGTGCGGAATGTGGTGGGAGAGCCCTCCTTGCATGCTTAGGCATAAGTGGCAGAGAGCTGTCCAAGGTGTAGGGGGAGCCAGGGGTGCTGAACTGACCGAAGTCCCGGCCGACATGTGCTGTACGCAGTGCTGAAGTAGAGAGACCATAATGGGAGGGGAATCGACAGCTTCAGGCGGTGTGACGTGGGACGGTGAGCATGTCTGTTGATTTGATCACCACACCTCAATATTGTGGACTATGCCGTCACCTTCCGAACCCTTGCAGCGGAGAGCTAATGGAACTCTGAAGCTCTCATTGCTGCTTTCAAGCAGGGTCGTTCAGAGACTAACAAAAATGAGCTAGCATCCAGGGAAGGGGTGAGTGACCTAGAGACCCTCACAGACCTGTCCATTCATCTTAACAACAAACACTGTGAGACGTAGAGCGTTGTACTGCAAAAAACAGGCTGTCTGCGCCTAGACCAGTGTCACCCCCCCCCCCAATGCCACAGAGGTTTCAAGCAACTGTACCTCTGGAGCAGCCAGTGCTGTTGGGAGGGATCTGACTCAGACAGGTTGAGCAGGATCACAGGATGAGAGAGAGATGCGGTCTCTATTGCTGACATCCACGTCACTATAAATCATCTTGTCCTAAGCTGTTGGAAGCCCAAGCTTGTTTAGAGAAGGGTAGACTGTGATAAGATCCACTTCTCTCCCAAAATATTAGTGCCCAGTCTCTTACTTTCCACCGTCCTCTCCTGGGATGCAAGTCCTAGTGGTTTCTGAGGCTGCTAGGAACTTTGTGGGCATCTGTCTGTTCAAGTAGCTCTCTATCCAACTCACTAACTTAAAGACCCCAGTCTACATAACAGCCCTAGATGGTCGATCCCTGGGTAATGGCAAAATCATTCACTTCCCTAGCCCGCTCCGTCTCTCAGGTCCCCTGTTCCCTCTGACTCATCCCGAGTTACCCCTGAGTATTCTGACTTAAAAGAAGTTTTCAGTAGGAAGAGAGTCACATCCCTTCCATATCCTCACTAATACAACTCTGCCATAAACATACTCCCTGGTGCCTACCCTTCTCTGGAAAGGATTTCCTCCCTCTTAGTCCCAGAGACTGCAGCTATGGAAGGTTACATTAAGGAGGCTTCAGCTTTTGGGGACATTCATTCTTCCAGCTCTCCTGTTGGGACTAAGTTTTTCTTTATGGGGTAAGAGATGAAGATCTTTGCCCAGCCATTGACTATTATGGACTGAACAAGGTGACCACAAAGAACTAGTATCCACTATAATTGATGTCCACAGCATTCAAGCTACTCCAGGGTGTGACAGTCTTCAGCCAGCTGGGCCGCCACAGTGCCCACATGTTAGTCCACATTCAGGAAGAAGATCCATGGAAGATGGCATTTCACACTCCCACTACCACTTTGAGTCATGAGTCATACCCTTTGATCTGTTCAATGCCCCGGCAGTCTTCCAAGGCAGTTATTTGCTTCTTTGTTGTGGCTTGTCCCACCTTTGCCCAGAGCAAGAGCCCCTGGCGGTGCTTTCCCCGAAGACCTCCTTCACTCATAGCACTTGGTGACACTGTTATCCTAGTGATAGTGGATTGTTTCTACAAGGCCTGCTGCATTTTACCCCTACCAAACTCCACACCACCTGTGAATCTGCAGATCTCATGTGTCATCATGTTTCACATGCTTTTAGTCTTCCTTGGGATGTGATGTTTGATCACAGGCCCCAGTTCACCTACAAGTTCTTAAGGCTGTTTGTATGCTTATTAGTGCCATCGTTAGTCTTTCCTCTGGTTTTTATTCTCAGTCCAGTGGCCAAAGTGGTAGGCTGAACCAGGAACTCAAGAGCACTCAGTTATGCCTGGTGTATTCCATTCTCTTCTTCTGGAACAGTCACATCTTATGGCCAGAGTACTCTCATGACAATTTACAGTACTTGTCTACAGGCATGTTTCAATTTGAATGTTAATTGGGTTACCAGGCATTATTCTTCCCAGAGTCTGAGATTGTCCCATTGGTGAATAGGTTCATTTGACAATGCTGGTAAACCTGGAGGAGGGCCTGGGTGTCTCTGTAGCAGGCCACTAGGGAACAACAACTTTAGGCTAACTGATGGTGCAGACCAGCTCCACCCTTCCTTTTTGGGCAGAAGGTCTGGTTGTCTACTCCCATGTGATTGAAGTTTTGCGAGTTGGCCCCACAGTTTGTGGATCTCTTCAGAATCCTGACAAAGATTAACGTAGTGTCCTACCATCTTCAGCGGTCAATGCATATGGACTCCACCTTTCATGTCTCAGACTAGTGGTTACCAGTCGACTGTTGCCTGCCACTCGGCTTCCTCCTCCTCATCTTCCTCCTCCCCATCGCATTGGTGGTCATTCTGCTTATACAATCCATTGCATCCTGAATTCTGAATAGGTCCATGGAGACTCTCAGTACCTGGAGGACTGGGAGGGGTATAGGGGTATATAGAAATACTCAAGGATCCCACCTTGCAATATATTGGACCCCAATCTGATTCAGGATTTTCCCTGCCGCAGACCTTATCACCCTGGTAGGAATATCAGGAGCAGTTCCTAGGAGAAGCGGTCCTGTGAGGTCTCCAGTCTTTCCCTCTGGGAGCCACCGGAGGGAGACATAGCACGCACTCTCTGGGGACTCTCATTTGGGAGCTGTATTTTGTGTAACTTCGCAGCGGAAATGTTTTTCAACCTTTTTACCCATCTCCTGGATTCTGACATTTTGTGTCATGACTTTGTATCTTCACCTGTGTTTAGGGACTGATCTTAGTTATGAACTTCAGTTATTTTTCCTACTCCTCAAATAAAGTTTAAATTCTTTGCCCAACACCCCTTTTTGCATAGCGACTGCAGCTGAATTCATCGTTGTTATTCTAATTCTCCAGTGATCCAAGGGTAATTACCACCAACCCATCATACTCACAATCAAGAATCGAAGCCAGGTCAGGGAAGAATTCTTAACACATTCATCTTGCACCTATAAGACCAGCAATTTGAGCTAAGCTCTTCTCCGATGGCAAGCACCAGCAAGCATCCTTGAGGTAGACAGCCAGGCTTTCAAGTAAGGCATCCACCTGGGCTGCAAGGTTCCAGGGGCTCCAACTGGTTCTGGTGCAGAAATTTATGGAGTAATTCGCAACCGTTCTGCTCCCTTGTTTTAGTTTTAATCGTCCCTGAGTGACCGAAGACCTAACGTAGCTCCTCTGCAAAGGACTGAAGGGAGACGCAGGCTGGAGACCATCTCTCCCTCTCACCAGGGCCCCCACAGACGAGCCTGGAGCGTAAGATGATTGATGTTGAAAGCCTCCTTCGCCTGCTCGGAACAGAAGGAACAGGGCTGGAGGGAGAACATCAGGGAGCAATTTGTCTGGAAGGGGCCACAGGTCTCTGGGTCTCCGTCATAAAGCTCAGGGGTTCGAACTCGAGGCTCTTGGGCACCCATGGGTAGCACGGGGTCAGGAGATGCTACAGGTGCAGGAGGAGCAGCATGCTGAGCCACCATAGATGTCAGTTGCTGCAGTTGGTTGGCTAATGCCGCAAAGGATTGCCTGATATCAGAGGTGGCTGCTGACATCATGGTCTCATGGTGCTGGAGGACAGCTTCTATCTTCTCAAGTTGGCTCAGGGGAGCAGGATTGCCTGCAGGGTCCATGACTGGCCCGATTGTTCTGATACAGGGAGTGGCAGGACCAAAATGCTACACGCTTGGGACAAGAGTAGTTTCACTGGCTTTAAATGAGCTTAGGACAGGTGCAAACAGAATACAGAGCACTGTAACAGGGTGCAGGCCAGAACCAGGAATCTGTGGATTTTGTATGGAGCTCTTCTAGCAACTTGAGATAACAGGCACTGGTGGCAGGATTTGAACCGAGGTCTACCGCACTGCAGGTGGGAGAGTTGCCACTGAGCCACCAGGCCAAGCTGACGTGAGGCTGGGCCAACTGAACAGTATCCACGCAGACAAGCAGGGGAGGGGTAAGCCGCATTGCTTGGACGGGCACAGGAGACAGCAGACAGGAACCAGGAAGCACATAGGTAGAACTCAGAGTCAGAGGCAGAAGGCTTTCAGGTTTACTGGGGCAGGAGTGAGAAGACGTCGTCAGAGGCAGGTAGAGTTGATTCCAGGAAGTCAGGCCGAAGACAAAGGCTGGAGAGTAGTGCATGCTGCAAGGACAATCTGGCAAATGAGTGGTGAAACAGAGCTATTTATATACTGGCTGGGTAATTAGACTCCACTGAGAACAATTGCTGTGGAAGCGGGGCAGACTGTGACAGACCCCCCCCAAGGGATGGCTCCTGATGTCCCAAAAGGGAGGACTACGAAGACCGGGCAAGTGTTGGGGGCCGGAGGCAGGGCCTAATGTTCTTCTGAGCCGGACCAGACCATCTCCTCAGCAGAATCTTCAGAGGAGTCCGAGTGGTCGGAGCCTCCTACTCCTCAGCAGGAGAACCCCCCCCCCCATAGGGAGATCAGGCACGGAAGAGGTGCAGGCTCTTTGAACAGGCTTCACCTTGGACACATGGAAGGTGGGATGACCCCGCATGGAGCGAGGATGCTTGAGTCTCACCATCATCAGACTGATGTCCCTCTGGATGGGAAATGAGCCGACGAACCTGGGTGCCAACTTCTTGGACTCCACCTGGAGCAGCAGATCTCGGGTGGAGAGCCACACCCTCTGGCTAACCTGGTTGACTGGGGCAGGAGAGTGGTGCCGGTTAGTCGAGGTGGCATAGTACCCAACGATGCATGGGAGGGCAGAGCGTGCCTGGGCTCAGGTTCAGCGACAGTGGCGGATGAGGGCTAGGGCTGACGGGCAGGAGAATTCTCTCTCCAAAGGTCAGGAAAAGTGAAGACTGATAGCCAAAGATGCTCTGGAACGGAGAGAGGCCCTTGACGGAGCTGATGAGGGACATGTAGGCGTACTCCACCCACTGGATCTGCTTTGACCAGGAGGATGGGTTCTGGGACGTCATACAGCACAGTGCAGTCTCCATCTCCTGGTTCATCTGCTCTATCTGCCCATTGGACTGTGGGTGGAATCCTGAAAAGAGGTTGGTGGTGGCTCCCATCAGGCTACAGGACTCCCTCTAGAAGACCAAGGAAAACTGAAGACCTCGGCCGAACACCACATTTACGAGGAGGCCATGCAGATGGAAGACGTGTAGCAGGACCAGTTGCACAGTCTCCTTAGCTGATGGCAGCTTTGGCAGAGGGACGAAGTATTGAAATGGTCGACCACCGTAAGGATGAAAGTATTACCGTCTGAGGGTGGAAGGCCCGTGACAAAGTCCAAGGAAATGTGGGACAGGAAGGGGCTGGAGGAGTCCAGCAGGAGCCTAATGGGAGGCCTTGTGCTGTTTGCAGATGGGGCACACCTCAACAAAGTCGCAGGTGTCTTCCTCCAAGGTGGGCCACCACAAGCATTGGAGGAAGATGCCTCGGGTTCATTGGAAACCAGGATGGCAGGTGAGCTTGGAGGTGTGGGCCCATTGCAGAACATCCATCTTCAGGGCTTAAGGGATGTACAAATAGTTGAGGGGACAGGAGCTGGGACCAGGTTGACCCTCAGTGGCGGCCCTCACTCTCTCCTCAATGTCCCACAACAGGATGGCTATGACACAGGAGGAGGGAAGGATGGAAATACGCCCCTCAGTGGAATCTTCCCCCTTCAGAAACTGCCGGGACAGGGCATCAGGCTTAGCATTGCGGGACCCTGGGTGGTAGGAGAGAGTGAAGTTAAATCGGGTGAGGAAGAGGGACCAGTGGGCCTAGCGGGAGTTCAACCTCTTGGCAGTGTGGATGTACTCAAGGTTCTTCTGGTAAGTCCATACCAAGAAGGGTACCTTGGTGCCCTCCTATTAATGCCGCTACTCCTCCAGAGCCAGCTTCACTGCCAACATCTCCCTGTTCCCGATGTCGTAGTTCCACTCAGCAGGAGACAGGTGCCAAGAAAAAGCTTCTGGTCGGAGGTGGATCTTTGGGACAAGACAGCTCCCACCCCCACGTTCGAGGTGTCCACCTCCACCATGAACTGACGATCAGGGATCTGGAGGATGGGTGTGGAGGTGAATTTGGTTTTTTGGGTAGGGAAGGCCTTGTTAGCAGCAGAGGACCTCTGGAAAGGCACCTTGGAGCTGGTGAGGGCAGTAAGTGGGGCTGCTATCAGGCTTCAGTTGCGAATGAAGCGACGATAGAAATCGGTAAAATCCAGGAAGCACTGTAGTTGATTGTAGGAGTCAGGACCAGGCCAGGAGCTGACTGCAGTGACATTCGTAGGATCCATATGGATTCTTCTCGTGGCCACAATGTACCCAAGCAACGAGACAGATGAAGCATGGAATTTGCATTTCTCTGCCTAGACAAACGGGGAGTTCTCAAGGAAGCGCTGGATCACTGACTGGACATGATGAACATGCTCTTTCCTGGTCTTTGAGAAGATGAGGATGTCATCCAAGTAAACGAAAATGAAGCTGTTGAGCATGTCACAGAGTACATCATTAACCAGGGCTTGGAAGATGGCCTGAGCGTTGGTGAGGCTGAAAGGCATGACCAGGTATTCGTAGTAGCCTGCAGGTGTGTTGAATGCTGTCTTCCATTCGTCCCCCTCTCTGATGCAGACTAGGTGATAGGCATTGCGGAGATCAAGCTTAGTGAAGATGGTGGCAGCCTGAAGTAGTTCGAGGGTGGAAGAGATGAGTGGCAGGGGATAACAGTTCTTGACTGTGATTTCATTCAAGCCCCAATAATCAATGCAGGGTCGCAAGGTCTTATCTTTCTTCTTCACAGAGAAGAAGCTCGTGCCAGCAGGAGATGAGGAGGGGCAGATGAGGCCTGCAGCCAGGGAGTTGTTGATATAAGTCTCCATGGCCTTCCTTTCAGGAGCAGACAGAAAGTACAGGCCACCTAAGGAGGCAAAAGGCTGAGCAAGAGGTCTATGGCACAGTTGTAGGGATGATGCAGGGGCAAAGAGGCGGCCTTGGCCATGCTAAAGACCTGCCGGAGGTCGTGATATTCAGCAGGCACCCCGGAGACATTAGGTGAAAGCACGGTGGAATGGTGTGGGGGCATGTTTCAGGCAGGTGAAATGGCAGGATTTTTCCCACTCAGGGATAGAATCGGTCACCCAGTCAATGTGGGGGTTATGTTAATGAAGCCAAGGATAGCGCAGAATTAGTGGCAGGCTAAGAGAGTTCAGGATGTGGAACTGGATAATCTCATGATGATTGCCAGACAGGAGCATGGGAACCGAGGTGGTCTGGTGGGTCATGGTACCCAGTTGGTGGTCATCAAGAACCCGGGTGAGGACCAGATGAGGCACAGGAACCTAACCAACCCGCAACTGCTGGGCTAACTCCTCACTCCTGAGGCTGGCATCGGCACCAGAGTCCACCAGGGCAGCCAAGGTGAGAGAACCATCAGGAAGGAGCCAGGCTTGGAGATGCGGTCTGTGGTTGTAGGGAGTTAGAGTTGTTGAGCTCACCCATACCTCACTGGCTACGGGTGAGCCTTAGCTTTTACGAGAAAGGCAGACACAAAGTGACCTCCTTACCACAGTACAGGCACAGGTTCAGGCGACAACGACGCTCTTGTTCTTCTGGAGTGAGAAGGGTGCGGTCCAGCTGCATGGGTTCTGACTCCTCCATCCACAGAGTAGGCGAGGGGGATGATTGGGTGGGACTCACTCTGGACTGGACTGGACTGGACTGGACCCACCCTGGACTGGACTGGACTGGCGTCTGGCAATGGGAAGCCCCCTTATGTCTCTCCCATCTACGGGCCTGGATGCAGATATCAATCTTTCTGGCTAACTCAATGATTCCTTCGAGTGTGAGGGGGAGCTCGTACAAGAGCAGCTCATCCTTGAGGTAGTCTGTCAGGCCGTGGAGGAAAGCATCCACCTGGGCTGCAAGGTTCCGGGGGCTTCTACTGACTCTGATGCGGAAATTGATGGAGTGATCAGTGACCGTTCTGCTCCCTTGTTTCAGTGTTAATAGTCCCTGAGCGACCTTGAAGCTGGTGTCAGAGGCAGCTGCTGACATCATGGCCTCATGGTGCTGGAGGACGGCTTCTATCTTCCCAAGTCAACTCGGGGAAGTAGGCTTGCTTGCTAGGTCTATTACTGGCCAGATTGTACTGAATTCAATTGAATATGAGTTGAAAAGGATTTGCAAATCATTGTATTCTGTTTTTATCTACGATTTACATGACGTGCCAACTTCACTGGTTTTGGGTTTTGTATATTCCTGCTTATAAAAATCAGTTTTAACACCATTACCTGCTCAGTTGGATCCGCTTTTACGTTGTGTCTATTATTATGGTGGTTTTGTGTTGCAGCACTACTGCACACCAGGTAAAAGTGGATTTTGGGATGTTATAGTTTGTGTATTGTATTAAACAGGAAACGAGGCATTCAAACATTTGAAATCATTCTGCAAAAAGGTGGCAGTGTCAGAATTAGGCCTAAAAAGTATCAATCCATGCCATGTGATGGTACTGCAGGCTACCTGGGATGGTTAAATGGGATTCCTCCTTGCCAGAGCTTAAGATCTAAACACCAAGTGAGCATAATTTGAATGCCAAATTGTGCCTTAACATTGCTGCTGACCGTGCATATCTTGTTACAACCTGTTAACACTTAATTCAAGCAAGATTTTTTGCGATATCACAAAGCATGCATCATTTCAAACTGGACTCACAAGCATGATAGTGGCTCCCCTTGCTTTAATAGCTGGCATAATGCGCAGATCTCAATCCAATAGTACACCATTGGTTTGAACAGGAATGGGAAGCTCACAGCATAAATAAACAAGAGACCCATGGGCCTTAACGGTCACCTAAGTTGTATAAAAACTGATGTTATTGATGTCAATGAACCAAATATACCCAAAAAATTTTCCTATATAAAGTAACATAAACTTCACCTCCTTTCCAGAGGGAAACATGGAGACTGGGGGCAATGAAATTAACAATTTTGATGAAGCACTTCAAGACCCTTCCATCTATGAGGAGTATTGGTTTCCAGCCTATCTGAGTCTAGAGAAGAAGATTGTTGAAATTTTTGGAAATTTGACCCCATTTGGGCCCCACCCCTCAGCCCTGGGGAAGAGATAGGGTCAAATATGTCATAGTATCAAACTGCCATCTCATGGTTATAATGCCAATCAAGTTTGAATGATTTCCAGTAGAAAATGAAAAAAATATACCCAAAAGTATAATTTTCTTATATAAATTATAGTAAATTCCACCCCCCTCCCCAGGGGCAAACATGGAGCTCGAGGGTCATAAAGTTCACAATTTTGATAAAGCACCTCAAGAGCCTTCCATCTATGAAGAGTATTGTTTTCCAGTATGTTTGAGTCTGGAGAAGAAGATTTAAAAAATTTCAACAAATATGACCAGTTTTAGCCCCGCCCCTCAGAGCCCCTGGGGGTGGGCACCATATAATTCACAATTTTGGTGCATATTTAACCAAGGAAGGTTCCTGCAAAATTGAATTGAAATTGGATCAGCGGTTTCTGAGAAGAAGTTGACAGTGTAAATTGTTTTCTGATGACGCATGACACATGACGGACAAAAAAAGATGAGGATAGGTCATTTTGAGACTTCATTAAATACAACCCCAATTCCAAAAACGTTGAGATCCTGTGTAAAATGAAAATATTTGTGTTGCTGCCATCAAATTCAAAATGAGCTATAATATTTTTCATGAAATGTTAAATGTCTCACTTTCAGCATCTGATATGTTGTCTATGATCTATTGTGAATAAAATGTAGGTTTATGAGATATGCAAATCATTGCATTCTCTTATTATTTACATTTTACATAGCATCCCAACTTTTTTGGAATTGGAGTTGTAAATAAATAAATAAATATCAATTTGGGGGAACTGTGTGGTGCTGTTGAATCAGAATAGATCAGAATTCCTCAGGAATGTTTCCTGTACCGTACTGAATCATGCTAATTGATCACGCTGTCAATTCAAGGTGTGTGAGAAAAAAGTGGGTCCTTCCTGAACTGGGTGTACCCAATAAAGTGGGAAGAGGTGAATTTCAAAAGAACAAGAAACACTAATAATTCCATGAATTCCTATGGGGGACACTCAACCGCGCAGCAAGCTTTTTTTTTTTTTTCAGAGGCTGCGATGTTTGACTATGAGGCTTTACTAGCACATGCACATTGGATTTGAAAATGAGAAGGGATGAAAAAGAATGAAAAACCAGGATCTAGCTTACAGACAAAAAAAATCTGTCTTTGGAAAATGGTAAGAGTAGCAAATTCATAAGTTTCGGCTCCGATCTTCTTCTGCTTTTTTTTTCCCTCTGGGTCGCGATTGTCCTGCTGGCGCGCGCGCGGTTTCGCGATTTGCCTGAGTACAGGCTCTAAGGAGCCCTTGTTTCGAAGTGCAATCCGAAATCTTGAGGGTAAATACATAGTTTGGGCCCGTGAAATACAGTTTTTGGTTTAATTAACTGCAATATCATCGGAAACCACTTGAAGCAGCAACCTGCAGTGGAAAGTCAATCCGTGGCCTCAGACTTAATAGCTTAAATTCCACAGCTGTCCAGTGGGTGTCTCTATTTCAAACCGGAAATAGGTGACATTGCCCCGGAAGTAACGGCTTAAATACGTTATTACATCCAGGTTTGCCGGAAATGCTTTGCTTTGTGTTGTAGATTTTTTTTTGTCGAATTGTTGCATTTTTTTGTGAGGGCGGTTGGAATCTATACTCGCTATTTCGGAACGAATATAGCAGGAAATGCATCGAGGTAGGTTGAAAGTGTATTAGTCATCTTGAAATGGTTTAACACGTAGCCACTGAGTGTCAATGTTGAAATTGTACTTTAAGCGAATGTTAGTATTTTCACTGAGAGGTTTGTAGCCTACTCCATGGAGCCATCTATCGTTAGTTGATCATGGCGTTTTAGCGGTTGATGAAAATGCGTCATGGACGCAGACCTTACTTGAATGAGACTACGTTGCCGTAACAAACAATTGTTCGCTGTCTAACGACTTTATTTTGTTTTTCAGGTGGTGATTCTATGTTTAACTATTTGATTGGAGTGGGAGTTCATGTGTCGCCTATGCAGCTGCTTGTGGATTCCCCGAAAAATACCTTTTTTCAGATGGGCTCATTGTGTGGATTGGTGGTCTACTAAAGGCAGAGGAAGGAATTGCACATTTTGTGTTCGTTAGCTTGTGGTCTATGTCAGATAGCCCGAAGTCGAGCTTGCTTGCGCCGTAGGAAAACGAAGAAACCCGAATTCACCTGATTTGGAAATGAGGGAGTTAGCCTTCCAGTTTGGTGGCGAGATATCTTTGCTTCCAAAATCGTACGCCCTCGCTTTAGGATGCTAAGCTCAAGTTGAATACGATTGAATTGTAAAAATAATCTACATCGTACCTTTCACTTTCAACGTAATATTCGAAGGTAAACAGAAAAGTTTGCCGGCAAAAGAACGATACACGGATATGAACAACTTGGTAAAAGTTTCTTTGCCCTTAAAGCAAAACGGCAAACAAATGACACCACCCGGTGCAAACCCGAGGTAAGTTGCTCACGTTGTTAATTTAGCTTCGCAACGTTTCTTGGTTATCAGTCAGTATCTCCTCGATATTGTTCTGCACCTTGTTCATATTACCCTAATTTAGAATCGCCACTGAACGTAACGAATAGTGACATCATTTTAGCTAAGCAAAATTAACGTTGGCTAGTTTTGCTTTGCAATGTGAAGTCTAGTATGTTGCCTCGAGAAAAGAAGAATTATTCCCTCTGACTAAATGGAATTATTTGTTACTATGAGGTTGTGGCGATGATGTGTGCACTATTTGTGACCGTTTGGTGCGTCTGATCAACTTTGCTACTTTGTGTTCCTGTGTCTTCGGACCATGAATGAAATTAGTCTGTGTTGTAAGAGACTACAAGTGTTCAATATATAACCCCAGCAATTGTGATAAATGAATATCTTATCAATTTTTGAATGAATCTGAACTGTTGCAATGAGGTCACTGAAAAAAGACTTGACTGGGCATAAAATGAATTTTGTTTGAAACATTTTGTTTTGAATTGAACATATACTGTGGCAAATCAGTGCAATGATGACTGAATCTGGATGGCTGTTGATCTTGCCAAGACAGTGAGGCAATCACTTCCCAGATGTCGCAGAACCACTCCATATATTCAGCAAATACTCGCTTACCTGTGATTTTAATGAATTGGGTCTCGAATTCTTGTTGGTGTAAAGACCTCATTTGGCTGTTTTATTTATATACCCACATAAAAAACTGATTGTAGGAAAGCATCAAGGCATTTCTTCAAGTTGATTATATGATGTCTGCTGAAATGTTTTTCATCAAATCATTCTGAAGATGGCATTTTATGCATTTTTTTCCTCGCAGAATGTCTTACTTTTTGCAAGTGGGTCATTCCATGCTCAATTATTGCCAGCTCCTGAGATTTGGCGGCTTCTGGGGGGGGGTCAGTCAGTTTTAAGGAAATCGCCATTATTTTGGAGCAAGTTTGAGGGCCTGAGATATGCATTTGCAGAGTGAACAGAAAAAAAATATCAAAGTCACAATGGTTGTATTAAATGTTTTAATAACCTTGGAAGTTTGAAAAGTGCATATTTTCAGTCAACATATCTCAAAAGGGACATAAGTGATCAATGTCATTTTTTTTCTAGTGCTTGAAGGCAATGGTCTTGGGTCTAACACATTTACCTGGAGATGTAAAACTCTTCCTTTAGACTGTAGAGCATGCCAATCATATTAGGTGATTATTATTGGCTGATGTAGGGTTTTGTTGCATTCCACTGCCAGGTGGCAGCAAAACCCAAAAGCACGGCCCATTGGAAAGACTTTATCTCTGCCAGCATAGGTGGATTTGAACTTTGGCCTGTATCTCAGATGGTCAATTCCATTATGACTGATGGGACATTTGATGGAAAAAGTGCAATCTTTCAAGTGAGAATTTGAAGAAACTAGAGAATTCCATCAAATTTGAATTGGGGGGGGGTGGTGAAGAGACTTGCCTCTACAAGAAACGCACAAAAGCTTATGTCAGGTTAGAATGTCATTACTGGAGGGGTAAAACGGTCATTCTCTGACTTATGGGACATTTCTGGGCCATGGTTTTTTGTATGGTTTAAAGAAAGTTGAAAATCTCTGTTTTAAAGGTATGGAATCATTTTGCCCAATGTTTGGCCACGTAGTGTATCTTGTTATTGGGGTCATGTTTAGGAAAGAAGCCAAATTCATTTTTGTATGATGCTCTGAAGAATGACGTGACTTATGGGACACTATCCCAAGGTCTACTTGTGTAGTGAGTTTTTTTTTTTTTAGTCCGTGAATGTCCTTTTACGTTGAAATATGTATTCATCAATTTACCAAAGGATAAAACGTTTATTGATATTATAACAAAATATCAAAGGTAATTCCCCCCCCCCCCCCCCCAGACTGTATAGTTTATGCCTGCTGTTCTTTGAACATGGTGTCGGTTTAAAATGACAGGGCATATCGTTGCATTCTGTGGACTTTCTTCTTTTATTTGAGGTATCGTTTTTATGCATAGCACAAATTCAGCAGAAATTCCGGCAATTCAGCGCTGATATGATATTATCCTATGTTTTGCTGCATGCTTATTTACTTGCTTGGTGCTTGAATTCTGTTCGGTTGAGGTAAAAATTTTTTACATGAGCTGTTGGCTGAGTTACTTTGTGAAATATGGATATGCTGCTTGACAATGTCTGAATTAGGAAACATGCTGTATTTATAATGTGTAATAACTGCCCCCGGTATCGGGCTGTAGTTCTTAAGGGGTTAACTTAACTTATAACTGTTACATATCCTACATTATTTCTTTAAACAGTCTGCTTAGTAAATTTTGTGCATGCAAATTATGAGGTCACATGGTCCCCCAGTGGTGAAATAATGGCTGATGCATCTTTGTGTCAGCTTGTTCATGTTTCATCATTACTGTAGAACATTTTGCCGCAGTACTTAATACGTAGTATTTGGCTTACTGAACAAAGCTTTCTTAAAAATGTAAAAAAAAAAAAAAATTAAATTAAATATAGCTGATAAATCGGACACGGACAACTGTTGATCCGTGGGGGAAACTGAGTGACATTACTGCTGCTGCTCACACACACACTCAGGCGCGCACACACACACACACACATACGTGTATATATAGCTCTACTTGCATACTGTAATGTGGGGAAAAAAAGAAGCCACTAGATGGCAGTGTTGACTTTTTTTGTTAAGCCAGTCTGGAGCTAGGTTTTGGGCATGTCCTGGGCATGTCTGAGAGGGGAAAGTCTCAAAGAATTGAAAGTCTGGAAGGTGGGAGGGGGAAGGAAAGAATATATAAGGAGAAAAATTGAGAGAGTAAAGTAGTAGGAGAAATTGCAAGGATAAGGATACATTTGATCAGACGTGTCACTCTTTTCAAGACCTGTGAAACTTTTTGTGGAATTTTGCCTGTGAGTATTTTCCTGTCCTAGAACATTGCGCAGTGCTTTTTTTATTAAATCTGTTCAAGTTTTTAAATTTTGTCTGTTAGCCTTGCTGTCCGATTTGCTGTAACAAATTCGGGCCATAACCCCCCCCCCCCCCCCCCCCACACACACACACACAATAAGATGATAAAAACAGAATTTAAAAAAATCAAAATTGGGGGGGTGGAGGAATGGAATTTGGGAAAAAATAACTGATTTCATTACGGCTTGGGATCATCGTAAGATCCTGAGTTCAAGCCCTGGCCACAACCTTTGCGGTGTGTTCTTGAGCGAAACACTTCACTCCCACACTCCACACTTCACTCTACCCAGGTGTGTAAATACCAGCAATAGTACCAGGGGCCGGTTGCATAAAATTAGACCCAGTCTTTGACTTCACTGTATTTTTAAGTCAGACTTACTATAGATGATTAAATATGCCTGTTGCATAAAATCTGTCTTTGAGTGACTTATTTAAGATTGACTTGGATAGCCGGTCGTGCGATATATCATGGGTAAAATAAGACGCTTCATAGAGTAGAAAAACATGGCGGACACAATAGCGACACTCGGTGGCAGCGGGAGATCACCGCACTTTAGCGCAACGGAAAACCTTTTCTTTGCTGGAGAAATTTAATGCCGATAGAAGTATTTTGTTCAATAGTTTTTTTTTTTTTTTTTTTTTTTTTTTTAATTTGGCATCTCCAATCCCACCCGAATTTGGAATGCCCAATTGGGGAACTATGTACAAACTATGCGACCCCTTGCTGCCAACTCAGGATAGTGAAGACAGTTCACGGCTCTCCTCCGAAGCACGTGCCTGTCAGCCACTGATTCTTGTACACTCGCTGGTTGAATCTTCGCAAGTTCAGAGCGAGGGCGGAGGTTACCCGGACATGAACCAAGCCGGAGTCTTCCTGACGAGCGCCCGTCTGGCCAACAGGAGGCGCTGGAGCAACGAACAAAGCTGTTATCGAATACCCAAATCCGGCAGTCCCTTCCCAATTTGTAACCCTGTACCGCGATAGCCAATTGTGCGCTACGCTGAAAAAGCTGCCGAGCCCTGCCGGTGGGTACGCCGAGGCTCGAACCCGCGAGGCTCGAACTCTGCACTGCAGCGCAGTGCCTTAACCGTGTGAGCCACCCGGCAGCTCATTGTTCAATAGTTTTAATCAAGCGAATGGAAATTTGACCCGTCATCAAGTTAGGGGAGAAAATTACAGAAAAGGCGAACGGTATCAACGGTCGTAAGAACCGTAAAAGATGTTCAAAAACGTTTAAAAAATATTGTGCAACAATCCAAAGCTGCTTTCACACCGGAAAGCGTTTCGCGTGTATTCGCGTCTTTGCATTGACATTGATTGTAATCTGTCGTGCGAAAAATTTGTTTCGCGTCCGGTGTGAAAGCATCTTAAGACGGAAATATGGAAGAGGAAAAAATCCAGTCACCGGAGGAGGACCCCCTCCAAAACTACAAAATAAATAAATACAAATAAAAAAAAAGAGCTAATAATCCTGTTTCCAATGTAAAATATTTTTTGTCCTTTTTTGTTAGAAAAACAATAAATATTGCTGTATCTTTGTGTCCTCTAACAGGTGTTCTTACAATGTGTTGCCATGGCAACAAAGCTCTCATCTCAGGGTTAGCCAGGGGGAGAGGTGGCTAAATTTTATGCCTCAAATCAAGTCAGTCTTAAGCTTTATGCAACAGTCAGTCTTAAGTAGACTAGTCTAACTTGACAATTTAAGACCAGTCTACAGTGACAACCAGTCTTAAACTAAGTTTATGCAACCGGCCCCAGCAATAGTCAGGGAAACTTGACTAAGAGCTGGGGGAGTACCTTCAATGGACTGACATCCCATCCAGGGGGAGTAGTAATACCTCTGGTTGCTTCATGCCATGGAAAACAAGGTTTAAGTACTGGCCCGATGGGCCACTAGGCTCGTAACAGGTTTACTCTCGCACTGGATATTTTGATGCTCGAGTTGTATTGCGATTGCGACCGGGTTTGTTCCTGCCCCCAACACAACTGGAGATTAATCAACGGAACGCCTCCAAGTGGGCATGGTAGAATTTCTGTCTCCAGCCAACAGACTTTATCGCTACTTATCTCAAGCTACATTGGAAGTTATTAAAATCTTAAGTTCCTGAGTAATGGAAACGGGCCTTCATTGTGAATACAGCTTACTAGCTATGCGGCTCACAGTCATAGATAAATTGCTATTCCCAGCGCTGACCTCCGTGTCCATGCTTAATGTTAGACATTATGGTTGAAGTAGTTTACTTTGGCGACATAACTAGCACAGTCTAGCTGGGTTAGCAAGTTTGGATTTGTGGATTAGTAGTTAGTTACAGTAGCTGGCCAGTTGAAACCATGGCTGGGAGGAGCTAGCTAGCATGCCAATCTATGAATACTGTTGATGCATGAAAACTGTAATATGATGGCCACCATAACTGAAATAAATTACTTTCTTGTTGTCTAAAGTAATGTTGCCTTTATTGACATGGTCTGTAGTATTAGGTGTTTAAATATTAAAATTATGCAGATTATTGTGCATCTGAGTGCATTGTCTGATTATGACATTCTCACATCAAACACCAGAGGAAGTGTAGTGTGGGGATTTAACAACCAGGTAGTCAACAATTTTGATCTCTGGTCTAACTAGCTTTTAATTTCAATTTCTGTGGTAAATTGATCATAGCTAGCTGGCATGATCTAGCTTGGCAAACAAGATTAGATTAGTTACAGTAATTGGCCATTTGAAATGGTAGTATATAGGTTATTGCGGGAGATGGTCAGCATCTATTTAATCCTTAAATAATCCTTAAACTGTCAATGTTTGAAAACTGACACCGCAACCAGCATTACTGAAATGGATAGCATTTTGCAGTCTTAATTAATGTTGTCCTCCTTGACATGGTTGAAAGCAAGTTTTGGCTATGCGAACATTGAAATAATGTTAACTGTTGTACTATGGAGCATTCTGATTATGAAATTCCCCCATCGAACACAGGGAAAGCATAGCCAGGGGAAAGGATAACCAGATGGACCACTATTCTAATGGGGTCTAACATTCTTTCCTGAGGTAATGTGGTCATCGCTAGCGGGCAAGATCTTGCTGAGCCAACTATCTTAGCCAGCTACTGTAACTACTATACTATTTCAAACAATTGCCTTTGTTGACAGAGCTAGTCGGCATGGTGATTGATGAAAACTGTTGATGTCTGAAAACTGTAACACGGTGACCAGCTTAACTGAAATAAATTACATTGTTGTTGCCTAAACTTATGTTGCATTTCTTGACATGTTTAGTGGTGTTGTAGAACTGAGAGATAAAAGCCAATAGTCTTATCAAATTGTACTGGTAAAATTGTGAACAAGTGGTAAACGGTACAAAGGAAAACCAATTGCTGAAATCTATGGTTCTGTCTGGTACCAGCATGGCAAGAGGCCCTAAAGATGGAGGCCCAGTGATTTAAAAATTTTATTTGAGACGAGGTGGGCTGTTCTTTATCCAATCAAATCAATCTTTATGGTACAAAAGGACAAATGGCAGAGAGAACCAATAAATGATCTGCGGAGGGGGTTGGAGGTACATTCAAAACATGACAATGGGAGTGGATTGGTTGAATAGCCAGGTACAGACAGAATGATGGGCAAGGTGGAGAAGAGAAGCCTCCCTCTACCACAGTAGCTACTATCATGTAAAATGTTGTGGTTTGGATATTCAATTAAGCAATTGCCGCATCAGCCACTGCGCAAGTGCAGCCAGGAGTTGAGACAACCAGATAGTTGAACTTTAGCTTCCAGCTTTATATTGCATGGCAGTTTGAACATCTATCTACTGCAACCTAGCTGGGCTAACTATTTTGGAATAGTATTTACAGTAGCTGCCAATTTCAAATGGCAGTCTACGTTGTCGTAGTTGGCTAGCATGCTAAACTATGAATACTGTTGAATGAAAAGTAACAAATTGACCAAAATTACTGTTATAAGGTACTTTTTTTTTTGTCTGAACTAATTTTGCCTTTCTTGACATTCTCGCATTAGCCGTTCAAGTATTAAAATAATATAAACTATTGTGATTTTGAGTAGCCCGATTATGAAATTCTCTCATTAAACACCAGAGGAACAGCTGGGAGAGTGGGACATCCAGAGACCTAGCTGGTCAGGTGGGGATTAACATTCCTCAACTGTCTTTTTTGCCACTTGTGCCAGCTTTTTTGAAACCTGTTGCAGGCATCTAATTCCAAATGAGCTAATATTTGCAAAAAATTTCAAAGTTTACCTGTTCGAACATTAAGTAACTTGTCTTTGCAGTGTATTCAATTGAATATAGGTTGAAAAGGATTTGCAAATCATTGTATTCTGTTTTTATTTACGATTTACACAACGTTCCAACTTCACTGGTTTTGGGTTTTGTATATGGGCAATTCCATGAGAAGAGGGACATGATGAGCAAAAATTAAATCTCTGTTTAACATCCAGCAATGGGCCTCAAACCATCAAAAAAATCTATAACTTTTAGAAACGTATATATATTTATGGCTGAACCACTATTTTTCAGCAAGAGTTTTGCATCCAAACAGTTGGTGCAAATTTTACCCTGAAATCGGCCCAAAATCTGGTAATAAGGACCTTTTGAAATTACCAGTTACTAAATGGGTATAATAATTCATATCATTGACTTTTTATACCAAGAGCATCAAATTAAAGTAGAGGGGAGCTTGGTCCCTCATAGTTTGATTGCTGGAAGGTAGGGGTGACTTCATCATCCCAGTCAATGTAACACTCGTCACAGAAATTCTGAATTATTTTTATTGGGAGAAACTGAGATGGAATATTGACTTGACCTTTTCACTTCTCATAACTCTAGCCAAGGCAAACTCAATAATGGACCAAGTCTGCCTGAAAACCACTATCTGGAAACACAGTCCGCCGTGCCATCCACAGAGGCCACCTAAAATTATCATGCAAAAAGGAAGCCAGTGTTGAGCATGATCCAGAAGCGCCACCATGTTCTGTGGGCCAAGGTTCATTTAAAATGGACTGTAACAAAGTGTCCTGTATTCAGACGAGTCCAAATTTGACATTCTTGTTGAAAATTATGGGCGTTGTGTCCTCTCTGCAAAAGAGGAGAAAGACCACCCTTCCTGTTATCAGCATTCAGTTCAAATGCCAGCATCTCTGATGCTATGGGAATGCATTTGTGCATATGGTGTGTGACGCTTGCATGTTTTATAAAGCATCATGAATACTGAAAGGTATATAAAGGTTTCAGTGCAACATATGCTCCCCTCCAGACGACATCTATTCCAGGGAAGGCCTTGAGTATTTCAGCAGGACTAGGGATGCACCGATATGAACACTTTGGCCGATACCCATATCCAATATTAATATTGGTGTTATGGCCGATAACTGATATTTACCGATGTACATATGTTTATAAAAAAAAAAGTTTGAGAGAATTTTGTATAGACTGAAAATCACGCTAACTGAATTTTTAAATGTCTTTATTTTTTAAATGTCTTTATTTTTTAAATGTGTTTTACTTCAAAATAACAAGGTTACAGGGCTACCATAAAACACAAGTAACCAACAGTGTTACTTTTTTGGCAACCTTTATGACTAGTAGCTGTGCTTGTGCTAGCCATTTGCCATATCGCCATTAGCGAAGCCATATTCTGTATGGCAATGACTTTTTAGCCCGTTTAGCCACTGTGGCAAAACTAAAATCTACTGCAGTGATCAGATTAGGCGGATTTGCATCGCAAAATGTGAATCAAATTTCAGTATTTTTGACAAAATGCTAATCATCATAACAATCCCTTCACAAAAAATGCGATTTAAAAAAAAAAAAAAAAAACCAATGGGTGACGTCACGGTTGCGTCGTCCATCTTTTTATACAGTCTATTTGTGCGACAAGTCCACGTGTAGATGAATGATCGAATATTTAGAAGTAAAACAAGATTGGGATGAGATACTACACAAAGTAAAGTAATTTTATGCATACAAATTCTGCAAAACTTCAACTTTGATGTACAATGCCATACGTGTAAACCAGGGACGTGTGGTCGGGAAAGGCAGTGACTTATCGCTAGATTTTGTCAACCCGCTTCCACTTACGATGCATGATCATCAATCAATCAATTTGACCTTTTTTCTGGTTAGTTAAGCTTGTAATGATTAAGAGGTGATAATGACAAAAGGATTAATTTAGCTTTTTTCTGTGATTTGAGTCTGCAAGGAAGTAAATCTTAATAATTAATTGGGGAAAAATTTCAGCTCTCGGTAATTCCGTATATTGTTTTGATCTTTTGTTTATCGGATTATGAAAAAAAGAATGAAAATAAACTCCCCATTATTTTTTTTTTTAAGTGGCATTAAAAAGTACGTGTTTAAGAAGGGAAATATTATCGTAAACATATTGACTACACATTGAACGCCGCATAAGGTTTTAATATTTGTTAATGGCATTGCGTTAGCTTCCTCTAAGTAAATATGGAAAGACTTGAACAACGTGTATTCTTGACACTCATACGACGAGTGAGTAGTCATTATTATTATTATTATTATTATTATTATTATTATAACGTTCAGTCATTGACAAGTCACTTCCTTCCTGCAGATTTCATTTTAATGTTAAAAAATATTTTACAAAGGTAATTGTAAGCAAAAAATGCCTGTTAAACTATATGGTGATGCCCCTCTTGCATTTTTATTATCCACCCGGCGTGTAATGCGGGGGGATATAGCGATAGCCATGTCCGTACGTCCGTCATCATTTCGTTTCTGGAGCATAACTCAAAAACCGTTCAATATTTCTTCACGAAATTTCGTGTGTAGATCTGATATGCCATGAAGATGTGCCTTTTGGTATTTAGGAATTTCTTCAGCCGTTAATCCATGAATCCAGGGGGACGGGCGGATACGCTATTGCCAGATGGCTCGTTTTTATTAATTTTGCTTTGCGTTCTGCATTATGGACCCACATCAACATTTGTGGCTAAACAATTTTTTTCTGACTTTAGCGGCAGTAGCTTCACTCCCCTCCCCCCCCCAACCGCCCTCCCCCAAGGCAAACACAGAGTAGCAAATGTGTACCTAACGTACAGTACAATAACTGACCGGGCGTGCCATCTAGTGATACAATATTGTAACTGCGTGCATAAATTTGCAGCTCCATGTCCGCTGGCATCAACATTTGCACAAAGCGGCCAAGATACCCTGCCGAACACCGTTGCTCTGCTCGAACGCGCCAGATGCAGATAATCCTTAAATGAGGAATTACATTCATATTTTAATGCGTAATGTGTAACGAAGTGCTCTGTGTCAAAGTGACGAAGTGAGAGTATACTTTTTATCTTTTAAATGTAGTAGAGTAAAAGTCCCAGTTCAAAAAAAAAAAAAAAAATAATCTGGTAAACTATAAATCCTCAAAAAAAAATAAAGATAATAAAAACCGACTTATGTTTGCAACGAAGCACATGTACACCTCTGTATGATTATGTATTCCAAGTCCCTTCATTGTACCCGTTTTCTCTTGTACTGGTTGTGAGATTCAATAGGAAGATTAAGGAAATAATTCTGGTACCGGCTGCGAAATTCATAAGGGAGAATGAGGAATGTAACGCATCATACTAATCTAGCTTGAAAGAATCTTAACAATGGTCGGAATCAGACATGGGCACGATTACAGATCTACGATTACGATTATGAAGTAGGATTATATCGTGATTGTAATCGTAATCATTCTGCTTCATAATCGTAATCGTAGATCTGTAATCGTGCCCATGTCTAGTCGGAATGTTTTTAATTTCCCTATTCAGTCTCGCAACCGATACTGTCCTCCATGCTTGTTAACTGTCGTATCGGTTGCAAGATTAAATGGGGAAATTAAAAACACATTCCGACCATTGTTATGAATCTTCCACGTTAGATTGGTACGATGCGTTACATCCCTCTATCTCTATGGAATCTCGCAACTGGCAGCAAGCAGAAAACAAGCATGAAGCTGAAACAAACCGAACCAATCTAGCGTGAAAAAAGATCGGATTGTGCTGGTAATGCAACAAAATCGAGTGGAACTTTTTAAAAGACCGAGATGCTAGCTAGGGCAAATGCAGCATATGCATGCACTACATTAATATTTAATCCACCTTTTCGCTGTTTATTACAAGAAAATTCACAGACATTTTTGTGAAATGGTGACCAATATCGCCAACAAACATCAAATGGCGTCAATGCATCATCTTCGCATTACCTGGACTTTGCAGGTGTTGCATACTGCCTTTCGACTATCTTCTTTTGACACCGTGAAAAACGACCACACCCACATTTTTTTCCCCTCTTCACTTAAACACAAAATCCTGTGCCGAGTTTGTGTTAGTGACACTGTTACATGCCCAAACAAATACTGCATGGCCAAATCCCCCCTCTCCCTACACACATACACAAACGGCAACTAGTCGGATATAAACATCGGTTGTTTATATCGGCTCAGTTTTACTCATCGTCAGACCGATGCCGATATGTTAATAAATGATGAACATCGGCCGATACCGATATGAATACCGATATATCGTGCATCCCTAAGCAGGACAATGCAAAACCATATACTGCAGCTATTACAAAAGCATGGCTTCATAGTAGAAGAGTCCGTGTGCTGAACTGGCCTGCCTGCAGTCCTGATCTTTCACCGATTGAGAACATTTGGCACATAGTTAAACGAAAAGTCCATCAAAGGAGACCCCAAAGTCTCCAGCAGCTGGAAGCCTCCATTAAACAAGAGTGGGATCAAATTCCAATGGCTAAACTCGATAAACTTGTCTCCTCAATTCCCAGGTGGCCAATGTCTGTGAAGTTGGGAAAAGAATCTAGCTGAAAAAAGGATGTTAACCATGATTTGAGAGACACTGAGCATTGAGTCGGGTCAAATTGACCCAGAACGTAATATAAGGGTAAATTTGAATTTCTACTCTGAACTATCAAATTTATGAAACCATTCTCAAGGATGAGATTATATTTATCCCATAAACGTCAGCATGTCACCATATTATTTAGAAAATGGAAAAATGGCATTTGGCTCTAGTTTACTGTTTATTCAAGTCGAGGAGATGAATAATTCCCAAGCTAGCATGCTGATGCTTTTTGCAATTAATTTGAATAATGTCAATGACAGAATCATGCTGCTGAGTGATGCAGTGGTGTCTGAGGGCCAGAAGATCATGGGCATTCAGTAAAGGTCTTGGCCTTTTCCCTTACGCATTGAGATTTTTCCAGTTTCTCTAAATATTTTGATATTATGCACTGTCCACGATGAGACCTTCAAAGCCTTTGCAATTTAATGTTGTGGAACATTGTTTGTTTGTTTTTAAAGTATTTCACAATTTTTCTCATGCAAGCCTTCACAGGTTGGAGAGCCACTGGCCATCTTTACTTCTGAGAGACTCGGCCTCTCTAAGGCATCCCTTTTATAGCCAATCATGTTACACACCTGATGCCAGTTAACTACTAAATGAGAATCAACACCTTCTTTCTTCACAGTGAACTGTATTCATAAAGGATGAAAATTCTTTTCCAATCACATACATGTCATTGAAACATCTTTAAAGCAAGTAAATACTGAACAATACACTTTCGCCAAACTTAGGCTCACACATCACGACAGTGATTGAATATGACATCTCTTTGGTCACCACATGTAATGTCTGCACAAACTTAACAAATAAAACCATTAACAGAGGGTACATCCTGATTATGTTGCATTTATCGCTAGCGTTCCCCTCTCCCACCCATTGAAGTCACATGGAATAGGTGAATTGGAAAAAGATGACCGCTGTGACCTGGAACCAGATAGATACATGCATATTAGTTATCTCCTCCCCCAGGGACAAGTTTTTACGTCATGTATAAAACTTAAGCATAAATCGGTGTCTCTGATCACAGGGTCCAAGAATGATGCAAGTATCTGATTAAGTCTCTTTGCCTTGTCACCGACGAGCTGGTCGCTGTGATGGCAGCAACTCTTTGTAGCCTGCATTGTTGTGTGGCTAGAGCTGTACAATTGCGTGAGGTGCAAGTGTTTTAGCAGTAGGTGTGCAGGGATCACGTTGATCAGGCATTCGGTGTGGTGAGTCAAAACTGAGCCTGTGAGGTGTGGCGCCTGATGACTGTACAGGCGAGATGTCACCAGGGGGTGGTGGAGTGCGTGGGTGTGTGCCTGTCACTGGCCCAGCTGGGGTCTTGGGCAGGGCAGGTAATGTGCGTGGGGTACGTGGCATATTCTCTTGTGTGGCTGCGGGAGGGACAGAAGCAGTGTTAGCAGGGGACGCAGAGGGTGTCACGTGGGTCTCCGCACCATGTGGTTCTGGAACTCACGTCCCTTGACCGGGCAAGTGACATCCATGGCCGCCCTCGTGGGGGTGTCATTGAAAGGGGTGAATCGTCGCAGGTGCTGTCGGTTTCTCAGTGACCCTTCCTGAGCCATCAACACGGATGACATACTGGTGATACTGCCGCACCTCGATGACCACACCAGTGCGTTCCCACTTCCTTGGGTGGTTACCCACAAGGTTCTGGATGTAGACATGGTCACCCACCTTCAGAGGAGGCAACTGGTGGGTATGCTCAGTCCACCGTTCATGTTCTCCTGAGTGGCGCCGTGCCAGTGCCCTCTCCCGGTGACCCAAGATTTCAGTCCATGTCTCATGAGGAGTGTACCTGCCCATAGGAATAGGTATGGCATCACAAATTGGTCGCCCGAACAGGATTAATGCTGGGGATGCCTTTGTCTCAGGGTCTATGCTGTTCCTGTACATTAATATTGCACGATGGAACTGGTCTACGTCGTGTGAGCCAGTTGGTCCAACGTTATCGTTGATTATGCGCTTCAGTCTTTACTGCCAGCTCTGCCCGGCAATTAGCATGGGGGTTGGCGACGGACGTCAGCCTGTGTCTAACCCCCCAAGCATGCAAGAAGGCTTGTGTCTTGCCGAGATAAATTGTGGGCCACCATCTGAGGTCAACTCTTCAGGGATGCCAAATGTGACAAATGTTTCATGAAGCCTCCCCACGAGGCCATCTGCACCAGATTCTGATCTAAATACTACTGGCCAGTTGGAGTATCTGTCGACGATCACGACATAATCCTTGCCATTATGTGTGAAATAGTCACTGCAGATCTTCTGGAAAGGATAGTCTGGTGGTAAAATCTCCTCTGGGGGCTGCCGTGGATTGGACTTCGCAATACGGTGGCAGTGTGCACATTGGTCCCTTACTCTGGAGATGTCAATGGTGATGTCTGGCCAATACACGAAATCCATCGCTCGTGCATTCGAGTGTCACGCCTTGATGGATAGCATGCAGAGCATTGAGTATGGGTGCACGCAATGCTGCGGGAATCACGACCCTGTGACCCATCAGAATCGCACCATCCACGATGCAGAGACTACAAGCAAATCGATGAAAAGGCCGTATCTCAACTGAAAGTGCTCTGCAATTTGGAGGGAACCCTGCTTCAATGTGTTGAGCCAAGCAAACAAATGTGCTATCAGATGCAGTAGCCTCACGCACCATGTCCCACATGACCACTTTGACTGTGTCTTACGCTGCAGTTGCAGCAGCTACTGTGGCATTATCATCTGCAATGTCCATGTCAGCCTCATGTTCACTAGTCCCTCCCAGGAAACTGGAGCAAAATGCGGCCATAGTGTGTGGCATGTCAGTCTCTGGGGGCTCGCCTGGTAAACTGAGACGGTCAGGAGGGCATGCAGGATGGCGTGAGGCTGCATCAGCACCCTGGTTCTTGTTGCCTGGCACATGGACAATCGTGAAGCGATATGCCAGGGTATTCTCTTTAAGGTTCAGAAGCCTTCTGTTGTAGATTTCCGTGAGTGATCTGTCATTTAGGACCTGCAATAATGGCTTGTGATCCATTGCGATGATCAGGTCTGTGCAACCCAGGATGTAATACCGTGTCTGGTGGAGCGCATAAGCAACTGCCAAGGCCTCTCCTTCGATGGGGGCATACCTGCTTTCTGCCGGATGTGTGAATCGGCGTCCCTCCAGGCACAACTTCCAGCCATCGGGGCAGCAGCCTGGGGTTTTTCACAGACAGTGACAGTATTTTTGCATCATGAAGAATCCAATCCCATCAATTGACCAGTCTGTAGCAAGGCATGTTGTGCGGTTTGGGTCAAACAGGCGGACACCCTCTTTCATCTGATTGATGATGACCTCCTTGGAACGATTGAAGAGCTCAAGTTCATCTGTCCACACGAATTTGGTGGAGAGTTTCAGCAGGTGGCGGAAAGGCTTCATTTGTTGCGTCATGGCAAAAGCATATGCACCCTGTTTGATCAGACCAAACCATGCCTGAGCGCCAGAGATGTCAGCAGGTGTGGGGAAGTTCTTGATGGCATCAAGGAACTTTGCGCTTGGACGCACAATTGTTGGCGTGATGGTTAGGCCTGCAAAATCCACAGTGTCCTGGGCAAACTGAAACTTCTCAGGGTGGAGCGTGATGCCATTGCGTGCACATAGGTCAAACCACTCACATGCCTGAAGCATTCTTTCTTCAATGGATGAGGCCCACATACATGTGTCATCTACACACTTCACCTTGTTCGTGAAGTTGGCGATGATGGCATCAAACCGCTGATTGTATGCATCACCGCTGGCTAGAAACCCCTGTGGTGCCACCCTGTACCTGTACCGCCCTCCAGGGTGTGATAAACTTTGTGATGTGGCGGTCCTCTTCACGGATTGGGACGGAATGGTAACCATTCCATGCATCAGTCAGTTTTTTTTGTTCACTGAGGCACACGATCTGCAAGGTGGAAGGAGCCTGGAACATTGTGAGTTTGGCACACTGAATTTGGCACCGGTTTAATGGCTGTAAATCCACTGTTCTTCTTGGTGACCCGTTGGCCTTAGCAGTGACAACCATTCGTGAGCACCATGTTCTGGGTGTGTTTGGGTTGACCCGCTCCAGAACACCAATGCGAACATCTCTCTCTAGGTCAGCATATACCTTGTCCTGCCAGTTGAATTGGGACAAGGGCGGGCTTGTGAATGCCTACTGGTTTAGCATCAGGATCAACATAGAGCTGGAGAGTCTCACCAGTCATCAGTGGCATTGGCTGGTGTTCACACACGTTGAATGTGGTTGAGCCATAATAGTTGATGAGCCATTCACGAAGGTGTGCCATGTTTTCCTCGATTAATCGGAGCCCAGGTGGAAGCAAGGTGGGCTAAGGGGTTGGGTCTGGACTACGCCGAGGGCACGAGCATGTGAGTTCCTCAGCAATTTCAGCAGCGGCGGTCACCGTTGTGGGTATGGTGGCTGGGAAGTCAGGGCTGATGATCTTTAGAGCAATCAGGGCTTCTCGACACAGAAAAGCCTTCTCCATTTTATCTGACACATAGCAAAGCTGCCATGTTGACTGGGTGTCACCATGTTTGTCCTGGAGGGAAATATCAACAGCAATTCTCTCCCAACACCCCCAGATCCTCTAATTGCTCTCCGCATCACGAGTTTTACTGGCATTAGATCCTGCTTGTTTATGCCCAGGGCATGGGCAGACTGCAAAGGTATGATGCAGCTTTGGCACCCTGTGTCAGCCACCATTGGCATTGGGGCGGAGGACAGTTTCGACGTGTCTTGCATTGGGCTGCCAAAGGCCTCATGATCAGCAGGGATGGGCGTCGTCGTTACAGTGACCATGGGATGGGGTTTGGATGGACGGGCTACCCATGTCCCATCATAAACATGGTGTTCAATGGCTTTGGGACGGCCAGCGGGCTTCGCTGGCTTTCTGACAGCGCTGGACAGGTGGTCAACGATGTCTGCTTGGCTGCTGCATGTGTCTCCAGATGTGGTGCACAACTGATCATAAACATAGGTGGAACTGTCCTGATCAGTCGCCTTCAATGTAGTGGGCTTATTGCGGTGGTTGCCCTGGGGACATGTTCTCGAAGACTTGTCACGATGGCCCCAGGTCCCACATGCGAAACACCTGCTACATGATGCGGTATAATGCCCTCTGATGTTGCATTTTGCACACATGAAGGACTAAGCTTTACAGTGCTTAGCTCTGGCCTTGCGATCATTTCTCGATGCATGAGCAGGGCCGTCTCATGCCCAGCACCGTTTTTCAGGAGGGTCAGGAGGATTAGGCGCGCTGGGTTTGTTGTCGATGGCCCCAGCAGAATCGCTGACAGCACACCTTGTCGCCTTGCCTTGCTCCTTCTGTGCGATGAACGCGACTGTTTCTTCCAAGGTGCGGTCTGTCATGGGATCACCTAGGTGATCAGACAGGATCTCAGGGTCAGCAATGCCTCTCACGAGATTGTCCTTTATGATCTCGTTGCTGTAATCGAATGTGAGAGTGCAACCCGGTACTTGGCTTGCTGCGACATACTGGCATAAGGCAGCTTGGCCTCAGAGGCCAACAAGGAATGTTCTGATTCCTGTCCCCGGCGACTGCGTCATTTTGCCCAGCCTGATACGGTGCACGAGGGTGCTTTCATCTTTGACAGCCAGTCTCTTGATCGCTTCAAGCAGATCTCCTTCTGTCATCTTGGACACATCACCCCGTAGGTCGTGCGTCAGATCAGTCCGTAGGTCAGCATCACTGCAGTAAAACAGTGCAGTGGGTAGCACATCAGCCGCAATGGCCATCCCCGCCTTGTACATCTGCCATTGGCGGGTGAAGGCTGACCATTAGTCGGGGTCACAGCCCGCTGCTATGGTTGGTGCGTCCAACTTCAGCTTCTGGGCTGGCCTTGGGGTGGCTGTGGCATGCACTGGTTTGTCATGCATCCGGAGGGACATCGTCAGGGCATCGGCGAAAGCCTCACTTAAGTCGTCTGACTTCCAACTGCATCCTTCCACGGTACAGCTGAGTCTGGGCATCTTGTAGTGTAACTGCAGGTCACTCCACAGCGGTTATAAATGAGAATCAACACCTTCCTTCTTCACAGTGAACTGTGTTCATAAAGGATGACCGCTGTGACCTGGAACCAGATAGATACATGCATATTAGTCAACTACTGGCTAAATGTTCTTTTCGCTGATTCTCATATAAATTAATTGCTTTTTCAGTCCTTTATTTCCTGTGTCCCAAATTTTTTGTGACATGTTGCATCTAGAAAATTTTAAATACGCTCATTTTGTGTATAAAAATGTAATTGTTTCAAGATTTGAAATGTTATCTATGTTCTATTGTAAATAACATATTGGCTCGTGATCTGAAAGTCATTGCATTTTGATTTTATTCACAATTTAGCCTACACTTTGTCCCAACTATTTCGGAATTGGGATTATATTACATTCATGCATAAATGTGGTTATTTCATCATTCCACTGGACAATATTGACTTTTAACAGAAACTTTCATTTTACTTCAGTGGACAAAATGTAACATCCGTCACAGAGGATTTTGCATGATTCTGCAACTGCCTGCTAAGAGGCTCTCATTTGGAGCTTTATTATAATTTCTGTATTAGGTGGCCTAGGTCTCGAACAATTCTGGGATAAACATTCATGTGTACCATTGTTGAGACACAGAGAATTTTGAAAAAACATGGCTGAATTTTTTCCATGTCTCATGTAACGTCTGTCACGTTCATAATTGTGGTTGATGTGAAACACGCAAACATCACTGGATGGTTATTCTTCCCCCATCAAACAGCCTCAGGTAGTAATACCCATTCCTTGGAGTAAAACTTAAGCTGTGAGGGTAGTCGAATTGGCAAAAAATTCCCTCTGATGTAATGTCCGTTACGGTGGAATTGCCCATATCAGGTGGCAGGTCGAAAGAGCCAGGCCCCTCTTGAAGAATGACTGTTTCTTAATAATAATAATAATAATAATAAAACGGTGCTGTTGGGCTCAGCGAGGATCCTACGCAGAATTATGAAAAGCTAAGGCAACTTGTTGCCAGCCCCAGATATCACTAGTACTATGTACTATGAACCATGAACACACTTAAAATAATATTATTATTATTATTATTATTATTATTATTATTATATTTATAAAGTGCCTCAAGACACTCAAGGACACTGTACAGCAAGATTAAAAGAAAAGGGGGAAAAAAAAACAATAAAATTAACGGGCAATAAAACCGAATATGCAAATCTAAACAGATGGGTCTTTAAGCGTGATCTGGAAAACTGGATAGAGGTACTGTTTCTAAGATCTGAGGGGAAGGAGATCCAGAGGCGAAGGGCAGAGCAGCTGAAGGCTCGGGAACCAGAAGTTTCTTTGAATTGAAACTTTTTTTTTTTTTGTTCGGCCAGTGGTTACTCGCAAAGCTAACAGATACTGGAAGAGCCAGTACATTGCATTAGCTCCGCCTACTCTCTTTTGTGGACTAGCCACTGCTGGGTGATAGAAAACATGCCATTAGCTGTGCAGTGCTTATGATTTTTCCCAGGAATGTTGCCACAAAGACCCAGGTGTAAACATAGGTTTACACCTATGGGATTTTATTCCTGCATGTAAAGTGCTTTTAGCTGCATTTTCCCATGAAAGGTGCTATATAAATAAAAAGTTATGCCTGCTCTAATTTTTATGGGAGGTTCATGGGATGACCCTTCATGACATATTGGACAGGTTTTTGATTTGACCTAATTTTGACCATTTTCTAGGTCAAATGGCATCAGGTCTGCCAATTAGGGCTGTGCGATATGACGATATATATCGTGTCACGATAGGAAAATGGCTCTATGGTTTATATCGTTGTTACAAATCAAGTCGTTTCTGGTAATTTATTATGGGAGTTTGAGCATAGGCCACATTAACTGACTGCCTGACATACATAATAACACAGTTTAAAGTGATAGTCCTCCCAAAAACTATAACTTGTATATCAATTACTCAGCATTAGATGTCTCGAACGGACAAAGTCTAGCGGACCTAAACGGCCTTGCATCTCCGTACATGCTGCTCTGGTTTTGGAGAAGTGCAGAGAGCCTCTGCAGGAGAGCTGTGGCCAAGTTTTGACAGAAAACTAAAAGTGTTGCTTCATATGGTGCATTCAGAGCACTATTGTTGCCTGGGAAGAAATGTACTAGCATCAGGAAGCATGTACAGATTGCCGATAGACTCCTTCCATCATTACACTTCTCTTTTACAGTCGTATTGCAGATTTTGTTCACTGTTGAATTGAAAATTTGCACAAAGGTTAGAAATGAAAGGAGAAATAATAAAATATACTCAGTCCATGTGAAAACGCACCACTCACGAAATCTGGAGTAGCTCCATGGATTGATATGTGAAGTATATATGTATGATGCATTTGAGATAATGAATGATTTAAGAAGACATGTAAACATCATTCAATTTCATTCACGATAATGTTAATGCGCGAGAGAAGTTTAACTGGTGTAGGGGTCAAACAGGAAAGTCAATAACGGGTGTGACCGCCATTTGCATTGACACATGCGGTGCATCGTCGTCGCATCGAGTTGATCACTCTCTGGATAGTGTTCTGAGGGATAGCATTCCACTCCTGAACAAGGGCAACCTCAAGTTCTCGGATGTGTCCATCTGGCGTCGACGTAAGACGTCGTCCAATTTCATCCCATAACTGCTCGATGGGGGAGAGGTCGGGTGACAGAGCTCGCCACTGAAGCACGGGGATTTTCTGCTGTGCAAGGTACTGCATGGACACCCTTGCAGTGTGTGCCCTAGCGTTGTCCTCTTGGAACATGTGGACATCGTGGTGTAAGTTGAAGAACGGCACAACATGGTTCTGCAGCACCTGGTCTTGGTAGTAGACGCCGTTCACCCTTCCTCTGCAGATATGGAGAGGGGTTCTGTGACAGGGGCTTATTCCACCCCACACATAACGCTGCCACCACCCCAACGGTCCATTTGAACGACACAGTTGGCGTTATAATGTTTACCACATCTCCGCCAAACACGTATACGGCCATCTGCGTTCCTTAAGCGAAATCGTGACTCGTCAGAAAAGATGACACCGTGCCATTGTTGTAGTCGCTATTTCTGGTGCCTGTTTATCTGCTGTAGACGCTGGTTTCGGTGACGATCCGTCAATATGGGGCCGAAATAAGGACGTCGTGCACGCAGGCCTGCAGCTCGCAGACTGTTCCGTACGGTGTTTGGGTGAATGAATCCACGTTGTCCTTGGACTTGAGCAGCCGTTCTTGTCACTGGTAGTGTTCGGTCTCGGACATGATCCCGTACAATCTGACGGTCCTGACGTGCCGTTGTCACACGTTGTTGACCCGGTCAAGGACGATCCCGAGTGCTCCCCGTTTGCAGAAACCTTTGATGGAGTCTTGTGGTCGTTGTGTGTGCGCAGTGTAGTCGTCTGGCAAATTCCCTGGTGCTGGAGCCAATTTGAAGCATGCCTATGGCACGTTTCTGTTCAGGGGCTGTAAGTCGCGGCATAGTGTCGACGTTTCACAAGTGTCAGTGAAGAAGTTAAATTTTATATGGATTCACATGCTTTTAAAGGCAATGTGTGCACAAATTCAGAGTGAAATTCATTTTTCTCGTGGTGTGCGTGCAAGATGATGCGTTTTTGCAAAAAATTTCCTAGTGTGGCAGTTAACTTGAAATTCTCGCATTTCTTGCACCTGGCATGTTGGGTGACGTCACTGTAGTGTTGTTGTATAAAAATTATATTTAAGTTCATTTGAACTTAAATATTGACTTTTTTTTCAAGTGGTGCGTTTTCATTTTTACTCAGTATATGATTAAGTACCTTTTATTTGTCAAGTACATAATTCTAAATGCAATGAGAGAGAGCCCTTTCCATGTGGTGATTTTATTGAAACCATTTAATGAAAATTACAGAAATTTTGCTATATCGTGATATATATTGTTATTGGAATATCGGGTAACCTATATCAGGATATAGGATTTGGGTCATATCGCACAGCCCTACTGCCAATGGTTGAGAAGGATGGCATGTTTTGTTATTACTGAATGTAGAAGGCTGCAGATTGGTATGGATATGCATCCTGGTGATGGCAACCTGCATGCCAAAAATTGATGTCCTATGATTCATATTTTGGCCACTAACTACTTTATCCAACTAACCAACTATATCACATTGCTATAACTCTGATCATTAACAGTGCTTTGTCACTGCAACAAGCAGATTATCATTATATACCCCGCAACGAAGTTTAGGGGGGTATACTGGATTTGCTTTGTCCGTCAGTGTGTGCGTGCGTGCGTGTCTATGCGTGTGTGCGTCCGGACCTAGATCTCCTAACCTACTCATCCGATTTTGAAAAAATTTTTTCTTTCATCTTTTTTTTTCTTAGGTTTGTATTGTGGCTATATAGGAAGTCATGTACAAAGTTTCTCTTGAACTTGACCATCAATGATCTTGAACGGCCAAACTATACAGTGAAATTTCAAAGACTTGTATCAGCAAAATCGTTACAGATTGAGTGTAGGTTTGTGTTGGAGAAGTATAGGAAGTCATGTATGAACTTTCATTTGATGACCTTTGTATTGATCTTCAAAGGTCAAGTGTGACCTAGTGAAAATTCAATGACTTGTATCACTAAATGGTCACAGATGGAGCCTAAGTTTGTGTTACTGACATCTAGGAAGTCGCATATGAACTTTCATTTGGTGATATTCAACTAGACTGTCAGTGACCTTTGACGGTCAAACTCTACTGTGCAATTACAATGACTTGTATCACCAAAATGGTCACACATTGCGCCAAGGTTTGCACAGAGACATTTAGAAAGTGATATATGAATTCAATTTGCTGACCACAACTTGACATTCTGTGACCTTTAAAGTTCACGGTTGACATATTGAATACATATTGACGTATTTTAATGACCAAAATCACCAAAACTGCTTCAGAGCTTAGGATTGTATTACAGTAGGTCTTATAAATGTATGTGAACCTTTATTTAGTGACCTTGACATTGATTCAAATGTCACACTTCACATGAAATTTTCATAACTTTTATCATCGCTGCAAGACTGCTTGCTGGTAAGCTACAGGACCCTTGCTCCTGGTTTTGTTCAAAACTGGACTAAAACTTTTATTCACATTATCTGAAGACTGAATCGCAGAATATGCCAAGGGGATGTCAAAGGTCCGTCGCTGATTGAGGCATTTAAAAAAAAAAAAAAAAAAAACATCACATTTTGCGATACAATACCGCTTATCGTCAGCCCTGGACACATTACTACTGCTCCCCAGATTTGTAATGGCGCACCGTCGACGTGTAGTTAAAAATTGCTATCCCTCAAACTTCTTTAATGGGAATCATATCAATTCTGTCAACACTCGTGGTGCAGGACGCTTTTGATTGCGGTGGTTCTGTAATGTCTCTACTTCTTAGCCAAATTTAAAATTTCTAAATGGGTCATTTCATGTGAAATCAACCAAGTTTTAGGAACTTCCCCCACCAAAATCCCACAGTGTAAGATTTGTATACCTGGTATGAAATGGTAAAATAATTGAGCTCAATTATTGCCAGTTCCTGGGATTTAGCTTCTTTTAGGGAGGGCAGATCAGTTTTAAGAAAATCGCCATCATTTTCAATTAAGTTTGAGGGCCTGAGAGATGCATTTGCAGAGCAAACAGAGCTATAAGTTTCATTTTCTCATCAGAATAGTTGCTGAACTCTTGGCTTATGATACTTTTCTTTACTCACGGTGTTAATTTTATCTGTACTGTGGCCTGGAAAAAAAGCAAAAAACGCCAATCATAATAATTTTTTCCAAATTTAATGCATTTATTTTACTCAAAGATTGAGCCCTGAGACTTGGTATGCAAACTGTCGGTCAACTTTCTGAAGACCAAAAGAAAACTAAGTTTCAATGGTTGTATGAAATGTTTTAATAACCTTGGAAGTTTGCTTCAGAATGAAAAGTGCATATTTTGGATCATTGTAGCGGGTGGGCAATTCCACATGAGTTGCTAAAACAGATATTTTTTATGTGTTTTTATATTAGAAATGTATAGGTTTTCATGCTGGTGACTGATCACCAAATCTGACCCTGAAAACTGTTTTAAAATATCTTTGATGGTCTCAAAATTTAGGTTTGAATTTTCCAATTTTTTTAGCTCCAGGACAAGGATCAAAGGTTTTTTTCCAAAGCTGACAACTCCTAAAAAATATTTAGCTATTTCCTGGTTTTTACAATATTTCCATACATTGGTAGCCAACGTATTCAAGCCTAAGTCATTGCAGGAAATTGAAACACACAATTCCAGTGGTTCATTGTGAAATTTGTTATTTTTCATCGTAATTCCATTACTGATATTGCAGTATAGTTCTCCATCTTATTTCTGCATTTATTTTATTGTCTATACTGAATTTCAGACATTAACCTCTCTAATACTTAGCAGTAATCCTGAAAAAATTGTGGTAACGGAATTACATGGTAACGGAATTACACCAGTAACAGAATTGCAGAACTATTCTGAAAGCCAGTGAAAAACAGAACATGGCACACGGTGGCATGAGGACTTTATGGAGCATAGTGGTCCATTGTTTTGGACATTTATAGTTGAGCGTTTCTTCTTGTGAGTTAAGTTTCCATTACCTTTCATTCAAGGAAGGATTAGCAGGAATTTATAGTATAGTTTGGTTAAGGAGTAGCATCTGCTGGGGAAGGATATGAATGAATCTTTGTTCTGTAGTCTGAGGTCTTCTTCACCATCACTTTTACCTGCATACTGTTCCTCCTGGAATTGTGCTTTACTAAGACAGTATCTTTGTATAACATGTAACATGTAGAAAAAATGTTGCAGCAACAGGGCAAACACCTCCACCCTAACGGTTTCCACCTGTGGCCCAATAAGGTGGAGGTTAAAGAATTAGAAAGAGGAGGGGCTGTAAAGACCAAACCTTGACAACACATCCCATATCCGACATTTGTTCATGCTCAATATCAAAAGCCAGCAATCCTCCAACTAGCAGGTAAGTTTCTTGCTTTTTCCAACTGATATTTTAGGTTTTGATATGAGTTTAGCAAATTTTAATAGTCTTGAAGATGGTTGATATCATAGATATATATATATATATTTAGAACACTAGATCGCTGATGTCGTCATATTTACATTATCCAAAGTGAAGCACCCGGCCGCCATATTGATACACTTAACTTCATAAAAATGAATGGTTTCCTATGAGGCCAATTTCAAATTAGTCGATACAAGCGAGAAAATGCAGAGATGTGCGGCTGCCTTTTGCAGCAATATTTATTTGAAGAGCTGTAATAAAACGTTTCATGCGTAAGTTAACGTATAAAAGCAAAGTTGTCACATTAATAGAAAAAAATCGCGTTTCGTGCTAGCTAGCTAATTAGCCGTCCCATTGACTTGAACAGACCGCTGACTGAAAGCGAACGCTAGCGATTGATAACGGTCACCAGCGAGCTACCTTGGCGTCGCGGGGACTGCATTGACTTGGTGGTAAATAAATTAAAAAGGTGGCTAACAAGCTAGCTAGGTACTTGTAATTGACATGCAACGATAATATTTCTTATCTGCATGATATTTAAAACAGTGGACAAGTCGCTTTGTACAGAGCTCTTTTTATACAGAGCTCTAAAAGACGAGGGGAGAAAGGCTTCACTAGAGCTTCCTTTTATCAGCTAACGTTAGCCATATGATTCAATATAAACAATTCGGGTGATTTTAAATGGTCAACCAGGGTACAATGAAGTGAGGAAACCAGAGTGTAATATGATAACGTATACGGACATTCATCCACTTCTTTTAACAGCGATAACTTCTTAGCAATTATCTTATCAGAGGTAAAAGCCTCGGTCGCGTTAACGTAGCTTTTCTGCCGCACGTTAACGTAAACAGCGAGTCACATTTCGATCTTCGCTTTAGAAAGTGTGCCGCTTTCCATCCTCCGGAAAGCACATAATTAGGGAAACACAATGCTGCTCCGTACAGCGATACCAAAATAACACCGACTCGCACGCAAGTGTGTTTTAAAATGTCATTTTTAGTTCGCGAAAATGAATGGGAGTCGCTGAGAGAATTTTACCTCCGGGTGTATAGGCTCTTAGAACAGATGCTTCACTTGAGTGTACCCTATCAGCAATCTAGTGTTCTTTGTGTAAGGGATAATTAACGAGAAGGTGTGCATTCCACGGTTTTAATGCACGACGCGGAGGCAAATAACCACCCTCCGCGAAGGAATGCTCACCTTCGAGTTAATTATCCCGCTTATACCATGGTCATTTGCCAGCAATATCAAATCGCAGCATTCAGAAATTTTGGTGAAAGTTAAATTGAACCAGCTATCTTAGTTCATCTTACGTTCATGGAGAAAGATTTTATTTATTTTTTGCACACGCTTGACGTTACATCCGTTTACCAGCTGATTTGATAACGGATTCCAGCTGAAATGGAGATTATGCATATCGCAACATTATGTGCGATTATGCAGACAGTAGCTAACTTGCTATCCACAATTACAATGAATTTATGACAGTTTCCGCAGTCAGAGAGCTGAAATCAGTCTGCTGGCATTGCACGTAGCTAGCTAACTGTCAGCAGTTGCTGACACATGAAGTGGACACGTAAGCTTCCTTTGTAACCGTACACAATTACAATCGTTTAATGAATAAAGCCTGATTACTTCGCTGCTACCATATTTCCGGTCATTATCGCTGGAGTACCTACAGTTAACCGCCCCGCTGGACGCAACTTGTATGACGCCGCTAAATTTACTGGAGATAAATTAGCAGCTAGGTTTCCGTTGTACCCAGCCGAATACCACGTTTAACGTTGCTAGGGTTACAAGTTGGCTAGTGGATGAATTTCGAATGGTGAAACGACCGTAGCCGAACTACCTGTGCGGTTCCACGGTTTTAATGCATACCTGCCAGCCAATCAGAAAAAAGTATTCACCCAGACCATGGTATAAATATATATCTGTGGTTGATATGCATTAATCTCCCCTGTTACATCAGACTCCCCTAATCTGGGAGGCTTCCTCTGTTGCCTCAGCTGTCTGTTTAATTATGTAAAGTGCATTGAGCGGTATCCCATATTGCATGTTGTGCCATTTAAGGTGCATGTGTGTATATATACTATTCTTGTAGAAAAATAAGTTATTCTCATCAATATCATGTATTGCCTTCCTTTTGCCCTGACTTGTTTATCAAAATTTTGGTTCAACAGGAGGTCAGCAACACACATCCATTTATGATGCCAATCTTCAGTTGCTTTGTTGTTTTGAGTATAATAAATTTAGTATATTCTCAGAAAACATGATTCCTTTACCATTTTGTAGTTCCGTTTTCGGCGTCTGTTTCTCACAAATGGTATCCTTCAAAATATCTGTGAATATACCAGTCCATATATTACCATGGCCTAGTCAATATCCTAGGCCACCAACTTAAGCTTAAACCCACTGCCCATCATTGCCAGATTTCAGAGAAATGCCTGTCAAAGTTGAGGCAAAAATTTTCCCGCGTAATTCCGTTACCAACACTTTCACCTTCGTGCAGCCCTCTGCAAAATGGATTACCCCAAACTTTGTGTTATACAGCTCAGTAGGCATGCCAGTGGAACTGATAAAAGCACAGGCAAGTAGCTACTGCATTAGAGCAATACCTGCATTGCAGGTATAAATTACATGAAAATAACTGTTGATCGTAATTCCATTACCGTGGAATTACTCGGGTATATATCTCAAAAGGGACACTCATGATCAAATTTAATATCAAATTTAAGTGGTTGAAGGCATGGGTCTTGGGTCTAACATATAAAAAAACTGGAGATGTAAAACTCTTCCTTTATACTGTACAGCATCCTGATCATATTAGGTGATTATCATTGGCTGATGTAGGGTATTGTTGCATTCCACTGCCAGGTGGCACCAAAACTCAAAAAGCACGGCCCATTGGAAAGACTTGACATCTCTGCCTGCATAATTGGATTTGAACTTAGGCCTATATCTCAGCCTTTGGCCAATACACCCAAATTTATGCACTTGTTCCTCTTGTGCCATTCTCACATCCGGCAAAGTTTGGTTAAAATCTATGCGGCCGTTCTTGAGATCCTGCTGACGGACGGACAGAAAGACAGACAACCGAACAAACCCACCAAAGCCGGTGAAAACATGCACCTCCTTGGTGGAGTTGACCAACTGTATGTGTCACATTAATCTTTTTAGACACCTAGACACCTAATATGATTGGCATGCTATACAGTCTCAATATAGTGTTTTACCTTTCCAGTTTTTTAATGTTAGACCCAAGACCCATGCCTTCAAGCACTAAAAATATGACATTGATCATTTATGTCCCTTTTGAGATGTATACCCACTATAATGACCCAAAATATGCACTTTTCATTCTGTAGACAACTTCCAAGGTCATTAAAACATTTACAACCATTGTGACTGATATTTTTTTGTGGTCTTCAGATAGTTGACTGACCGTTTGCATACCAAGTCTCGGGGGCTGTATCTGAATTAGTTGCAGTATAGTAAATGCATTAAACTTTGAAAAAATTAGTATGATTGGTGTTTTTTTTTTTTTTTTTTGCTTTTTCCAGCTCACAGTACAGATATACTAAACACACAGAGTAAAGAAAAGTAGCTTAAGCCAAGAGTTCAGAAACTATTCTGATGACAATGAAACTTGTGGGTCTGTCAGCTCTGAAAATCCATTTCTGAGGCCCTCAAACTCCCTCCAAAATTTAAGGCGATTTTGTTAAGATTGACCCCCTTCCCTAAAATAGGCTACATTTCAGGAACTAGCAATAATTGAGCTGAGATATTTGACCTCAGTACTGCCAATGCATATCTCTTTAAATTTGCAAAGTTTTATCAAAATCAAAATTTTGATGTGGGGGGCCTCTGGTGGAGTTTACACGGAATGACCCAAATGCAAGAAGGTGGACAGTTTTGATGAGAATCATGCCAAACAGATTATTCCCGGTGTAAAGATGTGCTTTTGGTGACTGACTCTGCACTACCACCTGGCCAGACTTGATTTTTTTTATTTTTTTTTAGTTTATTTTATCACTCAAACAGTTCTAATGGGAATTCTGTCAAACCTATCTGCAACATTCCGGGTGCGAGTGAAGGAACCTTGGTGATTTATGGCTCTTTTACTGTTCGGCCATCATTTGGTGAAACTGCATGTCCTAATGTAATCAGTCAAACCGTTTCAGTGGGAATCAGATCAACTTTGCTGCGAGTGTTTTGGTGGCTCTATGACCATTCGTGTAGCATCATCTTTTGGCCAAACTTATTCAAAAAATGCAATTGTTGAAACAGTTCTTCTGAAAATGTGATAAACTTTGTGGTGAATATTCTTGGAGCCTGAAGTAGTTCCACTGTTGATTTTTCTGGATCCTGTCTTTTCCTATAGTGCCAACAATGAGTCAAACTGAATTTTGCCTATGGGGAAAATGCTAGATATACCCTGTTGTCATCCATTGAGAGCATTTGCCTTGTTTTTCATGGTGGCTATTTCACCATAAAAAGGGACAGTTTTATCTGGAAACAATGGGCTATAGTTTCAGGAAGAGTGAAATAAATTGGTTAATTTCTCAGATGATACAAAATGACCTGATTTGGCTCATGTGCGGGAGTGCCCATGGGCACCGTTTGGAAAGGCTAGCCTGATCATGTCGTCATGAGACCGAAACTTGGAGTTTTGAAGACCAGGCTTGATGGAATGTGTGACTATCTACTTAAGGAGCTGAAGTGTTACACTCACTGATCTATATATAAGAACTGGATAGCTGATGACGTCATAATTTTGAAGTAACCGTGCCGCCATATTGGTATGCCCAACTATAATCTCTCAGAACATTACTCTCATTGAACACGTTGCAGCCAACGATATAATTAATTGAGAAGATATCTTTTCACAGACATGGAAGAGGCAGTATTTTATGTTTCCTCCTCAGATCGACCTGACTGTACGAAAAATGCCTCGACCGCAGATTTAACTACAGTAGGCTGCAGTTGTACATGCCTTTAACATTTTCAATGGACAATATCAGCATTTGGCAGTACGACCAATGAGTGCGTTCCGTAGGAAATCTATACAGATTTTTCTACATCTCGCCTGAGTGGGGCAGTGGTACAACGAAAAAACCAAAGTCACTGAGACTGAAGAGAACAAGACATCAATCCTGCACGTATTACTATTATTCTGTGTGTGGGGGATTTAACTTCATGAAAAAATAAAGTAGCCGTAAGCTCGCACTTTATCAACCACTGTCTTTATTTTAGAAACAATGGGCGTGAGATTCAATCGCGCATAACGCATGTAACTCCCGACGGATGTCTTGTATTGAGTTTTCTCTTGCGCCGTTTTCACTCAGTAGCTGCCATGAAGCTGGAGGCTAATTTTCCTATGACGCGAAACTGGGTTCGCTGAAGAGACCGCGATGTAAACTTATCAAGGTCGCGAAATCAGCGTTAGTGAAGTGAGTTGTGCGTTATGGAGCTGTATGTAAAACTGCCTGCTATTCAATGTCGAGTATGAATCACATTATTTAAGTAGCTCTAACGTTACATCCTCATTGATAACTAGGCAGAATCAAATTTGTCCGTTAATGGTAATTGAGTGTCAGCGGAACATGAGCCTTTTTTAGCGCTGGCATAAATCAGCCTAAATGATTAGACCAGTTAACACTTGGTTTTGTTGTCTAGTTAGTCTGGTCTAATATTATAGACAGCGTTACACAGCAGTTTTACTTGATTATCTAATTTATGCCGTGTGACATTGATCTTAACTTCAGTTCGGTAATTCAGGTAGCTTTAGGCTAACCTGATGGAACAGGATAGCGAACATTAATTTGAATTGTTCCAATAATAACCGTTAGCTGGGCTAATATTGACATATTATCTGCCGTAAAGGTAGATCGCCAGTGGCTAATAATAAACAATATATTTGTTGAAATTAATTTATGTGTATCCGTCTGCACTACAGGCAGTGCATTGTCTCGCCACATCCCACAAAAATGTTGCTCTGCATTGTAAAGCTGCACGTCAACGCTTCTGCCATAGAATACTATATAACAGTTGCTTACTACCGGGCATAGTAAAATGGCCGCCCGACCACTTCCGCTTGCTTCAACCTCTCAACGCAGTTCTGCATCACGTCAGCAATCCAGTTATTCTACATAGATCAGTGGTTACACTATATATTGTAGCTACATAATTTCAGTCAGCCATGTGGGGCTGATTAGTCGGTCCTTACCACTGTTATGTTAAATTTGATGACCATTTACATTGAATGATTTGTGCGCAAGGCCATATTAACTTTCTGATCACCTAAATCTCTCATTTTTTACACAAATAGTTCCTTATCAGGCTCTGCATTTGTCTCTGGGTTCACGCTTTGCAAATTTATCTGATTTAAGATTTTTTTTGGGTAAAATGTTTGCACTGCCTTTTTTCACCATCTCCTTAGTCAAATGCTACCTTAGTTTTGTGCGAAATAAGTTTTAAGAAGCTTTGAAAAGAAATGGTACATTCTGCAAAAGTGAACAAACTGCCAACATTTACAGTTAAAGGCACATATACCATGGTGACTTTGAGTGTGATACGCATCTTTCACTGAAAACAATGATTTCACTGGTGGATCATTCCATCCCAAATCAACCAGAGGTCCCTAGGTCACACTCTCAGAAAATTCTGAAAAAAAATCACAATTGAAGTGCTACCTAAGGAATGAATGTGTGCAAAATTTCAGGTCTGTAAATGCAGTAGTTGCTGAGAGATGGCCATTTATATTTTAAGGCATTTTTATTTTCCAATTTTTGCGCAATGCATTTTTGACCAAATTTAAATGCTTATTTACAGCAAATTAATGATGATGAACAGTTGTAATCGTGCTTCTTGGGTTAATTTTTCCCGAATTTTTCATTTTTAGGTCACCTGAGCCGAAGGCGTGACCTATTGCGATCCCCTTTTGTCTGTCGTCGTACGTCGTCCTTAAACTTTTCCTTGTGAACAAAATAACTTTATGAACCAATTTTGATGAGACTTTGTATGCAGGCTTATATCCATAAGATCTTGGACGAGTTCGTAAACCAGATTAATTCGATCATATTTGATGGAGCTCTTGCCCTTTGTTGTATTATTATCATAAGCAACCTTGTGAACACAATTTTAGTAAATATTGGTCAATTTTCATGAAACTTTGCATGCTGGCTTATATCTATAAGATCTCATAGAAGTTTGAAAACCAGACCGATTCAATCAAATTTGATGGAGTTATTGCCCTTAGTTATATTGTCATCATAAGCCACATTGTGAACACAACAACTTAAATAAGGGTCATTTAAGGATGTGTCATGTTTAGATTTTGGAGGAAACTGGAGTATACCTGGAGAAAACCAACAACCTGTGGTTGGTACTAGGCAACTGCCTGTACAGTTTGAGGGGAAAACGCCCCGCGGGATGCAGTTTTACCTCAGAAGTAGAAAAGTTACTTGACATATGTTCATGAAGGTATTATTCCTTCCTTTCACTGAAGCGTTTTTTGTTTAAACGCAAAATGAAGTTTTTATGAGCATATTCACAGACCGCACCGACCAAACCTATGTATTGTCAACTCTGTTAGTGCAAGCCTATTGTCTTGCATTTACTTTTTTTATACCTAGATATGCTGGAAACCAGTTATCTTTATAGATGGAAGTGTCTTGAGGTGCTTTATAAAAATTGTGAATTTCATGACCCCAGGCTCCATGTTTGCCCCTGGGGAGGGGGTCAAGTTTACTATAGTTTATATAGGAAAATGATTCTTTTGGGCATATTCTTTTTTATTTCTACTGGAAATCATTCACACTTGATTGACATTACGACAATGAGATGATATTATGATATTTTTGACAGTTTCCCTTACCCAGGGGCTAAGGGGCAGGGCCCAAGGGTCAAAATGGCTTGAGAAATCTTCTTTGCTTAAAGAAAATAGCCACAAGTTATATACATACAGTTTAGAATACTCTATTACTTATGATACTGGTTTCCATTTATCTGACCTGGGGTCAAAATTAGGGCCATGCCTAATGGCTAAGGTTTAACATTGGATATACTATACTCAGGTGACCGTAAAGGCCCATGGCCCTCTTGTTGGCTTTATAAAAGGTGCATCTTCAGTGATCATCTGCTGACCCCCCAAAATGAAGAGAACCAGTTCCACGAAATTATGCTGTATCTTTGCAGTACTGCTGAGGGAGAATGGCTCATTATCTAGATCTGAAATTTTCCCTGAGGTCTTAACTGATGTTTACCCATGGGTGCAGTGGTCTGGAGTTTTAAATAACCATTTCTTCCAGCTCCAGTTGCCTATTTATATTAGAACATTTTACATTTTTTCAAAACTAGCCCATATTTCACCACCAAAAGCTACTGGATGACCATGAATGACAGCTAAAGTTACAACATAATTTTGCAAAATCGGCTTTCTCTTTTGGGTAGTCAGTAGATGACCAGGGACTGAAGATACACCTTTTATAAAGCCAAAAATGAAAATTTCAGGAAAAATTGGCCCCATATGTAAGATTACAACCCTGCAGCATCATTACTTTGCTGTAAATAAGCACTCAAATTTGGTCAAAAATGCATTTTACAAAAAATGGGGGGAAAAAAGCCTTAAAATGTAAATGGCCACATCTCTGCAACTACTGCACTTGCAGACCTGAAATTTTGCAAACATTCATTCCTTAATTAGTGCTTCAACTGTGAATTTTTTTCAAAATTTTCTGGGACTGTGACCTGGGGCACTTGTCACATTCTGGATGGTTTGGAATGGAATGACCCTGGTATACCATCAAGAACTTCTTGCATTCATATTGAGCAAAGATTATATCAATATTTGTCTTTGTGTGTCTAGCCTCCTGCTTGAGGTTGGCTTGAGTCTTACACAACAATTTTTTTTAACATGGACCTAATTGGGTTGAATTTAATGGAACAGAAGCATCATAATTTATTTATGATTCATTCATTATTTATTCCAGGTCAGCAACCATGGCAAACCATGGTGACTCTTGAGTCGCCCCTTTTTACTAATTTATGCTTAATTAGGGTTGGTGTGCAATCTTGATCGTGGATTAAATTACATGTTCCCATTTTCTCCTTTTAGTGGCACTGGCGTGTTTTACCAGGCTATACCGGCAGTGGGCGCAGATGGAAAGAACGTAATGAAGCTGATACCAGTTCAAAGAGTCAATGGACAGTTTGTTCGGATGCAGACACCAAATACTGCACCAAGCAGCCAGAGAAATGCTGCAGACCTTGAACCACATAGACTGTTTGCCCATCCCATTAACTTGCCCCCAAATACAGTTACACAAAATAAAGTCCCTGTCTTTCAACCTGCCATCAGCGGTGGTTACATCTTCAAAAGGCCACCAGATGTCAATGTTGCGGTGAACCCAGTTAGTGGAGCGGGGAAATGCAATGAGAGAGTGACCGTTTCGACTCCAGTTCGGGTTCAGGTTCCTATTATGACACCTAAAGTGACTGGAAATGTGCCAGTGGCATCACCAATGTTGAACTACGGAAAAACCCTCACGATGTTAAATACGAAACAGTTGCCAGTCACTGTAAAATCACCAGCCCTGCCCAGTGGGCATTACCTTCAGATCCCTCCCAATGCTCAAGTAAAAACACTCCCAGCATCCGCCCTACCCCAAGCTATAAAGAAGCGTATTTTAACTCCTGCCGTCAGCACTGCTAGTAGCTCCAATTCTACAACTAGTCTGCCAACAGTGGTGTATGTGTCCCCAGTAAATACTATGAAATTGGGCCCTGCTCCACAGAACCCTGCAGGCCCTCCTGCTCCCATGCCTGTCAGTCGATTGCCAAAACCACCGGCCCAGCCATTGTTAGTTGCCCCTTCCACGAGCTCAACACAACCATTAAAGACTCCTCCCAAGGAAACAAGAGACCCAGTCACTCCCATTAAGTGGGTTGTTCAAGAGCGCTCTGATTCAACTGCTCCATGCCTTGTTCCACAGACCTCTTCCTGCATGACATCTGATATCTTGAGAACTCTGGCACAGCTGGAAAAGGGAAACCAGAGGGGGCAAAGCTGTGCGCCAAAGCTTCCGCCTCAAGCCTGCCTAAATCCAACTTCGCAAGCCTGTTCCTCACAAGTAGGGCCTGGAAAGGACAATGCTTTAGTCATGTGTAATGGGAAAATGTATTTTGTGGCTAAGAAAACGCCTGAATTCAATGATAATCCACCTGAAATGCAGAAAGCAAGTAATACCGTGACCAGCCCTGCCCAGCAACGTCCTTCCACAGTCGACAGTATTGGCCTGAGCAGAAAACCCTCTTTACCCACTCAGCCAGCTAAAACTCTTCCCGGACCCCCCGCAGTGAATTCACCGAGGCTGAGCACGGGCCGAATAGTTATCGAAGATGGACCAGATGAAATTATTGATTTGTGTGATGACGACGACCCTCCGGATGAAAGCTTAAACCAGAGTCAGTCCAGCACCACTTTGCCACAGCCTGACTTCAGCCAGTTACCACCTGAGGAAGATGATTCTAATGTTATATTTGTTTCATACATTCCACCAAAGTCCACTGTTGAATCATCTGGCAATGAAGGGGGAAATGATCAGGAAAGGCAAGTTGTTCAAGAAAAATCTATTGAGCACAATATTGTTGCAGATAAAGAAGGGGACAAGGAAGTGGCCACCAGTCTGCAGCAAGAGACCAATCTGGAAAAGATTGCAGAGGAAAATCAAAGTCAGCACATTGTGGAGGCGTCTGACAGACTGGAAAATGAAATTGAAACTGGACCCATTTCAGTTACCCTGGAAAATCCTGTAACGGTAATTTTTATATGTTTGTTCAATTAGTTTTTTGCATGGTACAAATCAGCCAAATGAGCCCTTATATGTTATTGCTGCGCCGTGGTAGATTTGCACTGATGCATTGTATTCATAGCTTTCATGTGACGTCACGCTCCTTAAGGAACGCCCCCTTGGAGGGCAAAACATTACGCTTGCCCGCCACCTACAGCCTAGAACCTCTATAGGACACTCAAGAAAAGACGCACTACATCACAATGCCGGACAGCTGTTGTGCGGTCGGATGTTCGAACGGTCGGGGGGGAAAGCCGGGATTGTGTTTCTATCGCATTCCGTCTGAAAAAGAAAACTCTGAGAGGAGAGAACTTTGGATCAGCGCTATCAAGCTGCAAGCAGGGCATACAGAATGGCTCCTACGTATGAACACACCTCTCTTAGACCTGCCATACAGGTGCAGTGACCAAAACGCACCAATCCCTCCTTCTCCACAGCAACCCAAGCTGTTAGTGGGGGGTCATTTAAGCTGTAGGAATGGTTTACCTGCCATCAGAAAATAATGTTTGATCAAATTTATCTTATATTGACTGTTATGGCATAACGTGACAAAATAATCGCTACGCACTGACTGACTACAGCGTCCCTAAAACTGACTCGTGATCGTTTCGAAAATGACAATGAATTGGATGGCTAATGTTAGCTAAATTAGTACTCACCTTTGCTCGTAGAATGAAGGACTTGTCCTTCACCTCCCAAACAGCAGCATTATTTACCCATCCAGACATAAAATAACGGTAACTGTCGGTGCTTTTATATGCCTTCATTCTGGCAGCGGTGTAAGGTGACGGGTTCTCAACCAAATAAATGTAAAACATCCCCAAATTCCAATTTCGGCAAGGACCTGGCGGTGTGTAATTGCTCAAATAACGAATCCGGTGCTGTATATGGGTCACAAGCGCCCAACACTTCTAGCTTGTTTCGGTATCTCTCCTTCTCGGCCGCTGAAAGGTGAAATAAATGAGTATTTTGTTTTTTGTCCGCAGAGGTTGCATTTCGCGCTGTCATTTTTGAACGTTGTTTTGCCCTCCAGGGCTCCCGGCGAGTCACGTGACTGAAAGCTATGAATTGATTATTGCACTGCCATTTCATTGTATACCTGATGTCTGTCTTTCTCTTTAAAAATAATTGTCCTTCTGCTTCAAATCTGACAAACCAATGAATTACAAATGAGCATTTTTCTTAATTGTATGCGCAGACTGCTTTCACTTAAATTTTGAAGGTCTAAATCGGAGGTCGCATTAACTGAATATTGTCCTTCATTGATGGATTTTTTAAAATAATGACGGAATATTTTGAAGGCCGTCCATCATTTTGACAATGTAATTCACACCCCTGTCCTATTGACAGTGGGTGTCATATTGTCTCGAGCATTTTCTTTGATCTGTATGACAGAGATGCCAAGTCTCACGCATTCGGCGTAGGTCTCACGCTTTTTTTAGGCTCATTTAGCGTAGTCCGCAATTACTCAATGAACACTTATTAATGAGATTCTCACGCGGAATTAAAACCCTTGTGCAGTGAAGCTTCGGTTTCACTAGCGTGAAGGTGGACCTCACCATGGAAAGTGATTATGACTCCGGACTTCTCCTGCTTCTCTTTACTCAGGGATTGGAAACATGCATTGGATGATTGGATACATGCGTTTCATGATCACTTAAATTGTTTTAAGGAAATAAGACCATATGAAACGTCTTTATCCAATTCCATTGCTGTCAATCAGTACAGACAAGCGTGAGATTTCCCGAGTCATAATCACTTTCCGTGTCACTAGTGGGGAAATCCCCGAGATGCACGTGAAACTGATTAAGTTAATGTGCAATGACTTGAATTCCACAAGTGAATTTCTTCAGTATGCATTGATTGAATAGGCCTAATTTCGGACTACGGCACAGGAACTTGACGCCACTAAGAGCCGAGAGACTCAAGCTGAATGCATCAGACTTGGCATCTCTGGTATGATCCTGTATTCCTCATAGGCTTATTATTGTAATATAATCATTTGCTCTCAATTTGTAAAATATGCTGCTCTGCTGCCGGTAGACGATTGGTCATATGCTACAAACGTGGTCTGTTATGTGAACACGCAGATATTTAGGTGGGGAAAGCTGCGGTTAACATAATGAGTTGATAAGCAGCAGTTTAGGACCGTTTGGCGAGACTGTGGTTGTTAGGCTTGGTGAAGCCCAGCAATAACTGAAAGCATTATTCATTTGTGCACTGTTAGTGTGTGTCGGGGAGAGAAATCATTTGTGATCTTTTATAAAGTTCATACAGCAGTAAGTTCAAAAATCCATGCAGTGCTGTATTTAACACAGTGCGCAAAGGGTGTCTACATGAACCACTGTTGGCATCAGCTAATGCGTAATCCATAAATCTGTTTATTTTATTAAAAAGACTATTCTCAGTAAAAAAAATAAATGAATAAAATTACAATGACTAATAATTGATTATGACGGAATTTTTATGCCCCTGTCTGTCACAATGAAGGACAATCAAAGTGTAACGTGACCTCTGGTCTAAATAATTGATGAGTATAAGAACAATGTTTTATAGTCTATGATGTTTGTTTGAATCGATCCTTGTGGACTTGAGAACTGATCCTGTACTGTTTAAGAAAGACGCATGATCATAGGTTAAATGTACAGCTGCAGAACTTGCAAGTTTACATAAATTTGACTGAAGGCTGGTAATCCAATGACTTGACATGCGCCTTGTCTTGATTTTGAATTGGTAAATCCACAGTACTGTTTTTCTGCAGGTCTAGCTTGTCTGGCCCTTGTTCTGGCTTATGCTGAATTGCATAATTATGATTTGGCTGCTATATCACTTTTGGAATCCAGTGTTTTTTTTGTTTTTTTTTTGAGTCGAATTCCAGGCCCTCATCTTTGTTTTGTTCCCTCAGTGGAAAAGGGGAATTATTTATTTTCTTGCTGCACTCCGTGATAACTGCTGAATCACAGATAGCCTTTAATATCCCTGAATGCTTTGTGCTTCCCTTCTTTTTTTCCCAGAATGTTGTTGATCAACCTTTGGGCCACTGCGCAACTGTTTTTGAGCCAAAAAGCCGCCTTGAACTAGACCGTGAACTGAAAAGGAGATTTCAGATCAAGTCTGATATCAAGATTATTTTACTAAGAATTTCTGAATCTGCTACAGTCGAAAAAAAATCTCCAAAAATGGGATCTGACAACAAACGCACCTTAGATGGTATCCGCAAACTGATGCTGGGATCGAGAGTTGAACTGAAAAAGAAGAGTTCAGAAACCCAGGTAAATGAATTTTTGTTGAATAGTGATTTCTTCACATTATCTCATACTTTGAAATTCCAACTGTTAAAGATGAGCTATAAATAAATGTTTCAGGTCATTACTGCTGCTCTTAGAAGTCTAACACACACATGTTATGTAAAACACAAAATTGAGTAGATGACTGGAAATTTTGTTTATTGATAGAATGTGGTGGCTTTTTTTTTTTTTTTTTGTAGGAGTCATCTATGAATGAGGAGGGACACAGTCCCAGGGACTCCAAAAGACAGAAATTTGACCTCTCTGAAAGCTGTGGCAAAGGTCCTGATTCCGAGATCATCTGTAGGACCAGCCACCCTGATAACACCTCATCCTTAGAAAAAACAGGCTCTCCAAGCAGAGTCCTAGGCAGCTCAGAAACTGAGGATTTATCTATGCGGTTAGAACTAGAGGTGCGAAACATCTCAAAACAAGATTCTCCATCTTCCAGTCCTCCTGAGCACACTGCAGCTGTCCTGTGCAGCGAGGAGTCTGGATCGGGAAGCAAAAATGTCATAACAGCCAGAAAGGTACGTAAGCCAAAACCTGGACGACAAAAATCGCGGAAAGGGAAGGGAAAGCAATCCAGAGCTTCACCTCAGTCCGTGTTGGAAACGGAGACCCTAGGAGAATCTTGCCCCTCCAGTTCAGTTATTGCAGGCAGTGGCTTTGAGATGCCAGGGCCGGCTGGAGTATTCCCAGAACTAGCTATGCAAGATGATGAGCCATATTTCTCTCAGCAAGAACAACAGCCAGCTTCTGTTGAGATCTGCTGCCCGTCAACATCGAGTGAACTCGGCTGCAGTGGTGCCAGTGAGCCTCCAGGTGGCGACGTCTTCAGCGCAGCCCCCATGGACCCAGAGGAGATAAAGCGGCATGAGAAGATCAAACGCCTGAAGGAACTCTTAAAGGAAAAGGAGGCCGCTCTGGAAATGATCCGGAAAAACCAGATCTAGTAGCTGACATTGTTTTCATATTGTATGATTAACATTTTAAGCGATGAACATTATTTATTTAATGCAATTATCAGTTAGGATAAAATAGTCTGTCTTGAGGTTTTACGAATTTCTGATAAAAAAAAGAAATCCATTAAAATGTGCTATATTAGTCAAGGTGTTTTAAAAAGGAATCCTCAAACTAGGTGTTTAATCGAAGTGTTAATTGGTGATTAATTTAAATGCCGTTTTGTGCTTTTGCCAATGCTTTTGGTCTTTGGACACCTGTTTAATTTCAAGGTTTCAAACTCAATCTCAGTATATGTTTTTGTATGTTTTAAAATTTAATGTTCTGAAATATACATCAATTTACCTTGGCAATATGGAAGTCATTATGGACATTTTTGCTCACAGATGTGTTGTACAAATGCTATTTGCATGAGTTTTTCCGCTGTAAATTTTCAAGGTGATGGTCAGAAAAACTTGGCTTAACAAGCATTCAGAGAATTCATAGTCTCGCCCATAGTTATCCGCAAACATGATGACCTTGACCTTTGACCTATGACCTTGAAATTTATGTCATGCCGAAAGACTCACAAGGAACCCGCCTGTGTAATATGAAGGCAATCGGCCTCGCGGTTCCAGAGATATCAGTCCGGACAGACACACACACACACACACAGACACACACACAGACACACGAAGCGATTACAATAGTCTCGCGAAACCCCTTCGGGGGCTCGACTAATTATCACAAGACTGATGATTGGGGATTAACCTTGTTTTGATGGATCTTAACAAATGATCTTCCTGCCCTCTAGGTGGAATCCACTTCTTAAAGGGACATTGTGTAGGAATTACTCCCATCTAGCGTTGAAATCGTGTATTGCATTCAGACGAATAGTGCACTCGAACGCCTCACTTTTTCAAACACGTATTGCCACTACGGTAGCCTCCGTGTATCAATGTTCACCGGAAATGTAGCGAAGTCCACTGCAAAAGCCCTGCAACAACTCCGCACCGAACGGGAAAACATGGCACTCTGCTTAAATATAGTTTGGAAAAACAATTTATGTACCTAATAGGGATATAAAATGTTGATGAACTAGTTTTATTTAACAGAGAAATAAATTCTGACTAGAGAAATTACTTTTAGTGTACGAATTCTCAAAGCTCATTAATTCCATCCTTTTGCTATACCTGGAACTGAAGCCCATCCCAGCTGACTCACAGGGTGCACACACCATTCATTAGAATTTAATTTTAATATTCTGAATGGATATGCTGAGCAAGCTCTCGCAAACCGGTGCGTCATCTGAAACATAGCTACTGCTGTTGATTACCACGTTTATCAGCTGATCAGCAGCCAAGTTATATAATATACATAGTCGATCTTAGTTTCGTTATCGTCGGTTTCTTCTGGAGCCTTGGTGTTTTCTCTGTGCAGATGTCCAGAGTTCAGCTGCATCACTCCTATACACTGACGCCCCTCACCAACAGTGTGTCATTCATATCTCATCCTATCCAGCGTTTCCAACCCACTCAACACTTCCAGCCAATGAAGGCTGAACAACAAATACTAAAACTGTGCAGTGCTGTCATGTAAGTTCGGCGCATGCAAAAAATAAGAAACAAAATATTTCTGTTATCTCAAAAGTTGCTGAAAAGTAACGACATCAAGTATGCACATCTGCTATTGTTCTACTAATTAAGAATGAGCTTGTAATGGTAAATAAATGATTAGCTGTAATGTTTTTTTGGGCTGAATTTATACCATGCTGAAAGTGCTCATATTATGGACATAGTCAATGCTACTTAGCCAGCGTATTATACATGAAGCAGCAAAACACAGTACTGTGAATCGATGTAAGATATTCTAAGTAATGGAAATAAACAACTCTGCTTAGGTGCATCTTGAACAATTTAAAACAAAAAATCAAAGCATGTGCTCGCTACATGTACGCTTATAGGATATCACCTTCAATAGTTGCCGAAAACGCGCCCGTTATCATCCAAGTTAACCAATAACAGCCTTTCCTACCTTATGGTTTATTCCGTAATGTTACAGAAAAGACAGGTGAAGCAGTCGAGTCGCTACATAAAGCCATTCATCAAATACAATAACTGAAAACATTGGTGTCGTTACCCCTGCTCACTTCACCGATTTGGTGATAACGTTAGCTGTTCGCACGGAATCTCCTGATCAGTGCTACAAGCAAAGAACCACAGCTGCTGCGCTTCTTACGAGGCCGCGCTTAGAGACTAGGTCCCCTTGGCGTTCGCGTACCCTGAATTTGAAGTTGACTGACTTGTCGATCAGAAAGCTGGCAGCGTCCCTTTGAAAATCTTTAGCTGTCATTAGCTCCTTCCACCTGGGGAAGGCTAGCCTGATGTTGACCCTCGTTTTTTGAATGCGCCGGTCGCGTTGCCTTTATAATTCTCTTTCGCTTTCTTGGCGATAAGGATTCCGTCCCCTGGGCTGCTGCTGCATATACATGGTCCTGCATTATGCTGCAGTTGTGAAGATTTTTCAAACTCGCCACAGTAGCCTCTCTCGCTGATCTCCTCCGGCGTCTCAATCACTCTGCGCTGGCTGGCAGGGCAAACACAGATTTATTCCCCGTTTGGTGCTTTTTGATCCTTGCCGGAAGCTGTAGTTTCAAGTTGACAGACCGTCATGGCGCTTTCCTACCGGCTTACTCGTCCAATGTACAAAGAAATCTATAATTCTTCGTTTACGGGAATATGTCCCGATTATTAGTGAAGGTCATAATACACCAATGATGACATGTATGAATGCTGACTTAGATTTTGGTCAATAACCAACTGAAAATGTTACACAATGTCCCTTTAAATGGTCAGTGAAGCATCATAAATATTTTTAAGGGATATCTTTGTCTCCAATCTAGGTTCCTATATCAGGAATGGACAGCTCTGGCCCTGGAGGGCCGCAGTGATTGCAGCTGTTCCTGATTGTCTCATGAATCTTCATTGTTTTTTGGGGCTTCTTGGACTGGAGTTTCCCATGTCGGTTGTAAGTCCTTTACTGATCCAGAAATTGATTTGGCCCTCATTCCTGACTCACTAGCCCCTCAAATTCACACTGATAGAGGTCAGAGCTTCCAAAAGATACCTGTGCATGGTCAAGGATGATGTGCGTGCGGAGCTCTATTAAGCAAAAGTCAAAAATCGGGAAGACTTCACCAGAGTAAATACTGAGGACTTTCCACACAATATAGACCATTGATTAGCCTTAATCAGTAGAGATTACGGTCAAATTTGTCAAAACACCTCTAAAATCCAGGTCGGTTCTGGAACAGCATCCTATGGTGTGCGCATCACTGGAAGAGGATTATGGAGACAGGAACAGGAACTACTAATAATGAAGCACACTGCCACATCTGTGAAGCATATTGGAGGTAGTTATGTGGTGTGGGCAAGTATTTATATACCCAGAAGAACTTTCCAGAAGTTTCCACAGTCTACTTGATGTCTTGCTTGAGAACCTTCCATACATGCATAATCATTTGTAGTCTTGTGTCCGTATAGTCCAGTTGTTGCTGAAACTTTCTGGAATATTTGAGAAATATCTAGAATTTTTTCGACTGTTCCATAAAACATACACTTGACTATTCTACATAGATGGACATGCATATAACATGTGGCACATCGTGAAAAGGAGCAATCACTGATTCAAAAAAAAAAAGCGACTCCACATTTTCTCAGGTACACAACTGCATGTTTGTTCCAAAATAAGGCTGTAACCTGTAGTTCCGTAATGTGTGGACAAAATCGTAAATCAACTGTCCGTCTAAGGTTTGGCAATAAATTGCTTATGTTTCAGAAATGGCTATCCCGAACAAAATAAGTGCTGTACTGAAATAAAGTGTGCTTCATTAGCCTGCATCAATGTAGATCATAGACGATCTAAAGATGGACAATGCTTCTCCTCGTCCCTAATGCTGTACAAAAATCGAGCCAAAATATCCATCATTCGGTTGCTGCCATCTTAGACATTTGGAGCCAGAGTCTGCGCAGTAGAGATTGAGCCGTGGTCTCGAGGGTCCTGCACATCCCAGAATTTTATATGCAGTTTTGCTGGCTGCATCATTGTTAGACGAGAATGGGGCTAATTTGCTCTACAGTCTCTTGTTGGGGAACGTAACCAAACGTTATGCCGAGTGAAACCACAGTTCTACTTAAACTGAAAGCCTGTTAAAGGGTTAGCTGGAAAAAAAAACTAGTTTTTTTTCCACTAGTTTTCAGTCATATGAAGCTCCCATACCAATGTCCGGTGCTTCTGCCAGGCTCTACCAACTTGTTTTGACTGCAAATTGTTAACTAGCTAGGTGACTAATACATTGACAAAGTTATTGTACCTCAAACAACCCTTCTTCAAGTGATAGTCTGTGACAGTTCTTCAAAATCAGGCAAATGGTCTGTGGTAAATGGACTCCCTGTTATCATGCGTTTTATCGTTCTACCGTGCTAGTTAGCTTCCTTACTAGCTGAGTGACCTGTTCCTGAATCTCAAATTACTAGCTAGTAGCTTGCTAGCTAACCCTTTTATAATTGGTAAAAAAAAGTTGTTTGCACTGAACGTGTCTTTGCTGTTCATGGTATGCCCACTATGTTCTGAGTGGAGATTATTTGCTAAATCTTTTTGTTGCTACCCACGTTACGGTGATATGTTATAGAATCTTGCCAAACTAGCTTTCTGGCGAGTGAACTGGCTTTATTTAAAAACAGTACATGATGTTCAGGGCAAAGACTATTCTACTGCCAATTTTTGTTTGGCTTTTGAAATCACCATGGGTTATATTCACTTGCTCTGGGATCGGGCAAATTATGCATGAGTGATATTAATGCATTTCCTCTCTGCGGTTGCATTCCAATGCTGAAGAATTCCCAGAAATAAGCCAGTGGGCAACTTTCTCTTTTGCAGTTACTGTCAATCACATCTGTCAATCATGACATTACATCCCCTTTTTATAGTATCAAAAAACAAAATAATACCAAACTTTAAAAAAAAAAAAAAAAAATGAACACGAACATACATCAGCAAGGAAAGAACTACTTAAAATGACAGAAACCATCTTCAGGAAAAAACTATTTGATGCATAATTCAGTTTTTTTAGTGTGGCCCATGTCCCATCTACTAACATGGAGGGGGTTCGGTTATAACCTGTACTGCAGCCAACCACTAGATGGTGACAAGATGTTTTGGCCTCATATTCAAGGATCTGCTAGATTGTCCATGCTGATGTACAGTCAGTGGGGTTGACTCGCTGCAGAAGGTTATAGGATTCACTTCCACTCCACGCTAATTGGTTTGGTTTGGCACTCAATATGGTGAACCCTCCACGGGTGTATTCAACTCCCTGTTCTATTGCAGAGAACATGTACTTGAATTCCCAGGAACGTGTTTGTAAACATGTTCCCGTGCTTAAATCTCACACCAACTCGGCTGGTGGTGCAGCAAGAACGAATACCAACCAACATGGCAGAAACCAAAACTTGTGAGGAGTACGCCACTCTTTCACTCTTTTATTCAAACTTAAAGGAGCTATATGCAAGCTTGCAGCCAAAACCGGTAGTGCAGTCACATTCAAAATAGTGCAGAGTGCAGTATCCCCTCCTCTCCCCCAGACGAGAGGTTGCCAGCTAGGTTGCCGGCTCCAGCAAGAACGTCTACTACACAAAGCTATCAGGGCTACGTTTCAATATCATCGACGATTTGCTCTGACAGGGTTGTGTTCAGTTCAGAAAAGATTGGGACAAATGACTAACTTTAGCAATGGCCATATTAGTCAACTTGCTCGTCACTCTTCTGTGTGGATAGCCCGCTAAAGTCCATACGGTAAAATGCGTGAATAATGAATGAGAACTCATTAGACCGATGTACTGTCTTAATTACATTTCATATTGCCACAATGGCTGTGCTAATGTTGGAACGGTTTCCACAGTGTCTCGGCATAATGCCAGAGAAACGGACTAATAATGCATCGCTAATGTCAGCAATGATGAGTCGCGGTTTTTTTTTTTCAAACAATCTGTTGCCTAGTCAGTTCGATGACCCACCTGCATATGCACCAATGTACCATGAACGAACATACATAACATTGTTCGACTGTAGAGAATATTTGAAATATCTGTGCCTACATTAAATAGAATTACGCTAGCCAAACTGAGCTAAATCTTACCTGCCCAGGAAAAAATTAGCAACTTCAGCGTCGGTCTTCCAATTCTTCTCTGCTTTCAGCCGTGGCCATCTTTCAAAGGCATGTCCTATACAGATCCTTGTTTTGTTTCTGACTTTGTCACGATGTGTTTAGGAATCATAGCGAGGCCTTTTAGGTTTAGTAACGTCAGACATTTGCGTTCCGAAACGCTGGTAGCTGCAGCTCAGTGGTAACTGGCAACCTGGATGCCGAAACGCTACTGGCTTTGTGATTGGGAGATTGTTTGAGGGTGGGGCAACCGGCCAAAACACAATTAAAACGCAAACGTTAGTTGTGGGCTGCAACTTCAGTTTTGTAATGAGAATATTCTGGCTGGACTACTGTTGTCAGTGATATAAGTATTTGAAATTAACATCATTCCTTAATGTCTGCTGATATATCAGGGCCTTTTCTTGATTAATCAACATGCATTTCTTACATATTGCTCCTTTAATACAAACTCTCAGCCCACTTTCGCACAAGGTACGATTGTTCGGTACCGTGCCATAGTGCGACTGTCCCTTCTCCCCGCTGGTCAGCTTTCTCACTAGTAATATTGTACAAACCCAAAACCAGTGAAGTTGGCACGTTGTGTAAATCGTAAATAAAAACAGAATACAATGATTTGCAAATCCTTTTCAACCTATATTCAATTGAATACACTGCAAAGACAAGTTACTTAATGTTCAAACGGGTAAACTTTGTCATTTTTTGCAAATATTAGCTCATTTGAAATTTGATGCCTGCAACATGTTTCAAAAAAGCTGGCACAAGTGGCAAAAAAGACTGAGAGAGTTGAGGAATGCTCATCAAACACTTATTTGGAACATCCCACAGGTGAACGGGCTAATTGGGAACAGGTGGGTGCCATGATTGGGTATTAAAGCAGCTTCCCTGAAATGCTCAGTCATTCACAAACAAGGATGGGGCAAGGGTCACCACTTAGTGAACAAATGCGTGAGCTGATTGTCGAACTGTTTAAAAACAACATTCCTCAATGAGCTATTGCAATAAATTTAGGGATTTCATCATCTACGGTCCGTAATATCCTCAAAAGGTTCAGAGAATCTGGAGAAATCGCTGCGCGTAAGCGACAAGGCCGAAAACCAACATTGAATGCCCGTGACCTTCGATCCCTCAGGCGGTACTGCATCAAAAACCGACATCTGTGTGTAAAGGACATCACCACATGGGCTCAGGAACACTTCAGAAAACCACTGTCAGTAACTACTGTTCGTCGCTACATCTGCAAGTGCAAGTTCAAACTCTACAATGCAAAGCGAAAGCCATTTATCAACAGCACCCAGAAACGCCGCCGGCTTCGCTGGGCCCAAGCTCATCTAGATGGACTGATGCAAAGTGGAAAAGTGTTCTGTGGTCTGACGAGTCCACATTTCAAATTGTTTTTGGAAACTGTGGACGTCGTGTCCTCCGGACCAAAGAGGAAAGGAACCATCCAGACTGTTATAGGCACAAAGGTCAAAAGCCAGCATCTGTGATGGTATGGGGGTGTATTAGTGCCCAAGGCATGGGCAACTTACACATATGTGAAGGAACCATTAATGCTGAAAGGTACATACAGGTTTTGGAGCAACATATGCTGCCATCCAAGCAACGTCTTTTTCATGGACGCCCCTGCTTATTTCAGCAAGACAATGCCAAGCCACATTCTGCACGTGCTACAACAGCATGGCTCCGTAGTAAGAGTGCGGGTACTAGACTGGCCTGCCTGTAGTCCAGACCTGTCTCCCATTGAAAATGTTTGGCGCATTATGAAGCGTAAAATACAACAACGGAGACCCCGGACTGTTGAACAACTTAAGCTGTACATCAAGCAAGAATGGGAAAGAGTTCTACCTGGAAAGCTTCAAAAATTGGTCTCCTCAGTTCCCCAAATGTTTACTGAGTGTCATTAAAAGTAAAGGCGATGCAACACTGGTAAAAAGGCCCCTGTGCCAACTTTTTTGCAATGTGTTGCTGCCTTTAAATTCTAAGTTAATGATTATTTGCAAAAAATAATAAAGTTTCTCAGTTTGAACATTAAACATCTTGTCTTTGCAGCGTATTCAATTGAATATAAGTTGAAAAGGATTTGCAAATCATTGTATTCTGTTTTTATCTACGATTTACATAACGTGCCAACTTCACTGGTTTTGGGTTTTGTACTATACCCGAGTACACGTCACAATTCCAATACAGCCCGTTGCAGCATGCACCTAGGTAGTTTTAAATGGGGAAATGTACAGAAAGGAGTAGTTAAGAGCCATTGTCTGTAAGGTTTAGACAGGTGGTGATGGTCACCTTCTTCAATTTTGCTGAAACTTTGGTGGTTTATGTCCCTACCCTAACTAGAAAATTCCCCAAATTTTTTGGCCCTACCTGAACCAGTTTTGGTTTTAGGGGTCAATCAATTGCAAGCTGAAATGGGGACTGAAATGCCAAATTACCAAAATTAGATTTTTGAGTTGCCCCTATTCACTGCGCGAACTTCATCCCAAAGTGAAAGTTGGACAGTTGCATTATAGGTGGTATGGTCAGTGGAAAGAGCGATTTTTGGCCTGGGATCTTCTTCACGCAACATACAGGGGGCGCTCCAATATGGCTGCAATCCATTTTTGTCACTAGTTTGCATCCCTTATTCTCTATGTGCGATCAGTGCCCCAGAACTTTTACAGCTGCACCACACTGGTATGTTGGCCTAGTTAGACAATCTATTCCGGGTGAGAAAAAGTTGGGATAGCGTATGCGCAACAACAGGTGGCGCCAAACATAGCAAAATGGCTGAATTTGCCGTGTTTCTACGCCACTTGGTGGTGTGCGCGGTCGATTGACAGGACAAAGGTTTGTTGCATAATGAAGTACAGAGGTCACCCTTTTAGTTTATGAAAACCTTTGAAGGCTGCAGCCTATGCTTCGAGATGCACCCGTAGTCAGATCCACTCGCAGATCCACCCCTCGCTCCTCCCTGGAACTTCAATTCACGCTCTCGTGCGATGGAAATCACATCCGGTTTCAAAATAACGAAATGGCCCTGTTCAAAACGCGGCTTCTGGTTTGCAGAAACCAATGGGTGATGTCACAGTTGCTTTGTCTACGCAGAGGTCGCATTACACTTTGATTGCCCGTCGTTGTGACGGACAGGGGCATAAAAATTCCGTCATAATCATTATTATCAGTCATTTTAATTTTATTTTTTAAAATGGTAATGGGTTTTTTTTTTTCTAATAAAATAAACAAAAAATAGATTATGCATCAGCTGATGTTGAGTGATTCATGTAGACACACATTGCGCAGTGTTAAATACAGCACTGCGTGGATTTTTGAACTTACTGCTGTATGAACTTTATGAAACATCACAAATGATTTCTCCCCCCGGACACTCACAGTAACAGTAAAGCCGTCAATGACGGGAAATATTCGGTTAACACAACCTCCGAGTCCATGGTTGTGTTTTGCCATAGGGAGTCCTCAAACAAGCCCCTATCCCCTCCCCCTCGATTTTCCTGTTCACATGGGGCTTATTTGACGCACAGTTCCCGACTTATCCAGAATAGACCGAGAACATGCGAACGGGTTCACGGTCTTGAAAGGGGAAGCGCAGGTTACCATGGATTCACTTCTGACATCAATATGGCATGCAAGAAAAAACACGAAAAAAAAGTTTTCCAAATCTACGGACCCTCGAAAGCACATTGTGATTATATATGATGTCTACAGACAGCATTTATCGTTGACGCATACTTAATTCAGCTTGTATTGGACTCCTTTTTTGGAAATGTCATGACCATCGGAGCTCAAATACCAATGTTACGTGCATTTATGTTGCTTAGATGTAAAGGAGCAATATGTAACAAATGTATGTTGATTAATCATGAAATGGCCCTGATATATCACCAGACATTAAAGAATGATATTAATTTCAAATACTTATATCACTGACAACAGTAGTCCAGCCAGAATATTCTCATTACAAAACTGAAGTTGCAGCCCACAACTATTGTTTAGGTTTTCAGTTTGTGTTTTGGCCGGTTGCGCCGCCCTTCACCTACAGTATCTCCCAATCACAAAGCCAGTAGCGTTTCGGCATCCAGGTTGCCAGTGACGTTACTAAACCTAAAAGGCCTCGCTCTGATTCCTAAACACGTCGTGACAAAGTCAGAAACAAAACAAGGATCTGTATAGGACATGCCTTTGAAAGATGGCGACGGCTGAAAGCAGAGAAGAATTGAAAGACCGACGCCGAAGTTGCTAATTTTCTCCTGGGCAGGTAAGATTCAGCTCAGTTTGGCTAATGTAATTCTATTTAATGTAGGCACAGATATTTCAAATATTCACTAAAGTCGAACAATGTTATGCATGATCGTTCATGGTACATTGGTGCATATGCAGGTGGGTCATCGAACTGACTTGGGAAGAGATTGAGAAATAAAAACTGTGGCTCATCATTGCTGACATTAGCAATGCATCATTAGTCCGTTTCTCTGGCATTATTTTGAGACGCTGTGGAAACCGTTCCAAAATTAGCACAGCCATTATGGCAATATGAAATGTAATTGAGACAGTACATCGGTCAAATGAGTTCTCATTCATTCTTTACGCATTTTACAGTATGGACTTTAGTGGGCTATCCACACATGAGTGAGGAGCAAGTTTACCAATATGACCATTGCTAAAGTTAGTTAGTCATTCGTCCCGATCTTTTCTGAACTAAACGGAACACAACCTTGTCAGAGCTAATTGTCGATGATATTGAAACGTAGCCACAGTAGCTTCTTGTAGCAGACGTTCTTGCTGGATCCGGCAACCTAGCTGGCAACCTCTCGTCTGGGGGTGAGGAGGGGATACTGCGGTCTGCACTATTTTGAATGTGACTGCACTACCGGTTTTGGCCTCAAACATGCATATAGCTCCTTTAAAAACAGTCACTTCGCCGTAGATCGCAGTTAAGCGTGCTGAGCTTGGAAGCTGCCAACACAGGTGAAGAAACATCAGTGCGCATGCGCACCCTACACATGGCCCTGGATAACCGTGTTCGGCGCCGTATATCTAGCCACTTCCTGAACTTAAAACTACACCGAAGATGCCAGACTTTTGCGCAGCATATGGATGCTGAACGAGATATCCATACCAGATCCCGTGGAATGACCTTTCACAGGTAAGATTTAACGATAGATGTTTGATGTATTTGTGTATTGTAACATTATGCTGAGAGCTACTGTAACTGTTCATCCACCAGCGGAATGCTAACGTAGCTAATCTAGGCTGGCCTTAGTCTTAGAAACTGAAGCTTTATAACAAAGAAATAAATCATAATTATAATGTATAGTTATCCGGGTATTTCTCCACACCGCCCAGTTTGATTACAATCCTATCTTTTCTTCTGAACGACTAACAAGAGGATGTGATTGTATTTCAAATCTGGTCACTGAAGCTGCCAGGTCAGATCCTAACGTTAGTATTAACTTATACGATTGTTGTTGACTCAGGTATTTGATATCGGTTGGGTGAAAAGGAAATGCTCTTTCTATTCATTATTTCTCTATCATTTTTGTAATATCAAAAAGGCTTCAATCTACTATAATTTTTGAATAATATTAAAAAGACTTGGAAAAATGAGAAATGTCTATGAACTGCAACATATTAAAATATATAAGAAATACATAGATATGTTGCAATATTATGATGGATAACAGTGTACTAATGTTTAATATATTGTCTTACTGTCATAAAGCGTGTCAAAAAAGAAATATTAAATTATTTTGGTCAAGAATATATACTTGAAATTGGTAATTGAGTGCGTTTTTGAATTTAACCTATATCTGCAGGGAATTTTTTTTTTTTTTTTTTTTTGTTATACTGTTGAGAATTCTTTACATCTCTTGTCTCTCTTTTGTCACATTTTCAGAGTTTCCCAAAGACGGTGAATTGAGGAGACAGTGGGAACTTGCGGTGAGACGGGATGGTTCTGTGAGCACTGGGAGATCCTTGCTCTGGAATGAGAGAAAGAAATAAAGAATGCTCAGACTGTTTTAAGACCAAACTTTACAGATGCATTGTCTCAACTGACCCAATGTTGCATTTTATTTCTCTCTTAAAACCCTGCATTAAAAAGAAGAACAAGTTATTAGCCTATATACATTTTTATTCCTATTCATGGTTTTCTATTCCATTACTATTTTACCTTGTTGTTTTATTGATATCATTTCATTTGTCTGATCATGTAATTTTTTTCTGGTGTGCATTCTTGCAAATTCTTTTACTATATAAAAAGCACTTTGAATTGTCTATATACATGAAATGAGCTATATAAATAAAGCTGCCTCACTTTCAAGGTTTATTTTTTTAAGTGTATAATATTGCATTACATTTTATTTTATGAATTTGTAATATTGTTTTTTTTATTGCAGTGACTGCTATAGGCATGCAATTGGGCAGAAATGTGTACATTTTTGATACAATTTTTTTTTTAAATTAAAATATAGTATTACTACATTGTATTCTTTTTTTTCAGGGTTTAGTGAAATACTAATACCTATGTTGTCTTTTTCCTTTTAACATGTCCTGGCAGTCTCACCACGGTTGGTGCCAGAACTGGATATTTGGGGGTTTAGCACAGACACAACCCTGTTTTTAGCAAGAATTAGTCCTGGCTAGTAGTCAAGCGTTTTCCTTATTGATACGTTTGCCAATGATCGTAATAATCCATTGGTAATTGATGACGTGGCTTCTTTCTCCATGCAATCTAACAACGATGAAATAATGGGCTGAATTCAGTAGAGGAAAATTATTTATAAACTGGTTTATGCTTGATGAGAGACAAAATGTTCTGGAACTTCTCCCCCTGGCGCTAGAACAAGGAATTGCAGGGGCACAGACACGTCCCTTTATGAGAGGAATTCGTCCTGGCAAGTTCTCAATCATTTTCCTTTATTGACGCATTTTTCAATTATCTTAATTTGCAACTGAAGACACGGTTTCTCTCCATATAAGATCTAACAGCAGTGAAATCATGGGCTAAAAATTCAGTTCAGAAAAATAATTTACTTAAGTAGTAGGCCAATGCTTTGCGTTGATTGAACTGGTCTGCATTCCAATGAAATATCGCCTTTCACTCACGGTATTACGTGGGTTGATTTTAAAAAAAAAAATGGCACTCGGCAGTTAAATAGGTTATAAAACGCATGCAGCTCAAGCTACTTGTGCAGGTATGCAATTTTGAATAGCATTGTTTTAAATACCGCAAATACGCGTCCAGATGAATGATTGTTGTCTTACCGAATCGGGGAGAACAAGCAGCACCTGTTAAGTGTGTAGTGCTCTCGGACTGAACGTTTTGTTAATCATGAAAATGACTGATCAGGTCAGGACTAATAATTGTTTTAAACGGATGGTTTTATGCAACCCTATTATCAGTTCTGGTTCTGCCACTGTACTGAATTTAGCCCATGATTTCATCACTGTTGGATCGCATATGGAGAGAAACCGTGTCTTCAGATGCCAGTAATGATAATTGGAAAATGTGTCAATAAAAGAAAATGATTGAGAACTTGCCAGGACTAATTCTTGTCATAAAGGGGTATGTATGTGCCCCCCCCCCCCCTCCCAAAATAACGCGGATTTAAATGCAACGAAGTACGCGTCCAAATGAATGATCGTCGCCTTACTTTAACGGGGGGAGCTAGCGACGCTTGATAGTGTTGAGTGTTTTCGGAGTTAATATATTGTACATTTAGAAAATGATTAAGCCCAAGTCAGGAATAATAGTTAATCGGTGTAATAATAGGTGTCTGTGGCCCCCGCCCAAATTCCAGTTGTGTTGCCGACACTGAATGTCACGCCAAATAACGATCATAATGACTTTCCTTCTCACTGGAAAATACATTTTCCCACATGGACGAAGAAGTATCTATCTATAACATATGTTGACGATAGCGATTTGTGATACTTTAATTGAGCAGGCACATCATTCCTCCTCAGACATAATGCATTGAAAGAGTGAGCGGCACTGTTCTAAGATTGGCGCCCAGTAGGCACGTCGCTCCAATGGGCAGAAGCAACCAATGCAGCGTCTATGTAAGTATGTCCAGGAACCGACCCAACCTACGGAGGAAAAGAGTAGGCAGAGCATGGCGAGTCCTGACCAATGAGTGTATGGTCCTGACTTTCCCATTCTAGGAAAATAAAATTGGCATGCGATGTGTTCGATTTTAACTATTTCCGGGTCAGGCGCAGGGAATGACGGAAACTAAGTCGGAAAGAATTAAAATAGTTCTACACGCAGCCAGGGAGTTTCTTGGGATAATTGAGGTAAAGGGAGAAGACATTAGGGAAATGTTAGAGAAAGGGTTTGGGTGGAGTGGGAGTCAGATATCTTCTGAATAATTTTGGATTGTTGACATCAATCGGAAAGTACGGAGTGGGAGTTATTTTTAGTTCTTTTATTATTATTACTTGTGTCTCAACTATATTTCCAACCGGTGGAGGGCAGTAATACGCCTTAGTAGCGTCCACACTGCCGGAAACGCAACGCTCCATTGATGCTCCACACCTCTATAGTTGGTGGCGGAAATGCACCTCGTTTTGCAAAACTAAAATAAACATTTAAGAAGAAGAAGAAGGAATGACGGTAGAGGAGGTAGAAGTATGAAGAAAGAGTGCACCCAACTTTCTCTTTCGCTTCGCAAGGTCTGAGAAGCCTACTTGTTGGGCTAAAAGGTAAGGTTTGATCCTTGGGATAGAAGAAGACAAAAGTATGGTTTGTGTACCAATGCGAAGATCTGCCGGCGCCTGGGGCGAGTTTGAAACCGTTTGTTTACTATAAGATAGCTCACATCAATAGGTAATTCTGACGATTCTCCTGCCGACAATCACGGTGTTTCCCCAAACCTCTCCTGGCGTACCCCTTGTCCTGAATGCTTCAGATCTCTCCCTGCTCCAACACAGTTGTTCTAATGATCTGGTTGTAATTAACTCCCGAAGCTACTTCATAATAAGCGAATCATTTGAATCACCTGGGCTGGAGCAGGGAGAGATCTAAAGCACCGAAAAACACCGAGATGCCAGATATGGCTAAATTATCTTCATCTTAACTTCCTCGATTCTCGTATGATGTGAGGTGCGAAACGAATGTATTTGACGAAACCAAATCTACCCCAGACACCAGATTTTAAGTCGTTACATCTGGCTCCTTCGCATGTAGACAGGGGTGAAGATTTTAAGAATCTCCTGGTGTGGGCCAGGTTTACCGTCTAGTGCCGCGTTGAATTCTTGTCTTCTACTCACCTATTCGTATTCCCCGCGATTACCCTCGCAGTGATGTCCGTACGCATGGATCCAGTTTTGTGACCAATTGCCAATCAGAAGAGTTCTGTGTCGGAAAGGGAGGAATCGCGGTAGTAAATACCACGACTCATAGCCTTTCCTGTCATCATCTGCTGTGATCTATTTATTGACATTGAGCAGCGCAACAAAACCCATTAAGTTATTTTTATGGGATTTTCTGAAGTCAGCGTCAACATGATGGAACTTTCTCTCGGAGGAACCGAATCCTTGAGAAACCTTTTTTCCAAATAAATCTTGTCGAAATGCCTCGCCAAATAGCTGTGTCCAGTATAACGGGCTGCCTGCGTTAAAATTGCAGGTGTGCTTTGCTAGCAAGCTGCACATAATGGCAGATAAATCAGGTCTACAATATTAGCATTTGGACAAGTCTTTTGATAACTTGGAGTGAAACAGCAGGGTAGATCAACACCTAAAATTGATTTGGTGCAAAAGATGGGGATCAGTAACAAGTCTTTTCAGCTCTCCTGGTACGGCAAAGTTAGCTGGCTGACTGGAAGTGCTGTGACAAGAAAATGTACAGTTGGCCATGCCTCTTGATAAAAAACATCTCAGGGAGGTGCTGTCTGGTCAAAAGTGGGTTTTGGGGATCAGTCTGACTTTGACAGGGCATACGAAAAGCATGAAAAGAGCTATGAACATGTTAATGCATGTGCAAGGTGAAGTTTCCTGGGCAGAGTCGGGGTTGAGCATGCAATCAATGAAGGGGCTCGCATTCAAGTGGCAGAACGTAACGAAACAGTCAAACGGTACAGGGCCTTCCTAAACCGCCTGATTGATGTAACTTCTTTGCTTGGCCGTCAGGAGCTGTCACGTAGGGGTTTTATGAGAGTAGTGAATCATCCAACAAGAGGGATCAGAGGGACTTTGCAGAAACATTAGCTGAATATGACTGTCCTGGCCACACAATTCCAGCCATCAGCTGTGTCTACTGTTATGTCCCGTTCTCTCCAAAATGACCTGATCTCCGTTCTTGCAGCCACTGTTTCTGATGAGATCAAACATGAATTTCAGGCTGCTCAATTTTATGCATGACAGGTGGATGAAACAGATATATCTTGCCGTGCCTAACTGTCATTGTTCGCTCTGTGCATTGCGCAGGTAAAATTCAGGAGCACTTTACAGAATTTTTTGATGTTTTTGGGGAGCGAGATGCTCAGTCTGTTTATGAAGTCTTGAATGAGAACATTCGGGGCTACAATTTTAGGGTGAAACTTATGGTGCAAAGCTATGATGGGGCTGCTGTCATGCTTTAGCTCTCAGTGGTCTGCAGGCCAAAGTTAAGTCAATAGCCCCTAGTGCAGTGTTTGTGAATTGCTATGCCCACCGACTGAATCTGGTGCTGTCTCAGGGGGCCAAATGCTTGTCTGAGTGTAGAATATTTTTTACATCACTCCCTGGGTTTGCCACATTTTTTTGTTTTTTGTTTTTTTTTTTTTAATCCACAAAGCAGATGTGTTCATAAGTCTGCTGGCTGTCCAAAGTTGCCTTGAACCGCTGCGACTCAATGGAATTTAACATCACAGACAGTGAGCCCTGTGGCAAACAACTGATGGCCTCCTGCAGACTTTTGAAAAGATCATTGCAAATAAGAATGTGGGTGATGACTCATTATATTGTGATTAAACTGGAGGATTTTGAGTTTGTGTTCATGCAGTACACATTTGAACAAATCTTCTGAGTAATTTAGCCAGCAGCCATACCGCAATTCGGTCTAATCAGGTGTGGGCTTGGTCAGTACTTGGATGGGAGACTGCTGAGGAAAACCAGGTTGCTGCTGGAAGAGGTGTTGGTGGGCCAGTAGGTGGTGATCTTCCCTCTGGCGGGATAATCCCCAATGCCCCAGCGCAGTGACGGGGACACTGTGCTGAAGGAGACGCCATCTTTCGGAAAAGACGTTAAACCGAGGTCCTGACTCACAGTGGTCATTAAAGATCCTATAACACTCTTCGATAAGAGTAGGGGGTTCCCCGATGTCATGGCTTAAGTCTCAACCTGGCTCTTTCGATCTGCTGCCTGATCATCCCCTGATCTAATTGGCTGTGCAATTCCTCTGTCCCTCCCCACCTCTGCTCCCTTGAAAAAGAGATTTCAATCTCAGTGGGACTTCCCTGGTTAAATAAGGGTTAAATAAAAAAAAAATTCCATATGGTTTTGACAAATTTCAGAGAGGGAAAGACGATAATGCTGTCCCATAATTCCTAGCAGCAGCAATATTTAAATTGACGCACCATCTATGCCGCCATTCTCCTACATGACTGGCCAGAGCTGCATGATTACAGCGTGTAGTGTAAGAGCAGTCAGATTCTCTTTGCATAACGGTTGTCTTTCCTGAAGTCCTTTTGAACTCTCCTTCATATCTTTCCTTTGCATCATGACGTTTCTCATCAAGATTGAGGAAAAGTGTTTCGGAATTAGACAGTGGCACATTTTTTGACTGCTGGAATGCAGCCAAAGCATTTTGAGTGAGACTGTGTCACCAAAGGCTTTCTAGGGCGATGGTGCACATGCAGTTAGGCATAGTCAGTACTAACCAGGCACTGATGATGGGTGCTGTCCTCGTGAATGTGCTCACAAACCCTGGTGAAGGTTTTTAAAATCTACAGATGCAACACAATTCTTAAAATTTGGCAATCGCATTTGGTGGGATAATGAATTGCAGAATCACCATCTCTCTGCAAATATTGTCGCATCTGGACATGCGAGAGCATCACCTGCTCGTATTTTCTTTTGTCTTTATAATGAGATTTTCTGTTTTATTCTTGTGCCTTCTGTTATTGCAGTCTAGTCATTTGTCTTGATGTATACTGTGCATGGATCAAACCCCAAGCAGATCTTCAGTGAAGCTGCCTGTCTTGATATGCCTTGAATGATATTTGGAAATTGAGTTGGGAGTGCATATACATTTTACTCTGAGTTCCATCATAAAACATGCTGTTTATTTGAAAATAAATAATTTAAAGTGATTGTGAGTAAAAAAAAATAATAATAAAATTGCAGTCAAAATGGCAGACTTGACCCATATAAATGAAGAAATTATTGATGAAACTACTTTGTGAGATTTTTTTTCAAAATTTTTTTCCAAATTAAAAAAAAAAACACCCTCTTTCATCGATGTACACAATCTGATAAAGTTTCAGCAGTATCGGAGATGGTGGGCGACAGGCCTAGTTTACTTTACACAGAATTACCTGTGAACAGTTCAGTCGCTACAGCCAATTTACCATTATGGAACTGTTGCTGACAAAACTTCTGAACCAGCTACTTCATATTTTTCGCTAAAAGTGTTGGCCTTGGTGTTGGTGTCATGTCTGGACCCACAGTTTGTCCAGCTTGCCTTTACAGTGGTCCCTCAGCGGGTTTAATAGAGCTCATGTGTTGAGTAGAACCCATATGCTCTCTGTCTCACTCTTTGGCACTTTGCTTTGTTTTATAACCTTCGAGGAGCGACAGCAGGACAGGATGTCCGTGGAGACGCGTAGCGCACTGACGTCCGTTCCCTCCAAAGAGGGGGCGGAGCTTGGCATCACGAAGCACCTGTCAGATGACAGCTTGGAGGTTTACATCCCAAAAGAAGCTGAGGTACAGTCTGTCCAAGCTCAGGCCCTCCCGCCCGGAATGCGGAAGAAGATGGGCCTCCTCTCGACCGCCAGGGCCTCCGACGCTGACCATGTGACCTGGATCTCCCCTGTGGTTGTGCGAGAGAGAGGCCCCTCCCCAGCTCTCCCTCGAGACTCACTCAAAGCCCCGCCCCTGAGTCGCTCAGCCCTAGCCAACCTCACTGTGGCCTCCAAGGCCAGAAGCTCCTCCCTCTGTGGGTGGAGCCAGTACTGGCTGCCTGTGGTATCTTCCAGCCTCCCTGCTTTCAAGGTGCTGAGGAAGTTTATGCCCAATGGGAGCAGCCAGACTCCGAACCTAAAGCAGGAAACCCGCCAAACCGCCTGTGCTTCACGGGGGCGGCCCCTCCGATTTAGCCAGGACGCCATTGTCATCCATCAAAGCCAGATCTTCCTGTCTGTCAAGAAGTCGGGATCAGGCAGAAAGAGAGTGGAGCTAACACAGACCTCGCTTCGAGAGACCCCTTCCTCCCTCCTCCAGCAGGGCGGTGTCGGTGTGCCCAGGTGTCCTCAAGATTCTCAGGACCGCTTGGACCCCTCTGCTGTGCCACCACTGAAGGTAAACGCATCACGGCCCATATTCATTGAACACCTCCGCATAGACGTGCTGATCTCAGATGAGTTTTGCCTCTACTCTCATAATATTGGGATGGGGTTAAATCTGATCCTGAATCAGTGTTCTGACACTGAGATCCTTTGACTGCTGCCACTGGTCCTCCCAGGTTTGGATGATGCATTGGTCAGTTTCTCTGTAGGTTGAAGATCGGTAATTCAGGGTTAAGTGGACGGTTTCTCTGTGGTGTGAAGATTGGTAGTTTGGGTTGAATTGGCAGCCTCTGTGTGTGAAAGGTCAATGATTCTGAGTTTAATTGGAGGTTTCTATGTGTGTTAAAAATGCATAATTCTGTGTGGAATGGGCTGTTTCTCTGTGGGTTAAACATCAGTAATTCAGTAATTCTGGGTGAAATGTGCACATGCTTTTGGGTTAAAGATTGATACTTCAACGCTTAAATGGGCTGTTCCTCTATGGGATAAAGATTACCCAAAATCACTCAATCTGGAGTTTTTTCTTCTGCTTTAAATGTGGGCAATTCTTGGCTGAATGGGAGGTTTTTCTGCAGAGATTGGGTAAATTGGGTGGTTTTTCTGTGGGTTAAAGATTGGTCATTCTGTATTAAATGGGAGGTCTGTGAGGTTAAGATGGGTTATTTTGGGTTAAATGGGTGGTTTCTCATTGACCTTTGTCATCATCTCGGTTTCAGGCCTTGCAGTGCTCAGGTAGCCTGAGGGCTTTGTCTCTGCGGTTTGGAGTGGAGCGCAGAGCATGCGTTACATCAGCAAGACTTCCGGATGAGGTTCTGAAGACCCTCTTGGCAGTAGGTTTTGTCGACTTGAAGAATGAACCAACAGCCACTCGACTTTTTTGCAATGTAAGTAGCTGCTGCATTCGATGGCCGAACGACTATTTAAAACATTTCAAGAGTTTCAGGGAGTCTTTTAAGCCCTGAGTTGGGGACGTGTGACTGATGAATAATTGGCTGAATATGTCAGTTCAATGTTGTAAATATGTGTAAAGTGACAGTGTAGTTGTTAACAAACACTGCAAAACTTTAATGGTTTACGTGATGTGCACATAAATACCTGCAGATTAAAGCCAGCAGTCTTTTCTCTGCACGCTATTCATCATCTTTAAATCTTTTTTTTTGGTTTATTTTATTTGTAAAAGGACAATACACATTAATTAACATTACTGTAAATGTGCCAGTTTTAGCCAGTTGGCTAATTCGCAACTGCAGTCCTTCGGCAAGATGTTAAAAAACCACAAACCTAAAACAGTAATAACAGAAGTTAAAATCGGAGCTGTCGGGTGGCTCACACGGTTAAGGCAGAGGTGATCACCACGTCGCGGGTTCGAGCCTCGGCGTACCCACCGGCAGGGGTCGGCAGCTTTTTCAGAGTAGCGCACAATTGGCTATCGCGCTACAGGGTTACAAATTGGGAAGGGACTGCCGGATTTGGATATTCGATACAGCTTTGTTCGTTGCTCCAGCGCCTCCTGTTGTCCAGACGGGCGCTCGTCAGGAAGACTCCGACTTGGTTCATGTCCGGGTATCCTCCGCCCTCGCTCTGAACTTGCGAAGATTCAACCAGCGAGTGTATAAGAATCAGTGGCTGACAGGCACGTGCTTCGGAGGAGAGCCGTGAACTGTCTTCACTATCCTGAGTTGGCAGCAAGGGGTCGCATACGAGCAAGCTTTGTACATAGTTCCCCAATTGGGCATTCCAAATTCGGGTGGGATTGGAGATGCCAAATTTAAGAATAAAAAAAAAAAAGTTAAAATCAATCATTACAATATTTACAGGACATCATAACAATACATGATGGCCAGTACAAAAAGCACAGAACAGCAACATGCAGACGGATAACAATCTAATCATACAGTCAGCCTTGAATTAGGATGGGAAGAATGACCTGCTTTCCCTTAACTTGTTGTCTTATAACTTTTTATAGTGCAAGAGATAATTTTTTTATTATTTTTTTGTCCCCACTGATGTTGGTGTACAGGAACATCGGAAGCTGGAATCGTTCAGTCATGGCTACTCAGACAGGTCGTCAAGAAACTGCTTTGCTCAAGATCTCACTGCCAGCCGACGTTCAAGGGACGGGATGATGAGTGGAGCTTTTCACAAAGACAATATCATGGGAGGAAAGGGAACTCGAGAGCCAGTGCCAAAGAAGGCCAGAAGGGCTCCTCGTGTTGTTGGTACAGATGACGTTAAAGGTGGAGATGTTGATGCTATTGGGGATAATGGTGGAGATCTTTGTACAGATGAGAATGACAGTACCAAGATCTCTCTCCTCAAAGCTCATGGTGGGGAACTTTGCAACAATGAGCCCCAAGTTGTAGATCTTAGTACTGTCGGGGTTAAGAATGGAGATCTTTGTGCAGATGAGAATGACCGTACCAAGATCTCTGTCCTCAAAGCTCAAGGTGGGGAACTTTGCAACAATGAGCCCCAAGTTGTAGATCTTAGTACTGTCGGGGTTAAGAATGGAGATCTTTGTGCAGATGAGAATGACCGTACCAAGATCTCTGTCCTCAAAGCTCAAGGTGGGGAACTTTGCAACAATGAGCCCCAAGTTGTAGATCTTAGTACTGTCGGGGTTAAGAATGGAGATCTTTGTGCAGATGAGAATGACCGTACCAAGATCTCTGTCCTCAAAGCTCAAGGTGGGGAACTTTGCAACAATGAGCCCCAAGTTGTAGATCTTAGTACTGTCGGGGTTAAGAATGGAGATCTTTGTACAGATGAGAATGACAGTACCAAGATCTCTCTCCTCAAAGCTCATGGTGGGGAACTTTGCAACGTTGAGCCCCAAGTTGTAGATCTTTGTACTGTCGGGGTTAAGAATGGAGATCTTTGCTCTGATGAGGTCCAGGATGGAGATCTTTGCACGGATGAGGTCCAGGATGGAGATGTTGGGGCTTTTCGGGTAGATGGTGGAGATGTTCGCATAAATCAGGTCAAGGATCGAGATCTTTTTTCTCTTGGGGTTACTGGTGGAGATGTTCACACAGATGGGGTAGAAGATGGAGACTGTACTTCATGTAAGGCTGAAGATGAAGGCCATTATACAGTTGACAGAGATTATCTTGGTGCCCGGGTGGTTATGAGTGGTGGCAGCAGTGCAGGTGAGGACATTTCTCGAGTGGGCACCCTTGAGCCAGAGGAGGCTTACCAGCCTATGCCCTGCCTAGAGTACGCCGCAGGGTTCGACTTCGACCAGTCGGCCAGGGAGGAGAGAATCAACCGCATCCGTGCACGGCTGAGAGAGAAACAGGCTGCCCTCCTGATGCTGAAGCTCAGCCCCTTTGAGTGAACCGCCGCCCCCACTGTAAAACAAACTGATCTCACTGCTGATCATTTGAGTCATATGTGCCTCATTTTGGTTTAAATGAAGACTTACAGGATTGTTGATCTCTGGGACACAAATTAGTTATTGTGTTTTTGTCTTGTTTTTTCAGCAGTTTCTCAAAAATTTTATGGTGTTTCTTCATTTTTAGTTCTGAACTTCTTTTGGGTCATCCATCAATTGAATGTGACTCTGTGGTTTAAAAGCAGCAATGAGAAAAAGGAAAAAGAAAAAACATTTTCAGTAATTCCAGAGATGGAGTCGAGCAGCTCTGATTTACGACCCCAATTCCGAAATAGTTGGGACAAAGTGTAAATTGTGAATTAAATCAAAACGCAATGACTTTCAAATCACACCAGTCAGTATTTTATTCACAGTAGAACTGAGATAACATAGCAAATGTTGAAACTGAGTAATTTTACAATTTTAGCCACAAAATGAGCTCATTTCAAATTTGATGGCTGCTACAGGTCTCAAAAAAGTTGGGACAGGGGCCTGTTTACCATAGTGTAGCATCCTCTCTTCTTTTTAACACAGAGTGGAGGCATCTGGGCATTGAGGAGACATGTTTCTTGAGTTTGGCCATTGGAATTTGGTCCCACTCTTGTTTAATACAGGCTTCCAGCTGCTGGAGAGCTTTGGGTCTCCTTTGACTGACTTTTCATTTAATTATGCGCCAAATGTTCTCAATCGGTGAAAGATCAGGACTGCAGGCAGGCCAGTTCAGCACACAGACTCCTCTGCTACAAAGAAATGCTGTTGTAATAGCTGCAGTATATGGTTTTGCATTGTCCTGCTCAAATACCCAAGGCCTTCCGTGGAATAGATCTCTGGAGGGGAGCATATGTTGCTCTAAACCCATTATTTACCTTTCAGCATTCATGGTGCTTTTTAAAACATGCAAGGGTCCCACACCATATGCACTAATGCATCCCCATACCATCAGAGATGCTGGCTTTTGAACTGAACGCTGATAACAGGCGGGGTGGTCTTTCTCCTCTTTAGCCCTGAAGACACGACGCCCATGATTTCCAACAAGAATGTTAAATTTGGACTCATCTGACCACAGGACACTTTGCCACTTAGCTACAGTCCATTTTAAATGAGCCTTGGCCCACAGAACATGGTGATGCTTCTGGATCATGCTCAACAATAGCTTCCTTTTTAGCTCGGACGAATAATGTACGGAGAGCTATTGTCGTACCCTAGGCGTCCGCGTCCGCGTCCGCTTCCATCCGCGTGGAGAAAAACTTTCCTTGCCCCGGCGAGCTTTGTTGTCTTTCTGACAACTCTTGTTGCATGATAGTTTTCGGTGGCATCTGTGGATTAAACGGCGGACTGTGTTTACAGACAGTGGTTTCTTGAAGTATTCCGGGCCCCATTTAGTAATGTCAATGACAGAATCATGCCGGTGAGTGATGCAGTGGCGTCTGAGGGCCCGAAGATCAGGGGCATCCAGTAAAGGTCTTCGGCCTTGTCCTTAACACACAGATTTTTCCAGTTTCTCCGAATCTTTTGATGATGTTATGCACTGTCGATGATGAGCCCTTCAAAGCCTTTGCAATTTGACGTTGAGGAACATTGTTTTTAAAAGGATCCGCAATTTTTTTTACACAAGCCTTCACATGTTGGAGAACCTCTGGCCATCTTTACTTCTGAGAGACTCAGCCTCTCTAAGACATCCCTTTTATAGCCAATCATGTTACACACATGATGCCAGTTAACTTAATTGCTTTTTCAGCCCGTTTTTGCCTGTGTCCCAACTTTTTTTGAGACCTGTTGCTGCCAGAAAATTGGAAATGAGCTCATTTTGTGGATAAAAATATAAAATGTCTGTCTCAACATTTGAAATGTTTTGTGTTCTATTGTAAATAACATATTGGCTCATGTGATCTGTAAGTCATTGCATTTTGGTTTTATTCACAATTTACACTTTGTCCCAACTATTTTGGAATTGCGGTTGTAGTTTGTTTCTGACTGGCGTAAATTGAACTTCCCCTCAGTTTCCAGTCCAGTTCGGCTGTGGCCCTTTGGATCGTAGCTGGTGGAGACGAACATGGTTCACTTGCATTGAACTGAAATCTAATAGGCTGCACAGCAATTTTGAAAAGAATTGAAAGAATTGCTTAACGGTGAAGAAATAAAAATGGTTAAATATGGGGAACAAAGAAGCTGTACATTTGAGAGATGGTGCCTGTTTAATGTTCCGTAAAAAATTGTGGAACACTTTCTTGAAAGGAAAGAACAAACCTGGTGTAACGGCATTGGAAAGAGAAGTGTGAGGCTCAGGGACACGCATGTCTGAGTTTCGTTTTAGAAACGGGCGCTTCACCTGTCATTGGCTGGCAGCCTCATTGAATGGTACCTGCCAAACATCACTGACTTCACTGGGCTCCAGGCTGTCTAGACTGGACTCATACCTGCAGAACTGCTCTTGCCCTCGTGGACTCATCATAAATCGCAATCCTCACTCTGTCTTCAACTTGGTGCTGTGTGCTTGATGTTTATTCAGCTGGTTTTTGCGTTGGGTTTAGGATAAAATTGTCATTCTGCTCCAAGTTCTGTTTGCACTGTTTACTATGATCTTGGCGTGGCCATTGAGCCCGTTTATCACCTTTATTGCTCCTCATATCTGCTTTTTCTTCCTTTTTTATCTGAACATGTTACTTTAATTTGCTTTGGTGGGACAGTGGAAGGACCAGTTAGCAGAGGTTGGCCATGTCATACCAGGAATAGCTTTACTTTCTTCAGTCAGTTTTCCAGACTGAGAGGGTCCTAGTTTTTACGGTGTGAACTTACCCTGTTGACTCTCATCTTGTTCTGTTACACCTTCCTGGCCAGTTTATGCCTGAATATTGTGCCCTTTTCCAATACTCCTGAGTGTTATGTTATTGAGGGGAAAGAGCACCATAAAAATGAGTGTTATTCTGTTGTTTTTGTCTAAGGAAATGTCTGTAGATCTGTCTCTCTCCATAGCCTACTTCTTCAGATTTATCTGACTATGGAGAAATTTTCCAAAAAGCCCTCGATCCCAAAACCAGTTCTCATTTGTGAGCTGAGAACATCGTTTACCTAACTGTTGGCCGAACGTTATTGAAATGTCTGAAATGAGTGAATTTGTTGCGCTTGGTAATGACTCATCGCAACTCTGTACCTGCTGTTCTAACTAATGCAACCTTTAATGAGCTGTGTCATGATTACTGCCCATGCTCAGAACTTAAATCCTAGGAAAGTGAATCTTCTTGACTGCAAGTCATAATCTGATTCCATCCTTGCCAAGCCATCTTCGTTTTGCATTGTATTAGATATTTAGTTGCTCTGGCATTATGCTTTTCATATCAAGAAGCCTTCTATGGAAATTCGAGGATTAAATACGCGATTTTAAGCTTTAGCCAAGGGATGTGAAGAATGTAATCTAGTTGCCATCGCGAATAATCAAAGAAGGAGGAAAATGCCTTTGAACAGATTTACTACTTTCAAATTTGTGAGCATGTGCAGTAATCGTGACCCAGTTCCTTTAAGTGTTTGAACAGCAATGCAGTACTTTGATAATTCCTGTGTGGCGCAATCAGTGTGGATTTGCCTGCCCCCAGAATTACATTGTGTAATAAATTTAAGGGAAAAGTTTTCAGTAGTGTAACTGGGACCCTATTGATTCACCATTTTGTCTGTAATTCAGTCAAAGACCATACCCTTTTTGCAAACGTTTGCAATTTTTTATCCCACATGGCATAAAGCTATGGCTATTTCAGACCATATGACTGAAGCGGTTAAATAATCCCTTTATACACAAAAAGAACCTAATTAAGAAAAATAAACAGCTGTTTAAAATTGTGAATGAAGTTGTGGTTGGACTGACAACTGGGACCAATGTCGATGACCACTGTCCAGTATATTCTGTCCAATTATCCCAAATTTGCTTAATTTTACTACTCTTGATAGAAAATGGGAATAATTGGTATCCCTTTGTTTTGCCAATTGTGGCTTTTTGTTTACTACAGAACATAAGCAAATATCCTGTGAAATAAAAGTTCCTTTTTGACCGTTCAGTATTCAAGTGTAACTGGGTGCCATTTGAGGTTACTTGCATATAACTGGGGGAAAAAAAATGTCATTAATAAGACCCGGTAGACACAAAGTTTAGCTGGGGCCTTACGGATTTGGTAAATCAGGGAAAATGCGAAAATCCGAGGCTGTAAGAATTGTCATTCATGGCTAAATTTGTGTATCTTCATTGGGATGAAGGCGTATTCTCATGATGGCAGGTTTCATGAGGCGTGGCCTCTGGTGGAAGATATTGATAATGTCAAATAGTTCTGGCCAAAATTGTGAAATGTGCCAGTTTGCTATGACAAGACACAGTTAACAGTTTGGAACATCATGTGCTGTTCTCTTAACCGTTAATTACAGGGTGAGCTGACTTTTCAGATTGATCCTTCTTGATTTCAGCAGTGTTTTTCATGAAGCACTAACTTTTTCAGGATTTGGATTGTAGCTTTGAGTACCTCCCAGCAGGCATTGCACTCAATTTTTTTCTGTCGCAATTATGGGAGACTTCAATGAGTAGAACAACTGAAGCTTCTGTCATTTCCACTTCAGAAATCCCTCGACAGGTCTCTCGGTGTCGGCAGTCCACTAACTCAGCACTGCCCCCCAGTGGTGAAAACAGGTGTTGCACCGCACATGCATGTTTTATCAGTACATCAGTCAGTCGGAGGACAAAGGCCATCATTAGTCGGTTTGGAAAGACAAGTTTAAACATAACTTGTGTACAAAAACTTATTACTAGTAGTGTGATGTAAAGCTGCTGTGCAGGGTATGTCAGGAGATGGGAGATAAGACACTTACCCATTTAAATGCGGTCATGTACCTCCACATTTCTGGTAAATGTGCTAACCACTGGCAGGTGCTGTGCACCGAGATTATTTTTTAGCAGTTCATAAGCATGATAAGTGAAGTTCTAGGCTTTAACACTACACTATCTGACAGGCTCCTGTGTGTGAGATTTTACATTTAGACATAATTCCTTACTCTGCACAATTAGAGTGCTGCATGTCCATCTAGCTTTTTTGGCTGTCTTGTCTGGTGCCTTGGAATGGACAATGACGTATACATTGCTTAAGTGGAGTTCGTTTAATTTGTGGGTATTTATATTCATTTCTTAGGATCCGTTTTTAAATTACCGCCCCTGTTATGTATTGTGACTCTTTAAATGCTTAATTACTGCTTGGGGCATATATGCTGAAGTGCGTATTTCACACAAAGAACTCAAGACTTTTTAACGCACTGTACGCAAACGTTCTTGTCCCGATACTCACAGCACGCCTGCTGTTGTTTGCATCAGTAGCTCCCTTTCAAAGCACCAACTGGGCAGTGCGTGGCCTAGATCTGTCACCGATGGCCATTTCAGGGGATGGAGATGGTGACTGTAAGGACAGAGGAATTTGGGTGTAATATTCACTGGAGATTTGGGAAAGTCTATACCTCCCTTGTATCCTGCTCCAAAAACCTGTATTTGCCACTTATTCAAGATGTGAAACTATGTGCTGGAAGCAGGTGGGTGGAGGACTGCAGAAATGCAGTACCACTTACTTCACTCATCCTCCTCTGGACTGGTGTGTGTGTGTGTTTAAGTACACCAGCAGGGGGCAGTGTGAGACCGCTGCTCAGGACAGAGGGGGTAAGGTGGCGGGGGTGGGTTCTCCGAGGCCGTCCCCTTCTGCTTATAAGAGCAGCTGTGAACAGCCATGCACTTTTGCACTTTTCTCCTGCGTCATGTATTCCTCCCGGTGTCCTCCCCTCTGCCTGTCCGCCAGGAGCTGTCCACTGCAGGTACGACCGATCGCATGCAGAGCGCTCCTCCAACCTCTGGCCCGCTGGATGCTGTGCACCTATCTGTGTGTGTGAGTGTGTTTGTGTGTATGTAAGAGAGAGAGTGGGTAAGATGCTATCCCTGTCGTGAGAAGGTGTTTTGGAATGTTCTGAAAATGGTCAGCCAGTGGTCTAGAACGTCCTCTGCTTCCTGTTGCCAGGGGTGGCGATGACATCAGCATTTGAATGTACAGCCGAGAATAGTGATCTCACTAGGGATGAGTGGGGTTTTAGGGCAGTCTGTGGCTTTTAAGATGCAAGGTGGTCCATCTGAAAAGTGCTGGAAGTAGTTCTGATTTGTTTGTGGGGATTGGATCCGGTCAAGTTCAGCATCTGCTCTTCACTGGCAGTGTCCCACAAAAAGCTGCATCAATGTGGGAGAATTCATCTTTCACATGGACTTTGAAATGACTGATAGGGCAATCCCATCCAATTTATTTATCTGTTTTGTTATTGCAATGAGCAAGAACATAGGCTTGTCCCTTGTACTCTGCTCGCAGTTCAGCTATGCTCACTCTAAAATAAGTTAAAATGTGCTAAATACAGCGTCATAATTACTGTGCCCACACCATGCGCAGTTATGCATTTATAGTGGACCACGCAAACAAGTACCAGCATCTGCCCAGCTGAAAGGACACTAGCTTTGCCTCATCTTTCTGTTTAGCGTTTGGACTGTGCTCTGGGTTTGCCCAGCTGTTTGTCTTTTCTAAAATAATGGCATACAGCTGTGTGGAAGCTCTCCAGCATTATGGTAGTTTACCTGAATCGCCTACATCAGCACTTTGGTTTATAGCACGTACAGTCCAAACTGTGGCAGTGGTGGAACAGGACCAAGGCATGCTGGAACACGAATTTATGCCTAGACGGATCCTGTCCATGGCAGGACTGAGTATTATTCTGCAGTAACACGCATCCATGGTCAAAGTATTGTCATATTGGGAGCACCAGTCATAATAAGTGTCATAAGGGAATAAACTACATGAAGGCTATTGGCTGTCTTTCTTGGAATGGTTTACGAAATTCTACATGTGTTTTAGAATCCTATCTCAGTTGCCAGTCATTGTTGTAACATCCCCACTGAAATGATCAATTCTGATCATTCTGATTGATGACAGTTGACATTAAAGGGTTAAAGGCCATATTTTTCAGTAGTGCTTAATTTTACGGCGCACATATCTCAGCGTAATAGCGGTATTCTGAATGCGCGAGATCGCAGCACTACAGCGCACAGTCGCATGGCTCTGAATTCGAGACGTTGTTGTTGTCCTCGTGCTTGAGGAACAGTAACGGGCACTGCACACACCTCTAATTTGCCCCGCGAAGGGCCTGGCTTCAGTCCCCCCTTCCGCACCTGCCAGCAAAACAGTGCTTACAAAAGTGGCATCTGCGCAGACTGTCCCCCGGATTAAATCGCCACATTCCCAAACGCGTGTTTGCTGCAGGCCCCGCGGAAGAACGGTCCACAGCACGGTTCACCTCTCGTCTTTGGAATGTAACGCGTACCTCTGAAACCCCAGGAAACGACGTGCGCATTAGGTTCCACACCATCGATAAAACGATAAACTATGCTTTTCGCTTGAATTTCCCCTTAAGTAGGTTGAAAGTCGGAAAAAGCTTCTTTTTTTTCCCCCCTTTCATATTTTAGGACAATGTCACATGCATGCACTCTGGTTATCATACGCTGGTTGCAGCACTTCAGCGAAGTAAAATCACCCATACTGAGTGAAGTAGGCCTACCTAAACCTAGAATACCGTGTTTTTATGACCGCTGCATCACATCGAGGAGGAAATATCCAAATCTTGTGCATCATTTGGTACGCATTTCCCAGTGCCTCAGTTGGTGTTTTTGGGATCTTTGAAAATCTTGGGATTTCCAGTAGAGTTTAAACTAGGGCTGGAGTTATGCAGGTTTACATAAAGCAGCTGCATTTTATGAATCCACCTATGGGATCACAGAGTTGAAAAGGTTAACCCCCAGTGAGGTCGCAAATATGTGATGGGAATGTTTGTGGTCCATTTATTTTGCATTCAATTCTGGTAACTGAAAAGCAGTGGAGGTCACTGACACAGAATTTACAAAAAAATATTGGCCTATATTTACATTTTAAAAAAGTACTCTTTGAAGGATTATTTGGTTGAGTGCTTCAGTTTAATGAGTTGGTACATTAGTCATGCCGTGTCATAACTGGCTGCCTGATTGCTTTGTACAAAAGTGACACTGCGTGTGGAGCATGCGGTTTGCTAAGGAATGCAGAAATGACTACTGTACATAAACAAAGAGTAATTTCATTGTCTGAAGCCCATGACTCATGGATATCTTGTAACTATGTTAATATGCTCCAACTATACAAATAACATACTCTGTGGCTGTATTATTATGTTATAGCTGATGGCTATTAACGTAGCTTCAAGTAGTCTCATCCTTCACGGAGGCCAATTCTGTTCAGGTGTTCGAGTTTGGGATAAAAACTCGATCAGCCTACATGTTGGGGCCTAACATGGAGTGAGAAATATCTGTGCGCTGTATGGTCCTCCCGGGTAAACCCGGAAACATCAGGGAGCGAAGCCAAAGCGCACGATGCTGGCTGTGCTAAACATGTAAATTAGACAGTAGTCTAAGGCCCCCAATCTCATGTCCAGATCATTTTTCTTTCAACCAAAACCAATGTTAGACTGCAGTCTATCGGTATTTTGAGGGTGAAACTATGGAAAGAACCACATTCACTGCATGGTTTGTGAGATACGATGAAACTACCTAGAAACATTTGAAGCTCTTGTTTTCAAACTCTTCGTGCTGGACTTGTGTGAGCGTCCGAATACTTATGGACTGAGCTGTATGTACAGGTGAAGGCAGCACGACTGCAGCTGAGGCTACGGTCTGAGAAGGCTGGCCAAGAATGCTCTTTCAAGGCTTCCATTGTCTGTGCTGCCTCGCCTGCGTAAATTGTATATCTATGTTTTGTAATTTGCTGTACCCAAACAAACACTGTGCCCAGATCAATGTGTTTTCTATTCTGCGCTGTGACATTACGGAATTGTTGTTTGCTGGAATTGTTGTGTTTATACAGCACTTTACCTTCTCAAGTTCGATTCGAAACAGGAATTTTGCTGCCGTCAGGAGGGCTTGCAAATCTTGCCTCATGTACAATTGCACCATTTCACTGTTTATCTCGGCAATAGGAAAATGTCAAAGGAAGTCTTTGGGTAGCCACAAATCTCTCGCGCATTTATGGACCCCACTAAGTGCAGGTTACCTGGAGGAGATATTTTAATGGGCAGGTAATCATTTCTGGCCGAGATGTACAACAGAGGGTTAAATGTTGGAACCCTGTTGAAGTTAATGATTCTGCAGCATCTGGCTCTGCTATTTTGTGCTACAGTTTATCACTTACATTATACACATCGACCTGGGCTCTACATCACAGTGCAGGATTACCGAGTTCACTGGTTAATTGCCCTGACTAGAAAGAGAAATCCTGATTAGGAATATGTGCTGGGCGTAAGTAGACCTGCATGGGTCCAGCTACCTCGGGGATCCTGCTTTGTGAAATACCCCTGTTTCATGCAGCAAGATTAGATATTGAACATGACACATTCACAGGGTGAAGCCCAGCTGTCTTGTGAAGCAGGATTAGTGACATAGCAATTGAAATTTTAAATCCAAATCACTTTCAATGTGAAACATGTTCTGAAGTAAGAAAAGATATTTTACTTGATGTGGTTATACAGCTAAAGCTGTTATTCTGCGCCGTGGTAACGGGCAGAGGAGTTTCTAGAGAGCTTTCTGTTCTGGCCACATCTCCTCCTTATTTCCAGCAGCTCTCATAACTCAAGACTGGTCTTTAATTCAAAGGCATTACATCCAGTCTGCTTGCCAAATCCCTCACCAAAAAGCAAGATGGCTTTTGGGTAATTCAAACCCCTGATCTTGCTCAAGGTGATGTTGAGTAGTGATGTATATTTGAAGAACAGCAGCCAAACGTTTTAAACCTTTCCTCTGAGGACAGGAATGACATCCCCAAACATTTCAAAATGTAAGCAAATGTACCGTACAAGCTCTGAAAATTTGAAATGAAGTGGACGTTTATGGCCGAAGAACTGTTTAACTTTGTGGTCAGGATCTGCAGTTGGTTCCCTACCACCATTATGCTCTACTTTCCTGCAGGTGCTTGTAATGAATAATCTCAGTGTTTCGAGTGGTCCTCACTGTCCTTGAAAATATAACTCGCAGTGCTAAGTAGCATCAGAACAACAGGGTGATCTGTGTAACAGCGCAATCTTCCCATAGCTCTGCATTGGAATGGATGGTGGCGTCTCGGTATGCAAGTTGATGTGTGTGTGTGTGTGGATGCGTGCGCGTGTAACAGACTCTCTCCCTCTCTCCGCAGGTGCATTGCTGAAGGAGTGTGTGTGTGTGTGTGTGTGTGTGTGTGTGGATGCGTGCGCGTGTAACAGACTCTCTCCCTCTCTCCGCAGGTGCATTGCTGAAGGAGTGTGTGTGTGTGTGTGTGGATGCGTGCGCGTGTAACAGACTCTGTCCCTCTCTCCGCAGGTGCGGTGGTGGAGGAGTGTGTGTGTGTGTGTGTGTGTGTGTGTGTGTGTAACGGACTCTCTCCCTCTCTCCGCAGGTGCATTGCTGAAGGAGTGTGTGTGTGTGTGTGTGTGTGTGTGTGTGTGTGTGTGTGTGGATGCGTGCGCGTGTAACAGACTCTGTCCCTCTCTCCGCAGGTGCGGTGGTGGAGGAGTGTGTGTGTGTGTGTGTGTGTAACGGACTCTCTCCCTCTCTCCGCAGGTGCGGTGGTGGAGGTGTGTGTGTGTGTGTGTGTGTGTGTGTGTGTAACGGACTCTCTCCCTCTCTCCGCAGGTGCGGTGGTGGAGGAGTGTGTGTGTGTGTGTGTGTGTGTGTTTGTGTGAGTGTAACGGACTCTGTCCCTCTCTCCGCAGGTGCGGTGGTGGAGGAGTGTGTGTGTGTGTGTGTTTGTGTGAGTGTAACGGACTCTGTCCCTCTCTCCGCAGGTGCGGTGGTGGAGGAGTGTGTGTGTGCTGTATCCCCTGCTCTGCCTGATTGCTCTCCCCGGGAGGCCTGAATCGGTGAAGGCTCGCTGCGGGCGAGAGCTTGTAGCGGATTTGGAGTTTGTGTGTGGAGACCGAGGCTTCTACCGAGGTGAGGAAATCAGATCAGCCCGAGTTTACATTGCATTTCAGTTCAGATCATCTTGGGTCTACATCTCATTTCAGTTCATGTTAGCCTGAGTTCATGTCTGTTTATTTTGTCTGAAGAGTAGATCAACTTTCATTTCATATCAGCCTTAATTTGCATCACATTTCATTTCAAATTGAGTGTACATCATATTTCAGTTCACATCAGTTTGTGTACATGATATTTCAGTTCATATTGTCTTTATCACGTTTCACTTTTGACCAATGCGAGTGTACAATCGAATCAAACTAAGATTATGCAGTAATCCAGTGTTTATCAGTGTTAATGCTAATACTGAAAAAGTTTGCACATCATGGTAAAAGGAAATAATTTTTAAAAAGCAATTTGAAAATCCATTTTCCCTCTACTATATTGCAAACAGTGTAACAACACATTATTTGAAGTTCTGTGATTGAATTTACTTGCCTCTTGAAAATATACAATGCGATGATATATGCGATGATGGCTACGTTGGAGTGCACTGAAGATTGGTACAGTTGACTTTTCACCACAGTATTACATCACCATGCCTTTTAATCCCACTCATTAAGTGTTTGGGCGCTGCAGACACTAGTTGGTCAAGTATGGTTTGCGGACCTTTCCTGTATTCATTAATTATTCATTAATTACGCAGGTCCTCCGCCACACAGGAACTTTGTCAACCCTCCAGACTAACTTTTTAACCTAGGAGCGTATGCGATCCCAACCTGAAAAAGTTGGGTGCAGGCCAAAGCTGTGGTCACGCAAAGTACCACAATACTTTTCTGAATCTTTTCAAGCCCAAATAAAGATACCTGAGTGGACTATCAGTTGTTGCTGCATTTATTGTAGAAACATTATCAGAAAGCACTTTGTGAACTGAAAAGTAGATACTGATGTTCACAAGAATGTTTGAAAAATGTATAAATGCAGTTATCATTTTAGAGAGTTATCATATAAGTCTAAATGTATGTACAAGTCTCCATTTCCTCAGGGGACAACTTTTCATCAAATCCTCCCCTGTACATAAACTGAATCATTCATAGAAAAATTCTGGCCAAATTTAGATGAACACCCCCCTAAACCAACTTACTATTACTACTTAGTCCTCTTCGCCCCTGGTAGAGCACAGGGCGTCCGCAACACTTCTCCTGCCATCTCAGTCCTGAGCCCTCTTTGCTTCTCCCCATGACGTTGGGATGCGTTTGAGGTCAGCGTCCACCGTTCTCCTCCGTGTGGTAACAGGCCTCCCTTTTCTTCTCTTTCCCTGAGGATCCCACTCCTCAAGGTGGTGATGTCAGCGGGTCCTCTGAGGATCTGGCCCATCCATTTCCACTTGCGTTTGTGGATAGAGATATTAGCTTCTTTCTGATTGGTCTGCTGGTAGAGATTGCGGTTGGAGATCTTCTCTGGCCAGTGGATGTTCAAGATTTGCCGGAGTTATTGTTCACGAAGACCTGCAGTGAGTTCTCATCCTTCTTCTTGAGCTTCCACTCCTCTGCTCCATACAGGAGCACTGTTTCACATTGCTGTTGAATATTTGCAGCTTGGTCTTCCTTCTCAGTGCCTTGTTCCTCCATATTGGTTTGAGTCTGTGGAAGGTGTGCCTGGCTTTCCCAATGCCTGTGCGAATGTCTTGCTCTGCTCCACCTGTTGTATTGATCAGACTCCCGAGGTACGTAAAGGAGAAAACATCTTCAAGCAGGGTTTCATCCACCTGATCTGTGCTTGGGTCTGGGCGTTGATGCGGAGGGTCTTCGTCTTAGTAGCGTTTATCTGTAATCCCATGGATGCTGCTGTTTGGCTCAATGATTCTGTCTTCCGTTGCATGCTGCATGCTGAATTGGTGAGAGAGTAGGCACATGTCCTCTGCATAGTCAAGATCTTCGAGGTTCTTCATAAAGTTCCATTGGATTCTGCCTGGAGGTCTCATGGATGACTTCATGACCCAGTCGATTGCGATGGAGAAGATGATCGGAGACAGCAGCACCCCTGACGTTCTCCCGTGTTGATGGCGAAAGGGGCTGACAAGAGGCTGTTGTGGATGACTTGGGCTTCTGTTCCAGTGTAGATGTTCTTGATGATGCGGATGATCTTCCCTGGAAGTCCGTAGTGCCTCAGAATGGACCAAATCACATCGCTGTCCACCACGTCAAAGGCTTTTTGGAAATCTACAAAGTTACAGTAAAGAGGGGATTGCCTTTCCAGTGACTGCTCCACGATGATGCGAATTGTAAGTATCTGATCTCTGCACCCTCGTCCCCTCCTGAATCCTGCTTGCTTGTCTCTGAGGTTTTGATCCACTGTGTCTCTTATTCTACATAAGATGGTTCGGGTGAGCACGTTTGACGGAAGAGAGAGTAATTGGATGCCTCTCTGGGTTTCAGTCAAGTCTCCTTTCTTGGGTAATTTGACAATATGGCCTGAGTGCCATTCCTTTGGGATCTGCTCGGATTCCCAGACTTTGTTCAGAAGTTTGCATTATCTGTGCAGTTGCTGCTGGGTTAGCTTTCAGTGCCTCCGGCGGTGTGCTGTCGGGTCCTGGTGCCTTCCCCTGTTTCATCTGATTCACAGCGCTTACTATCTCTGCCTTGGTGATGGGCCCAGTGTTGATGTCCATGGGGTCTGTTCTCTCCATGTGTGGGTGGTCGGCAATGCCTGGTCCGTTAAGCAGGTCGCTGAAATGTTCCCTTCACCTGACTAGCTGTTGCTCCATGCTTGATATGATCTTTACCTCTCATTAGCTTGTTCAAGTGTCTGCCTTCACCTGCAAGCTGGCGTGTAATTCTGTAGAGAGTCCCGAGATCTTCTTTCAGGCTGGCTACTTCTGCTTCTTCCACTTGTCTCCGCTTGTCTTCTCTTGCTCTCTTCTTCACCTCCTTCTTCAGCTTACTGTACTTGCCCTCTGTTTCTGGCTTCTGGTCTTCGCCCGATTTAAAGTAGCCCTGCCGCTCCGTCTCTTCTCTTTCGCCTCTATTGTCTCTTCTGTAATTCACATCTTATAGCGGCGATCTTGCGTGCCTAGTACTACTCTGCAAGTGGTTGTGACGACTTCTTTGACGTCATTCCAAATGTCCTCTATCTCTTCATGGTCCATGTCTGAGAGCACTTGGTATCTGTTCTGCAGTGTCAGTGCAAAATGTTGGCTTAAATCTTTGTCCTTGAGTTTCAGTACGTTGCCTGTCTTCCCTTGTTTGTGGTTTCTGTTGAAACTGATCCTCAACCTTGCAATCAATAGCTCGTGGTCGGACGCAATGTCCGCTCCTCGGTGGCATCTAACATCCAGCAGTGATCTTCTCCACTTCCTTCCAATGGTGATGTACTTTTGTATTCAATCTGGTTTGATGTGAGGGAGTCTGGTGACGTCTATGTTGCCTTGTAGATCCTCTTGTGTCTGAAGAAAGTACCCCAATCAGCAAGTTATCGGTGCAGAAGTTTTAGAAGAGCTCCCCGTTTTCATTGCTGCTGTCCCCCAGACCTTCTCTTCCCATAATGTGTTCTTTCCCTCTATTGTCTCTTCCAACTTTAGAGTTCAAGTCACCCATCAGTGATACAATGTCTCGGTTAGGTGCCTTGTCTAGGGTCCCTTGCAGCCGAGTGTGAAATTCCTCCTTTGCTTCCTGTGATGCTACCTTTGTTTGGGCATGACACTGAGTGACTGGTGTTCTCAATCTTTGATTAGAATCTCGCACGCATCATCCTCTTGTCCACTGGTTCCCATTCCACAAGTGCTGCCTTTTGCCTTCTTGCTGAGCAGGAGTTCCACTTCATATTGGTGGTTTCCTCCTTCCATCCCCGAGTGTAGAAGAGTATGGCCACTTGCTAATGTTGTTGATCCTGAGTGTCCATTTCACTTCGCTCATCCCCATTTGTCCAATTTATACTTGTCAAGCTCTCTGGCCGCCTGAGCTGAGTGCCTGTTTCATAGAGTGTCCTTATGTTCCGTGTTTCATTCTTCAGGGAGAGAAGAGTCGTCGGCGAAGAGCACGTCATCAGCTCTCCCTGGGGTCGTTGTCATAAATCCAGTCTTTGAATCGTTGTTTCAGTTTCTGTAGTGTCAGCTTTTTTACATGGCTGGATTACTGGCCCAGAGCGCAACCCTCCTCCTCTCTCATCCTGGATTTGGGACTAGGCAATGGTGGTGTTCCCTAAAACCAACATATGGGGATAAATCAATGAATAACTCCCAATTATCACAGTGCTAGTTCTAAAATTTATAACTGGTGTTGTTGCTGCCATCCCATTGAACAATTTAACACCAAACATGGCTTAATTTCTTTGAAAAATATGAGACCCAGGAGGAATTGAAGCCGTAAAAAGCACAATTTGGCTACATTTTGTCTCCACAGATCGAAAGTTTAACAGTAAAATGAATATAGTTCCCAAAGTGATCCACCCTAGGTATTTGGTAATGCCAAGTGCGTTTGCATAAAATTTCAAGAAATTTTCTTTACCGGTAACAAAGTAGTAACACTGCTTATTTTATCATAATAATTATTATTTACCAGTTCTTTTATTTTGCTATTTAGACTTTGCACATTTTGAAGGGTAATAGAAATGCTCACAGAGAGTGATGATGATGTCCGATGTTATGATCCCCAAAAAAAACAGTCTGCTTCTTGACCGTACACTGTTCATGACGCAGACTCATATTTGAGGCACTGCGATGATAACACTATGCTCGTCGCTGAAGTACATTGGGCAGGCGTCACCAGTTACTTTTTGAATCAGTTTTGAACATTTTCTCCCATCGACAAAATATTATTCCTCTGACAGCTGGCGAATAGTTGGAACCCCAAAGAAAACGGACTATAAATCTATAACCCACATGGAAAGAATCTATATGAACATATATGTGCATATATGCAGTATATATGCTGCATATATGACTCATATAGGCCAAAATTCAGGTACATATATCTGCTTATAGAGGGTATATAGGTCTCCTATATCGCTTGTGTATTTCCACATATAGGTCCTATATGTACATACTAGGTATATGTCTCCTATATAACTCATATACCCAGTGGCAGGTTCTGTTTGTCATACCTATTGCTCATATCTCACTTTTGCAACTGTCATACATGATGCCTAGCTCATATTTTTATTATCAAGGTAATATCTGCATATTAGTCCAAAATCCCATACAGAAATAACAAGAATTTCAGGCAATAACTTATTAATCTCATGTGAACACGTGAAATTGGCATCACATTTGCTCCTAAATGCATGTTGACGTGACAACGGCATGTAATGTGTAAACCAGTCATTATTAACCATGCCAAGTGAGAGGAGACAAAAAGCTATGATATCAACACAAATATCTAATACTATTTGTTACATTTTTTTTCCCTGAAACATTAGCAATAACAAGGTCATTAATTCTTTCTTGACCATACTTATTTCCATTCTATGAAGACTGAGTCGTGTATTGTGGAAGAGAAGGAAATGTATAAAAACAAAATGGTTTGATTATGTTTATTTCATCAATTAAGCATTTTTTCAAGTTTAAGTCACTGCCAGATTCACCACATTAGATGAAATTGGATTCACGTCATTACAGCTCATACACATCCACCGAAAGGTTATACCCTACACTGTTACATCCACCTAATGCAATGTTTTCTATCTTGTCTAATGCAGTTTCTAGATGAATATGGCTCAGAGGTCCTAAGTCTAAATATAGCAAAATAAAGCAAAAATAACAAAATAAAAGTACACAGAAGAACGTACATTCAAGTAAACATGCCTTTCAAAAGTCATTTTCATCCCCTCATCTATTTGAGCATTTTATTGTGGTCAATGAATTTGAAGACAAAGTCTACATTTCTGTTCAGTTTTAATGAACAGACACTTGTCTTTTATATGCACTTATATGCGAAACCTATATGTGGCCCTAAATTAAAACCTATATGTTTATATACGTTCTTTCCGTGTGGGAAGAACCACAGCTTTTCTCATCTTTTATCGTACTCCAATGAAAATAAATAACCTTGCACTCGGACCAACAAGTCATCGATTTCATACATACTGCGTGAATAATCATGTACATGCAGAACTTCAGATCAGAGTGGAAGAGTGCATCCAACCTAATCCATCAGGATAGAAGGTTAGTGATTGATATTGAAACGCTAAATAAAACCATTCGCCACTGGACGCAAGTACCCATAGCTGGTATCAACAAGACTCAAAACTGTGTCATGAACAGCCTACGGTCATGAAACAGACTGTGGGTGCGTTTGAGCACATCTGCAAGTAAGCTGGCTGTGCGAGATTCCCGAAAAATTAAGCGAGAATCTTGCCGAAGTTGCGCGATAAGCCCTCCAAACCCCACGATAGCTGCAGCCATTGCGGGGTTTGGAGGACTTATCGCACAACTTAGGCATGATTCTCGCTCAGTTTTTCGGGAATCTCGCGCAGCTGGCTTACTTGCAGACGGCTTGAGCACACCCTGTGTTTTTGGGCTGATAACATCGGACATCGTTCTCATTCTCCAGGTGCGTTTCCATTACCCTTGGAAAAGCGCAAAATCTAAATAGCAAAATAAAAAATTGATAGTGAAAACACTTTCTAATGTCATGAAATTTGCTCTCCGATCTGCAATGTTAGTCACCGAAGCCAAAGCCAAATAGGAAGACAACTGAACTTCTGCAGCAGACCAGCTAGTGTACTTGTAATTTTGCATGTTGTGGAGTGTTTACATCATTATTGTCGGACAAGGTTTTCATATTTGCTACGCGCACAACTCAGCTGACAGTGACAGGGTCGAATGCTTTGTCATTCTCATCGATGCATGAGTTCTGTGATTGGCTGATGGCACCAGCTGATCTGTGATTGACTGATGTACATAATGGTACCAACCGACCTGCAGAAAAAAAATTTGTGGCCGGTGGCTGATAATTAGGGAGTGAATCGCTGCCCAGAATAGGCTCACAGTGCATGATGTGTTGGTCATGCAGTGTGCGACCGATGTGAGACTGCAAGTCGCAAAACATAAATCTTAGTTGCAAATGCGACCAGAATGGTCGCAGGCTGGAGCGCTATTTTTTGTTATTGTGCTTCGTAATGTGCAATATTTTCTCAATTGAAGATGGATCAGGACTGAAGGCAGACCAATCTAGCACCGGCACACTCTGCTTATGCAACCATGTACTTGCAATCCTTGCAGAATAAGGTTTGCCATTTACTGTTTTGCTGGAAAATGCAGGGACGTACCTTGAATAGACATTGTCGAGATAGCGAAAAATTTTGCCCCAAAATTTTGTACATTTAATGGTGCCCTCGCGAATGCTTGAGGCCCCAATGCAACGTGCACTGACTCACCCCCCTACCATGACAAGTGCTGGCTTTTGGATGGTGATAACAGTTTGGGCTGCTGTACCCATCTTTGCCTGGAGTGCATGGCAACTGTTTTTTGTCCTAAATCCATTTGCAATGTTGACTTGTCTGACCATAAAAAATGCTTCCACTGTGTTAATTTCCAACTCAACTGACACTGAGCCCAAGAAGCTGGCAGCATCTTTGGACAGCGTTGATGTATGGCTTCAGCTGTGCATCATAAGGCTTTCTCTTGCGTCTGTGGATCCAGCGGCGAATGTTTTTTACTGATTAAAGTTTACAAAAGTATGTCCCATGTCATGATATCCATTTTAGTCTCATGACTGTCCTTAAAACAGTGGCGTTTGAGGTTGATGGTTTCAGACCTTACCCGTCAAAGATTTGACCAGATTCCTTCAGTCTTTTAATTATATGTGTTTTGCACTGTAGTGGGTGAAATACCCAAAGCCCTACCGATTTGTCTTAGGGGAACAATATTCTAAGAATGATGAATAAGGTTAAGCATATGTTGGCAAATATGAGTCTCGACCCATTTTTGTTCTTGAGGAACTTGGCCTTTTATACTACAAGGCAGTATCTCACATGTTAAGCATCTCCTGTTTAACGCCTCCTTATCATTACAACTTTGTCACATCATTATTCATTCTGACATGCCCCAGAGCCATTTTTTTTTTAGTCTGTTGTAGTCATTTCACTTTAAATATGCATATTTTCTATAAACAGTTGAGATAACAAATTGAAGCACCAAGTAATGTGTTTTTTTTATATTTGAACAGACTTTACAAGTCACTCCTTTGAGGTTTTATGTGCATTTTTCACAATGTGCAAACCTTTTTTCAACAGCAGAGATTGCTATAAATGTCAGCACAAGTTTGTTTATGAGCCTATCCTGTAGGCAATCTCAGTAACTGCTGTATTAATCACCCAAGGACTTTGCACAATAAATACATGGCAACCACAAATAAAACAAAAGACAGAAATGACACTGAAGCCATTTGTTTCATAATTCTCCTCTGAAAATTTCAGTAACCTTGCACTGGGGATGACGTCACTATTTCTCGAAGGTTGATTGCTGCTGCTGCTTGTGTTTATCCCTCCCTCTCACAGGGCTATTTGTGTTTTGCCCCACCCCCAGGACACCTCAGCCAATCGCATCACTCCATGTACATCCCTCAAGGACAGTGGAAGACTGCTTACAGTTGATTTCAAGCAGTTGGAGAGCAAGATGACAAAAAAATAATACTTTGTCGCCTCAGCAAAGATAGTTCCACTGTAATAACAGTCATGAGCAATTTTAGAATTGAAATGATAAAAGTAAGTTGAAAATTGGTTCAAGCTAAATTTTATTGTATTTGCATATTGACATTTTCACAATGAGGTTTGAGAAGAAAATTAGAAAATGCTGGTACACCGTAGTGATTGGCTGACCTGTCTGGTGCAGGGCTGTGATTGATTGATTGTGACTGGTACAGCACAGTGATTGGGTGATGTGTCTCTCATACAGCGCAGTGATGGGCTGACCTGTCTGGTGCACTAAATTGATTGGCTGTGTCTGGTGCAGTGCAGTGATTGGTTGATGTGTCTCTCGTACAGCACAGTGATTGGCTGACCTGTGAGGTGCAGCACAGTGATTGGCTGATGTGTCTGGTGCAGTGCAGTGATTGTGTGTTGTGTTCCCAGGGAAGGTTTCAGGGGGACGGAATGGCGGACGAATGCGAGGGAGGGGTATTGTGGAACTGTGCTGCCTTAAGGGCTGTGACCTGCAGCACTTGGAGGCGTACTGCGCCAAACCAGCCCGCAGCCGAAGAAACGTGACCAATCACATGCTTCCACCCACTAAAGTGAGGCCCCGCCCTCTTTCCCAGCACATCTGTCCCCCATCATTATGCAGATCATCCACAAATGTTCTTCCATCAGCCTTAAACTGCATCCCATTTAGGTCGAGATGAACTTCATCGTACATCGGACTCAGTTCTGAGTACCTTGATTGCACATCATATTGTTTTCAATCAGCTTGATTGTACATCACAGTTCAGTTCAGATCGGCTTGAGTGTATATGAAGAGTTTGTTTCCAAAACGCGATATATCCATTTTACTCATTTTCAGTAAATCAGCCTTTTCTATGTGGACGCCTATTGCATTTTATAGAGAAACACAAACTTTGACCATGAAAACATACACTCTATAGCATGAATTTCAAAAAAAGAAACATTGCATCATGAGTAAGAAGCACAGGGCTATTGCTTTATGGTATTATCTCAATTTTTGTAATTTTGGCACTTATTGCGTTTTGGAACCAAACTCTTCATATAATATTTAATGAAGGCACATCACATTTCACTTAATAATGCAGATTTTTCATGAACATATGTGTGTGCCCGTTTTTGTAGGAAGTGCTGTTCCAGGCGATTCTACGGAAGAGGATGTGGGCTTTGCCCAGGCCCGTGACACCTCGTGCTCCGTCTCCGACAGGCAGCCAGGGGCACAGGCCCCAGACGAGCCCTGCGCGGCGGACCAACAGGCGAAGGTCGGCGGGGAGAACGGACCACAGAGATGAGGAGACACCGTCCGCAGAACAGTAACACTCTCCGCCAGGGTCAAACACGAACTCTAAACCAAAGCCGCCGCTTCCAGCCCTGGGGTCAGAGATTGAAAGTCTTGTCAAATGTCTTTTTCACCTTCGCAAGTTTCTGTAAGTTCACTTCACTAACTACACCGTCCTCCTGACTGGAGCGATGTCTTCATTAGCCAATCAGCAAAGTACTGGGAAGGATTTTTCTTCCTTCTCCTGCTCTACATATCTACCGAAACCCGTACTGAAACAATACTGTCTTATATTCTTAAACATTCCACATTATCAGAAATAAATAGCATTTCTCATGTACACCTTTCACTGATTGAAAATGGTGAAAAAATGTGAAAATGTGGGGTCAAATAGCCCGTCGTATGCGAGTATTTATTATTTTCTGCCTTTTGAAGATGTTATAGCGTGAATGTCAAATGAGTGAAATGCGCCGTGTCACGGAAGAGAGCTGCCGCACAAACTGTTCTATGCAAGCGATTTTTTTCTGTTTCTTTCAGAGGGAATTCAGAAAACTTTGCTTGAAGCCATTATTGGAAACCAAAAAAAAATTTGTATTCATTGATTACTGGATTTGGTCTGTAATCGAAAGCTCTTTGTGTTTTTCCTCATACTGTTATCATATGAGTAGATTTTGTAATTGAATGACTTGTATGTTGTGAAAGAAGCATGTGCACTATTGAGCATTCTTGAATGCTTTCTTTGTGATATTTCATTAAAAAAATTGATATCAATTGTTACTGCTGCACATGGTCCTATTTTTGTTGCATTTATTATTTTTCTAATCAATGAAACATACTATCATGGTTTATATTCCTGGCACACATGCTTAATTTACATAAGAGTTCGTACATCTGAAAATAATTTTGTCCGCAGCGGTTACTTTCCATGTGTTCATCGGACCTCTCGGGAAATGGATTTCTGGCTGAATTATCATAATGTCCTCCTGCTGTTTTATGCTGTCAGAGTTTCTCAAAGCTTTTAATCTCAAAATTACTAAAACTACAGCCTGACAACTCCTCTTCCTGAATCCACACACAATGATAGATTCTTTTTTTTTTATTAACAGTCAAATGCTGGTCAGAATGGTGATTTTAGTTTCTTTGAAGTTGATGAGGCCTTTGGAAAAAAAAAAACAAAAAAAAACTGAATCCTCATTTTTAAGTTTTTAACGAGGCACACCCCATTCAACAGCTAAAGATTTTGTTGATCATTTCAGTAGCAGAAAAGAGCAGGGATGAAATTAAACCTTCAGGATTGTGGATCTCCAGGAACGGGGTCAGTTACCATTTTTGTGAGGTGCTTAGCAATCATACGGGTACTTAACCCGTAAAGTGCCAAAGGCAGCATTTGCATTCTCGCTGATACAATTAAATAAAATCAAAGCTTTTGAAAACCTATAATGTGGTGACTTGTTGAAAAGAGCTCTTTTTAACAAGTTGCCACATGATAGGTTTTCAAAAGCTCAAGATATTTACATTTTGTAAGCGTTTGAAAATTGATTTTGGCGCTCTAAGGGTTAATAATAGAAATGGTAGCCACACTACTTTGCATGTAAATCTTTACTTTTCATGTTTTGCATGAAACATTTTTGACTCTTTACAAGCGGAGACCCATTTCAGTGGGTCCAAAATGTAAAACTTTTTTCTTTGTTGTCGTTGATTGACTGGATATTATGTTCTTAAGGTTACAGAGAAGTTAAGCAAGTGACATATTTTGAAACCTTAACTGTCCTGGATCTCAGACACATTTATTTTGACTTTAAACTAAACCCAGAAATGTTCTGCTTGCTTGATTGCAACCACGATAAAGTTTCTCGGGAAAACTTGGGAGTAAAAGGGTTAATACTCAGATAATTTGACTCGAGTTCAGACCTGGAGGTCCTGCATGTTCCCAGAGTTCTCTGCTCATTTTAGGGTGAGGGAAAGTCTTTTCCTTTGGCTCAGTTCAGCTGCCTCCTCATAAACCTGTACCAAGCTGTTTTAATGAAATACCTCAGCGCAGAAGCATGCGCGGAATAAGCACACGCATGCGGGAGACTCTATTGGCTGATATCCAGAGGAGCCCAATCATTGGCTGTTTCTGAGGTCGGTCAGGTCACCCCCCTTCAGGTTCTTGCCACAGGTTCTCACCCAGTCCTCTTTGCTTTGGCGCTTATACCGGACTCCAGTGGGGCAGAACAATTCCGCGTTTACTGCAGTTCCGTTTCGGCGCAGTCATGCCTCTGTGTGCCAATGCCTGTGGTGTTTCCCCGGCACTGGCAGGGCCCGCCGTTGCACAAACACACATATACACACAAACCACCATGGTTCTGAGAAAATGAGTACTTTCAGGAACGGATCAAGCATTTGACATAAACTATGACCCAAAACTCTTCACATCTACAAGCCACTGTGTTCCACTTGTGGAGAATCCAGCGATGGAGCGTTCAAAGATCCAGCCCAAGCCTGACTTGGCCACTGTGAAATGACGGGGATGTTTGGTGAGGGCCTTGGTCACAGTGGGATGACGGGGATGTTTGGTGAGGGCCTAACTGTGGTACTTCGATTGCGGTTTTGGCTGCTCTTGCCGGGTTTTGGACAGAGAAGACCCCCTGCCAGGTTTGTGGTGAAAGACCCAGGCAAAGGCCTGTTAAAGCCAGATAATTATCAATTACCCCCCTGCTGGGCTGGAACAAATCAGGTCCCACCCCAGCAATGGTGTGTGTGTCTGTGAGTGTGTGTGAGAGTGTGTGTCTGTGAGTGTGAGTGTGTGTGTGTGTGTGTGTGTGTGTGTGTGTGTGTGTGTGTGTGTGTGTGTGTGTGTGTAGCCACATGGATATGACTAACCCTGTAAAGCATTTCTGGTTGTATAACTACATGCTGAATTCGCTTACACACAATTTGCAATACAAATCACTGCATGACATTTAATTTTGAGGTGCTTTTCTCCAAAGCGAGGAGGAGTGAGTAAGTATAAGTGCACGTCTCCATAACACAGTAAAGATTCAATAATTTTCTATTTGCACTAATACCAGCACTGAGGGCTCCCTCCGCTTTACATCTGACAAAACCTGAAACCAGATCGTCTCAGGCCTGCTGCCGAAGCTCCCTCCTGAGAGATTATCATCTTGAACAACCGGTATTGATGCTCTGTTCTTTCCTACATCACAAGGGGAGTTATTCACACAGTACGGGCCAGTATAGATGATTGTAGGTTTGGGCAGCCCTGGCTCATGTTGCATCACGAGGTTACAGCCAATCAGAACGGAGCTTCATTTACACTGACTAACCACCTGCTCAAAACGCAGTTACTGCGGGGAGAAAATGAGACTGGAGACTGATATTGTGCATTTCTTTTTCTACAAGCTCCAAAACCTTGTTTTATAGACACTAGGTAATTGTCTTAAATTGTTTAAAAAACAGTGTAATAGGGGATCTTTGAAGGAGATTTAGTGGCTCAGTGGGTAGCACCGTTCTCTTGCTGCAAGATGGTCGTAGGTTCCAATCCAGCCTGGGGCCTTTCTGTGTGGAGTTCACCTGTTTGCTTGGGTTTGCTCCTACAGTCCAAAGACATGCATGTTGGGCAAACTGGAGACTCTACATTGCCTGCAGATATGAACGGATTGTACACCCAGGGCGTGTCCCCCACAGACAGCTGGGACAGGCTTCAGCTCCCCCGAGACCCCAGGGAGGAGAAAGATCTTTCAATAATGGATGAGACCTTTGAGAACACAGGACTGGCAAGCTGGAATTCCAATTAAGTAGCTGTTTTCTATCACCATAAACATCAAGTCAATGCCATATTGGCTGAGTAAATAATGTTACAGAAAGTTATAAAGATTTAGTTTAATATGGATGCCAGAGATACTGTATATATCAGTACAAGTCAGTCCTTTCAGACATGAGACAGGCGGCATAAACACACCACAGCATAGTGCACAGGCCAACAGGGTCATATGGATGAAAATACTAACCACTGAGCGTTCATATAACAACCAGGATTATATGTCAGAGCATATTGAGCAGTAAATGGCAAACCATTCTGAACAAAACCTTCATGACTTATTGTTAAAGTTCACCAAGAACCTGGATTGAAAAGTCCTATGAAGTGCAGCTCGCAAGAATTTCATAGTTACTTCGACTAGGCTTTGCATTCCAGAGCATGGAGAGGAATTCATATGTAATTGACTTGGAGACTTTCAATTTCAAATAGTGGGTATTTACAGAGCACAGTTCATAATTGAACTGTAAAATGTACTTTGATTGCACAGTAAATAACTTGCTTGGCATGTCCACTAACTGTGTTTGACCAAAGAGACAGTGCGCTGGTCTGGAGGACTGCAGGCGCCCTCTCCGATGGCTGAGGAGGCAATCACAGTGTTAGCCTGCTGTTATTGAGGCTGCTACCGTGAAATATGAATCCCCTTGCTGCTCACACGTGGCAGACAGTTGTTGGCAGCGTGCGAATCGCACCGAGCGAGAGTCGGATCGGGGCAAGAGTGGAAAGCAGGTCATCTCTCGGTGTTGCGCCCTTGAGAGAGGGCGAGAGAAGATAAGACCTGGTCCCTATCAGGCCCGAGCTGGACCACAGCCTTCAGCGAGGGGCCAAACAAGCCTGCCATCACCCCGCTCACCTCGCCACTGATACAGGGCAGGGGGAGGACAGGCGGAGGGGGGACACACCTGGGTCTGCCTGAAGTGGAAAATCCCGGGGTCAGACAGTAAATCCCCTCCAGCCTCAGCCGCTGCCGTTGACTGTGGTCCTCCACAGCTCTCGCGCAGAAGTTTATCTTGCTTTGCATGAAGCAATCTTGGTTGGAAATAAACTAGAAAAATGGAAGTCAAATGGATGAAAATTATTTCTGATGATTGCCCATCCTTATATAAAATAAAAAACACAAACATGCTGAATAATAACAACAAATATTACAGCCGTAAATCAAGGACAATACAGTCAGCGTTATAATTCATCAGACAGTGACGTATTTGTTGTTATTTTGGTTTTGTTGGCTGGTTCAAGCACTGGATCTGAATCAAACTGAACTTGCATATCACACACTGAGGAGGAGACTGAAGGTAAAGAGTCTCTGACACAAACAGGAAGTGAAGACGCCGCAGTACAGGCCTGCAGAGCATCACCAGGGAAGAGACCCAGAGTCTGGTGATGTCTGTGTGCCACAGACTTCAAGCAGTCATTGCCTGCGGAGAACATGCAACCAAATATTAAAAACAATAAAACTATCTACCAAAGGCGCTGTCATTTCTCGACGGTTCATCTGATATGTATGAAAACACCCTTAACTTAAACCTCATTGTCATTGTATCCCATGAAATTTAAAGAGCCCGAGTACAAAACCAACTACTTTGCGCTCAGTGCTACGTTCCGTCTCGGCGCGTCCCTCAGCTGAGCTTGTCCAACATTTCACTGACTAAAAAGGAGATCAAAATTGGACTTATGACCCTGACATGAAATAGGTTTTGTGAGGCAGCCAACATGCATGACCCTTTTAAATCTGAGGGCTGCAATGGTTCAGCAGTTAGAGCGGTAACAAACCATGAGAAGACAGACAGCAGGGGGGACTACATCAGCAAGAATTGCCGAGCGGGTAAACAGTAAAGCTATTGCTTCACAGCTGTACGCCTCTGAGTATAGACTGACAGGCAGTTTCATCACACAGCGCAGCACTAATCACCTAAAGCTCAATCTTCACAAAACCAAGGAAAATGTAATTTGTGAACAAACCTTAAGTTGGTCTGACAACCAAACCCCCAGAATGGTTTGACGTTTTGCTGCATTTGAGTCATTTGGTCACTCAACGTCTGCAGCCTATGAGAGCAACACTGTATCATTGCAACCAGAACAAGCGAAAGCAACAATTTCATTTTATTACCTTTCATTCAGCCTGCAACTTCTATCTGTTATCAAATCTCAAAGAGAGCTATGGACACAGGAAAAGGGGTTTTTCGCAGTTCAGTTATTCAACCAACTCTGTAATCCTACTTTTTGAAATATCCCCTGGTTCTGCAGTTAAGCCTGGTCTTCCCTCAGTCAAACCCTCTGCACTCAAAGTTGGCCCAGTACCTCAGATAATTTCTGATTTCACATTAATGTAAACCTTCTGATCGACTCGGAAAGGGGGTGAGAGCGAGTTAAAGGAACAGTGGTAACACACACACACACACACACACACACACACACACACATATACACCAGCTGGATGGAGACTACAACTCAAATCACAGGGGTGAGCTCTTCAGCTCTACAGTGTGACAGAGTTCAATACTGCATACTTGGGAGAAGAGAATAAGAATGGATTTCTCTGTTGAAGAGCACCATTTCACTTCATTCTGCCCCAGACACCAGAGAACCAAGTCACACAGGTCATATCAGTATGCCTCAGAGGAAGAAAATTCGGGGTCAAACAGAGAAAGTCCACCCCAGAACTTTGTCCTAATCACCCGGACAAAGTCACCTGCAGTGCATAGGAGGAAGTTTTACGAAGCAGGACTTTTACCTACATTCTGGAGTTGGGACTTTGTCTCTCTGGATGTTACCATGTTTTTGCCATGATTCGCACTCTTATGCTGCCTTTATATCCTGTTGATTGTTCTTTTCCCCATCCAATCACAGGGGCTGCACCGATGTGTCCTCCTGAATTAAGGGGTGAGAAGCAAACAGCCCTCTGTCTATTCAATTTCTCACACTCTGGTGCTTCAGCTGTGCAGCTGGTGTTGTCCAGGTGGTCTGGGCTGTTAAAGGTGCGAAATGTAACGGAATGTTACCCAAATGTACATTTGATCAGACCTGTCACTCTTTTCAAGACCTGTGAAGTTTTTGTTTTGTGGATTTTTGCCTGTGTTGGAGCATTTCCCTGTCAGGACATCACCAAGCAACCCAACCAAAGGGACTCTAAATATTTTTTTTCCTGTATCTAATCAATCTTGGTCAGTACAGTAGATAGTAGATTAGTTAAAAGTCTTTGTTTAATTAAATGTGTCTAAGTTTTAAAATTGTGTCTGTCATCCCTTGCTGTCGTAAATGTCATAACAAATTGGGGCCATAGCACCTTCGACATATCATGATTTTCATTTTTGTAAATAATGGTCCCAAATAGACTAGAATAAAGGATAAAGCCAGAATATGCTTTAGGGGCGTGGCTATCCTCTGGTCCTTGTCAGATATGGTCAGATCCACCTGTGGAGCCAACCCTCACTCCTCCCTGGCGCTTCAGTTCACACTCTCGTCCAATAGGAATCACATCCGGTCTCAAAATGCCAAAATGGCACTGTTGAAATTTCCAAAATCGAGGCTTCCTCAATGGTATGCTGAAACCAATGGGTGACATCAGAGTTGTATCGTCCATCTTTTTACACAATCAGCTCTGGAGCAGTTTGTTTTGCGGGAGAAAGATTTGGAGGTGAATTCAGTACAGACCTTTTAAATGCGCATAAAAACAATATGATTCACTCTACGGCATTAAAATAATAATTAAAAAAAAACCATGATAGGTTCACTTTATTATACTCAATCACTGTTGCACACAAAAAATTTGTTGTCAAAATAAATCCTCTCTGATTTCATGCATTTATTTGCTTTATATGTTATGGATGCTTATATTCCCTCCCTACAATACATTTTACTGACATTCTTTGTGGAGTACTTTGGCTCAACACATCCACTCTGGGCGAGAAGCAGGGACACACCGCGGACATTTCATCAATCTATTACAGGGCGCACACACCATTCACACTCCATTCACTCACACACTCATACCTGTGGGCAATTTTGTGTCTCCAATTAGCCTGACATGCATATCTTTGGGCTGTGGGGCTCAGCACTTGTTGTTATAAAATATGCATGATAAATATCCTTGACTTGAATTCCAGCATTGATTAGGCGGTCAATATCCACATGATCCTCATTATCATGGATTCATTCAGATTTAATATGCAAGTGTATAGATCGAAAATAAAAATTTGGTTGATTCCCCAATCTTTTCACAGGTTGCTTGTAATTCTTTTAGTAGAAAATAAACATTTTACCATCAGATTATTCCTGCTTTTACACATTGTGTTTATTTGTTGTTCTAGCTAAAATAAATGCTGGAAACTATGTCTGCAGATTTTTCTCCAGACGAGAGTAAGTTCATGGGCGCATCGAGAACTTTCGCCCAGATCCTCCTATCTGCACCTCAGAGCTCTCTCAAAGCAACAGACAAAGCGCAATACAAAAGGCAGCTGCGATTTCAAGGGCTTTTGAAGTTTATATTTCTGCTAACCCCTCAAAAAAATGATGTTGATGCCTTTTTAAATTCTGCAACACAGTAACAGCTGCTGCCCGTGGTGATAATTTCTGCTAGAATCCACTTTTTGTCCGTTCTGTTCTTGTGCGTCATTACACATATCGAAATTCACTCCTCCATCTCAACGAGCGTCCAAGACGATGAAGCACAGTTACTTTTATAGTACGCCTTTAGCAATGACCTTTTACGTGACCCTGAATATAAGCGTGAATATGCTTTGGTACTGAATGACAACACCACCCTGCATGTTGAAAAAACTCCTGCTCATTTCCCAAAAAGGCCTCATTTTAAAAAGAATGTTCTTCTTATTATATCATATATATATATATATATATTGGCTTTTACCTACCGATCGGAACAGCAGCAAATTCTGTTTGGGTTCAGTGACACATCCACAGATGTAGCAGAAAACATCTGGATTATGTTTGCATTTTCTTCCGTCAGTGGCCAAATGACTAAACTTGAAATCAGGATTAGGCATAAAATAATCTCTCGAAAATCATTCAACATGTTAAAATTAGCTGAGAATTGAACAAGTAGTTCTCACCTGTCTCAGAGGAAGATTGAAATCTGCTTTGTGGCAGTTTTTTACTGGTGATTAAGGGATGGTACAAGACTTCATAACCTTACCAGTGGTAGTCAAAAGTGACAATGCTATGGTTTGCCTATCAAACACTGTGAGAAAATGTGACCTGCCAGAGCAAAACAGACAAATTTTGGAATCAGAAACCCAAAATGAGGAAGTACTGGATTTTATTCAGCAACAATGATGCCGGGCAATGCCATCTAATCTGCAATCTTCTGGGTCAACCAGGCAGCAGGAACCTCAATACTCCATTTTGGCTCCAAAGCAAGAGTTCATGTGTCCAAAGCATCTCTGCGAAAAAGGCTGATGTTGTGTTTGTGAGGCATCTTTCCCTTATCTGTGTTGTACACAATTAGTCATTTTTCTTGTCAAGGAGTGCACACTTGGTTTAAAATATGGTACAGAGATGCAAGTACTTCCACACACACACACACACACACACACACACACACACACACACACATACACGTGTGACCACTGTACTCCACAAATTAGGCCAGTTCATGGATTCCAAGGACCATTAACTGTTGCTGAAAACTGACCACCAATGTAGATGACAACATAACATAACATAACATAACATGAATGGCAAGAACTGGCCTTTCAGCCCAACTAAGCTTGCCAGTTTCTTTATACTATTGTACTACAAGGCAATTCCTGGTGCAGTTTAACGGCTTTGGTCGAAGAACTTCAGCAGCTAAATTTGTATCAAACAGCAGACATGGGAGGAGTGACGTTTCATCCCTTGTTCGTCCCCAAATTTTTCACCCACCCTCTGAAGTCCCTGACTGCACACCAGTGGTATATTTCAACCCGCGAAACACCAGACATCTCGTGCTCATTTATCATAATACAGCCTGTTTATCACGGCTCTGCTTATAAGTGCTATGTAGCACCATCTGCCTGTTTTACTGTGTAACTGCGACTTTAATTTTTCTTTGAGGATTCAGTCCACAGTAGAAGTGGCTTTTTATTTGTTTTGGAACATAAAAGTACCTTTTAGACCCTAGAAAGGTTCACACGGGTACCTTGAGGTCCTATAATTGGCCCTAAAAGGTACATAATACTTTGGGGAACAGAAATGGACTCCTGCTGTACCCCTATTTCTGAGAGTGAGGAGTACTTTCCAACACAAGACACTGTGAAGGATAAGATCTTTGGTTTGAATATATGGATCCAATTTATGTCGTAGTGAGGATCCAAACAGTTTAGCGAAAGAGGTTCACAGTGAACACTGAGTTAGGCTTTAAGTCGAGTGGGTGTAACCCAAAGTCAATTCAAGTCCGTAAAGCACTATAGATTGATCATTAAATCCCACAGTGGAGATAATTCATGTTAGCCTAGAACAGTAGTTCCCAAACTCGGTCCTGGAGTACCACGTGTATGCTGGTTTTCATTACAACCACAATAGCAATCAAAGAATTTCAACAAGCCGTTACTTTTTTTCTTGATTTGGTGCTTGTTTTGTTTAGAGGGTTACCTATCTTCTAAATCAACATTATGCCAGAAATAGCTTAGCAATGCCACCTTGGATAAATACAATTTCCATGAGTCATATCATAATTACTGCATTATGGCAAACAATTCTATCAAACGACTATAACGAAAGAGGTCAATTGGCTCCCAGTTTGGTTGTGATTGACAATATTTCTTTTAGTCTTTAAATAAATCGTCCATTATCTACCAGATAGAGAACTGGTGGCCAGGCATCAGAACTTCTTCCAATCAGCAGCTCATTGACTCAGCTCAGGCGCTGGTCGAGACTACCCGTATGTTATTGTGCATCATATATATTGATTTCTGACATATGGTGATCAACGGTCAAAGTAATCCCACTTTATAAGAACATGCTAAAATAAGAAAAACTGGCTTGTTAAAATAATTTGTCTGCCAGTGTGAATGGAATGGAACCCAGCGTACACAGGGTACTCCAGCACTGAGTTTGGGACCCATCTGCCCAGGAGATGCAACCAATGCTCCTCGTCCCTCAGGTGACCATCAGTTTGTGATTTCAGTTCTCCTGTGACCGATAGGATAGTAAATAGTTTCTGGTTGTCCTGCAGTACCGTGTGTGGTCTGAAAAGTGTAAAACAATAATCAGTTCTCCTGTGTGGCCTGTAAAGTGTAAAATAACTCCTGACTCCCCTATAGTATGGCTCTGGCCTTACTGATGGAACACATTCCCTGCTGTCATATAATATTATAAGGCCTGTTGGGTTGTAATTCTGGAAAGCAAAATGGCTTTCTTCAATAAAGCACAGATACTTTCCACTGCAATCAGTAGAGTCGCTACAAAGTGAATGACCCCAACCCGCCATTGTCACAAGAACCCCCATCCAACTGCTTTGGATCACTTTTCACTCACAGCTAAATTCGCCGCTTCAATTATGGCTTAGTTTACCACCACTCTCATCTTAACCCCATTGGATTCCCAGCCAATCAAAAATGAGAGAGTGCAAGCGTTTCACATACCGCAAAATCTACCACGAGTATGAGTGGAGTCGGTTTAAACTGCCACTGATGGAAAGCAACGCAAAGCCCATGTGAGAGCTCCACAGCAGAATGTTTGGTTTCTGTCCCGGTGTGGCGGGTTTATTTGTTGCTAAAGAGGCCGTATTTGGAAACTGGAGGCATGACTCAGATGTGTGGTTTGACGAAAAAAACTAAACGAAAACAAAAACAAAAGAACAACATTGCCATTCCACAGTGTGATGTCAGACGGCCAGTGAGATTATATGAGTGGCAGCTACAGATATGGTGGCAGTGATATTATCTCCTGCCTTTATCAGGTTCTGCCTGGTCCAGTCAATGACCCAACCCCCTCTTCTCCCCTCTGGTGCTGAAATCTCGTGGCCGGCTGGCTACATTATCAGCGAGGCACAAAAAGAGGGACATCGGCTCGTGTGCAAGGAACAGGACAGGACCGCGATGTCTCTCTGCCTGCGCTAATGATGTCACATAACTGTCTGGCCTGTGCGTCTACAGCAGACGCTCGATCACCCAATCAGAACCGCTGACGTTTTGGTGATAAAGACCAGCCTGCCCAATCGCTTTTATTTAATTGTTTACATTGCGACCTGCGTTGCTAAGAGATACACACTTCCTATTTGGGAACCTGCAATGCTTTAATCCCCCCTTGACTTGCATTCTCCAACCCTACACTGTATCTCGTTTTTCTTTCCATTCGGTAAAGGTACCTCAGTTTCGTTAAGTCCATTAAAAATTTCTGTGTATTTTTATGTTTAGTTGGACAAAAATGGCGAATCAACCACTCTCTGGTGGTCAATCCACCGTGAGTGCTGCCAAACTGAATCAGGTGACCTCAGTGTGATGTTTTGACTGGTGGAATGCACATAGCAACTTTAATGGAAAAAAAGGACCAGGTGTTTACTGGCTTTTGCAACACAACAATGATTTCAGGGGCATCAACTGGATTTTTTGGCTCTGTTTCCAAATTTGTGTTGATATTTGAAAACCTGGCATTGCATATTAATGCTTGCTGCTTTCATTTCATTTCTCGGTGGAGGCATTTGGTGGGATATGCATCTGACCTCTTCACATTCCGGACACTGGATCAGTGGATCTCAAACAGGGGGCAGGCCTCCATGAAGTTGCATGAATATGATTCATGTGGAGACATAACTGCCATGATGCTAGAAAGGCTGTTTCATTAACCTGAATCCTTTGTTTGCTTCAATTGCCCAAATTGTTAATGATTAATAAAAATTAAATCCACTTTTGCTGGAAGACAAAACTCTTTTTGGCTTCTGAAGGGGGTATGATAGAAAAAGTTTGAGAATCGCTGCACCAGATGATGTCTCTTTGATGGACGTCCTTGTTTATTTCAAAGGAACAACAGCAAGTCACATTGTGTACATGCTTCAACAGAATAGCCCATTAATCACAGGGCCCTAACTGCAGTCAACACCTCTGCCCTTTTGAAAATGTGTTGCACATTATGTCAGACAAGATATGATAACAACAACCCCGGATGTTTGAGCAGCTGAAGCAGTTATATCATATCAAGGAAGAATATAGGCAAAAAAAGTCCTCCTAAATTATAATAATAGTTCACAGATCTCAAATGATTACTTACTGTTGTTATAAGGTAGAATCGTGTAGCTCAAATTTGACATGAATACCAATTCCCAATAATGGTTTGAAATGTTTTGAAAGATGTTTTCCAAAATTCTTAATCACTGACTGAAAACTCAATTAATAGTCATTAGTTACATTAGTTTTGCACATAATGAAGCAAAGAGGTAATGTAATCTGTAATGGTTTGCGTGAAAGATTGAAAAATGGCCTTGTAGAACTGAACAGTTACAATAAAGAATATTGATCTTTTCATGATTGGCAAATTGTTCATAGTATCATAAGCAGATCTACTGTATACTTGTCACATGGCTTATGTAAATTGATCAAAGAATCACAAAGTGTAGTAACTGTCGTACACGCCAACTTGTCCTTCATGCAGTGCAATCCTACAGTAGCCCTCGTGTCTGTGAGTGAATGTATATTGAGTTGTCACAAACATGTTCAGCACCTCCATATTCTCAAAACACATTCTAAAATTTTGCCGTCCCTACAAGTGCTCGCCCCTGAGCATACTTTTGGCTGCACAGCACAATCGCCCCTCAAATGTTTTGAACATTGCGGGCAGATTTTGAGCATTTCTCCGAATTGTTCTACGGCACAGGCTGGGGAATGTTTAGATTGCCATCCCGCTGGAGCTCACTGCTGTCAAACGGTGCATCACGGGAGTGTGTGGCGGCAAACATCAGAGCATCCAATGCCTTTTCTTGTGGTATTCCTAGATCTGTTCCATATTTGCATTTCAGGCCAGAAGAATTTCAAATGTTAAGGTTTTTCAGATCATTCGGCGTAATTGAGGATTTTCTTTCCTGGGAGAGGGCTTTTTGTTTTCATAAGTTGCATGACTGTTATGACTGTGCTGTTGCTGTCATAATGACTGTCTTGAACAGTGAAGAAGTCCAGTTCATTGTGTTTATTTTTCTTGCAAAATGATTTTCTTTAGTGAGGTTTATTTAGGAATGAGCGCAGTGGGGTCAATGAGAGAGTTTTTTGATTTTTTTATCCTTATTTTGCATGCACAAAGAGTATTTGAATAAAGCAATGGCACAATTATAGTTATTTGACATATTTATGATTTGTAAAGCTAACTAACATAAATAAATGCTGTTGTGTTGCCATTTAGTTTTTGCTCTGCAAGTCGATAGACCACTGACTCAGCTACTGAAGTAAACATTCACATAAAACCTTCGGGAATTCCTATTTGACCTTACATGTTCACCAGTTTATAGTAGTTAATCTATTAGAAGCACCATTCTACATTCATCAATTTGTCTGCAGTTGCTGTCATGAAACAAAGTGACATCACTTGACACATCTCTGATAGGCCAAAATCCCTCCTTTCCAATGCATGGGGGACTGATAAATAATATTGACCTTAGATCTAAAAATTTAAAGAAACATTAAGTGTTGCCAGGCACAACATACCCCACCCTGTTTTGGGTGGCCTTGACCTTGACTCAGTTGGGTCCAAAATATAGACAGATGATCCACGGATCATTGGAGACCTTTTCTGAAAAGTGTTTAATTGGGGCACATCGTCTTTTGAATTACCTGTTGACAGACACACGGACAAATGCCATGGAAAACATTGCCCCTCCGTCTTCAGATGGGGTGAAAAAAAATGGCCACAGTGAATTATTAATCAGTTTGAATGTACATTTGGGCTGTAACCTCTAAGACCATGCTGAATACGTGTAATTCAATACACTGTAGTTACACATTTGTACCAAAAGATGTCACTCTCAACTCAAACACGAATCTCCAACACCCAGCTTCAGCTGTATGAGCGTGCACTGCAGTGTAATCAAAGTTAGAAGGTCCGGGAATCAGAAGAGACAAGTCCTGCCGCCCATAAACCGAGCCGGTCATTTAGAAATATTGTTCCAACTGCCTGGCTGAAGGATTGTGCTAATGACTATATCCGTGCGGCCGCAACAAAACACGTTTCGAACCTTAATGTCTGAACCGCAATTTTCCACAGCTGTGTATAAAGCGTGAAACTTTTATTTATGCATTTCACAGACCGCTGTGGGTCATCGAGGACGTTAATCCTCCAATCATCTTTGGGATCAAATTGACCCCATTCTTCGTACATGGTGTCTAAAAACATGGTTAACATACTTTTTTCTTTCAGCTTGATTTTTTACTGATGGGGAATACTTGAAATTCGCTCAAAAATAATTGGCGTTGTCAGGGTCTGTACGCTGTAATGTTGTATAAAACCATCACTTTGATCTTTTTATGTCGTTTTGCCTTATATTGAGGGCACTTTCTCATTCAATTCTAATTCACTTCTTATGTCTTTCAAAACGATCATATGGATGGGGGGGGGGGGGGGGGTGAGTACACTTCGAGACGTCGATGAGGAAAAATTTGGGTAACACTTTCACATACATTGAGTTTCAGTAGTTATTTGTGGGTGAAAAATATTACTTTATGTGAAGAGAATCCGACGGCTTAATTCGGGAAGGCCCCACAGATGTGAGAAATGCTGACTCCCTTAGAATTTTTGCGCCACAAAATTTATTAGACTTGTTTCTCGTCAATAAGGCGCAGTCATACCGGTTGACCACAAGATGTCACAAGCGATATATCGTCACCTTTCATACAGTATATCGTCCTCAGCCTGTCCCAATGGCTCGGCAGGACATAGCAAATTCCCGCAGTTTATGGTGAAGGAAGGCGCATTGAAGAAGGCGAGCTGGACGGTGAAATGCGAATAACGCCGAGACAGGACAGACGAAGACAGAACAAGACGTTTTGAGTGGTCCTCGCTGACAATAATGGAGGATTAAGGATAATTGATTTAAGTTAGGTTAGGGTTTTGGAAAGGCTGTACAGAGTGAATGAAAGTCAATACCGTGTCCTTGCAAGTATAGCTATACCAATATATGTGTGAGTCTGTGTGCGTGTGTGTGTGTGTGTGCATGAGTGTATGTGTATGCCTGGGTGTAGGATGCATGGTCTTGTATAAGCTGCAAGGTGAGAACAAAAAATTTTTGTTTTCTTAGAGTGTGTGTGTGTGTGTGTGTGTGCGCGCGTGTGCATGTGAGTGTATATGTGTGAGTGTGAGCGCGCATGTGCTTGTATGTGCCTGTAAGAGCACAGTCAGGGCAGATGTGGGCATCATGGGAAATGTAGTAGCAGCACTAGGAGGAATAGGCTCCACCCTTGACATCCTCCTGTCACTCAGGCGTAGCCGCGCGTGCGTTTGTCAAAGAGGAAATCCCCTCAGCTCCCTGGGCAAGGTGCAACAGTACGACTCTGCTGTTTTCAGCGCGCCTGAACTTCCTCATCCTCCGTCAGCCTCAGTGATAGTCCAGAGAAAGGCAGAGAGAAGCAGGACCTGCGGGTGACAGAACAGTGATCTGCACATGCTCACCCTGCCTGTGGGGTTCAGTGTGCCCGGCCGGTGTTTGGAGGTGTGGTGACAGATCAGGGAACAGACGGTTAAGGTGAGTCTGTGACTGAGATTTGCCTGTTCCTCCTGTGGCCTGAGCATTGAAGGATATAATGTACACACCGCAGTCAGGAAGCACACGGACAGTCAGTGTATAAAAAAATGGCCATATTTCTGAAAATCACCTGATATGAATGTAGATTCTGTACCGATGAATGCAACAGTGGGCACTTTAACTCCATACTCATTGTTTTGTTTCACTTTTCTGGAGTACAGTCAAAAAATTGGCTCAGTGCCCAAAAACTAACAGAATGCTTAGTTTATCTCGTGTGCTCAGAAAGGTATTACAGGTGAGTCACCTGTAGCGTAGGGCAGTTTCTGTTTCATGGAGCAGACCTGACAGGATGGGATGCTGATTTTAACACTTCGTTGGAAGCTAGACCACAGTGCTTGTCATGACACAATTTCCCAGAATGCCCTTCTCCAAAATCTGGCAGCCAACCTCATTTGAAAAAGATGATTCATATAATATGGGGTTAACAGGAAGTCAGGCTGAAAAATCTCTTCAGAGAAAGATATTTCCTCAATTTATAACTAATTATAAGGAGCAGCATCAGTCAAACATTAGTGAGCACTAATCCACCAGCACACTGTTCTTATTGTATGGGAGTGGTGTGGATCACAGGATTTGCATTGCAAATCAAACCCCTTATCTGTCATAGAGCTTCAGTACATTGAACTGAATTAGGCTCTTTGCATCTTGACAGCTTGCAGTGGGGCTCACGTGCAGCTGGCTTGTAATAGATGTGGGCATTTGCATGGGCATTAGCATTAGCATATGAATATTAGACTCCTGGGTGGATTGTGGAAAGAGCTCAAGTAATAATCCAGGTGGTGTTTGTTCTATGGGCGAATCACTGCAGGTGTCAGAGCAGTGAAGCATATCGGCCATCAGTTTCAGTCAGGTTTATCGTCATCAGCTGACAAAAATGTCCGTCAGTTGCTGCAATTGCACTAATGACAGCTGATGTAGTAATGTGCCATAGATAACATTAAAAGTAATCAAAATACGGATGATGGCACTGTTGAGACTTACTGCTGGTTGTCGCATTACATTCAATTTTTTGCAGAGATGTAGCAGAATTACTTTGCTGATATTTACAATCGAAGGGCTGAAATCAAAGCAAACTTAAATAATAGTTGTGTGTAGAAACTAACTTCAGGTCAAGGAGAACTGCTGAAATTTCCTGCAGGTCTATAATATTGCTTACAGGCAGAGAGGATTTTGGCTTTGCACAATGGATATTTAGATAACACTCTTAGCTGTGGTTAGAATTTATAGAGAAATTTGATGATCATGTGACAGGAAGAAGAGTTGAACAAATTAACCACACAGCCTGCAGCCTGTGATCAGAGCCTGAAACTCTCTTCCTGCAATGCAGCTGCCTTTGGTATGTGCCATTTAAAAGAAACAACTGTGGCTGTTCATGTGATGTGAGTTTAAGTGTTGACAGGAAATAGAAAATTAAAAAGCCTTCTGGTGCACTGCCCCTTAACTGAACTTCACTAGCTGCACAGCTCAACCAATCAAATACCCCAATTCAGCTCAGCCAAACACAGCTCAATCAATGAAATACCCTGATACTGCTCAGCCAAGCGAAGCCCATCCACCATCCAATACCCTGGCTGCATTCGAATAGTGAAAAAATTCCAAACCGCTTTTCTCGATGAAAACACCATTAGGAAATATCCCCTTTCCACAGAGCTTTCTGGCTCATCGGTCACTTGTCGGAAGCAGATTTTATTTCTTCCGGTCATCCACGGAAGACTATCGTATCACAGCCGATGAATCCGATTTGTGTTTGTCCACTATCAGGTCTGTGCCCGACATGTCGGGCGTGATCCAATGAGGGGAAATTGTCCGATGAAGGAACAAAGCTAGTTCTTCATCAGATGATTTTGCCTCATCGGATCAAAGAAATAAACTTTGGTTCCGACGAGTGACCGATGAGCCAGAAAGCTCGGTGGAACGAGGGTATAAGGTGTCACGGGTAATTCATTATGGATAAGGAAGACGACTGCGCTTATACGAGAATCCGAGTACACTTTGAGAAGGTGCTTTTTTCTCTTTCTTTTTGGCTTGGGAAAGGTCCTAACTTCTGGAAAATGACCTGGAATTCTTTTATGTGGCAGCCATGATAAGCTCATTTGAATTCTCTAAATGTAATGGAAAGGTACTTCATTGTTTCCGAACTTATCATCTTTAGCATAGGGTACACTGAACCATCGTTTATGAGAAGGGAGGCGGTAACGCCGCCCTACAATACCGTATCGTGGCAATATATAGAGCAAAGACCATCCATCCGGCAAATCATTCAAACAAACAAACCTAAAGGGTAAGAGATGTATGTAGTTTTCTATTAATCTGACCTGTAATTCTGGGTTCGTGGGGGTTGTAGTTCGAAGCATGTGGCCTGCAGATCTGATGCTGACCATAAGACCCTGATTTACTCGACTCTAAGTTCCCAGGGCTGTCCCATCACTAAAAATAACTCATTTTTAGTTTGCTCTCCAAACAGGGTTATCCCTTTCGGGAGGGGGGCTGACCTCTATCCCCTCTCACGAGACTCAGGGGATCACATCCCCAGACGCAACTTGACCCAAGTCAGCGCCGTGCAGCGCGACAGTTCGCATCAGGCCATCATCAAACCTCTACGTGGATCTCCTAGCATTAGCATCAGATGCTAGTGCCAGGTCTGTTAGCCTGTGCTTTGCACATGCGAAACATCAGTTAGCCGTGTACTGCTCAGTGAAAGGATCAGTAAGCTTGTGCACTGCTAGCTCTCATATATGCAGAGATTCATACGCCGACACTTTATGAACCTCTGTAGAGACACAGATTCATCTGAAGTGAGTTAACTTTTCAGTTAGAGATGAATGACAGCCGGTTTCTCACATTAATTTGTCATATCAATGCGTAATATTTTACCATAACTGAAAGGAACCAATACATGAATAGGGATTTGAAGAAGTGTTAAAACTTTGTCCAATAGCCCTTCCATTCCCCTTAGGGTCTAAATAACCAAGGCGAGTGCATGACCCCACTCCTGTTAGCCAGGGCCTCTGGGATTCGTAATCCTGCACAAATTGACAACCTCCAGTGGTCTCTGGCAGTATTGCAAGTATTAAGCCGCTGGTGCAAAAAAAAAAAAAAAAACATTCCTTTCAAGTCGATTCAAAACTACAGCTTAAATCATGGAAAAAATTATTCAAAATTTCTATTTTTTAATTTTAAACCTTATTTGCTCTTTGCCAATTTTTCCCCATGGATTATTATAATTATTTTTATTATTATATGGCAGTTTTATGGTGCCCTCAGTGTCCATTTATCTGTCTGTCTGTCGGTGAAGTTTTCTTGTGCTCATAATTTGTCCCAGACTTCTTTGTGGATCCTTCCAAATTCAGGTAACACCACCCCTCTGGGTAAAAATGCACATGCGCAGTTTTTAAGAGTTTTACAGTATTTTTACTAAAAGTTATTCCCTCTCCTGATACTGACTTTATGTTTGCAACTAGTTGTTGAGCGCTTCATAGATTCTTTCCAAATTAACCCTTAGAGTGCTGAAATAAAATTAAATAAAAATACGACCGAGGTCCAGTAGCTTACCAGCAAGCAGTGTTACAGTGATGATACAAGTCATGAAAATTTCATGAGAAGTTTGACATTTGAATCATTGAAAATCAATGTCAAGGTCACTAAATAGAAGTTCACATACATTTATAAGACCTTCTGTAAGATAGTCCTAAGCAGTTTTGGTGATACAAGTCATTATAATATGTCAATATGTATTCAATAAGTCGATTGTGAACTTTATAGGTCACAGAATGTCAAGTTGTGGTCAGTAAATGGATTTCATATAGGACTTTCTAAATATCTCTATACAAACCTTGGCTCAATCTGTGATCTTTTTGGTGATACAAGTCATTGTAATTTCACTGTCGAGTTTGTTCCTCAAAGGTCACTGACAGTCAAGTTGAATGTCACCAAATGAAAGTTCACATATGACTTCCTATACGTCTCTAATACAAACCTAGACTCCATCTGTGACCGTTTTGGCAATATAAGTCATTGTAATTGAATTATGTCAAGTTTGACCTTCAAATTTCATTTAAAATGAAACATTTAAGCTGAATGTTACCAAATGAAAGTTCATATGTGACTTCCTCTGTCAGTAACACAAACCTAGGCTCCATCTGTGACCTTTTCAGTGACAGTGAATTTTTGCGAGGTCAAGTTAGACATTCGAAGGTCAATATGAAGGTCACCAAATGAAAGCTCATACATGACTTCCTATACATCTCCAATACAAACCTAAACTCAATCTGTAACGATTTTGCTGATACAAGTCATTGAAATTTCACTGTATAGTTTGGCCGTTGAAGGTCAGATTCAAGGTCACCCAATGAAACTTCATACTTGACTTCCTATATAAGCTCTATCTGTAATAGTTTTGGTGATAGAAGTCATTTAAATTTCACAATGTAAAATTTGACCTTCGAAGGTCAAATGAAAGTTCATGCATGACTTTCTATAAGTGTTCAATGCACATATGTTTCCAATCGTCAATATTTTAAAGCCTAGAAACTATTGAAAATTGTAACATTTTGCTTGACCTTAAGTTTGACCTTCAAGGTCATCTGAGGTCAACTTTAACACAGCCAAATTATAGGTCATAGATTCTTTCCTATATATCGGTAATACAAACTTGATCTCTGTCTGCAACCATTTGGCCTCCACAGGCCATCTTACATATTCATAAAGTATAGCGCTCCCAACAGACCCACTTCTGTCGATTTAATCAAAATGGTGCTCACACTGTACATTGACGGTACCAAGGTAAGTTGATTGCCCGATTTAGAAAAAAAGCAGTTTTTGAGAAATAATTTTTTAAAATTTCCCAGTCCTATCTTTAACATTGGAGCCAAAACTTCAAGGGCCCATAAAACGGACAAAAATCATTCAATCAAAAATCTGAGAAAAAAGGCTGGAGATATGGTCTAGTAGTATGTTATTGCGAATTTACACGCAAATTCATCAGGCAAAAAAAAGATAAAAAATGTTCAGGACGACGGACACCACACCATGACAATAGCTTATCGGCCATAAATTTAATCATCTTGTGCTGTTGAAAACCTATCGTGTGGTGGCTCGTTAAAAAGAGCTTCCCTGTGGAGCTCTTTTTTTGCCACATGATAGGTTTTTAACAGCTTTGATTTTGATATTTCATTGAGAAGCAATAGTTGCATTTAGCGATCTAAGGGTTAAACTTACTCCACTGCCTATGATCGAGGATCCACCTTTGCATTTTTGAGAATTCAGCAACATTTTACCGAGAATTATCTCCCCTCCAGTAACATTATGTCCAATTAATTCACTCCGACCATAATTTCCATGTAACTTTGAACAGCCTCGCACCTCCAAAGGTACCACAGTTATTTGTCTAAACTGACAATGTGCCTGATAGTGGGCATTTTTTTTAAAGCTGTATTTTACTCATAAGCTGCTCTAATGAAGAGCCTGATTAAATTTTTCTTGTTTTATTTCTTTCCATTTAGGTACCCTGTCTGTGTGTAATGAAACCAGAATATGCCCATGTAGTGCATTGCCCTTTCACTATGAATCTGCTCAGCAGGAGCTCTGATCAATTCTTGATGTTTTTTGATGGTGATTATATCATTACAATACAGATAAATGTCTTAAAATGCTATGCCACATATACAGTGTATTGGCAGTTTGTGATTCTTGTTTTCTGATGTGCGCATGACTGTTGGCGGTTGGCACTATACAAAAATGAAGAGAGGCTGTCCATATGACAGCAAAAACTCTCCATTCCAATGTGAAACATCCGGCTACCAATGTGAGAACGCGCTCGGTAGACTGTCGCAGTTCCCGGGCAGTCTTCCTTGCCAAGTTGCAGTCGGTTAAGGACATGTCACAGAGTGTGATGTCGCAGACAGGAAATGGATATCCCTCCAACCCACGAGCTGCTCCAACACTCATACTACACACTACAGCACTATAAGTAATATATGTACACTTGAGAGCTTTAGTAGGCATAAGTGCACTCAGTGAGTTATGCAGCTTAGTTGCACACAAGCTTCTTGAGAAAAAAAAAATGTATGAAAATAATGTGGTGCACTGTACCACTAATAATGTGAAGTACAATGACACTGTAGTTCACTGGTCATTGGTTGCACAGAGAGATGAATGAGGGATGGATCATTGTGATATGAGCTAAATATAACCATGGGTTATGAGAGAGATTACAATTTTCATGACTTGTGGATGATGGACGCAGGCCTTCACGAGAGGCATATGTGGTGTGAATTTGGTGATCCTCCATCAAAGCTGTCAAAAGTTATTGCGAGTACACTGTTCCTGGACGGACACATGGACGGACGGACGGACGGACGAACAGCATTTCTATGTACCCCGTCCCGCCGGGGCGACGAGGGACAACAAGTGAGAGTAACGGTGTTAACTACCTATTTATTATTATTAGTTTTTAAACTTTCTACAATTATTACTATTCACCAGAAGTCCCTTAAGATACCTGTTTTTTAAGAGAAATCTGTCCTATAGGCAGATGTTCAATAAATTCCCATTAAATGGACTAATAACAAATTCAGCACAAAAAAAAAAAGCAATACATCAGGGAAAATCAAATAGAATCACAACACAGAATCTTGAGGAAGAAGTCTTATCCACCAAGACATTCACAATTTTCTCAAAATGTTTCAGGGATAGTTTTCAAACGGCAGATAGAGGGTACTGCGTCCATCTAAATCCTTTCTTGCGATTGATTCCAAGCCCATGAATCACAGTGAGAAAATACTGCTGTATCAAAATCACTCTTGACCCTGGGCACATGCAGCTGTGTCTACCAATATGCCTTTGTGACCTGAATCATATTCTTGCAGTCAAACCAGAGCAACACTGCAACAACCCTGAGAAAACCTTTGTAACTGGCTGGGATATTTCTCCCGGGGATAAGGGTCCCGTCATTTTAGCCAGCTATTAATAGTATGGATGTCTTCCCATGCAAACATCTCATGTGTCCCCTGCAGATGGTACATTATTCCATAGAGTATGGAGGTGATTAGATGTCAAAACAGCCAGGTGTTGAACTACAAGAGACTTCCAAAGGAAGTAAGGCGAGGGTGGAGTAAATATTTATCCTCTGTTCATTTCTAAATCCTACTTTACGCTTGTGTCATTCACACATCGAATGTTAACTGCATTGCTCTGTATTGCATGTGGATAGTGTTATAATACAAGTTAAGTGGACTGCGTGGCTGCATACCTGTCGCATAGCGATGCAGCAGCGGGGGCTGCATTAATGTGCGGACAGTGCTGAGCTATGCAGCCAGTAACACACAGGAACTGCTGTCTCGCGCTCCTCAGCACCGCGCCCCAGGGTAGAAATGATATTTGCATTCAGGAAACCCTGTTCTAAAAGTTTACTACTTACCACTTACAGCCTACAGATTTGGCGGGTACTCACAGCTTTCGTAGTGAAGAGACACACCTATCAGAGGTAGATATAACAAGAAATAGATGTAGGCAAAGTTACTGTCAAATAAGTCAAACCCAGCAGGAAAAGATCTACAACATTCAGGTGTTGTCAGAAAAGGAGAGATATTTGAGCACCGTGATGAATCTGTCTCCCGGCCTGCTTGGACCATTTTTGGTCTTTACGCTGTCATAAAGATTAAACAGGTGCACAAAACTGAGCTACCCAAGGCTATAAAGGTTATGAAACTAGGGCTGTACCGGACCTTGTGTCCTGTTGACCTTTTATTGCTCTTTGTCATCTTCCCTGTTGTTTCACAGGTGTGTCTGTGTGAGTTTGCTGAAGTCTTCCTGCATGCCTGCCTGCTTTTCTGTTCGGACGAGTGGCTGTGTTTGTGTGTGTACATGCCTTTCCCATTATTTCACTTGTCTTTTCTCTGTGTCTGTGATTGTGTGTGTGTGTGTGTGTGTGTGTGCGCACATGGGTGGGGCCTGTGCATGTACTAATTTTGGCTGTTATGCTCTTTGTGTGCCTGGTTGTGTAATTTTGTGCATTTGTTGAGTGCGTATATCATCATATACTGTGATACACTGCGTATATCATCATATACTGTGATACACTGTGTAGATCATCATATATGAATCATATCTTAAAATATTCAGCCAATTATTCCTCTAGATTATTGTGGTTTTTACTCAGTTTTGGCTGCAGTGAACAAAGAGCCAATTAAACATAGCACTGAGTAACACCTGGAGTGTGTTAACACTGTGACGTGTCCTCTCCAGGAATGTGACATTTATGCTTACTCAGGGGTAACAATATCATGTGAATAATTGCAATTTGGCTGGTCCCTCCACTGAAGATTGCAAAATCTTTCCTTTCACAAAACAAGACAAAAAAACACGTTATTGCTGTCTGGTCCTCATTCCCTTCTCAAAGTCCCATCTGAGAATAACCAAATGTGGGGTACACACATAAAAATTATCTGGCTGATTTTGCCCTAATTTTCCCCCTCCCGATCAACAACGAGAATCGGAAGATTATTTTATGTCTTATAAGATTATCTGCTAAGATTATCTTGTGGTCTGAGGTGTATTAAGAGTGAATTTGTCCCGATAATCGGGTCCGAAACGGGTCGGGGCCGACGATCGTAAATATTAAACTTGCTCAATATTTACGACCAAATATCTTCACGTGTGGAGAAAGCTGACGACTCCCGAGTCATGACCTCATGAATTGTGACATGAAACGGAATGTAGCCAATCAACATGCGAGCTGACCGCCATCATTCCCTCCCCTCCTGTGACCTCTTCCATGTTGCGTCTCGTGTTTGTAGTCGCTATCTTTCTACTTCTTCTTCTTAATTTTTGTCAGATCAAGTTTGATCGCGAGAGATTTCTGTCTTGGAGGATTAGATTCTAGATCGGTGGTGGAACAGAGTTGTTATGTGTGTGGTGAGCTGTGTTGGGATTATCTGAGCACACCACACACCGTACGATCAAAACTGTTCAGTGCCTGATTTTTTATCTTCATGTGTGGGGTCTGTAGCAGATAAAAAATCTCTTCAGATTTAAAAAATCCTTATCCTTAATCCTAACTCCAGCTCTGACCAGATATGACCAATAACAAACCACAGTGATGAGTGAGAAGTATTGATATTACAGTTTAGGCCATTTTAGAATCCCAGGTGATCTTAGCTGGATTTTTTTCAGAGGGCTAAATGCACACAGGAGGTCTGGAGGCTCTTAGTGTTTGCCGGTGAACATATGGCAGCTGAGAGGCCTGGTTTTGTTTGAATGGTGTAAAAGCAAACACTGTCTGGCAGGACAATGGGCGGATCATCGAGGTGAAAGAGGCTGTTCTAACACCCGGCTGCACAAGAACATGAACCAGGGGAAATACTTGTCCTTTCCCAGCGTGCTGACAGGCTTGGCCTCCAAGCGGGATACAAAATGGCTGCCCTCATCACTACGGTATCCAATGTCAATGTCAGCTTAATTTATATAGCACATTGGGAGGGCACTGGCTGTTTTTCAAAGTGCTTTACAATAGAAAAGCAAAAAGAGTGAAAATAATAAAAGCAATACAAACAATAAAAGCAATAAAAAACAGTAAAAAACAGAAACAATAATACAAAGTAATATAACAGATAAAAGACTGAATAGAGGTGGCAATACTCAGCCAAAGGCTAAGGTAAACAAGTGCGACTTAAGGAGTGTTTTAAAAGTGGAGAGGCTATTCGCGGTCCGTACAGGCTATTCACGGTCCGTACAGTGCAAGGTAATGCGTTCCAGAGAGTGGGAACTGCGACTGCGAAGGCTCGATCACCTCTAGTTTTTAAGAAGGATCGAGGAACCTCCAAGACCATCAGATTTGCTGATGACCTACGCTGTTGTAAAACCCCGAAGGGACAGCGATGAATCACTCAATGATTGTTCTCTTATAGCACATGAGAAGAACTGAGCAACCTCTCACAAACCTGGGGCCAGTGTCACAGTGCAGGATTTCTGAGGTAGCTGGACCCTACCAATTATTTTGGAGTGATCCTTCTTTGTCACAAAGGCGTCAGGGCCTGAAATTAATTTTAATCTGACAAACAAATGAATTGAGAGTAAAGTCATAAACCCACCAATGACAGAGTAAGTGGGTAAAATATCCTCTCATCCAGACATGCTTCTGGGAATTTTCCATGTATGGAGCTCAAGCTCAGACGTTATACTGAGGTTTAGCAGGATGAGCTAGAAACTCGTATTTTTTCAGTGGTGCCATCAGCCTTCAACTCACCTCACATAAATTGTGTTTTTGGCAAAAGATCACAAATAGAGAGAGTAAAATACAGGTCTTCAGTTTCTGCATGGCATAGTTTCCCTGACCTACTTCTTTTTCATGGGGAGAATGGTTAATCTCACGTTTCACTCAAATGTATTCTGCTAGAGTCCACATATAGAGGTGCCTTGAGCCAAGAGCATGCTGGGATACCCTTGAGCACGGACCTGTAACCCTCACTAGGGCTATGGGCAAGTAATATTTTTTGCTGAGGAAAGTTCCTAACCCCTGGAATATGACCCGGAATTATTTATGTGGTAGCGATGATAAGCGTGTTTGAATTCTACAAAATAGGAAAGGTGCTTCAATGCTTCCTAACCTATCAACTTTAGCATAGGTTACAGCTGACCATCCTTTTGGAAACGAAACACTAACTCTTCTCTTATTAACGCGGTTGTCTTCCAAAGCCCTTATGAATTCCGCTTTACACCTTTCCATTGATGTTTTCCATCGAGGTTGATGAAAAGTGTTTACTCATTGGATGAGAGGACATGATTTTTTTACTACTCAAACACAGGCCAGATGGATTTACAGCCCCAATTCTGAAATAGTTCGGATGAAGTGTAAATTGTGAATAAAATCAAAATTCAATGACTTTCAGATCATGAGCCAATATGTTATTCACAACAGAAAACAGATAACACTTCCAATGTTGAAATTGAGACATTTTACAATTTTATCCAAAAAATGAGCTTATTTCAAATTTTCTGGCTGCAACAGGTCTCAAAAAAGTTGGGAAAAAGGAGAAAAAAGGGCTGAAAAAGCTATTAATATATAAGAGAATCAGCTGAAAGAGCATCAAGAAATTAAGTTAACTGGCATCAGGTGTGTAACATGATTGGCTATAAAAGGGATGTCTTAGAGAGGCTGAGTCTCTCAGAAGTAAAGATGTCCAGAGGCTCTCCAACCTGTGAAGGTTTGCGTAAAAAATTGTGGAATACTTTAAAAACAATGTTCCTCAATGTCAAATTGCAAAGGCTTTGAAAGGCTCATCATCAACAGTTCATAACATCATCAAAAGATTCAGAGAAACTGGAGAAATCTCTGTGCGTAAGGGACAAGGCCGAAGACCTTTACTGGATGCCTGTGATCTTCAGGCCCTCAGACGCCACTGCCTCACCCGGCAAGTGTCCAGTATTTATTAAAATCTAAAAGAGAACGTATGATCCAGGTAGGGCGCTTATACCAACATTCAACTGTCATCTGCAATGGCTAAATATAATCACAAGGGCAGGAGGGCAATACTATTTCTTGGACGGTCAAGTAAAAGTCTAACATTTATTGTATTGTTTTTTCTGGCTTCACATTTAAAACACCTGTAATGTCAATAAGGGTGTGATGACATTTAATCCGCTCTGCAGCGTTAAAATTCCTAAAAGGGAAAAAAAAAACCCTGTTGTGTAATCCAATGAGCAACTCTGATGGGAACACTGTGCTGCAGGAGGAACAGTGCTTTGAATGCCATACCAATGGCTATCAATGATGGTACACCATTAATTACACAGGAGGGACAGTATCTACAGTATACAGGTCAAATATCAATACAAATATTTGGAGAAATAGATTCAGTTTTTCTTTTTAGCTAATTATCAGTGCAAAGCCACAACCACAACAAACACCAAGCTGACAGTGTACAAAATGGGAAAATTCAGCATCGTACAACACAGTACATACAGGTGATATAGTTTATACACACAACAGTACCTCAGTTGCATAATCATTCCTCCAGATGCGTACATCTGTCCAATACATTAGTCATGCGTCATCCACTCCACTAGGTGATGATACAACCCCTTACCTCAAATTATGAATTATGTAAATTCTGGAATATTATATCAGGGATGTAATGAGTGGATAAATGTGATTTTAGGGCAAGTGATGGAGACAGAGAAGCAGCCAACTTCACCGCGGAGAAGAGGGTGGAGCCTATCTTCCCTTCGCATCAAGAGTGAGTTCCCAGTCCCGTTGTTCTCAGCAAAAGTGTATATTTGTCACGTCATTCAGTGCTTCATTGCAAAAAAAGATGAAGGGTTTGTAACAGTGTCGATCGTTTATAAACTTGGAGATCAAATGGCCAGACCATGGAGTTAAGGTCACAGAATGGGACAGAGCCGCCGCCCCCCACCCCCCCCCCCCAAAATATAAAACAAGATCTGACAAATAAATCAGCAGCTTCAATTTTAGAGGCTGAAGCATCAAATGCTGATGTGAGGAGGAAAATCACACTGAAAAAAATAATATTTAATAATGCAGGTTATACATGAGCTTCAGAGCTAAACATGCTGAGATTAGTGGATGATCTTATTAATGGCATCAGGCCAATGCGTGGAATTTGTGCATTTCTTTGCACAGAGTCCTGTGGTTAGTGATTTTTGTCTTTTGTGTGGTGCGTTTTACATGTGATTAGTTTATAAACCAGTGACCTGGAAATAAGTTAAGCAGCACCAAATTCCAAATGAAATCTTCCAAAAATGGCCAAGTCCTTAACGCCTGACATTTACACAAAGGTTTTAGTCTGCATTTCACGTTCAGAGGGCCTCGTCATGAACTGTCCTCAACTGCACGTGCTAATTGTTAGCAGTTGGGTGGAATTTCTGAAACCTTAGGTCTCACTGTAATCAGACATTAAATGTTTCTTACAATTAAGGGGTCTTCAGGGTAAAGTGTAAAAATAACCATTAAAACTAAGAAATAAACATATTCAACATGATTTTAACCTCATGAAATGTAGTATTTTGATAAAAATTTACATGGTTGCCAGGGAAACGGCACTTTATTGACAATCTGAAAACATTTTGTGACACTGATATTTCAATAACCCATGGTCAGATTTTACTCAAATTAGTCTCATATGAAAGGTTTAAGATAGGATTTTTTTGTTTGTAACATTTATGAATATTTAATGAGTTCTGTTATATAACCATAACGAAAATTGCTGTCATCAACTTGCCTCATTTTCAAAATGAACCCCCTAAGGGATGCACCGATCTAGAAAATCCTATGTCATTTCATAGATCTCCAACAGATATAATGTTAGTCCAAATTTCAAGTCAATCAGGTGAATATTAATTATTTTATGAATGCCACAAGGTTGAAAATCAGTCAAAATTGTGATTTTTGGTAATTTATATTCAAGGAAAAAAAATAGATTCTTGGTGTTCACTGACATCTCACTGCATTCCTTTATATATTTGACTTATTTTATATGAAAATAAAAATGTATATATATATTGACATTTTTGACAAAAAAAAGGAAATTTTTACCCTGAAGACCCCTTAAAGTTCAAGGGACAGTTTTTTTCGGAACACAGGTCTCCTTGCCCTCTTTGAAGGACAATAGGCCCATATTTATGATAACATTAAATGTGTTTAAAACATACCCTTTCTTTAACAGCTGATAAAGTGTGATTTTGTTTACCAGGAAAGGTACATCCCAGCTACATTTCCAAGAAATGGGACATTTTGTTGATGTTACTAATCAAGTCCACTGGTGAAGTGGAACTTGTTTTGAGAATTGGCTGGTGGTAGACTTTTCCCCCAGGTGTATATTTTGTGTGTTTACTGTGAAGTTTTGTGTTTGTGTCCTTCATGTCAGAGCCAGGATGTCCATTACGTCTCTTTTGAGTTGACGGTTGTGCTTTCTGTTTAGTGTTTCCAGTTTGTTTTGTCCTCAATGTCTTTCTTCTGTGACCTGAATGTGTCTTGTTCTCCCCTGCAGGCCGACCATCGGTAGAGGATGAGGGATTTGACAGAAGGGGGGCCAAGAGATTTTTCTCAGTTCGATCAGACCCTCGCAAATGTGAGTCGGCTACACAATATACAGTACTTAGGTTTGGATCATAATTTGTTTTTACCACGCTTTTAGTAATTTATTTGTACTACGCTGATATTAGTTTTCTTTCTTATTTTAATGTTATTGTTTTTCTGGTTTTAGTAAGTCTTTAGAACATTTTTATTACATTTTAACCTTATTCTCCCATTAAAGAAGTACACTGTACATTCAAGTGGATCAGTCCTGCTCTGTCCTTGAATATGTCCTTTAAGGCAGCAAAGACACTGAGGATGTAGATTTAAACACGTCTGTAGTTTGCTACTTTCCAAGACATCGTAACGCTAATGTTCAGCCCAGCTGAGAATTGTGGGAGAGTCGCTGCATACAGAGAAGCACACTGGTGTAAGCCGTCGGTAAACACACTGACTCCCTGCTGTCCTTCCTCGTGCCCAGCGGACCAGGGGACACCAGAATTGGGGGACCCCAGGGCAGCGTCCCCTCCCATCGCCCGTCTGTTCCGGCTGAGACCCACAGAGAAGGAGAAAGGTCAGCTAACACCTATCCTCAGTCTCTTTTTCACAAACGTCGGCCCAGAGATAATGACTTCAACCGATCCAGTGAATCAGGGGCCCAAAATAGAGGCTGGCCCGGCAGCCTACGGCAATATTCAATCAGGGTGGCCAGGATTCCAAACCCCTTCAGTCTAATGAAGGAAAACTCTCCTAATTAAACATAACTGGTGTGCATCCCAGGCAGGGATGTAGCTCGGCCTCAGAGGGCCTCCTTCAAATAGTGGACCGGGGCTACGGTTTTAATCCTGGCCTTTCACGGCAAAACCACCTGCCATTAACCCCACAAACCTCAATACTCAACTGTGAGGTCTTGTGCAGTCAGCAGCTCTCCTACTAAACGAGAGCTTCCAGATGACAGCAGAGGGCGCTGTTCTGAAACGCGATAGTTGTATTAAGAGAGACTAACTTTTCACTGAATTTTTCCATTAAGTAAGTTCAGTGTCAGAGAAAGCATTTTGTCACATTGTAGGGCAATGTCACATACATATTCTGTATCTGCTGGTTGCAGTGCTTCACTGAAGCTACAACACACTTGTATTGAGAGAAATATTCAAACCCAGGATGCCATGTTTTTTTGACCACAGCATTACATGAAAAAGGAAAACATCAAGTTCTTGAACACAATTTTATGTACATTTCCCAGTAATTCAGCAGAATATATTTGGGATCATTGGAAACCTTGGAATCTCCACAATAAATTAAAATAGGCACAAAGTTCCACAGATTTCAATAAATCAGCTTCATTTGAGGAACCCATATATGGACTGGTGGGTGGGGGTGAAGATGTGATAACTTGTGCATGGAATGGCAGGATTTGTACACTGAAATTCATAATCAGTGACTGCCACCTGCTACCTCACGTCACAATCCGAAGGTCTCTTCTTCAGAGGAAGTGTGTGAGATGCCTCGTCACAGTTCAGCCAATGTGCATTTCAACCTTATTGATCACCTGACATCAAAAACATGAGAAGGCCTTAGAAGTCAAAGAAGTTTGGTTTTACTTCTTAAGAAGTTCCCTTCGGAGGTTCCTAAGGATGACAGTGCTTTACTGGCTCCATGTTGAAACTAGTTGCCTAATTTTTAAATTCATTTACTGTTTGCTAGCAGGATTCTGCACATGGGACAAAACCAAGAAACGGGAAATGTGCTTGTCGAGTTTAGGGGAAAAGGGAAAAATGTTTGCTCCAAACAAGTTTACATTCACATTTACTTCATCATTTGTTTGCTTCCATCTTTCATACCCGTTAACTTGAAATTTAAGTGTGAAGTGGGTAGTCTACATTTCAATGAATCACCAGAATCTTCCAAATAAAATATTTTAACGTAGTTTCACGACTGAAGGTAAAATTATCTGTTTGCTTGTTCAGTATCGTGCCATTTCGACGCTATTATTTCGGTAAATACAGGTTAGTCCTACTTACTGGCCTTGCGAGAGGCGGCGAATGGATCCTAGACGAGAAGAAAATAAATGAGGACTTGCCATTTCTCCGTCGTCGTTAGCGATAGCGTGAACCCACGCCTGTTCAAACTTACGGGCTCCATCTCCAACAACCTCCCAGAAAATCCTGACACAACTGAGTTGACCCGCAGAGCCGCTGAATTTTGCCCATGTTCTGAGCGAATATACATTCTTCTTAACGGCACTATGGAGCAGAGAAAATGGGCTAAATGACGCCCATGATCATTTCATTGCCCCGGAAAAAAGCTGCTGCCTAGTGCGAATTGTTGTGTTGGGTGTGCTTTCTGTTATGCCTGCAGCGGAACACGTCTGTACCTGACACGCAGGTAACCACCTCACCAACCTCACAGGGGCAGTCGGACACTGATGTTTCAAATGAGGGGCACCAACTGCCACCAGCTGCGTGCACTCCGTAGGAAGCGAGATAAAACTGTCATGTGGTAAAAATAACGCAAAAAAAAAAAAAAAAATTTAAGAGCGAGTGAATCTCCAAATGAAACAACCATCATACAGGAAGTTGAGGACGAAGTAGTCAACCGATAAATTTGTGTACACATGCGGGCGCGCCTGTAGTGGAAAGGTCTCATGCCTCGAAGACTTTGAGAAGTCCTGCGAGCGCTGTGCGGCACCGGCTCCTGCGGAAAATGGGAATCCCTGCCCATGGAATAAGCTAATTTAAGGACAGCGGACAGTTTAATTTTCTGAGCGGCCTGGAGTAAACAAGTGAATAATGAGCAAAGAAAAGTCCAAGGGAGTGAAGGGAACGCTGGCCAGAAATCTTAAACTACCCAACTTCGTGAAGAGTGGTGAGTAGCCACGTAACTTATTGGGGGGAAAATAATAATAACGTAGCCTATTTGAGCATGCCGGCTCAAAAATGTTCCGATTATATGAACATTAATACTTCTCAGTCTGCTGTGAGTGGATCTACTCGCATCACAAAAACCTCCAAGTGGTTTAAAAATAGCATCGTTCTTGGAATCTACTATCACTGACGCAAAAGGTTCAAACGTTATAGCCTCCCATTTCAAAGGATTAGAGAATTTAGCGACAGTGAGACATTACATCTTATATATTCAGAATGTTTAAACAGTTCTCAGAGTTCTTATTAGTTGCAAACGCGCGGCTCTCCGCTGTGAACTTAGCGATCGACATAGTCGCACTCAGACGTTAAAAGTCTATCGTATACAGTTTCTCCATACCAGAATATGCAGTGGGTTATGCCATTTGCAAACATTGCTTTAACGACACAGTGATTCTGCGTTTATGAAGTCTGCATTATCTTTAACCGATTTATCAGGGGTTCAGAATGCTGCTCCTTTTTGCCCCTCAACCATTTGGATGGTTATTCCCATCGATGGGCCCTCCGCTCTTGGTGTAAATCTTTGGTTCGGTCTTAATCGTTGTGGTTTTACATTCATCGGACAATTTAAAGCACCGTGGTAGGTGGTGACGGTCGCATGTATGGAGAATGCAGGGCAGTGCAGTAGGCACGCCGCTGTTTGGTTGTTTGAGTAACCTAATTATCAGTTGCGCACCGTATACTTAGCCTACACTTTATGTGTATTTTGCACTTCCCAATGCGATCAGACCAGAGCGACATAGAAATTATGACAAAAATCTGGAAAAGAATAATTTGAGTTCGGTTCATTAAACCGCCGCATTTTTTAATAACTTTGCGTCCGTGAGATATCATGTTGGGGAAACTGTCGTAATCAAATGCATTCCTACTGTTCCATGTAGTAGCCTGTAAATCTGTGGTAAAGATTGAGAAGCTCTTGCCCCTGCCGAGCACAGGGCCGGTTACTTGCTGAAACTCCCATTTACGAGCCAACTCTCGCAGACGGCTAATGCTGCAGTGCTGGGCAGTGGGTCTTTGGGCACTGTCACAAACGCTGTTTTTCCGTCTGTACGCCATGTTGGCTCATTTGATGCAAAAGAGTGAATATGCACCTTAAGTTTGGACTATTAGATTTAAGGGCATTAACATCCATATTAGGAAATCGCTGCCAATTTGTTTCCAGTTCCAGTAGGTGCACAAGTAATTGGACGAATTGCCTACAATTGACATTAAAGGTGCACTATGCTAGTTTACTTACTTTCTGCGCGATTATATCGAGGACTGACTGCGATAAACATTTATGTCCAGATGTTTTACATTGGATATTACTGTTTATTGCAGTCAGCCCTCGATATTTTTGTTTCAGTTCGCAGACATCTCTCCACGATCCGCTAGCTGCCTGCCCTTAAAGGAGAACTCCTGGTGAAATTGACTTGCGTTGTATTGAAACATGATAATGAGTACTAACTTTTGTCATATACACCACCTCCGTATGCACGCAACATTTCGAAATAAATGGCTTTTTAGCCGAAGCTCCCCACAGGCTTATAATGGTAGTGAGTTGGTCATAACGTTGCCATGCAAAGAAATCGCTATTTTTTCATCATTAACAAGGCTCAGAGTAGCTCTACACTTCATCGGTAGAATTCCGAGGGCCCTGTCATTTAAAATGAGGCACTGAGAACTTTGAAAATGCACAGGTAGTTTGTTAAAAAAGACTATTTATGCAAACAGTACCTTGAGGTAGTTTCCAATCGCCTCCATCTTGAAAGTCACAATAAGTCGATTGACGAGCACGAACGAATAGATTGCACTCTGTTCCCCTATCCTTCCCATTCGTTGACAGTTATGAAAGCATGGGAGGGAGGGGCGGGTTACCTCTGTTTTGTTTGAGTTCGAATGTCAACAGAAGTGATGTCAACAAAATTGCATAGTGCACCTTTAAGTCGATTAGCGGCGCTTGCTTGCAAATTTTTTAGCTCACCTGGACAAAGTCCAGATGCGGTTATGTCAGGGCCTGCTTGTCCGTCGTCGTTGTACGTCGGCGTCTGTAAACAACATCTCTCAAAACTACTCAGCCAATGAAGCTGAAACTTGGCATGCATGTTCCTACCCACGAGGATACCACAGTTTCTTTGAAGCGTTCTGCCTCAACTTCAAATATGGCGGCTTTGGCAGCCGTATTGAAAATGCTATTTTGGCTCATTTGTCACTCATTTCTGGTGTGAATCAGCTGAAATTCGCTGTGTATGTGCCTAATAGCAAGACTGAACATATGTAACGGGTTTAGCTGTACATCGCATTTTATGGCGGCTTTGGAAGTCATGTTGAAAATGCTATTTTGGCTCATTAGTCTACTATTCTGGAGCAATTCAGCTGAAGTATGCTGTGTATGTGCCAAATTGCTAGTCTGAACATATATATTACAGGTTTTGCTGTGCATTGCATTTTATGGCGGCTTTGGTAGCCATATTGAAAATGCTAATTTGGCTCATTAGTCGCTCATTTCTGTCTGTGCCAAATAACAACACTCAACATATATAACTCTGGTTTTGCTGTGCACGGCATTTTGACCTTCATTTGACCTCTGTCATAGTGCCGCGCTCCTTAATTTCAGAAATCTCTTTAAAAATCTTCTCTGAAACTGTGTGACTGATCGAGCTGAACCTTTGTATATATCTTCCTGTAGCTAGGGAGATGAAAGTTTGTTAGAGGTGCTCTGATATAATTTCAAATATGGCAACAGCGGCAGCCATATTGAAATCTCATTTGTAGATGCTAAGCAGCAAGGCTGAACACCTTACAGGTTTTGCTGTGCAATGCATTTTGACCTTCATTTCACCTCTTCATTTCACCATTGGACCACACATTTTTATAGGAAATACCAATAAAGCACTTTTTCAGTGATCGTGCGGATAGTGTTCAACTTTATGAAAAGTATATTATTGCGACAGGAAAATATAGAGCTATCTAGATTAAAATTCACTATGAAGCCAGCTGCTGTGGGAAGCCTCAGGAAAGCATATGGTGTGGTACTGTGAAGCATTAATTGGTAAGTAAACTGTTGGATGCCTGTTGGAAATGATCACCACACAACATCCCCTCTGTCCTCTTTCTTCCGATCCTGGAGAGTGTATGAATCTAATAAATACTTTTCCAAACATGTCACATTTTTAATTTTTTTCCCAATGCATTGAAGGCTATTTTAAATAGATTTTTGGTTTCCCAAACATTTTTATCAATTAAAAATTGTGCCCAATGTACGCTGTAAGTTTTCATTTCAAAAATATTTTCATTACCATGTTCAACAGTTTTTGTTTAATTGGCAACTGAAACAATGCTATTCAATGGTTGACTTAAACAAAAGGACTGAAAAACTCTGGTGGAGTGAATGTCCTGGGCAGCTGCAGTGCTGTGGCACAATTTTTTGTTTTGAAATCGCCTCGGATCTGTGACTTGTTGGCCTCACCAGACTCTGGGTCTCTTCCCTGGTGATGCTCTGCCAGGCCTGTACTGCGGCGTCTTCACTTCCTGCTTGTTTCGGGGGTGTATGTCCTACAGTCCTGTATTCAGCAAGTGAAGCACATGTTCAGTTATAGGTTTATGAGACATGATTGACTTGGCCGGTCGAGGACATTCTGCCAGGAAAAAAACGCATTAGTTGCCTTAGCAGTAGGCTGTGTTTGGGGGCTCTGTTTAATTCATAGAATGCGAAAAACAAGTTAGTCACAACATTCCAGTGATAATGGCTGGTCCAAGCTGCAGCAATCAGCAGCGATGTAGAAAGTGGGTTTTATTTCAGTATTTCTAGATTATTCAGGATGGCTCTTTGTCACCATGGCAACAAGGCCTTTAAAGTTCTCGCAGGGTTTTTACAAGTGAAGATTTGTAGCTGAAAGACAACAGCTGTTCCCTCTGCGCTGAGTTAATTTTGACAATGCATTATTATTGTAATTATCACCTTCATGTTAAAAGGATGCCTCAGTGAGATTTAAAACTTCTTTTCTGAGTGAGGCCTGGTGTAGTGTAAAGCGTTGGAAAACTAGAAGACACAAAGAAAAAACAATCTTATTCAAAGCGCGCAATACCATCTCTTATGTCCGCCAAGCTGTCACGGAATTACAGACCCACTACAAATTGGGTTGTAACTCTACAACTAAATAAGATAAAATCAAGTATGATGTGTCATATCGAAGGTATTAACTTGTTCTTTAATAGTATTAAGTGAAAATATATTTTTTGAGAAATTTTCATAGAAGAAACAAGCAAAAACTACTCCGTCACGGAATTGCACAAAATTGACGTAGTTTTTTTAATGTTGTGTTTAACTATCCAGAAAGTGATGTTCCTATCATAGTTAAGTTATGAAACGTCATTATGTTCATATTTAAGGTGTTAATACTGTAAGTTATAGAAACAACTACTGACTTTAACCCTGCTTTATGGGCAAGAAATTTCAAAAAGTGAATGTCACGGAAGTGGCAAGTGGCAAATTGTCACGGAATGACAACAATAGTATTAATTAGTTTCAATGTATTTATTTCAATATATTATACGTATATACATAATTATTTACATTTTTACAGTTTAGCAATATATTACATTGAGTTTTCCTCTTATAATGACCAATCATAATACATACTTCAAAAATATTTTTTAATCTCCATGTCAACATTGGCTTGGCGGCCCCCTTCAGCAGAAAAATCTCTGAGGATCCTGCGGTACGCATCTGCTGTGTCATCGTCTTAGACGCTGAAGCTCTTTAATCATTATAATCATGCAACACAGCACAACTTTGCTGGCAAAACCAATTCTTAGACCGTGAACTAGACTTGATGTTCATGTCTGTGGAGAATTGCCCAATGGTAATGGTAAACTCAGGATTACACCCTATCTTACCTGTGTCCTACAGTCTTTCCATAGACCTCTCAGTCTGCACTTGTAGCGAGGTTAGCTGGGCTGGTTGTTTGTAGGAAACATAGTTACATGCAGGGTGATGATTCCAGCAGCTACAGGCGTACAAATACTGATGTAACGCTCAAAATGTCATCACTACCCTTGGCTGGTGGCAATTCGGCCCTTAGCTGACCGGTACTGGTTAGACTAATGAACAGTTTGATACGAGTTTGAGGTCGGGATTCAAATCTTACATCGGACTTGTAAATCTCGACCTCATAAAACACTTAATGTCATTTTGAATGAGAGCGTTTACCAAGTGAATGAATCGTATTGAAATGAGGATTATGATGAACATGGTCAAGCTGATGAGCTACTATTTTATCTAGTTGTCAGACCTTTGGCTGCTGGTATCTGTTTAACACATACATCTATTGTTCAAATATATGGAACCACGACCGCAAGGCTTTTAAAAAAAGTTTTGGTTTTTCTGGGGCAGTTTGGTTTTGCTTTGTTCTCAACTTAAGTGAAGTGAGTGCTTCTCTTTTAGCGCTCCGAAGGGACGAGGAGCTGGGGACAAAAATCCAGGAGAGAGAATGTCTGACTGATAAAGAGTAGCTTCTGAGCTGTTCATTAGGTGAGCCCTGTTTCACTGCGCTGAACACGTTGTGACTGTGTTGGCTTTCAGTTGGCTCCCGTTGGAGCGAGGTTGCTCTGTGCCAGTCAGTTCCCTGAAAGAGCGAGCGAGAGAAAGAGAGCGAATTAAATGATCTCCATGGAAGCGGCGTTTCTCTGTGGGGGTACCTTGGCCAGTCGGTAGAGAGTGGGAGAGGGAGGGAGTGAGCTGTATCTGGGTCGCACAAATATGAGAGTGTTGGAGATCAAAGGCTATATTCTGTGGTGTAAAAGGCACAATTTCCTGTGAGGTAGAAAATCTCTGCATATTGGGGACAGTTGGTTTGACAGGAAACAACGGAAATTTAGCAAGACTGCAGCGCTGCTTGCTGTTTGGTGTGAAAAGTAAACCTTGACATGCATTAGTCATAGATTATCTGTAAGCGCTTCTGCAACGACCGCTGATGTGCCTCCTGGTTATAATTGTGTCTCAGACAATATTGAGCAGAGTATTTATTCACCCCCTCCTCCCTCTTGGCCTTAACTGACTTCAGTTGGCTTGGCTACATTTGTTAGCCTATTATGGAAAACAATTTAACCAATTGCCAGTACAAAAAAAAAAAACCCCAATGTCGCAGTCACACCCCATTTCCGATGCTGTATGGGATATTTCGGTGGCCGAGTTGCTGCCGGTCTCGCGGAGCTGCAGAGGGTTACTTTAACATGCACGGTGTTATGGATACTTGGCCGTACGATATCGAGCGTAGAAGCCGTATTAATTCTTTGTACATCCAGTACTTATTCTTGGCTTGATTTTAGCATTTAGAGAAGGTTCTTCCATGGTGATATTCAGGTGATTAATGTAATTTCTTGCATAATTTTTGCGTTGCTGGCAAGAATCACAGATGATGTAGCTCAGTGACTCTCAGACCCATCTCCCAGATGTTTAAGATCTCGCCCCGCTAGCATGGATGATTCTAATGAGTCGCTCATTATCAAGCATCTTCACTGGGAAGGAGCTGATCGTTTGACTCATCTATGCTGAAGCTGGCAGAGCTGTAAAACATACAGAAGTGGTACTCCTGAAGAGGATTGAAAAGAGTTGATGTAGATGATTAGATTACCATAGCTTAATGTTATTATTGGCACGCAATAGACCTAAGCATAAGCAAGCTGCCCACCGGAAGTGAGGTAGTCTCGGAGGTACACTAACGCTCAAGTTTTAGATCGCTTGCAAATGTCTTTTGTTTTCCATAGAAAAATACATTTTCATGCATTTCACTACCTTTTTGTTTTTTCCCAATTTCACAAACATTTTTATCCATTTCACGAACGATTAAAATGAATCCGATGATTTTCAAAGAATGATCTACATTTTTACATAGAGGTCTATTATCAGCAACTGTCAGTCCTCTGCATCAATCTCCTGGTATGGCTGCTAATCCAAGTGAAGCATTTTATAAGGCTAATTGATTATTAGAAAACCCTTCTGCAAATGTGTTGCACAGCTGAAAACCGTTGAACTAATAAGGGAGTGCAAAAGGGAGCATGGCATTCTTGAGGTTGGTTTAGTACCTGAAGCATCAGCAGTTGTTTGTTTGTTTACAGGCTCAAAATGGCCAGAAAGAAATAACTTCCTTTAGAGACCCATCAGTCTATTGTTGTGCTTAGAAAAGAAAGCTATTCAATGCGTGAAACTGAAAACTTAAAATCTCTTACCATGCTGTCAACTACTCCCTTCAGAGAGCAGCACAAACTGGCACTAACAAGGACAGAAAAAAGGAGTGGGAGGCCCCGATGCACAGCTGTGCAGGAACACAAATATCTGAGAGGGTGTAGTTTTAGACAAAGATGTCTCACAGGTTGTCAACTAGCAGCTGCGCTAAATAGTTCCCATCAAACAGCAGTTTCAGTATCAACAGTGAAGGTAGTTTTTTTTTTTTTGATGCAGGCTGAGTTTGAAGTACATATTCATCATTTTCCATTAAAATAATTATTTCTAACTCAGACAATGTCAGCATGTTCTGTTCATTTGCCATATTTCCTATTCAGACTTATTTCATGTGTGTTTCCATGGAAAACAAAAAAATTTTGAAGTGATCCCAAACTTTTGAGCGGTTGTGTATAAGAATTTTTTTCAAAAAAGCTAAATCTGGCAATATTTTTTTGTATTGACGATTCCTGGAATTGCTTGAAGTCAAGTTAAGTCCTTCAAAATATGCATTTTTAAAATGTACTGCAGTCAAGAGTTGAGGCTTTCCCTGATCGGCTGATGGAACTGCTGCTCGTGAATTGGGCGCCCAAAAGTAGCCAAGACACAAACCTTGAAGTAGCAGAGATTAACTGCAGAGCAAGAAACCTCCTGCTAATTACTGGTGTATGGGTAGTACACTGCTGCTCAAAGGTTTGGAATCACTAAGTTTGAGTAGTTCCTGCTACGATACACAGTAAAAGTAAAATAGTATAATAATAGTATCATAGTAAATTACATGCAGCAAACACCAACATTAACTTCAAAATGTTTTATTTAGAATGACAAGTATTTGGCAGCAAAAATTATGAATTGGTTTTCAAATGATAACACATTTATCCATTTCAATGATTTCTCTTGGAAGTATCTTGCATGAGATTTACTCACTGTTTTGGACATTTTTGGCATTTGGGATATGAAATTTACTGAGTTGTCACTCTCAATGGATTTCCTTGTCGACTGCAGTATTTCTCATAGGTGTGTTTTTATCAATAAACTTGAAGATCCAGGTAATCCCTCTAAGTCTGTGGGGTTCAAATATGTTGATTGAGCAGGTCTTTCCATATTTTGTAATTTCCTCTTAAGAACGTTCCTGCAGCATTTGGATTCATGTTTAAGTTGTTTTGGTGTAACACAACGTTTCTTTTGATCATGAAAAAGTCACTCTTCATTCCAAACTTTAAACCAGTTGTATGCGTGTCTTTTCACAATACTGTGGAGAGATTTCAGGGATATTTGCTGTTCGTTGTTTTATTATCAACAGATACTGATTGATGCTTTTAATTCATGTTCATTTAGTTTAACACACACAAGAGGTATGGTGAGGATAAAATTACCACTTGAACCCAAGTAGGTTTTTTTTAATGAAATTAATTAAAATGATTTTTGGTTCAAATAAGGACACCAAAATGTTACATCAAAAATTAGTTTTTATCAAATGGGATGGGAAATTAAAATGACCAAGTATCATGTGCATTTGCCAGCAAGTTTTTCACTTGCAGTCCAGTGAATAAATTCCACTTTGTTACAAAACTTATCTGGTCAGAACATAGGATGATGTCAGACTGAAATTATTGGGTTATGGCTGCTGCCTAGCATGTCTGCTGTGCTAATGACTGTTACACGGCAGGCAGGTCTTGAGTGATTGGCGCTGCTCGAATGTACTTCTACGCCACAGAAGACCTGACTTTCCTCACGCCGATAAACCAACCTCTTCACCACTAATTTCTGTTGATTTTGAAAGAATACGAATTGAAATACTAAAAATCATGTCATGTCTAGTAAATCAAGCCTGTTACCAAAGACAAAGTTAGATTTTCATTCTTTGATTATACAGATCTATTTATTGATTTTTCATGCGTTTTGGAATGAATCTGCACACATTTCTCCACAAAGATAGTTTTCTCGTGTGCTGATTTCTGCAACCATACCTTTCGTGTCCACAATTTTGTATGCAGGAAGGATTGTTAATTGAAAAGGAAATTATGATAAACATCGTCTGAATCCATCCTTACTTTAGATCAGCATTCAGGAATTGGCCATCCTCCCGCACGATAAGACATTACTGACTGCTATTTTCATGACTATTCTGCATGATTTTGATTAAAGCATTTGATACTGTTCTCATGCTGACAGTGATAACAATTAATGCTGCAAGTCCTTGGGAGTTGCATTCATAGTAAGATGTAATTCTGACTAAAACAGCATGGAAAATTAACCATTTCGCTAACTGGCACTGGCCCTGCAAGCTAGAATGTGTCAGAAACAGCACTACAGGCACAGGAAATGTGCTGTTAAATGCAGGCTGTGAATGTCGCACCTGTTTTGGGAGGAAACCAGAGATGGAGAGAAGGGCGAAGGAGGTGAAGTGTGTTTCTGCTCATGGTGTGCATTTAATCTGCAGCAGTGAGTGTGATTTAGCCTGGCTATGTTTTTGTCGTCGTTTTTAGCTGCGTCAGTCGCAAGTCAAACAACTGTAGGTCTTATTAGGAGCAGTATCTCATGTGTTTCATGTCAATTACGTTCTACTTTCTGAATGGAATTGACACTTTTAATGTTATAAATCTTTTCTCCCCAATTAAGAATGTCCTCATAAGTCAGCCCCGTCACTGCATTAACTCCACCTGTCACTGCAGTGTCTTCACTGAGTCTCCTGTCCCTGCTGTAACAACACATTTCATTGCTGTATTTGTTTGTCACTGCCGCGACTCCACCCGTCACTCCTGTTGCTCCACCTGTTACCTCTGTGACTATACCTCTCCTGACTAATTTACCTTTCACTGCTATAACTTTACCCGTCCCTATGGTGACTCCACCTGTCCCGACTGTGCTGCTGTAACTGCATGTGTCTCTGCTGTTACTCCACCTCTCGCTGTTATAACTCCATCTCTCACTGCTGTAAGTCGTCCTATCTCAGCCGTAACTCCACCTGTAACTGCCGTAACTCCGACGCTGTTGTAACTCCATGTGCATTGTCAGAAAGCCACATTGCCCACTCTTGCTACGCATTCTCACCGGTCACCTGCTGGACAGCTCTGCCATTGGCTGCAGCAGTTGTTTCTGAATCCATGCCCCTCCCCCTTGTGTACATCATCACAATGCATTTCTGACCTTATGAACACACTGGCTAACTCGCGGCAAGATTTAGCATCGAGTCCGAGTATGATTCCAGGCAGTGGTGCTTGGGGGAAAACATTTGTCACATTAGATTGGTGGCGATGCTAATTAAATGGTAATTATAATTCTGCTTACAAAAAATGACGATTCTCATGCGGCCGGTATGCACAGACATAACAGAGTTTCAGGTTCGCGCAAGCCTGCAATCAAAGGTCGAACTCTACTGCACCCCATAGGCAGCTCAAGCCCATGACATCATTGTTTTGGTGAGAACTCACACGCAGTTTTCCTTCAGGTCTGTAGAAAGCTGCCATTGTCAAACGATGACACGGCAAGGCGTGGATCCTGTCAGCAGAGCTTGGAAAAGATACGCCTTTTTAAAGGATCTTTCCTGCTGCAGGCAGAAATGGACAAGTTCCAACTCAGATCAGTGTTCAAATGATGGAATAAAGGTGTAAATGGAGCCTGAACCACGTCAAAACTGCCCGTCACGGCTTCTGTTCTCTGCAGCGAGGCCTGGGCCATGCCAGAGCATATAGCTTGGAGAAACCTTTACCTTTGGCTTGTTTAATCCGGAAATTTCTCCAACATGGTGCAGACGAAGTGTAGTCACCTAAACTGAATAGCTTGATAAGAGAAGTTTGGTAACACTTGGTCCTGTCATCACAAGCCTGACGACACTGCTACACATGGCCCAGCAGATATTATAAGATGCCGAGGCACAGTATGAGTGTCTCAAATTCGGAGATACTGTCGTACATTTATCAGTAAATGTCAAGACAGGAGATGCTGTTATTGCAGACATTAGTAATGTTGTGTTCGTAGTTATCTGTAGTTACCATCTTGTGACTGCTGTTCTATCATGTGTTTGGCAGAGTTTTGTCAGTCTTTTAAGAACAGGCTGAAGTAGATGTTTACAATTAATGTTTTTTCAAAACAGAAGTCAGTTGCATTTTCTCATATTCTGGGACCCGCTGCCCTGTGCCTGTGAGATTCTCTGCTTAAGCTTGGGTAAACTTAATAAAGCCACTGAAGGGGTCTCGCTGACCCTGCGATGACCTGGAGCCGGTTATGTTCGGAGGTGGGTCTTTAGATTGCATTGATAGCTTGGAATCCCATATTACCTTGCAGCGTGCACAGGTCTCAAGTTTATTCTTAAAATCTCATATAAAATAAATGTCAGCAAGGTGAGACAGTTTGGCTCATGAACTCGACCAAGTAAGTTATTTTTTCACCCGTTGGTTAGTTTGTTTGTTTGTCCATTTGTCTGTTTGTCTGTTAACAGGATAGCTTAAATTACGAACAGTTTGGCTCAAAATTTGGGAGGAGGGTAGGCGGTAGTCCAAAGAAGAGTTGATTTAATTTTGGAGGTCATCTGGGAAACGGTCTGTTACCAAAAAAAAAAAAGATAGATGGTGTGGTGGAGGTATGCTCTCTACCAAGTGCCCTCTGGTTTTGATTTTTGATTGTGTCAAGAATTTGACTCACGTAAACTCAAATAAAATGGGCAGTTATTTTCTTGAGAGAAAAATAATAAAATTTTAAGAATTTTTATGGCACTTGTTCAGACTTGCTCTGCGTGTGGTACAGGAAGGGGCTCTGTCTCAAAGGAAGACTCCTGCCTATATTTGTAGGAAAATGTGGAAGCTCTGTAAATGGACTGCGAGAAAAAATTCTCTGTTCCTTTGGGAAACCACACTAAGGCTGCAGGAGGCTGACCGTATAGTGCCTGTTTAAAAATGGGTGCTCAGAGGGGGTTAGTGGTTAGGCCTGGCAGGTGTTGCTTGGGTCCTGAGAAACCCAGCACTGGTGTTCTCTGGTTTTTACTGTCTGTCGTGCCTGTTTTGATCAGCTCAGGTCTGTTAGTGGCCACACTGCCTGGCATTCCGGTTTTAACCTGCCTGCACTGGTCCGCTTGGTTGAGGCTGTTTTTTGCGGGTCTTCGATGATGGGGCATCCTGGCATTCCGTAGTCAGCTACACGACCAGGTTGTTCAGCCTGGATGGAGAACGCGTGTCTCATTTTTCAAGAAATCTCCTGGGAGAAAAGCTTGGTTTAACAGCCGCCAGTGTTGATTACGAGGGAGAGAAACTGCAGTTATGAGTATAGCACCCTACTCATAGGCCAGCCTGCTACCCACTGCACCCTCACTGCTTTAATTAATGCCACATCCCTCCTCTTTTTCAGGAATGGAATACTCGGTCACAGGACCACCTGTTTCCTGTTTTAGGTTATGATTTTAAAAATTATATCGAAGTTTTTAATGTATTATCTGAATGTGGCTGCAATTTGTAGTTGGCATTTATTGTGAAAACCCTGCAATATTTGAATTTATTAGTTCATTCATTTGTATTGCAGTTGGCATCATTCCATTTTGGTGAGAGTTGCACCACTTTCATATCCTCCACTGCAGGTGAAAGCTGGAGTTAATATGCAGCTGGGTTTTATAGCGGTTTCTACAATTTTCTTCTGCTATTTTCTGAATTTGCAAAGCAGAACTAAACTCAGTATTCACTGTGAAGGCAAACTGTACTGATCAACTGTGTGTGATCAGTCTTTGGCCATAAAACATATCTTATTTTTTTGGAAAGATGGCCTTTCCTTATGAGGACAGACCTTAAAATAGAAAGCTTGGCTTGAATCCGTAAATAGACTAGAAGAATGTAGCCCAAATAATGGATCTGAAGATGCATGGAGTGCAGTCATTGTCTCCCTTAGTGATGCACGTAACATTATTTTGGAATGATTGAGTACTATTTTTATTAGAGATCAATGACATAGTGTTCTGGTCATAAGTATTTGGACATTGACATCTTTTGTACGTGTTCATATGTTTTCTGTGACTCATGCTGGAATTTAAGCAGTTTTTGTGTGATGTAGTTTTATATATTAAAAGTTAAGGGGAAAGAGGTGGGTGTAATTAGCGTATACGCTATAGAGTGTGGGTAAATTCCCTGTATAAATACTGATCATTTCCTGATCTAGTCTGATTAGACTGCTCTGACTCCAAGAACCGTACAAGTAATAAAAAAATCCCTTAATTCTTTGCTCTTGGAAAATCCCCATTTCATTCCAGAAAAACGGGTGAAGCATCTCATTGGTTCCTGCAAACCTGTCAGTCATATAACTGTTCGTTGGAAACAGATAATCAGACAGTACTGGATCTGGAGGATAATGCTGTAGTATTTGTATCGGAGGTATGTGATGATTCCGGACGGACCGGTAGTGCCGAGGTGAATGTTATCCGTTATGCTGAAAGTGGAGGCTGCTCGTTATTAAGGCCCTGGGGACTGACTCTGCGAGATTCGCCTCTTCGCGTTTGTGGCGAACATCAGGGCGACAGATCCAGGACTCGGGTGGTGTGGTGACTCCTTAAAACCCCGAAACTGGCACACTGGGGCACCGCAGCCCTGGAGCAACCATCTGTTCTGTACTAAAACATTTCAGAAACCTGCTTCGGCACTTTACCGCTGCTGGAGTCGCTGTGATGAATTTGTACGTGTAAAAACACTACCGGTCTGAGCAGTTGATTCCGAATGAGGGATGATTTTGTGTTACAGGTTCCCCTGTGTTTATGCCTCCATTTCCCATTTTTTATGAATGAACGGAGAGCGGCAGTCCTCTAATTGCAGCTTATAAATTTGCCTGCCGATGCTGAGCGGTTGTCTTCCATATAAGTGGCTTTTTCATCTGTCATGATGCTGTTCTCCGCACAGCAGCATCATCTGCGCAGCTATGCGATCACACTGTGGGCTCCCGAGGGCCTGGTGCAGTGGGTCTCAGCCTTATGCAGTTAGGGCCCATATGGGTGCAGGTTTTCACTCCAATCAATCACTTTCACACCTGATTCTGTTAATCAAGGGCTTCAGCAAAGAGTGTAGGGCGGGGATCTACAAATCTGGACCTCGAATCCAAATCCAGCCCAAGTCTTCTTTATCCCGGGCAAGTAAAATAAGCACTTAATGCCTCCAATTGGTCAGATTTTTAGTGCACTTGACTAAAGGAAAGTGTCAGAGAATCAGGTGTGTATCTGCCTGGCTGGAATGAAAGCCTGCATGCGTACGGGCCCTTGCTGGTTAAGGGTTAGAACCTCTGTCCTTGTGGCTGAGATGGATTGGGGTCTAAGATGTTTGGCTGGGATGTGGAAGGGTGTTGTTTCCTGCCCCAGCGTAGCCACAATGAGATCAGTGCAGATGTGGAGTTTCTCAGCTCGGCTCTGAAGGACTGCCCTGCTTCGGGTGGGATTAGCCCAGGGCCGCTTAATCTAGCTCACTGTCAGTCACCTCAGACAAAACCTCAGATAATTAGCTGTATTGTAATTTGTGATGTAATACGTGCTGTATGGGATTCTGTGCCCTCTGCAGTGATGCCTGTGTTTATTCCCTGGGGTGGCTCTGTTTGGCACTGGGAGAATTAGGATTGTAACCCAAAGGTTGTGAGTTCAGTTTCTGGGTTGGGTACTGTAAAGGCTATAGGTTGTGTAATCTGATAGCAAGTTCTACTTAATAGTACTAGTGTGCTTTAATGTATTTTGCACTGCACTGTGATGTACAGTTGTATGCAAAGGTTTGGGCACCTCTGATCAGAATTTCTTTCCTGAGGATAGTTAAGCAAGTAGATGAACTGATCTCTGAATGGCCCAAAGTTAAAGATAAAACACATTTTTTGACATTCTAAGCAGTATTAGCGTATTAGTTTTGTTCTGTACAATTCTAGAGTGAAAAGAAGGTAATGAGCACCGTGCAAAAGTTTGGGCACCCAGAAAGATTTGAGCTTTCAGGTTACTTCGGCTCTGGTCTCAGACTGTAATTAGCTTGGTGGGGCTATGGGTTGTTCATAGTCATCATTAGGAAAGTCCAGGTGATGCAAAGTTTATAAATACCCAGACTCCTATAACCTTGGCCCAAAAATCAGAAGCCAGAGGGTCCTGTATGCAGCTGCCTAACTCTCTGAAAATGAAAATCTTTAATGCCTACAAAGCAGGAGAAGCCTATATGAAGATAGCAAAGTATTTTTAGGTAGAGATTACTTCAATTCGTAATATAATTAAGAAATGGCAGTCAACAGAAACAGTGGGGGTCAGGTTAAGTTCCGGAACACCAAGAAAACTTCCTGAGAGAACTGCTCATCGGATTACTAGAAAGGCAAATCTAAACACCCATCCGACATCAAAAGACCTTCAGCAAGATTTAGCCCACCATTGAGTTATGGTGCACTGCTCTACGGTTCAGCAACACGAGCTCAAATATGACCTTCATGGAAGAGTCATGAGAAGGAAACCTTTCCTGCATCCTCACCATGAAATTCAGCATCAGAAGGTTGCTGAGGAACATCTGAACAAGACTGCTGCATTTGGGAAACATGTCCTGTGGACTGATGAAGTTAAAATGGGACTAATTGGCTGTGATGAGCAGAGGTATGTTTGGAGAAAAGAGGATGCAGAATTTCATGAAAAGAACACCTCTCTAACTGCCAAGCATTTGGTTGGATCAGTCCTGCTTTAGGCTTGTGTTGCAGCCATTGGCACATGGAACATGTCATTGGTAGAAGGAAGAATGGATTAAATTAAATTCCTGCAAATTCTGGAAGCAAACATCACACCATCAGTTAAAAAGCTGAAGATGAAAAGAGAACAGCTTCAACAACACGATAATGATCCTAAACACACCCCAAGATCCACAACTGCCTACCTCAAGAGGTGCGAGCTGAAGGTTTCACCATCGCCCTCAAGGTCTCCTATCCCAACATCATTGTAAATCTGTGGATGGACCTCAAAAGAGCAGTACATGCAGGGCAGCCAAAGAATCTCACAGAACTAGAAGCCTTTGGCTACGAATAATGGGCAAAATGCCCCAAACCAGATTTTAAAATCTCTTAGCTGATACCAAAAAGTGTTCACAAGCTCTGATACTTGCTAAAGGGATGTAACTAAGAATTGACTATGCAGGGTGCCCAAACTTTTGTTTTTTTGCCATTTTTGAAACTGTGAACAGATGGAAATAATAAAATAATCTTGCTTAAAATCTAAAAGATATATGTCCTCATTAACTTTATGCCTTTTGGAGAGGAGTCCTCTTTTACTCGCTTAGCTATTCACAGAAACAAAAATTTTGGTCAAGGGAGCCCAAACTTTTGATTACAACTGTAATGTGCCGTAATGTAATGAACTGCGTTGTAATGCTGTAATGTAATTTACCGTAATGTAACATGCTGCAACGTAATGCTCTGCATTGTAATGTAATGCTCTTTAGTGTGCAGTAATCAGGGTTCTGCCCAGGATGCTTGGAGTGCTGGTCGGAGAATTGTTTGTACGCGCTGGAAAATTCTTTGCGACAATTCGAACGCAGATATTCCCTCTGAGTCACCAGCTTACTGTGTTTCTTTGATGTTCTCCTCAGTGCGTAGCGAGATGCCTCTAATTTTCATATAGATGCCATATTCAAAAACTTGTTTTTCTGTTTTGTATCCGAATACTTTTGATTAAATTTTTGAATAAAACTGAACAACTGTCATTTATGTTTCAAACATTTCTTCAGTGGCGCCCACTGGACAAGGAGGGCGATAAACGTCTTTAAAACTGCTCATCAGTCTTGATCTGTTTCAGTCATTTTCCTTGATAATAGATGCTTAAACTCTCCCTTCTCAGGTGTAGCTAATTGTCATCTTTAAGACGAGAGATAAAACTCATCAACTGAAGGCAAAAAGTGTGCATTTCTTGCTTTGTAAGGTGCGGCAAAAGTTAACACGGAAAATCCACAGTAGGTTTTTTTTTTTTTTTTGTGAAGGCACGTGAATTAAACATTTTTATTGAATTTATTATTCACTCACCTCGGCATTTCATTAAAAGGGAAACTGTACTTAACTGCAGATGGATTGTTCATATTGTTGGAAAACGTGTTAAGCAAGAACAATGAGTAAAATCGGGTCAATAATCTCATCCGTTTCAAGGTATGTTTTTCACCCCTCGGTTTTCCGTCCACCGACCGCCACTGTTATTAAACACTGATAGATTAACATGTAAAGAATGTTACTGTCCTCGACTGAGGTATATTTAGTTTTGTTGTCGTTTGTATAACAAGAAAACTTTTCTCTCGACATGCAAAGTACAGCGCTACAGAAGTCAATCACCCTGCCCGATTATTATCGTCTTCTTTCATTAGATTGAGACAACCATCATTTCCCCACAGCCTCAGATTCAGTCGCCCATGAATACCCAGCACACGCGGCTCGGACGGCACACGGTGTTTCCATCACTGTTGGGCAGGTTTTTCAGTATCAATGAAGGGGGGGGGGGAGCATATTTAGGGTCATTTATGTTTTGTTTCTAGCGATTTTATTGGACACTGGACGTTAACTGATCTTTGAAAAAATAGTGCCGGTCGGTAACGAGCACTAGCGATCTGAACTGAGTGCTGGTCAGGGCTGATGTGAGTGATGTACTGTAATGTTATCCAATGTAATGTACAGTAATGTACTGTAATGTGCTGAAATCCACTGTGCAGTGATGTAATGTGATGTACTGTGTCGTACCCTCAGGTGAATCCCCCGTGGAGCTCAATGGTAAAGGGATTTCGGAAGGTTTGGACCCTGGTGAGTCTCTGTAGCCCTGTTCCTAATAAACTGCTCTCCCCACTCCCCACAAGTTTTCATGATTCTTCTTTACTAGAGATGAAAACAAACATGAACAAAAACATTAATCATCCAAGCGCTGTCTCTGCTCAAGAATTACCAGTATGTTCACATGTAAAGTTGTTCAATCATGAGTTCATCGATGTGTAAGTTTAACACATTTAATTAATTATCCACTGTCTGTAGTTTTTGCCGCCCAAATTGCTTTTTTCTGCCCAGTGCGTGAGTTGCATGGCAGGTTTATGTCATTTCACCAGCAGCACTTGAAAATGAAGGGGGAAGTGTAGCGACTGTGATTTAGCCGTTTGCCCTGATGCGATACTGGGGTTGGGGTAAGTTACAGTGAGAGATGTAACCCAACACGACCTCGCTGTCGCTACGGAGGCGGCTCTCATTATGATGGCTTCAGTCAGGAGATACGACCCCCCCTGTGGGTGAGAGAATGACTGTGTTACAATGAGTCTCCTGCTTTTCTGTTGACGTGTGAAACACGACTGCACTCTGCACACCAGGGCTTGGCCGCGGGTTTAAGAAAAGCTGCAATCTGACGAGCTTTCAGTTACTTTCCTGTGAATTAAAGTAGAGCTGCTTGGTAAAATATTCTCTTGCTTGTAGAAGAGTGACGCCCCCTGTTTTAAACAAGCACAAAGCCTCGTTTCTCACTGTAATGAGGTCACGTTTAGGCTAGAAAACACTCCAGGCACCTGTTCTCTTGGAATACTACAATGGCCAGTATAGATTTCACATGCTTTAGTTAAGGGTTTGTGCGGCGATTGGCCCATCCAAATCGGACAGTGCTGTTGCCTGTATCTCTTCCTTGAAGGCAGTTGAGACTCTATGAATTCATATGGCTTGATTCATGGTTCTTCATAAACGTGGGATGGTGCAGATGTATGCCGTCATGATTTATGAGTTTCCTCGTGGCTGGCTAAAGCAGAGAATCTGATCTGCCCTCAACCGTTAACCTGGCCGAATGAGCCGGTTTTTATGAGTGGAAACTCCCTTGAGCTGGTGAACTGCACCCGTCTGTAATGCCGCTCTCTGTCCTGTTTGCGTGTTATTCATTAACAGGTGCCGGTGTACACGCGCTCTCACCGCTGTTTGGACTTTGATGTGAAAGTGACTCAGGGATGCTTGTCTTTGACTTATGAGATAATTACACAATGGTTACTAGCGCACTGTTGTTTTGTTTGAGGTAGAGGGGTAATTCTCTGAATGTAATCGGAGGTATTTCAGTTAAAGATATGTTAACAGGAACAGATGGAATGGATTGTTACACAGCAGCATTAAACGGTTCAAGCGAAGCATTTTACAGTATCTATTGCACTTTGCAGCTCATGCAAACTTACATAAAATGAGATGCCATGCCTTGATCTTCTGTAAAATTTCAGCTTGAATTATACCACTTTTGTCATTCATTTCTGCAAGCAGAGTGACTTGTACTGACATTTCTAAAATCACTTATCTCTGCTTTAAATTGCGGTAACCTTGGTTATGAAAGGAAGGAAGTGGATGCAGAGGAAGTGATGCTCTAAACCCCCCCTGTGCACAGGCGCTGTCATGTCCAGTGAGGAGGAGGATGGTGATGAAGGACGGTTTAAGAGGTTCAGCAACCTGATGACCTCATGGCGGGTGTTCGGCAAGACCCCCCGAGACCGTAAGTTCCAGCAGAGGCTTGTTCCTTTTCTGATTGGTCAAATACTGGATCTGTCAATGGCCGAACACTAAAGTCCCTGCTGTAATGCACAGCGAGGCACCAGCTGGCATTCTGAGTGAGTTTAGAGGAGCTGCGTCACGATTCCTGCACATGCTCAGAACGCACATCCCAAGAAAGTGAATCTTTTTGACTGCAAGTCAGAATCTGATTCCATCCTTGCCAATTCATCTTTGTTTTGTATTGTATTTATATATTTTAGTTACTCTGGGATTATGCTTTTCATATTAAGGAGCTTTCTGCGGAAATTTGAGGATTCAAAGCCCTATTTTAAGCTTTAGTCAAGGGATACGAAGAATGTAAGCTGGTTGCATCGCCAATAATCATAGAGGAAGAAAAATGCCTTCTAGATTTTGACTTGTTGTTGAGAAAGATTTGCTTTGGTCACAGTTATGAGCAAATGCAGTAATCATGACACAGCTCCTTTTAATCTGTGTTCTCAATACCTGTGCATGGTCCTAACTGATTTGCTGCTAATCATCCCTGTTAAAGCTGATTTGATTTCTGGTTAATTATCCCCTGTGATGACACTGAGTGGAGTGGGTGATATTGCAATGGAGCTGGTCTCTCTGTCTGTCCAGATAAGTGAGGACAAGTTTTCTTGGAAACTACTTTGCCTTCACAAATGAAATTCTGTGTGTGTGTGTGTGTGTGTGTGTGTGTGTGTGTGCACGCGTGTCTGTCTGTTTGTGCGTGCACGTGGGTGTGTGTGCTGCCAGCTACGACCTTGATTGAGTTTGACAATGGGATTCCACCGTGGCGAGGGATATAGATGACAATGTCATCTTGTTTGTTATTAGGATGAAGTGATCTATATAATATCACAAATCATGATCAGGACTTGGGTATGTCATGATAGCATCAGGTGCCATGAATGTGAAATGGCACAGTTTGACTGAACGGTTTGGCCGTTTGGCCCACTGGGGCCCAGTGATTCCAGCGTTGCTGGGCTTTATCACTGAACTGAGTGTTTCCGTGTTGTTACACCAAACTGCCTTTCCCATTAAACGTGGCTAATGGGGGTTGGCGGTGTGTGAAGAATGTGTGTCTCAGTTTACAGGGTCACAAAGGTGTCCGAGCGAAACCCAGCGAACCAGTCTGGGCAAGCCTCCGCTGTCAGTGAAAAGAGAGGAAGAAACCAGAGGGGGAACAGGGGATGGGGAACAGGAGGGGTGGGAACAGGAGGGGGGGAACAGGAGAGGGGGAACCGGAGAGAGAGAGAGAGATGGGGAACGGGAGATGGGGAACAGGAGGGGGGGTACAGGAGGGGGGGAACAGGAGGGGGGGTACAGGAGATGGGGAACAGGAGATGGGGAACAGGAGGGGGGGTACAGGAGAGAGAGAGATGGGGAACAGGGGATGGGGAACAGGAGGGGTGGGAACAGGAGGGGGGGAACCGGAGAGAGAGAGATGGGGAACGGGAGATGAGGTACAGGAGGGGGGGAACAGGAGATGGGGAACAGGAGGGGGGGAACAGGAGATGGGGAACAGGAGGGGGGGAACAGGAGATGGGGAACCGGAGAGAGAGAGAGAGATGGGGAACGGGAGATGGGGAACGGGAGATGGGGAACAGGAGGGGGGGAACAGGAGGGGGGGTACAGGAGATGGGGAACAGGAGATGGGGAACAGGAGGGGGGGAACAGGAGATGGGGAACAGGAGGGGGGGAACAGGAGATGGGGAACAGGAGGGGGGGTACAGGAGAGGGGAATCGGGGTCACTGAACAGGAAAAGGCCCCTGAGCAGTTTAGAGCCGGGTCTTTCCTGGTATGAGGTTATAGTGCTGTCTACTGCCCCACCAGCTACAGTTGCATCCGTTACAAAAACGCTACAAATATTTTTAAAATAAAAACTGACAGAAGATGACAAAAGGAGACGAGGGGGGAAAGAGGGTGAAGAGATAATTATTGTCTTGAGTTCCAGTTGATTTCCCATCTCGCATCACTGCCTGTAGAGTCTCTTTGTGTGAACTCAAGTACCATAATATCGGTGTGTGTGTAGTGTTATCTAACGGAGAGGTTTTTGCGTTACACAGGTCTCTGTGATTCAGTGAATGTTATTAGAATATTAAAATGTGGAATCACCGCTAAATCAGGGCTTCATAACTCCAGAGTGAATCATCACTCCTGCTGTAAGACTCTGATGTGTGTTTTGTGAAAAGCTGTCTTTTGGCTGGCGATGGGTCATGTGATTTACTGTTATCAGGTTGTGTTGGATTGTTGTTTTGCGCGTGATGCTGTTGTTTGGTCAGCGCTGGGGTGTGTGAGAAGTTGGCGTCCGGTGTGTGTTATTTTGTCTTATGGTCATATGGTTAATGTTGGTGTAACAGAGGGATGTAATATTATCTTGGCTGGGTGTTAATTTGAGAGACTCGTACGCTGGTCTGGGAAATGCATTTATTAACCTCTTCACTGTCACCTGCATTTTCTCACATTTGGCCCGGATTGGAACCACATTTCAAACACTCACTGCTCCCTCATACAATGGTTCTATGATTCAAAATACTGCGTGTCTGTTGTTGCTGTTATGAGTATTTACATAAAATATGGGTTAATCTTCAATTTTGGAACAAACAACATGGATTTCTTGATTGCACAGGTTCTTAGCTTTTGAACAAGACCTAATGGAACTGATGATACTCGGTTTGACTGTCACAACACAACTTTGATGATGAGGACTGACAAGTTTCATTGCGCTCAAGTATGTGGCGTCTATGTTGAGAAATTGATTTATTGCATTTGTTTTGACTGACATCGAGCAAAAAGGCGAGTAGAAATGAAATCCTGAGCGTCTAAGCTTTCAGATGATTTATGGTTTGCTTGGATTGGTTGTGGATTGAAGTCATAGTTCACAAAATCTGGATTCAAAATTTGTTTGAAAATTCCATAGAGCTCTATTTAGTGCCCAGTGACAGCTGACGGGTTAAAGAGAGCGGGAGGTGATGTGAGTGAGGTGCTGTGTTGTCTAACTTGCCTGTGGCCCAATATAATGTTTATAAGCACAAACTGGGGTCACTCCAGAGCTGCTGGGCCAACAGATTCTGTGCTGCTATTGGGCGCATATTTGGGATGCTTGCCTAATGCCGGGTGTGTGTTTGTCTTGCCGAGAGAGTGAGGGAGAAGGACCGAGACAGCGTGAGCAGAAGGGTGCGAATGTTGGACGGGGCGCTCAGTGTGGTGATTTTGTGTTTAAAGGCTAAAGTTTCTCTGATGGCCAGTGTGATGTGCAAAATGGGCGCCCGTTGAGCAGCGCTGCTGGAGTTCGATTGACCTCACTTTTACCGTCTGAGAGTGAAAATAAAACGCTGCCTGTCAGCGGAACAAAAGCTGCTCAGTTTGGTTCCTACACCTGCATGTTCAGATGCATGAAGTGAGGCTTACCAGCTGAGCAAATTCCACCATGTCGGTCTGATACCCTCCTCTCTCTCTCTCTCTCTCTCTCTCTCTCTCTCTCTCTCTCTCTCTCTCTCTCTCACTCTCTCTCTCTCACTGTCTTTCTCACACTCTCTCTCTCATTCTTGCTCTCTTTTGCTGTCTCGCTCACACACAAACAGTCTCTCTTTTTCTATTCTCTTCTATGGGACTTGTATACACAAATTCTAGTGCCTTCAGGAGTAAATAACTGGCTTTTACAAACTCTTGAGCTGTTTCAGCCAGCAAATTGAGCGATAGTTGTTCCCAGAGTATAAGATGCTTTCTCCATCAAGGAATTATGAGCAACGCTGTCACCTGACAGCGAGGAGATTGTGGGTTTGAATCCAGCCTGGGGCCCCTGTGTTTGGCGGTTGCATGTTCTCCTCCTGTTTGGTTGGGTTTAATCTGGTTTCCTCTCACAGTCCAAAGACATTTATCCAAAGCCACCTGGAGACTCTTGGCCTGTTAGTATGAGTGTGAGATGAATGGTGCTTGATGATGCGATGGATTGGCAAACCTTCCGGGATGTCCTGATGCCTCTCACCCATTGCATGCTGGGAAAGGCTTCATCCCTCCAAGACCTCCGAGGCTGCAATGAGGAATACATGCTTTACATGATTAATGAGTGGATGGGATAAGGTGAAAGGATTAGTAACCGTTTTACATTTGATGCAATGCTCCTCCTTTAGGGGGCGCTAAGGACCAGGTCCCTCCCTCATCAGCTGACTCCGCCCTCCAAAGGCCTCTGCACAGGGAGTCGCGCTACGCTAGTGGGCAGTTCTTCTTCGAATACTTGGTGGTTGTCAGCCTCAAGAAGAAGAAGGATGGCGGCTACGAACCCCAAATCACCTATCAGTTTCCAAAGGTCAGCAGAGCTATGCTAACGGCTGGAGAACGCAGTGTCAAAATCAAGAGGAAGTCATGCTGAAAATGAATAATTGTAATGCTACAGTCAAGAGGATATTACGCTAAAGCCTTGTGATTGTATTGTTAAATCCTAGAGTATATTATGATAATTGTTAAGAATGTTTTGCTAAAACCTTGAGAATGTAACAATAATATCTTGAGTGTAATGCTAACCCTAGAGAATATGATGTTAACGGTAATGCTATGGCTAAAGAATATAATGCTAAAAGGCTGAAAGCTTTATGCTAACCACAGAGGAATGTCATGTTGACTCTGTTCCCTGTGTCTTAAATCCTAGCGGGACGGGATGGTGAAGTTTCAGAGGGAGGAGGAGGAGAAGACCCTGAAAGCCATCACTCTCTTCTGCTTCCCTGAGGGGATCACCTGGGCCCCGCTAACGGAGTACCGCAGGTAACACACCTGTACACGCTCACCGCAGGTAACACACCTGTACACTCTCACCGCAGGTAACACACCTGTACACTCTCACCGCAGGTACCACACCTGTACACTCTCACCGCAGGTAACCCACCTGTACACTCTCACCGCAGGTAACGCACCTGTACACTCTCACCGCAGGTAACCCACCTGTACACTCTCACCGCAGGTAACCCACCTGTACACTCTCACCGCAGGTAACGCACCTGTACACGCTCACCGCAGGTAACACACCTGTACACTCACTGCAGGTAACGCACCTGTACACTCTCACCGCAGGTAACCCACCTGTACACTCTCACCGCAGGTAACCCACCTGTACACTCTCACCGCAGGTAACCCACCTGTACACTCTCACCGCAGGTAACCCACCTGTACACTCTCACCGCAGGTAACCCACCTGTACACTCTCACTGCAGGTAACACACCTGTACACGCTCACCGCAGGTAACGCACCTGTACACTCTCACCGCAGGTAACCCACCTGTACACTCTCACCGCAGGTAACACACCTGTACACTCTCACCGCAGGTAACACACCTGTACACTCACTGCAGGTAACGCACCTGTACACTCTCACCGCAGGTAACACACCTGTACACTCTCACCGCAGGTAACCCACCTGTACACTCTCACCGCAGGTAACCCACCTGTACACTCTCACCGCAGGTAACCCACCTGTACACTCTCACCGCAGGTAACACACCTGTACACTCTCACCGCAGGTAACACACCTGTACACTCTCACCGCAGGTAACCCACCTGTACACTCTCACCGCAGGTAACACACCTGTACACTCTCACCGCAGGTAACACACCTGTACACGCTCACCGCAGGTAACACACCTGTACACTCTCACTGCAGGTAACACACCTGTACACTCTCACCGCAGGTAACACACCTGTACACTCTCACGGCAGGTAACACACCTGTACACGCTCACCGCAGGTAACACACCTGTACACGCTCACCACAGGTAACACACCTGTACACGCTCAGCGCAGGTAACACACCTGTACAATCTCACGGCAGGTAACACACCTGTACACTCTCACCGCAGGTAACACACCTGTACACTCTCACTGCAGGTAACACACCTGTACACTCTCACCGCAGGTAACCCACCTGTACACTCTCACTGCAGGTAACACACCTGTACACTCTCACTGCAGGTAACACACCTGTACACTCTCACCGCAGGTAACCCACCTGTACACGCTCACCGCAGGTAACACACCTGTACACTCTCACTGCAGGTAACACACCTGTACACTCTCACCGCAGGTAACACACCTGTACAATCTCACCGCAGGTAACACACCTGTACACTCTCACCGCAGGTAACCCACCTGTACACTCTCACTGCAGGTAACGCACCTGTACACTCTCACCGCAGGTAACGCACCTGTACACTCTCACCGCAGGTAACCCACCTGTACACTCTCACCGCAGGTAACACACCTGTACACTCTCACTGCAGGTAACCCACCTGTACACTCTCACCGCAGGTAATGCACCTGTACACTCTCACCGCAGGTAACACACCTGTACACTCTCACTGCAGGTAACACACCTGTACACTCTCACTGCAGGTAACCCACCTGTACACTCTCACCGCAGGTAACACACCTGTACACTCTCACTGCAGGTAACACACCTGTACACGCTCACCGCAGGTAACACACCTGTACACGCTCACCACAGGTAACACACCTGTACACGCTCACCGCAGGTAACACACCTGTACACTCTCACGGCAGGTAACACACCTGTACACTCTCACCGCAGGTAACACACCTGTACACTCTCACTGCAGGTAACACACCTGTACACTCTCACCGCAGGTAACCCACCTGTACACTCTCACTGCAGGTAACACACCTGTACACTCTCACTGCAGGTAACACACCTGTACACTCTCACCGCAGGTAACACACCTGTACACTCTCACCGCAGGTAACACACCTGTACACTCTCACCGCAGGTAACACACCTGTACACTCTCACCGCAGGTAACACACCTGTACACTCTCACCGCAGGTAACCCACCTGTACACTCTCACTGCAGGTAACACACCTGTACACTCTCACCGCAGGTAACGCACCTGTACACTCTCACTGCAGGTAACACACCTGTACACTCTCACTGCAGTTAACACACCTGTACACTCTCACCGCAGGTAACCCACCTGTACACTCTCACTGCAGGTAACACACCTGTACACTCTCACTGCAGGTAACCCACCTGTACACTCTCACCGCAGGTAACACACCTGTACACTCTCACTGCAGGTAACACACCTGTACACGCTCACTGCAGGTAACACACCTGTACACGCTCACCGCAGGTAACACACCTGTACACTCTCACTGCAGGTAACCCACCTGTACACTCTCACCGCAGGTAACACACCTGTACACTCTCACCGCAGGTAACACACCTGTACACGCTCACCACAGGTAACACACCTGTACACGCTCACCGCAGGTAACACACCTGTACACGCTCACAGCAGGTAACACACCTGTACAATCTCACTGCAGGTAACACACCTGTACACTCTCACCGCAGGTAACACACCTGTACACTCTCACTGCAGGTAACACACCTGTACTCTCTCACCGCAGGTAACCCACCTGTGCACTCTCACTGCAGGTAACACACCTGTACACTCTCACTGCAGGTAACACACCTGTACACTCTCACTGCAGGTAACACACCTGTACACTCTCACCGCAGGTAACACACCTGTACACTCTCACTGCAGGTAACACACCTGTACACTCTCACCGCAGGTAACCCACCTGTACACTCTCACTGCAGGTAACACACCTGTACACGCTCACTCTCACCGCAGGTAACACACCTGTACACTCTCACTGCAGGTAACCCACCTGTACACTCTCACCACAGGTAACACACCTGTACACTCTCACTGCAGGTAACACACCTGTACACTCTCACCGCAGGTAACACAACTGTACACTCTCACTGCAGGTAACACCCCTGTACACTCTCACCGCAGGTAACCCACCTGTACACTCTCACCGCAGGTAACACACCTGTACACTCTCACCGCAGGTAACCCACCTGTACACTCTCACCGCAGGTAACGCACCTGTACACTCTCACCGCAGGTAACCCACCTGTACACTCTCACCGCAGGTAACGCACCTGTACACTCTCACCGCAGGTAACGCACCTGTACACTCTCACCGCAGGTAACCCACCTGTACACTCTCACTGCAGGTAACACACCTGTACACTCTCACCGCAGGTAACCCACCTGTACACTCTCACTGCAGGTAACGCACCTGTACACTCTCACCGCAGGTAACGCACCTGTACACTCTCACCGCAGGTAACACACCTGTACAGTCTCACCGCAGGTAACACACCTGTACACTCTCACCGCAGGTAACGCACCTGTACACTCTCACCGCAGGTAACCCACCTGTACACTCTCACTGCAGGTAACACACCTGTACACTCTCACCGCAGGTAACACACCTGTACACTCTCACCGCAGGTAACACACCTGTACACTCTCACCGCAGGTAACACACCTGTACACTCTCACCACAGGTAACACACCTGTACACTCTCACCGCAGGTAACCCACCTGTACACTCTCACTGCAGGTAACACACCTGTACACTCTCACCGCAGGTAACCCACCTGTACACTCTCACCACAGGTAACCCACCTGTACACTCTCACCACAGGTAACCCACCTGTACACTCTCACCGCAGGTAACGCACCTGTACACTCTCACCGCAGGTAACGCACCTGTTCACTCACTGCAGGTAACACACCTGTACACTCTCACCGCAGGTAACACCCCTGTACACTCTCACCGCAGGTAACACACCTGTACACTCTCACCGCAGGTAACGCACCTGTACACTCTCACCGCAGGTAACCCACCTGTACACTCTCACCGCAGGTAACCCACCTGTACACTCTCACCGCAGGTAACGCACCTGTACACTCTCACCGCAGGTAACGCACCTGTACACTCTCACCGCAGGTAACCCACCTGTACACTCTCACCGCAGGTAACGCACCTGTACACTCTCACCGCAGGATGTCAATTCATCGGGAGGATGATGCGCAAACATTTATAATGTCAACTATATTACTCAATCACTCAACAGAAAAACTGTGAATAAAAATGGCACAAAGGACATGATTAATACAGTTGAATGTAATATGTAATAAAATTCTAATAAATTAATCTATTAATAAAGCCAAAACTATTAGAATTTCTGCTTGAAATAACTCTCAAAGTTTTAAACTCTTAAACTCGTAAAATGAAATTAACTCATCATTACTATAAATTATTAAGGTGTTTAGATGCCCCGTTCTCTCTCTAAAGTATGTCCTGAAAAGCAGATTTGAATGATGTTTTGGTTGTGTGTTAGTTGTGTTTGTTGTGTGTTAGTTGTGTGTATTATAAACGCCCCCGATTCTCCCTGTTCGCAGTGAGACCTTCTCCTTCGTTCTGACGGAGATCGACGCCAGCAGGAGGAACGGTTACTGCAGGAGGCTCCTGGTAACTCAGCTCCTGCTCATATAACACACCTGTCTGATGCTCACCTCCGGTGCTAATGCGGAGCTTCTCTCTCTCTCTCACACACACACACACACACACACACACACACACACACACACACACACACACACGCACTCTCTCTCTCTCTCACACACACACACACACACACACACACACACACACACACACACACACACACACACACGCACTCTCTCTCTCTCTCTCTCTCTCTCTCTCTCTCTCACGCACACACACACACACACACACACACACACACACACACACACACACACACACACACACACACACACACACTCTCTCTCTCTCTCTCTCTCTCTCTCTCTCAACACACACACACACACACACACACACACACACACTCACGCACATACGCACGCACACACACACACACACACACACTCACACGCACGCGCACACACACACACACACACACACATAAATGAGGTTGGGTTAGGTTGGAATATATTCCCCGTTATTGGGTTCTCTTTTTCAGGGGCCCGATAGTCTCTTTCTTTATTTCTCTCTCCTCCTCTCTCTCCAGTTTCCGGTGCTTTCTGATGCTTCTTCGTCTTTTGTTCTGTCTTCTTGACCCTCAGTTTCGATTGTTGTTCTGTTTGAAGTTTTCTCATTTCTGTTTTAAGCAATATCCTGATGAATTGGGTTTTCACTCTCTACTTCTCTCCCTGTTTATCCCTCTCTCTCCTTCCCCCCTCCCCTCCCATCCCCTCCCCCCGCAGCCCCACGGTAACGGCGCTCGTCCCCCGGAGGCCTACTGCATCATCAGTAAACTCGCCTGCTTTGGTCTGTTCTCCAAGGTAACGAACAGGTGAAATGTCACGTATCCCAGGATTCCTGCTCTGTCTTGCTGCCCTGCTGGTTTCTCTGAGGGGTAAACAGAAGGTGACGGGCAGTGAGGCCTGATGGAGGCCAGCAGGCAACTTTCACAGGTTCAAGTTTTCTCACCCGCAAGGAGCTCATTGTTCTACAGTCACACACCCCGATCTGAGGGGGAAAAACCCCCAAGACGAGCCTGTGGTTTGTGTGGCTTGTTCTTACGTAAACATATTTATCTTGATGCATACAGCTTCATACAGAGCCCTGCTTTTGTGCACGCCTGCACACGCAACTGCGCATACCTGCATCTGCTCACATTTCTCTTCTTACTGTATTATTTTTGTCTTGCTTGTTTCCTTGCCTCTGGTTTCTTTTTTTTTTTTTTCGCCCCTTTGGTAAATTTTGAAGAGTCTTACTGCGCTGCCTGTACCACTGAAAAAGTATTGGCCACCTGGTAATTTCCCATTGTAAATTTGATAATCTATTTTTCCGTATTTTTGTCGCAGTAAATGGCTTCTGATCTTCATACAAAATGCAACATAAGACAAGGACAGTGTGAGGGAATGTGACATGTTCTTGTCAGAATACAGGTGTGGTTAGATGATGATGAAGGAATGACGTCATTTGACCCCTGTAGCACCCCTGTAACCCCTGCTACTTATCATGCTGTCTTTGGCTGCAACAACTGCAGACCAGCAATTCTGATAACTGGGGGGGGGGGTCAGTCTTTGAATCGCTGTGGAGGAACGTTTGCCCCGTTTTTTTTTTTTTTTTGCAGAATTGCTTTAGTTTGGCCCTGCTGTCGGGTTTTTGAGCGAACTGCCCATTTGAGGTGTTGCCACTGCATCTTGATGGGGTTCAAGTCAGGATTTAGGCAAAGTCACTCCATATTGTTTCCTTTCAGCTATTCTAGTCTCTTCTGGAATTTCTTAAGCGTGGCATAGTGTCCTTCCTGACAAGAAAATTAAGCTTAATTCATATTGCTGAAGCGTGGAGGTTTGATGGGGCAGGCATTAATGAGCTATTTAATTGATGATAAAGATCATCAATTAAGTTCTGCTGATTAGCTGATTTAGCAACTAGTGGGCAATAACCTCTTCATGTGGGGCCAGTTGGTGTTAGACACCTTTTTGCTGCAATAAATTAAATGAGAATTAAATAATTATGTTGTGTCTACTAATGTCGTCTTATATTTGGTTTTGTTTGAAGATTTGAATCAAGTATGACAAATATACAAAAATGGAAGTATCAGGAAGAAAGCACTGTAAGATTGTCTTTACCAAAAAGGAATGGCAATAGGACTTAGTGTGGGAAATATGAGTGCTTGTTGTGGTTCAGGTTTTTGCAGTGTGCATGCATGCATGCGCCTGTGTAACAGCATGTTCTGACTGCTCCGGCTGAAAGTGCCGCTGGTCTCTGACAGCGCGCTTCTCTGGTCTCTGACCAGCGTGCAGGTCTTTATCGTTCCTTTGTGTGTTTACATGTAAGCATGCATGTACGTGCATTCTGTTAATATGGCTTATGCATATATACAGTGCGTGCTGTTGTGTGATCTTTGCACTGCAGACATTTTATAATGTACTGTTTATCTTTGAAAGTGTGCTATAGATGTTTGATGATGCGCTGTAGATCTTTGATATGCTATAGCTTGATGATGTCCTGTATTTCTTTGATGATGTCGAGGACATATTTGATCATGCACTGTAGATCTTTGATGTGCTGTAAATCCTGAATGTTGTGCTCTAGATCTTTCATGATATGCTGTAGATCTTTGATGCACTATAGATCTTTGATGGTGCGCTGTAGATCTTTGATGGTGTGCTGTAGATCTTTGATGGTGTGCTGTAGATCTTTGATGGTGCATTGTAGATCTTTGATGATGCGCTGTTGATCTTTGATTTGCTCTCTGGTTCTGCAGATCTTTCATGTGCTGTAGATCTTCAATGGTGCGCTCTAGATCTTTCATGATATGCTATAGATCTTTGATGCACTGTTGAACTCTAATGTAGCACTGCAGATAGTTGATGTTGTATTGTAGATCTTTGATGGTGCGTTATGGGTCTTTGAGGCACTGTAGATCTTCGCTGGTGTGCTGTAGGTCTTTGATGATGCGCTGTAGGTCTTTGATGGTGTGCTGTAGATCTTTGATGGTGCATTGTAGATCTTTGATGATGCGCTGTTGATCTTTGATTTGCTCTCTTGTTCTGCAGATCTTTGATGTGTTGTAGATCTTCAATGGTGCGCTATAGATCTTTGATGCACTGTTGAACTCTGATGTAGCACTGCAGATAGTTGATGTTGTATTGTAGATCTTTGATGGTGCGTTATGGGTCTTTGATGAGGCGCTGTAGATCTTCGCTGGGGTGCTGTAGATCTTTGATGATGCGCTGTAGGTCTTTGATTTGCTCTCTTGTTCTGCAGATCTTTGACGAGGTGGAGAAGAGGAGGCAGATCTCCATGGCGATGATCTACCCTTTCATGCAGAGCCTGCGAGAGGCGCCGTTCCCTGCACCAGGGAACACGGTCAAAATCAAGAGCTTCATCCCCGAGTCAGGGACTGAGGTTCGCTAGTGCTATACATACACACTCACATATACACAGTACATCAGTACATGCTCACATACACTCAATACACAATACATGCTCACATGCACACAATACATGCTCACATGTACGCAATACACCAATACATGCTCACAAACATGCAGCATACCAATACATACTCACATACAATGTTATGGGATGTTATAATATTTATTTCCCAGAGTTGCATGAGTAAATGGTCAGGATCTGCTCTTGAAAACAGGGAAGTCAAATCATAAATCCTGTATTCAAACCTGTGGAACCTCAGACCTGTTTTAAATGCTAGATTTCCAACAATCCCAAATTTGTGTTGCTCAAATGTGTATAAAATGACACACAATATCTAAATGTTTTCCCTTTGATGTAATGCTGTGGCCATTAAACATGGCTTCCTTGGATGTTTTTCTGGATATAAGTGATGTAGTTTCAGTGAAGCGCTGCAACCAGCTGATACAAGGTATGTATGTGACATTGTTTGCAGCTAAAACATGTTAATCCGCGCAATAATGTTTCAATCACAGAATCTTCAGTATTTGCTTATTTGAATCCAAATGGGGACTTTCTACCCTGCAGTGTATGCTCACATACACATAGATACAGATCGATGCCCAGATACATATTCACAGGCATATTGTATGCTCTTATACACATACAGTAACACCATACACAACCACACATACAGAAACACCACACACCGATACACATACAGAAACACCACACACCGATACACATACAGTAACACCACACACCGATACACATACAGTAACACCACACACTGATACACATACAGTAACACCACACACTGATACACATACAGTAACACCACACACTGATACACATACACTAACACCACACACAACCACACATACAGATACACCACACACCGATACACATGCAGAAACACCACACACCGATACACATGCAGAAACACCACACACCGATACACATACAGTAACACCACACACCGATACACATACAGTAACACCACACACTGATACACATACAGTAACCCCACACACTGATACACATACAGTAACACCACACACTGATACACATACAGTAACACCACACACAACCACACATACAGATACACCACACACCGATACACATACAGAAACACCACACACCGATACACATACAGTAACACCACACACCGATACACATACAGTAACACCACACACCGATACACATACAGTAACACCACACACCGATACACATACAGTAACACCACACACCGATACACATACAGTAACACCACACACCGATACACATACAGTAACACCACACACTGATACACATACAGTAACACCACACACTGATACACATACAGTAACACCACACACAACCACACATACAGATACACCACACACCGATACACATACAGAAACACCACACACCGATACACATACAGTAACACCACACACCGATACACATACAGTAACACCACACACCGATACACATACAGTAACACCACACACTGATACACATACAGTAACACCACACACTGATACACATACAGTAACACCACACACTGATACACATACAGTAACACCACACACCGATACACATACAGAAACACCACACACCGATACACATACAGAAACACCACACACCGATACACATACAGAAACACCACACACCGATACACATACAGAAACACCACACACCGATACACATACAGAAACACCACACACCGATACACATACAGAAACACCACACACCGATACACATACAGTAACACCACACACCGATACACATACAGAAACACCACACACCGATACACATACAGAAACACCACACACCGATACACATACAGTAACACCACACACCGATACACATACAGAAACACCACACACCGATACACATACAGAAACACCACACACCGATACACATACAGAAACACCACACACCGATACACATACAGAAACACCACACACCGATACACATACAGAAACACCACACACCGATACACATACAGTAACACCACACACCGATACACATACAGTAACACCACACACCGATACACATACAGTAACACCACACACCGATACACATACAGTAACACCGCACACCGATACACATACAGTAACACCGCACACCGATACACATACAGTAACGCCGCACACCGATACACATACAGTAACACCACACACCGATACACATACAGTAACACCACACACCGATACACATACAGTAACACCGCACACCGATACACATACAGTAACACCAAACAGCGATACACATTCAGTAACACCAAACAGCGATACACATTCAGTAACACCAAACAGCGATACACATACAGTAACACCACACAGTGATACACATACAGTAACACCACACACTGATACACATACAGTAACACCACACAGTGATACACATACAGTAACACCACACACTGATACACATACAGTAACACCGCACACCGATACACATACAGTAACACCACACACCGATACACATACAGAAACACCACACACCGATACACATACAGTAACACCACACACCGATACACATACAGAAACACCACACACCGATACACATACAGTAACACCACACACCGATACACATACAGTAACACCACACACCGATACACATACTGTAACACCACACACCGATACACATACAGTAACACCACACACCGATACACATACAGTAACACCACACACCGATACACATACAGTAACACCACACACCGATACACATACAGTAACACCACACACCGATACACATACAGAAACACCACACACCGATACACATACAGTAACACCGCACACCGATACACATACAGTAACACCACACACCGATACACATACAGTAACACCACACACCGATACACATACAGAAACACCACACACCGATACACATACAGTAACACCGCACACCGATACACATACAGTAACACCACACACCGATACACATACAGAAACACCACACACCGATACACATACAGAAACACCACACACCGATACACATACAGAAACACCACACACCGATACACATACAGTAACACCACACACCCATACACATACAGTAACACCGCACACCGATACACATACAGTAACACCGCACACCGATACACATACAGTAACACCACACACCCATACACATACTGTAACGCCGCACACCGATACACATACAGTAACACCACACACCGATACACATACAGTAACGCCGCACACCGATACACATACAGAAACACCACACACCGATACACATATAGTAACACCACACACCGATACACATGCAGTAACACCACACAGCGATACACATACAGTAACGCCGCACACCGATACACATGCAGTAACACCACACAGCGATACACATACAGTAACGCCGCACACCGATACACATGCAGTAACACCACACAGCGATACACATACAGTAACACCACACACACCAATGCTCTGACAGTCAGGCACCATACTTACTTACAAGCACAAAATACACCAATATTCATACACTCTTACATACACACTCTGCTCCGATGCACATACTCAGATCCACGCTATACACCAGTACACACACACACACACACACACACACACACACACTGGCAGATAGAAGAGCTCTGTGGTTTTATGTTTGGTTGTGAAGGTGTGCCCTGATATGTCTGGGCTTGATCCTTCTCTCTGCTGGAATTACAGAATCACCCAAATACCATCCCAGCCTTCTGCATTCCACACTGCAACTCACACACGTGCACTCACAAACACACACACACACACACACACACACACACACACACACACACACACACACACACACACACATATTCAGATGTGCCCACACACACGCGCACATACATGCGCACACACGTCCACACACATACAGTCACGCAAACACACTCACATGCATGTGCGCAAACACACACTCACACATACACACGCATGCACATACACGCACACGCATGCACGTGCGCAAACACACATGCACACACACCCACGCACACACAAACACACACACACACACACATACACACACAAACACACACGCATGCACGTTCGTGCACACATAAACACACACACACATGCACACACACATACAGGCACCCACAAACACATGCACATGTGCATATACACACGCACACACACTCACACATGCACACACACGTGCACAAACACACACACAGATACACACTCACACAAACACGCGCACATTTTTCTCCAGAGCTTCTATTACTCCTCTCAGACATCAGAGAAAGAGAAAATCTCCCTCAGGAGGTTTTCTGCATTCTGTCCAAAACTGTCAAATGTTACTGTTAACTGTTCTGTTAGTGGTGAGGAAATAAATCCAGTCCAGCTCAGAACTTTGGAATCAGTGAAAAATGTGTTTTTGAAATACAGTGATGCTTTCATTGACCAGTGGTGCATTAAACTGCTCTTACTGTCACTTTTCGGGCTTATTTCCCCAATTTGCGCTCAGAAAACATGGAGAAAAAATGTTAAGTGAAAGTAACACAGTTATATCTTCGAATAAGTCACACTTCAGAATTGCCGGTTGAAATGATCCACTAAATGTGATTTACAGAAGGCACATTTGTTTTTATTTCCCACACGTTTTACAATACTTAACTAGAGGCACTCGTAGAGTGCAAACCTCCGCCAAGGCAGCACAATCCAAATCTTCATGAGTGGGAGCAAAGTTCACTTATCGCATGTCATACGATTTCAACATGGCTACCGTGGCGGCCATATTGTTTCACTGATAGCGGTGAAAATCAATAAGGTCCTTCCGTAATGTAATGGCAATGCACCCACAACATTTCAGAGAAATCTGTGCGTTATTTTTAGAGTTATATTAATCACAGACAGACAGACAGACGCGAAGACATAAGCTCTGGCCCAACTTCGTTGGCGGAGGAAATAATAATTATTACTCAATAATATCGCTGCAAAAACATAGCGGTTGGTCGTTTCAGCATGGCTAATTTTTGATTACTGTATATTTTCTGTGAAGATCTCCTCGCGAGGGCTGTGAGAATGAGGGCGTGGAAGAGGAGTTTACTGGGTGAAACACCTGTAGGTCTTCGATGACGTTGCCCTCTTATTGTCCAGGTATCTGGATGGCTGCCCGCATGCCAATGTGTCCTTTTATTCCGCCCGTGGCCGAAGGCTGCCTCCTCCACTGAGATGCATCTCAGGTCTTTACATGGAGGCCTGTGGTGACCTCTTTCCATCTCCCGTTTACTCGAGCGGCACCATCACCATCATCCTCTCCTCTTCGCCGTCTTCTCCTTCATGTTCCAGATGAAGATAATCTGCAGCCTTTATGTTCTTGCTGCTGGATACAAACATTTGTTCTTATCGTGACCACCATGTGCCATCAGTCACCAGAAACAAGTTCTTATCTTTGAGCAAAGTGTACAAAAGGGTCATTTCTAGATGGCCACCCAAGAAAGGACTGAAGTTTTACCCCAGTCTTTTAAGCTCACCCATTATCAGCGGAGGACCAGTCCAGGCAATGCGTCCAAATCCTGTAGCCAAGTGATTCAGGGGCTGACAGGCACTCGGAAGATTGGTGTCCTCAAAGGCAACTGTTGGGTCTTTAAGCAAAGCCCTTAAATCCAAAAATACTGATGTTTAGCTCTTCAGGGAGGATCTGAGGATCTGTTTCTGAAGTTAGAGACTCTGATGTACTTAACATACTGTACGGTTCTGTGGCAATTAGCCTAACCCTCGCCCTCCTGCGCAGATTATCAGCCTTACACGGCCGCTGGACTCCTGGTTGGAGCATGTGGATTTCCGGACGCTGTTCCGCTGCCTGAGTCACGAGGAGGTGCTACAGGTGTTTGCCGCCACCGTGCTGGAGCGCCGAATCGTCTTCATTGCCGAGGAGCTCGGGTAACACACTGACTAAACAAGCGCACCCTGCCACACTTCGGCCTTTATGACGAGGCTTTAGTCTCAGTCTGCTGCTTTTCTGTGTGTGCGTGTGTGTGTGTGTGTGTGTGCGTGCGTGTGTGCGTGCGTGCGTGTGTGCGTGCGTGTGTGCGTGCGTGTGTGCGTGCGTGTGTGTGTGCGTGTGTGTGTGTGCGCGTGCGTGCCTGTGTGTGTGTGTGTGTGTGTGTATGTGTGTGTGTGTGTGTGTGCGCGTGCGCGCGCGTGCGTGCGTGTATTCTGATGGAGTCGCTCTTTCTCAGTACTCTGTCTCAGGTGATTAACGCTGTAGCTGCCCTACTGTACCCCTTCACCTGGCAGCACACCTTCATCCCCATCGTTCCGGAGATCCTCATCGACGTCGTCATGGCGCCGACGCCGTACCTGCTCGGGGTGCAGAAACGACTGCTGGAATATGTTACTGATCAGACTGACACCAGTGATGTGAGTGCACCCTTACACACACACATACTGTCAGACACGCGCGCACGGGCAAATACACCCACACACACTCACAGACACGTGCACAGGCAGGCACAGATGCTCATACACACACACACCCATCCACACACATGCACGCAAACACACACACGTCTGCTGAAGTAGTGCTGACCAGCCTGATATCAGCAATGCAGGTTGCTAATGTGCAGACGGGTGACCATTTCACTGCTGACCATGGGAGTAACGTTGGGTACTTCAGCTTCAGTCCCGAGTATGATGCAGGCAAAGCCTGGTTGGGGTTGGGTAAGAGCACACTGTCATTGAGTTTTGTTCGCAAGCATATTGTGGTGACATATGCTTCCAAGTACCAGCTAGTTCTGTGCCCGGTGTTCGAGGGAGCTGGGCCCATATACTCCATATATTTTACTGTTCTCAGAAATTGGAAATACTTAGCGAAAGATTCCAGGTTTGCAGTTTCTTCATAACCATTTGAAATTTTGACATTATTCCGTAATAATCCAGAATTATATTGGCTCTCTTTAAAAAAGCAATTCAGTGTCAAATGATGAGTACAGATAATCACCCCTGAATGAATTTTGGCTGGATACATACTGATAAATTGTTCACAAACTGTTGTTGACCAGCATGAAAAACAGTGAAGTTTGTTTTCTGAGGGAGAGAGAGATTGGGAGGGCGAGTGAGGGGCGGAGGGGCTGGGCACGCAGTCACAACTGTAGGTGTGAACCATGCAGAGCAGGTCTGTTTGTGATGTAGAAAACAGTAGGAATTTCAGACAGAATGTTTTAAATGCTGAAGTGGAAATGGGGAGTCTCGTTTGACTAAGCTGGGGACTCTTCAAAAGCAGTCCTCTCTGAAATATTGACTACAGTGGAGACCCAGATGGAGGTGGACCCAACTGGAATTTTTTTTTTTTTTTTAAATACTGGGACCTTTTAACAGTCACTGGTTGTGGTTACTGGTTTGTTAGGGGCAGACATTAGTCATTCATGTCTCGTCAGACGCCATTAATCCTCCATTAAGAAATAACAGCTGAGGTGGACTTTGTTAGTCCAATCCTAGAGCTTTGTGTTAGCAACAGTTAAGAAATCGGCAGGCCAAGGCAAAGATACTTTGGCTTTATTATGACATGTGGAGTTAGATGATTTGCTTCTTTCACACCAGGCATTTCCACCCTCCCTGGTACCACCTGAAATCTGACTAGAAACTGAGGTGTGAAAACTGAAGTCCTGTGGAAAAACCCCATTCAGGCAGAGCAACTGAGACACACCTCTGCTTCACCTTCAGATCTGTCTGAGTGGCGCAAGGAGACTAAAAAGAGTTGCTGATGCTCTTTGCATGAATGGGGAAAGTCATCCCCGCTACTCATTGTGTAGTAATACATACACGCTAGGTCAGAGTTCACCCCTCTCGCGCTGAAACCAAGGACATGCATTTAATAGCTGAGTACAGCTACAATGTGTTCAGTAAAAAGTTTGTTTTGATAAGTCCGAAGAGGTTGTTGGCTTTTCGAGTTCGCGAGTGACATGTCCCACACTTTTGGTGCTATGACAACCACTCCACCTCGCAAGTAAATTGTTTAAGAAGGCAAAAAAATGAAGCTGCTGCGCCAATTCAGAGCTTTTGAAGGGGGTTATTGCAGCTGTCCACTGCAGCGCTGAAACGCCTCCGCTGCACCTTCCTTTATCTGATTGGAACTTTAGATAAAAACTCCTATTTCACCGTCGCTGGAGCGGTGCTAACGAAGCACCAGCATTCTCTGGGCCTACACTCAGCACTGGGGCCTGTTTCAGAAAGCAGGATTACAGAGTTAGCTGGATCACTGCTCCATGTGAAGCTTGTAACCCTTATCTGGACTGAAGCAAAATGACCTGTTCCAGGTGTGCAAAGGTTGGGTGTGGAGAGAATATGTGAAATACTCCTGAAAAATGGTTTTAGCTTTGAGGTCCCTAAACCACTGCGACAAAAGCATCTACACAGTCAAGTCCTATTTGTTAGAATGGTAGTTTGCAGCAAGTCCTGCGTAAAAGATGTCCAATCAGCAGCACTTTGCTGGGCAAGACTCTAATGCGAGTGAGAATAATTACAGAGTTGCAAAGGGGCAAAGTAACACCAGAATCGCTGGCCTATGGCGGCTGCTAAACTCCAGAATGAACAGCAACAGCAAAAAATGAACTATGGCCATGAGTCTAGCATCTCCAGACACTTGAGAGAATAATTGCTAATTATTATAGAACTACAGCTCAGTGTCAGAACTGCGTCAGAAATGATGATGATACGCCAAGTAGAGATCTGGGATCACACCAGCCGCGACAGCGATGCTGGTCTTACTTTTCAGTATAGCAGTCCTCATTATAACATGTTCACTGTGGGTGTGTGTTCAGACCTCACCCATCTTCGAAACTCTATTTTTTTCCCAACTGCTCTCCTGTAATTTTTTGTGGCTGCACCTCAAAAGGTTTTGATGCTGTCATGCTCACAAGAATTGTCCAGAAACAGACACGCCGTGTACATATGAACACCTGCAAAATCAAGTGAAAAAGAAACCAGCATTGCTATTCCAGCTGCTAAACACAAAAAACAGCAAAATATTTAACTGTGGCTACAAGTCAAAGTTCTCCAAACACTTGGCAGGATAATTTGATAATAATCACAGAACTACAGCTCTAAAAATCACTGTAGACTTCATCCAGAACCTTTATCTCAATAAAAGTGGTTCATGGTAAAATTGATATAGCTTTGTTTCCTATATTTTGTCGTCCCCTTGTATATCTTCTATAGTTCAAATTGGTTTCTCTTGAGCACGTGAATATTCGAAGTCTGTAACAACCGTGGATTTCACTGGGTGACTTGAAATAATTAGTGATTTTGATGCCGAGGGTTGGGGCTAACGTAGTCAATTAGGACGCCCTCTTTCTTCACCATCTATCGACCCCTGCTGGTCAACTGGGATTGTGTGCTGAAGTCACACGTCAGATCTTCCTCCGTCTTCTCTCTACTCACGCATATTTGTCAATTGGCGACACCAAGCGTTTCAGAGAGGTACTGCGGATGCCCACTCACCTCATATTTTGTTGTGTTTTTTGTGCAAGTGGCTGCAATACAGGCAGATGGCCATTTCTAGACGGGCTGGGAATGGGGCGATCACAACCCATTTTGGGTTTTAAATGAAATTAATAAATACGAGAAAGAAACAAAACAGGCCTCATTGTAAAGTGCTGCATTTTTATCGGCAGGAACAGGAAGATGTAATTTCCTGTCTCTCACTTTTTCAGTTACTGGTGGTGGATCTGTCTGACGATGTGAAGAAGACATTCGTCATTAGTGTAAGTGTTACTATTAGTGCGTAAACAGTACTGAGTCCTTTTTATTTATGGCCAACTCCACCTTCAGTGCAGAATATTGTGCCGCACATTCCAGACGGTATTAAGTTTAATCCCTTCCAGTAAAGTACATTATTGTGCATGTTGTATATTCATTGACAATTTTTTTTCAACAATATCATCAAACACAAGCAGGAAGTTTAATCCTCTCGCATTGTATGATTAGTGTGGAATGGTGTGATCAAAATAGCTTAGGTTCAGTCCTGGATTAAACTCAGTTTTGTTGGAGAATCTGCTTTCAGTATTGAAATTAGACCATGTTTGGTCTGTGTCAGTGAGGTTGACCATATACTATGTGCTGAAGATCAAGTAAAGAAACGTATTCACCGTCTGTAATTCCTGTTTAACTTTGTTGCTGTTTTTGTGGATCAGATTGGAGATGAGAAGGATATTCTCCCTCCGAAGTGCCGTGATGAGATTCTGCAGGCGTTAAGCGCCAGGACAGACGACTGCAGTGAGTGAACTTACATACTCCTCCCAAGAAAACTGTATAGTGTATTCAGGGTGTTTAATGAGAGGTCCTGGGGTCAAGGTGTAAAACTGCTCAGTCTTTCATCAATCTGTTTAGCTTTCAGGAAAAAAAGACAGTCTGGTGGTGAGAATGAAAAATACAGGTGTGATACCTGTGAGGTGATGCTGGTAATGTCTGTTAAATTCACCCTATTAACAGGCTTTAGAGGGAAAAACATGCCAATCGACTGATATAAAAATGCGTGGTATTTTACAGTGCCTGCATGTTTGTGTGTATATGTGGGTATGTGTGTGTCTGTTTGCGTGTGTGTGTGTGTTTGTTTATGGCTGTGTGTTTGGGTGTATGTGGATATGTGTGTGTTTGTTTATGGCTGTGTGTTTGGGTGTGTGTGTGGATATGTGTGTGTGTTTGTTTATGGCTGTGTGTTTGGGTGTGCGTATATGTGTGTTTGTTTATGGCTGTGTGTTTGGGTGTATGTGTGGATATGTGTGTGTGTTTGTTTATGGCTGTGTGTTTGGGTGTGTGTGTATATGTGTGTGTTTGTTTATGGCTGTGTGTTTGGGTGTATGTGTATATGTGTGTGTTTGTTTATGGCTGTGTGTTTGGGTGTATGTGTGTATGTGTGTGTGTTTGTTTATGGCTGTGTGTTGGGGTGTGTGTGTATATGTGTGTGTGTTTGTTTATGCCTGTGTGTTTGGGGGTGTGTGTGTGTGTGTGTTTGTTTATGGCTGTGTGTTTGGGTGTGCGTATATGTGTGTTTGTTTATGGCTGTGTGTTTGGGTGTATGTGTGGATATGTGTGTGTGTTTGTTTATGGCTGTGTGTTTGGGTGTGTGTGTATATATGTGTGTTTGTTTATGGCTGTGTGTTTGGGTGTATGTGTATATGTGTGTGTTTGTTTATGGCTGTGTGTTTGGGTGTATGTGTGTGTGTTTGTTTATGGCTGTGTGTTGGGGTGTGTGTGTATATGTGTGTGTGTTTGTTTATGGCTGTGTGTTTGGGTGTATGTGGATATGTGTGTGTTTGTTTATGGCTGTGTGTTGGGGTGTGTGTGTATATGTGTGTGTTTGTTTATGGCTGTGTGTTTGGGTGTATGTGTGTATGTGTGTGTGTTTGTTTATGGCTGTGTGTTGGGGTGTGTGTGTATATGTGTGTGTGTTTGTTTATGCCTGTGTGTTTGGGTGTGTGTGTGTGTGTGTGTGTGTGTGTTTGTTTATGGCTGTGTGTTTGGGTGTGCGTATATGTGTGTTTGTTTATGGCTGTGTGTTTGGGTGTATGTGTGGATATGTGTGTGTGTTTGTTTATGGCTGTGTGTTTGGGAGTGTGTGTATATATGTGTGTTTGTTTATGGCTGTGTGTTTGGGTGTGTGTGTATATATGTGTGTTTGTTTATGGCTGTGTGTTTGGGTGTATGTGTATATGTGTGTGTTTGTTTATGGCTGTGTGTTTGGGTGTATGTGTGTGTGTTTGTTTATGGCTGTGTGTTGGGGTGTGTGTGTATATGTGTGTGTGTTTTTTATGGCTGTGTGTTTGGGTGTATGCGTGGATGTGTGTGTGTTTGTTTATGGCTGTGTGTTTGGGTGTGTGTGTATATGTGTGTGTTTGTTTATGGCTGTGTGTTTGGGTGTATGTGTATATGTGTGTGTTTGTTTATGGCTGTGTGTTTGGGTGTATGTGGATATGTGTGTGTTTGTTTATGGCTGTGTGTTGGGGTGTGTGTATATGTGTGTGTTTGTTTATGGCTGTGTGTTGGGGTGTGTGTGTATATGTGCGTGTTTGTTTATGGCTGTGTGTTGGGGTGTGTGTGTATATGTGTGTGTTTGTTTATGGCTGTGTGTTTGGGTGTATGTGTATATGTGTGCGTTTGTTTATGGCTGTGTGTTTGGGTGTATGTGTGTATGTGTGTGTGTTTGTTTATGGCTGTGTGTTGGGGTGTGTGTGTATATGTGTGTGTGTTTGGGTGTATGTGTGGATATGTGTGTGTTTGTTTATGGCTGTGTGTTTGGGTGTGTGTGTATATGTGTGTGTTTGTTTATGGCTGAGTGTTTGGGTGTGTGTGTATATGTGTGTGTCTGTTTATGGCTGTGTGTTGGGGTGTGTGTGTATATGTGCGTGTTTGTTTATGGCTGTGTGTTTGGGTGTGTGTGTATAATAGTGTGTTTGTTTATGGCTGTGTGTTTGGGTGTGTGTGTGTGTGTGTGTTTGTTTATGGCTGTGTGTTGGGGTGTGTGTGTGTATATGTGCATGTTTGTTTATGGCTGTGGGTTTGGGTGTATGTGTATATGTGTGTGTTTGTTTATGACTGTGTGTTTGGGTGTGTGTGTATATGTGTGTGTTTGTTTATGGCTGTGTGTTGGGGTGTGTGTGTATATGTGCGTGTTTGTTTATGGCTGTGTGTTTGGGTGTGTGTGTATATGTGTGTGTTTGTTTATGGCTGTGTGTTTGGGTGTGTGTGTATATGTGTGTGTTTGTTTATGGCTGTGTGTTTGGGTGTATGTGTGGATATGTGTGTGTTTGTTTATGGCTGTGTGTTTGGGTGTGTGTGTATATGTGTGTGTTTGTTTATGGCTGTGTGTTTGGGTGTGTGTGGATATGTGTGTGTTTGTTTATGGCTGTGTGTTGGGGTGTGTGTGTATATGTGTCTGTTTGTTTATGGCTGTGTGTTTTGGGTGTGTATATGTGTGTGTTTGTTTATGGCTGTGTGTTTGGGTGTGTGCGTATATGTGTGTGTTTGTTTATGGCTGGGTGTTGGGGTGTGTGTGCATATGTGTGTGTTTGTTTATGGCTGTGTGTTTTATGTGTGTGTGTATATATGTGTGTTTGTTTTTAGCTGTGTGTTTGGGTGTGTCTGTATATGTGTGTGTTTGTTTATGGCTGTGTGTTGGGGTGTGTGTATATGTGTGTGTTTGTTTATGGCTGTGTGTTTGAGTGTGTGTGTTTGTTTATGGCTGTGTGTTTGGGTGTGTGTGTATATGTGTGTGTTTGTTTATGGCTGTGTGTTGGGGTGTGTGTGTATATGTGCGTGTTTGTTTATGGCTGTGTGTTTGGGTGTGTGTGTATATGTGTGTGTTTGTTTATGGCTGTGTGTTTGGGTGTGTGTGTATATGTGTGTGTTTGTTTATGGCTGTGTGTTGGGGTGTGTGTGCGTATGTGTGTGTGTTTGTTTATGGCTGTGTGTTTGGGTGTGTGCGTATGTGTGTGTGTTTGTTTATGGCTGTGTGTTTGGGTGTGTGCGTATATGTGTGTGTTTGTTTATGGCTGTGTGTTGGGGTGTGTGCATATATGTGTGTGTGTTTGTTTATGGCTGTGTGTTTGGGTGTGTGTGTATATGTGTGTGTTTGTTTATGGCTGTGTGTTTGGGTGTGTGTGGATATGTGTGTGTTTGTTTATGGCTGTGTGTTTGGGTGTGTGGATATGTGTGTGTTTGTTTATGGCTGTGTGTTTGGGTGTGTGTGGATATGTGCGTGTTTGTTTATGGCTGTGTGTTTGGGTGTGTGTGTATATGTGTGTGTTTGTTTATGGCTGTGTGTTGGGGTGTGTGTGTATATGTGTGTGTTTGTTTATGGCTGTGTGTTTTATGTGTGTGTGTATATGTGTGTGTTTGTTTATGGCTGTGTGTTGGGGTGTGTGTGCGTATGTGTGTGTGTTTGTTTATGGCTGTGTGTTTGGTTGTGTGCGTATGTGTGTGTGTTTGTTTATGGCTGTGTGTTTGGGTGTGTGTGGATATGTGTGTGTTTGTTTATGGCTGTGTGTTTGGGTGTGTGTGGATATGTGTGTGTTTGTTTATGGCTGTGTGTTTGGGTGTGTGTGGATATGTGTGTGTTTGTTTATGGCTGTGTGTTTGGGTGTGTGTGGATATGTGTGTGTTTGTTTATGGCTGTGTGTTTGGGTGTGTGTGTATATGTGTGTGTTTGTTTATGGCTGTGTGTTTTATGTGTGTGTGTATATGTGTGTGTTTGTTTATAGCTGTGTGTTTGGGTGTGTCTGTATATGTGTGTGTTTGTTTATGGCTGTGTGTTGGGGTGTGTGTATATGTGTGTGTTTGTTTATGGCTGTGTGTTTGAGTGTGTGTGTTTGTTTATGGCTGTGTGTTTGGGTGTGTGTGTATATGTGTGTGTTTGTTTATGCCTGTGTGTTTGGGTGTGTGTGTATATGTGTGTGTTTGTTTATGGCTGTGTGTTGGGGTGTGTGTGCGTATGTGTGTGTGTTTGTTTATGGCTGTGTGTTTGGGTGTGTGCGTATGTGTGTGTGTTTGTTTATGGCTGTGTGTTTGGGTGTGTGTGTATATGTGTGTGTTTGTTTATGGCTGTGTGTTTGGGTGTGCGTATATATGTGTGTGTTTGTTTATGCCTGTGTGTTTGGGTGTGTGTGTATATGTGTGTGTTTGTTTATGCCTGTGTGTTTGGGTGTGTGTGGATATGTGTGTGTTTGTTTATGGCTGTGTGTTTGGGTGTGTGTGGATATGTGTGTGTTTGTTTATGGCTGTGTGTTTGGGTGTGTGTGGATATGTGCGTGTTTGTTTATGGCTGTGTGTTTGGGTGTGTGTGTATATGTGTGTGTTTGTTTATGGCTGTGTGTTTGGGTGTGTGTGTATATGTGTGTGTTTGTTTATGGCTGTGTGTTTGGGTGTGTGTGGATATGTGTGTGTTTGTTTATGGCTGTGTGTTTGGGTGTGTGTGTATATAGGTGTGTTTGTTTATGGCTGTGTGTTTGAGTGTGTGTGTTTGTTTATGGCTGTGTGTTGGGGTGTGTGTGTATATGTGCGTGTTTGTTTATGGCTGTGTGTTTGGGTGTGTGTGGATATGTGTGTGTTTGTTTATGGCTGTGTGTTTGGGTGTGTGTGTATATGTGTGTGTTTGTTTATGGCTGTGTGTTTGGGTGTGTGTGTATATGTGTGTGTTTGTTTATGGCTGTGTGTTTGGGTGTGTGTGGATATGTGTGTGTTTGTTTATGGCTGTGTGTTTGGGTGTGTGTGGATATGTGTGTGTTTGTTTATGGCTGTGTGTTTGGGTGTGTGTGGATATGTGCGTGTTTGTTTATGGCTGTGTGTTTGGGTGTGTGTGTATATGTGTGTGTTTGTTTATGGCTGTGTGTTTGGGTGTGTGTGGATATGTGTGTGTTTGTTTATGGCTGTGTGTTTGGGTGTGTGTGTATATAGGTGTGTTTGTTTATGGCTGTGTGTTTGGGTGTGTGTGGATATGTGTGTGTTTGTTTATGGCTGTGTGTTTGGGTGTGTGTGGATATGTGTGTGTTTGTTTATGGCTGTGTGTTTGGGTGTGTGTGGATATGTGTGTGTTTGTTTATGGCTGTGTGTTTGGGTGTATGTGGATATGTGTGTGTTTGTTTATGGCTGCGTGTTTGGGTGTGTGTGTATATAGGTGTGTTTGTTTACGGCTGTGTGTTTGGGTCTGTGTGTATATGTGTGTGTTTGTTTATGGCTGCGTGTTTCGGTGTATGTGTGTATATGTGTGTGTTTGTTTACGGCTGTGTGTTTGGGTCTGTGTGTATATGTGTGTGTTTGTTTATGGCTGTGTGTTTGGGTGTGTGTGTATATGTGTGTGTTTGTTTATGGCTGTGTGTTTGGGTGTGTGTGGATATCTGTGTGTTTGTTTATGGCTGTGTGTTTGGGTGTGTGTGGATATGTGTGTGTTTGTTTATGGCTGTGTGTTTGGGTGTATGTGGATATGTGTGTGTTTGTTTATGGCTGCGTGTTTGGGTGTGTGTGTATATAGGTGTGTTTGTTTACGGCTGTGTGTTTGGGTCTGTGTGTATATGTGTGTGTTTGTTTATGGCTGTGTGTTTGGGTGTGTGTGTATATAGGTGTGTTTGTTTATGGCTGTGTGTTTGGGTGTGTGTGGATATGTGTGTGTTTGTTTATGGCTGCGTGTTTCGGTGTATGTGTATATATGTGTGTGTTTGTTTACGGCTGTGTGTTTGGGTCTGTGTGTATATGTGTGTGTTTGTTTATGGCTGTGTGTTTGGGTGTGTGTGTATATAGGTGTGTTTGTTTACGGCTGTGTGTTTGGGTCTGTGTGTATATGTGTGTGTTTGTTTATGGCTGCGTGTTTCGGTGTGTGTGTATATTTGCGTGTTTGTTTACGTCTGTGTGTGTGCACTCCCGCAGCGCTGGAGGAGCTGAACAGGGTCGTGTCAGAGGCCTTCCTCCCATTTTTCGTCAGGACTGTGGGTCACTTTGGCCCCTACATCAAGCGCAGCTCCAGTGACCAGCGTGGGGTCTTCCAGTCCAGGACCTTCTACAAGGCCATCCAGTCAAAGACGACCCGCCACTTCGTCAAGAAGTTCATCCGCACTCAGATGTTTGATCTCTTCATACAGGATGTGGAGGAGCAGCCAGCGAATCAAGAAGGTCCGTACTCCCACTCACTTCCTGTTTCCTGGCTGGGACCAATGAGTGAAGGACTAGAGAATGAGGTTACTGTAGCCTAAACGGTCTGTTGAAATTAAACAAATTTGCCAGCATTTAAAGGTTGTTAAAAGGATTGTCTTACTAGTTGCTCATAGTGGCCAGCTAGTAACCAGTGATATTTATTACGTAATATCTTCACAACAATATTTACTGAAGACAGGAATGCTGTGGCCGCTGACGAGCCAGTTAGCAGTGCAATCACATGGGTACAGCACACGCACCATGGAGATTGTTTTGACAAAACAAGAGTGGATGTGATATTGACAGAACAACTTGCAAAACTAGTTCTAGGACATACATCTGCAGATTAGTTTGGTATTAGATGTTACTCATCTTTCCCCTAAAACAACGGGAGGGAAAAGTTCTGAGTGGGTTTATGCGCTGCCAGTTCACCTCTCGTCATTCGGCTTCATAGTGCAACTCCTGTGGTCGAACACGTCCCCGAAAATCAGTGGGGAATTTGGGTCATGGAAGAACATTGTTCAGTCCTCCACTGATTGGTCTTAGAATGTCCTACTCTGAGCATCATGTTTTACCTGTTCTCCAAACGTGTGTGTGTGTCTGTGTCTGTGTCTGTGTCTGTGTGTGTGTGTGTGTGTGTGTGTGTGCGTGTGTGTGTATGTGTATGTATGTGTATGTGTGTGTGTGTGTGTATGTGTGTTCATGCGTGCGGTCAAACGGTGTTCAATATTGTTCGTGTTCGTATTGAGCATACGCATCATTTGTTTTTATGTGCTGCAAAGCCAAATATTTAGTCCCGTAGTAGCTGCATGAATTTGTGTGGCTGTGCGCAAGGGCGTTGCACATTGTACAAAAGCTGATTCAGTGAATGATTTGAATGGTAAACTTCTACATTCTCATCGTGGGCTCAGAGTGATGTGCTTTGTTGCATATGGGAAGTTGTAGTTAAAAGAGGAGTAATTCTCTAGTGCGCGTAATTAAATACTGCGCTCCCCTGCCCGCAGAGCAGCGCAGATGGAAACGGCGTGACTCGATTTTCCCCGCAGTGATGAGCAGTACTGAAACGCCTGATTTGGTTTTTGGCCCCTAGTAGAAATGGACCGTTTTTCAAAATAAAAGCTGCAGCCTTCTTTACCCTCCCATTGCTCCGGCACGGCGAATGCAGGCACGCGTGTTATCTGAGTGTTATCATTAGTGTGAGTGTTAACATTACAGTGTTATTAGTGTGGTGGCAATCATTAGTGTGAGTGTTAACATTACAATGTTATCATTAGTGCGATGGTTATCATAAGTGTGAGTGTCAACCTTACAGTGTTATTAGGGTGATGGTTATCATTAGTGCGATGGTAATCATTAGTGTGAGTGTTAACATTACAGTGTTATTAGGGAAATGGTTATCATCAGTGCGATGGTAATCATTAGTGTGAGTGTTAACATTAGTGTTATTAGTGTGATGGTAATCATTAGTGTGAGTGTTAACATTACAGTGTTATCATTAGTGCATTGTTTATCATAAGTGTGAGTGTTAACATTACAGTGTTATTTAGGTGATGGTTATCATTAGTGCGATGGTAATCATTAGTGTGAGTGTTAACATGACAGTGTTATTAAGGAAATGGTTATCATCAGTGCGATGGTAATCATTAGTGTGAGTGTTAACACGACAGTGTTATTAGGGAAATGGTAATCATTAGTGTGAGTGTTAACATTACAGTGTTATTTAGGTGTTGGTTATCATTAGTGCGATGGTAATCATTAGTGTGAGTGTTAACATGACCGTGTTATTAGGGAAATGGTTATCATCAGTGCGATGGTAATCATTAGTGTGAGTGTTAACATGACAGTGTTATCATTAGTGCATTGTTTATCATAAGTGTGAGTGTTAACATGACAGTGTTATTCAGGTGATGGTTATCATTAGTGCGATGGTAGTCATTAGTGTGAGTGTTAACATGACAGTGTTATCATTAGTGCGAATGTCACTGTTCACTGCTACCATTATTGTGAGTGGTGTCTTTAGTTCACTGTACAGAGCGGTTTGGTAAATCCCATCACTATTATGTTCACAGAAATAGAAATAATGCTTCCCAAGAAAAGAACATGGAGGAGAGTCAGTTATGTTATGGGGCCTCTTTGCTGTGCCTTAAATCTGTGCCTTAAAAAGGTGCCTTAAATCTGTGCAAAGGACGATGACTTAATCCCGCATTGATTTTTTTTTTTTTTAATCCAGGATTTTTCCAGAGAAAGGTAGCGGAATACCAGGAGAAGAAGAGGAAAGAGAAAGCGAGGAAACACTAGAAGGGACAATGTGACTCATCCTCCTCTGGACGGGGTGCGGCTGGCCGGGGCGGGGTGGGGGTGGGGGGTGTCTCTAGGTTTTTGTGTTTAAGTTGTTAATTAAAGTTGAAACAATAGTATACAAAGGTACAAAACAGCCCACCCCACACACCCAAAACACTCCCCATCCCCACTCTCGCTTACAGGAAAGAAAAAAAAAACTAGGTTTTATTTAAAATATTGTAGATAGGAATGTTCTGTAAATATTAGAGAGTAAATAATTTTCAATCTCTGTTTTTAACTGCATTGTGCGCATTGTCCGTAAGTTCACTGTTTGGGGGTCGATGACGCAAATCTTGCGAGCTGCTATGGAATTTTGGTCTGAGAGCGGCTGACGGAGATGAGTCATGGTTAAGAACATGCTCTGACTCGCTGTCGCTGTGGACACCGCGGACTTTGCTGTCAAGTAGAGCATGTAAATGTCAGAAACGTTTGGGAGAGGAAACTGTCCATGAGAATTAATGTGTGGTGAATCCAAACAGTGTGACGCTCTCACCAAAGAGTGAATCATCCTTTAGTCTGTGAAAATATTAATCTAGCACGAGTCACTGGAATACTCAGAGCTAGCATGCTAGGTTAACGGAGTTTGGTCACATAAATGGTACCTGTCTTGCTTTGATTGAACATTCAAACCGATGCTGCCACACATCGTGCATTCCCTGATGCCCGGTCGTAGTTCCTCAGTATAATATTGTGGTAGAATGGACCGGCAACTCCAGGTTACATGCCCACTTGGGTCATCTGTCCTTGTGACACTGAGCAGGTCAATTGGAGCACCACGGCCATTTACATGCGCACATAACCCCGGACGTAATGAGCACCATTTTGGGCACTACTTTCACAATCATGTGACTCGCTGAAAAGTGAAGGGATGTTGTTTTCAACTATTAATACTAACGTAAAATACTCTCCTGGAGGTACTCATAAATGTCATTTACATTTTCCTTTCAGTTCGATTCTCCATAATGAAAACAGTTGTCAGAGTGACTATCAAAATTACACCAACTGTATTATGTTAAACCAGGTGTGGTAATATCCTCAAACAAAATGGCGCTCATTTCGTCCGAGGCCGACTTTTCCTCATGGTAACGGGCGTGTTGTTCCGAGTGTGAGGAGACAGGATATGAATCCTGAGCGCCTCTGGTCTGCAGTTATTTCAACTGATAGCCTGCCAGTTTTTAAACAAGTGGCATCGATTAGGTTTGGAATTAAATGCCTGCACATGCTGGTAATGTGAATAAAGTATTCAGAGTTTAATTAAACTTTTTTTAAACGAACAGTCTCAAATTTGAACTTATTTTTTTTAAAACTGTGTATACGAGGCAAACAAGTTTGATTACACAGGTTTTTAAGTTAACTCGTTTCAAGAAGTTTAAGTTCAATGAACCATTTGGATTACAATTTGGGAATATATAGGAACTAAAGAATTTTGGTCAGGAAAATATTTGCATATGAGGCTAATTACATATGTTTTAATCTACAAATGAAACAATTCAGGTCCGTGAATTTTAATCAAACAAGTTCACTCGTGACATGGCATTCTTTCACTGAACTACAACAACAAAAAAATTCATGCTGAATAATGCATTTCTTTTGATTAAAGTCCAATTGCTGTGTACTGAGGGTTGCATGTTTACTGAATACCCTTTAAATGTGATGCTGACCATTATCTCTGCAGGAGATTAAAGATGCGCTGCACCGCAGGGGGAAGACCTCAGTGCTGTAAAAGAGCTCAGCTTCAATGAAAGCAATTATTAATGATAAATATTTTAACCAAAACAGGCCACAATATCTAGAACTAAATTTAAGGTGTTTGTCCAACCCCCCCCCCCAAATTTCTATGGTTTTTTTTATTGAAATGGGGAAAAATTCTCAAGCTTATTTGCTCATGAAATGTTTCTGGAAGTGTCCACCTCCACAATCTGAAGTGTGTTTCCTAATCGGATTTCGCATGGACACATGAAATAAAGTGTTTTTATTCAACCCACTGCTGTCGTTTATCATGGGGGCTTCATTTGCACTCGCTATGTAACAGATTTTTTTTTTAGCTGATAAATGTTGCTAAGTGAGCCTACTGCTAACAATATATCTCTGAATATCATGAATGCTATCAAAACGTTTACTCAGAAGAACTCCAGTGTGTGACTGATGCCGGCCGCATGAAGCCACAGGCCACCCCAGTTCTACACATAAATTAATTCATTAATTCATTCATTGATCAGCTTCTGGGCACCAATACCTGCGTTATTGCTGTAGTAAGGCAGAGATTAAAGCGAGCAGAGTTGTATTTTAGCACATCAGCAGAGCATTTTTATGCCTGTTGGGAAACACATCAGTGTGTGAGTTGGGCAGCACTTTAGCATGACAGTAGGTTAGCATATCATTTTGGCAGGATTGTAATTTTGCATGCTAGTGAAGTAGCATTTTAGCATGCTCGCTAGAAGGTAACACCTTTACTATTTCTGCATGTGAGCAGGATAGTAGGTGATCAGTTTACTGAGGAGTCTCAGTAGAGTTTACTCAGTTTACTGAGGAGTCTCCCAACGCAAATGGGAGATGCGATTTCTATCAATTACCCAGACTAAGTGAGTTAATTGATGGCACGCACAAAATTGTGCAAAGATTAGATCAAAGAAAAATGTTTTATGTAGGGAGACAAGAACAGCCCAATGGCGGTCATTCGTGATAATTTGTAGAAATGTTCCAGAAATGCCAGATTTCATGAATTGTTGGGCTAATTTAGATGATTAACTAATTAAAGGCCAGAAGTTGATGTGAAAACCAGGGACAGATACGGCCCTCGTTGCCCACCTCTGTGCTAGACTAAGCCAGGCAAGTGCATTATGGGTAGGAATCAACTTCTTGCCTGATTTGGGTGCACTCAAGAAGAAACTGCACCTGTAACTCTGAAACCGTTTTATTTTGCTTCCTGTCTTGGGCGCCCTGATCCGCCTCACTTCCTGTTATTGTTTAGATGGAGAGCTGTCACCAGAGCAGCAGCGAGTGAACAGACCTGTGACAGGAATAGCATCACCACAGAGACTCTTCTCTCGTTAAAAACTCTTAAAAAGTGAGCAGGACCCACATGGTGTATCATTATATCAAGCTGTATTGTCAAATAAAATACATACAAATAATGACAAATATACTTTCAATGTCTGCTACCAAAATCTGGATAGCATACCACATTTAAAACAGTGGGCAGGCCGATGTCCTTAATTCATTTGCACCGCATATACAGGATAAAAAAGATATTTGTAGACCGTTAAAATAATTGAATGTTTACATCAAAGGAAGGGGTTCTGGGAATCACAGAAATTTACAATATCTTGCTTCGAAAGGACGGAACTTTGAATGTCAGGGTGCAAGCCACAAATGTAAATAATTATAACAGCCAATATAAAAACATTAAAATTTCAAATAAGGCAGCATTTTTTGCATGTGCAGATTCATAAACCACAAAGCACAGGAATGCAGCATAGAAATGGAGAGAGAAAAGTACATTTTCTTCAGCTGGAGGACTGTGATGGTCAGAAGTAAGATTTTGCCAAATAAAAGGCCTATTAAGCACATTTTCTTTCAAAACAACTTCCATTCCCTGATGTCAGACCCCAGAGTCCTTTACAGCACAATGATTCTCAATACAGTCTGGCATCTCCGCAACGGTGGACGTAAGATGCTCACATTTAGGATTTTTACAGCTTCTGATTGTATTCTGTTTCTCGACTGGTTTTTAATTTTCAATAACAACAGTTAATGTGCAGTATGGTTATGTTTGTTGGTTTACGTGCATCAGAGCTCTGAAAAGGCCTTTGCCCTCTAGGCCAAATAAAATTAGAGTGATGCCAGGTTGACACAATCCTGTGGTTATTTTTAATCTCATATTTTCTGAGCACATTTGCGAGACCAGCATACACACACTGTCAAAAATGTTGATACCCTCACATCTCATTGAAGCAAAGCATCCTTTCCTCCAGTGGAGAGTTGCACTGAACATCTTTTGTCCTGCATACTTGCATTCTTTCAATTAATAATAATCAAATAATGGTCTGGAGCAAAATGTTGATGCAATTTTAGAAGTAATAAAGTTGATTATAGTTGGGATATTTCAAACAAACCATTTCCTTTGAACAGTGTTCAAATGGTAATGAGTCAGTCAGCCTAATTGAATTGAGAAAAGTTCTCACTGCGCTGTTTGGCAACTTCCTACGCTCTGAAGCGTGTACGCATACGAGAAGGGGAAAAGTTGGGGATAAAAAAAGAATATTATTGCCAACTGTGGTGAAGGTAGTGGCTATAAGAGCAATTCCAAACAACCCTATGTGACTATAGTTGAAAACATTGTCAAGAAGTTAGAGGTCCTTTGGACCGCAGCCAGCCTCCCTGGACACGGCCACATGAGGACAACTGACTCCAGTGTGATAGTTCTTACACTGGGAAAAGGGCCAAAGAGAAGCTCCCAGACAGATACAAGCTGAAGCTTCAACAGCATCTGCTCACACCATCCATCCCTGTTTGACTGAGAGTCGACTCTATGAAGAAGACCCAGGAGGACTCCTTTTTTGCAGGAGAAACAGAAACAAGTCAGACCGAAGTTTGCTGAAACACTTTGACGAGCCCCACTGCTTCTGGGGAAGAATTCCTTTTGAACAGACGAAGCAGAATTAGACCTTTTGTTAAGTCCCATCCGCTTTATATTCACAGAAAAAGAAATTAAGCTTTCGAAGAACACCGCGCCAACAGTGGAACACAGTGGAGGGTCAGTTCTGGTAACAGGCTGCTCTGCTGGGCCCGACACAGGGCACCTTAAATCCGTGCAAAGAACAATCAAATCAAATGTTAATCAAGGCAAACGAGTGACATATACAGCCCAGAGAGTCAGAAAGGTCAGGTTGTTGATCTTCCAACAGGACAATGACCCAAAAGCACCAGAGAATGGATAAGAGGGAAACATGGACACCTCTGCAGTGACCAGCTAAGAGCTCTGATCTGAATTAAAATGAACGGAGAGAGCTGAGACTCGCAGGTGAGAAAAAACACCCATCAAACCTGAGACCTGGAGCAGTTTGCTGAAGAAGAGTGGGCCAGGCTGCCAGCTGATTGGGGTAGAAGAGTCATTCTGAGCGACAGAGAGAGATTGACTGCAGCGATTTCCTCAAAAGTAAGGGTACCAATACTTTTGACGACATCTGAATTCCTCTACAGGAGTTTGTGCCTCTGCAGGTACCTGCTCTGACCAGCAGGGGCCACTAGAGAGCAGTGAGGCTCACACAGGCAACAGCTAATGCTTACCCTGACAATGGGGACCTGTGGCAGGTCATGGCAATTAAACACTGAGCTCTACAACACTCCGGCTAACCTCAGTCCCTGCGCTGCTGATCGACCGCAGCACTATTGGTGTGTCGCTCTGAGGCTGAGATCATGTAGGCACTTGGTGGAAGATAGTTGGCAGTGCAGGGATAGGCTATCATTCACTCTGTAAACAATACAAATTCCCAGCTGGAAGGCAATATGCCCAGACACAGTGATAAATGCAGTGGTTTAGTCACACAGACACACACTGTGTCAGTGTTTGAGTGATTGGGGCAGCACACAGTCCTGGGGATTGGTGATCCCATCTACAGCGGAGCCACAATATGATCAGCTTCATAAGAGCCTGCGGTGTGAAGCATGTTATAAGAGCATGTGATATAATGTATTTATAAGTGCATGTGATATAATGTATTTATAAGCGCCTGTAAGTGTTTGTCTGTAATGTGTTAATGACTCAGGCGTTTGCTGTGAATTTTTTTTTCTCTCGAGTTTCTCACGAATGAGAAGGTTAAACTAATTAAGGTGCAAAATCACAAAATGCGTAATTACAACATTTTAAAAAATTCTAATACAGGTGACACAATCGTTACTGGAGATTAAAAACTACAGAGCTGTTGAATACTGATGGATTTGAATGTTGGAACCATACAGGTGTAAAATGTACTCTGAGGAGATAAGGATGTATGTATGAGTCGCAGAGAGACTGCAGATAGTGTTCTCAGCAGCAGTTCCCACACAGCAGGGGGCGCTGTCCTCAGATGCTGCCGGCCAGGAGCGGGGACGTCTCTCCGTGGTGCACACGCACGCTGACGTTGTAGTGGGTGGAGTCGTACAGGTGGTTGTTCTGCATCAATGCCTCGACTCGCAGCCCGATTTTCTGAAAGAGGGAGAGCGGTGAGAAACACGGCAGTGTCGCCTGAGGCTTCAATTCTTCACTGGACACTACAGCTGCAGGATTGATCTGCGGAACTGGGATTTGGGATTCTAACTGGGATCTGCAGAGACGAAGTTGGGAATAAACTGTGTCAGCTTCCCCTGGGCCCTTAAGCAGGGCCCCTGACCCCCAATCCACTCCGGATTTGCTCCACAGCCCCTCTCTCTGTCACCCTGCCTGACTCAGCGCGTCTCTCGCTGTCCCAGTTCATCAGGACTCAGCCTGAGGGGATTTCATTTGGTGTGACCTGCATGGTGAAATGAAGGATTCAAAAATAACAAAAAGGACCATCTGTGGCAGGAAGACAGACCAGCACACACACATAAACACAGACACACACACACACACACACACACACACGCAGTCAGACGAGCCGAGGCTCTCACCTGGAAATCCCGAATGTAGGTGAGGAAGAAGCTGATGAAGGAGAAGGCAAGAGACCATTCAGAGACGGTGCTGATGAGGTGAGCGGTGTAACCCTGCAGGACACGGAGCAGTGAGGACACGTGCGCTCTCTCTCACGCACACACACACACACACACTCTCTCACACACACACACACACACACATCCTTGTACTTATAACTTTGTGAGGACATTATATTGACTTCCATTCATTCTTCCTGTGTCTCTACAGCCTTTCCCTAATCTTAATAATAAGCAATGTATGGCCAACCCAAACCTTTACCCTAACCTTAACCTATCTCTAATTATAACCTTACGCCTAACCTTAACCAATAAGTCACAATTAGCCTTTGTAGTTGTGAGGACCGGCCAAAATGTCCTCACTTCCCAAAAATGTCCCCACTCTGTAGGAAAAGAACGCTTTTTGGTTCTCACTTTGTAGCAAGTACAAGAACACACACACACACTCTCTCTCTCTCTCACACACACACACACACACACACACACACACACTCTCTCTCTCACACACACACACACACACACACACTCTCTCTCTCACACACGCTCTCTCTCACACACACTCACACACACACACACACACACGCTCTTTCTCACACTCACACACACACACGCTCTCTCTCTCTCTCTCTCTCTCTCTCTCTCACGCACTCAAACACTCAAACACACAGACACACATACACACACACACACACATACACAGACACACACACACACACTCTCACACACACACTTACAGTTTCTCCTGGGGTCCAGTGAAGTTTCTTTGCTACATCCACCCCAGGCAGACTGGTGTACATGATGCAGGAGGAGATCAGCACTGAGAGAGACTTAAGGATCCAACAGGCACATCGGTCTCATTGAGCAGAGAAACGCGTTTACTGACAGAGTCAGCTCTACCAAAAATAAATAACCAGAAATAAAATCCTCTCTCTTCAAAAATATTTCCACATCTAATGTGGCTTTCGGTGTGATAAGAAACATTTTCAACCCTAATGGACAAAACTTGAAACTTAACTACAGTACGCATCATAACATCAAACTCTCCGATATTTGCCTGTAACATATAAAATATGAAGTTCTCAGTAAAATCTTCTGCCCACACATGAGGTCATTTGCAGATGAAAAGGTTGGGTCAGGATACTGCTTAACATGCTGATACTGGTCCACAGCCCCACCCCTAACCGCAGCCAGAACACACCCTTCCCGTGCACACGCGGGTGCATGCGGTGTGACATCGCTGCCTGGACAAAGATATAAAACGCCCCCACGCCAAACGTCACCACCGCGCCCAGCGTGTGCATGGACACAATGACTGTTTTCTGCAAAGAGAGAGAGAGAGAGAGGGGTATGGTACAGACAGGTATAGATAACATTCCCACAGTGTCATAACATGATTTTCGCTGCAGTTCCTCTGATTTTCGCATTTTCATTGCATCTTACATTTTTGACCAGTTATGGGGGTCATGCAACACACAGGTAGCTTCAGTAATGGCACATGCACGGGGGATTCGAAGGCTTAGGGAGGCTGGGAGAAGGGTGACGCCGCAGAACAGGACTTACAGAAGAGACTAAAGGAAACTGTGACAGTCACAGCAGAACAGAAGCGAGTCCGAGCAGAGGGTCAAACGCCACTAAAGAACTGCGCTCAGGCCACAGGTCATAGCCATCAAACCACAGAGACCAGGCTCATTTCACAAAGCCTGATTACACATTTATCTGGATAAATTTAATTCTATACATAGGTGCCATTGCATTGTAATGTATTTTAATGCATTTGTTTTGATGCATTTGTTTTAGGTTTTATGTCTGTTAACTTGCTGTTTGTTAAGCACTTTGGGTTGCATCTCTGCATGAAAAGCACTATACAAATAAAATTTATTATTAAATAAATCCAGAGCAGCTCTTTTCCACTTCAGCCCACGTTCCAGATTTGGTCAGGTTCCAGGTTTTACTCACTGTCCGTTATTATAGGGATCGTCCAGCGATAATAAAACCCAAATTTTGTGTTTTATTTTGTCCCCAGTTGTCCAGAGTCCCTCATTGTGTGTTTTTGAGACATGCCTTTTATTCACTTTGAGGCAACGACAGGACTGATCCCCCGAGCTGCTCCCATTAGGACCCAGAGGGATAGTGATACTCTCCAATGCTCTGAGAGACTCCCGATCCAGTGTAACACTCCCAAACACTGGATCAATCACAACCATTTCACAATGCAATGTGATGAACATAAGAACATGAGAACGCTGGTAATCTTCAAATATATCTGGCACTGCTTTATGGTCCACCATCGCTTGAACAGTGTCGGACACGGCCAGCGAACTCCCAGAAGGCCGCAGTGAACGCTGGTTTTGCCACCTTTCTGCACTAATGATTACTTTCAGTCCTCAATTGGCTGATGAGTCCACTTACCATGTTCTCGATGCTCTAGTTAGCTGCTCATTGGACAGAGACAATATAAAGAGTGTGATGAGGTCGAACATAACAGCATAAAATATAGTTGACAGTGCGTCGCTAATAGCAACCACTGTAGGCAATAGGGAAGGCATACTAGCTGGAGAGAGGATTGTTTACATCTGCACAGAAGACTGTGCAGTGACAACATGTCCTAATATAACATCTGAAATATGTCCAGTTTTTGTATTTTGCCCCACACGGGTCCCAGGGGACTGTGCACAGGGCAGGTGTTTTAAAGCGGCCCAGAGATCAGGCGATTAAATATGGACCCAATTAAGTCAAGGTCATGGTCACCAAAAAACCGATAATTATTTTTATGCCATGACATCTGTAAATCTGATCCAATCAAATTCTAAGAGGCTTCACAATGAGCATTTTTCAGCTCTACTTCCAGCCATATGCTGCACTAGGGTGTGATGTCATTAGGCTTGTTAGCAGTAGGGGTCAAATTTCAGGGGGCTCCCAGGTTACTCAACACCCACAGCACGAATACATCTCCCTCGGGCCTGGTGTAGTAAGTTAACATATTGGGGCAATTAGCAAAATTATGCACTCAGAATGCACAAAATACTCAAAAGACAAAATAACACTGAATGTTTTATGACTGGAGCACATTTTACCATGGAGAGTGAGAATCAGAATAATGCCTGGCGGATCCCCAAGGGATCTCCTCCGAGAGTCAATTCCCTCGCCCCCTCCAACTATACATGAAAGCGTTAGTAAAAAAAAAATAAAAAATACAACTGATGACTCTATACAACTGGGAATGTAGTACTTTACATATATTTTGAGTTTTATTACTGTTCTAACAGTCCCTTCAACAGCATAGTCCGACTTTGTGATGCGAGCCGACAGTCTCACACAACTCCTGTTCAGGAGGCGGGACAGGACTGCAGCACCGCTCCACACGAGTAGATACTCAGTCAGGTTACTTCTAAAACAGTCACAAAAGTCATACTGACAGTTACTCGGCCACAAGGCTAATCGCTCACAAAATGAAAAAGCTAATTGGCTCATTCCACACTAAACTGTACAAACGTCTTACAATGGTGATGAAAATCAAAATAATCCCCTTTTATTCAGTTCTGCAACCACCGACGTCGCCATCTGCTGGCCATTAAATGCACTTCAATTTCGGACCCCGGTGCTGCGTCCATCTTTATATACAGTCTATGGTGATAGCGCGCAGATTGTTTATGTTTTTATGGTCATAATACGATATAAGGACACGGAAAAAATTCATTATTTTCAAAAACGTGGTATATATGATTGTTTGACGCCTTGTGAAATTTTGATGCAGGGAGTGAGTACCTTGTTTTGCGAGGTCATCTTTACGCCATTTGAGTACATTATGCAAATTAACCCACAGGGATGGAGGTAACGTGTGTGGACGCGACTGGTTACGCCCACGACGGCATTTCAAATTTCATTTCTGAACAGACGAGTCCCGATGATTTAGTGCAGACAACTGAAACCGTTATTATGGGTACGTCTCTGCAATATTTCATTTCACTTTCTTTCGAAGCATCAACAGGCATGTCATGAGCATTTCATGAAGTTGGCTGCCAAATTCTGAAACAAAATATGTCCTTCTCAATGTCTTGGCTGACATCAGGACCCCACTTCCTCTGCTGTGTTGTTGGACTGATGACACTGATTTTTTCTTATGTATATCTTCTGTCTGGGAGTGAATATGTATGAACAATGCAAATCATTTAATTCTAGAAAAAAATTTATTGACCATTCTTAGACAACAGAGTGAATTTTACAGTTTGGTATGGAGTGACCCAATTCCTTCCTCACCTGGAAGTTGGCGACGATGCACATCCCGAGGGAGCTGATCGTTCCCAGCACAAGGCCTGCGATGTTCAGCCTAAGAAGCTTCCGGTCTTCTGGCTCATTGAGGGCCTGAACCTGCTTATAGCGCACAAACACGGTGGCTATACCTGCAGAGTACCACAGAAGAAGTGAGACAGCTGGCCATCACTGCCCGGCAGCATCTTTAACCTGCCCAATACAGTCAGGCTGGACTGAGCTGAGTTTTACACACTTAGCTGGTTTCAGTCAGCTCACCAGCTGTAACTGGCAAATTTCTAACCCTTTATTCAACTACTCAACTAGTTTGGCCAGTAGCATGCTCTACCAGCTGAACCAGCTTTAACCAGCTGTACAGCAAGATTTCAGACATCAACATAATGCTGAAATCAGAAAAATCACTGACTGTAAACCCAATAAAGTTACGACAGCTTTTATTGCACAAATGTGGCCAGCGTTGTGTGTGAGAGCGGCTCAGAATGGCTACATCCTCTTCAACAGGATATAATGTCATATCGTGGTGTCAACAGTGAAGTTTTTCTGCAGGTTCCGGTTGCAGAGGTCATCGAACGGGCAAAACTGACACAAACCATCATATCCTGAGTCAACAGAATGAAATAACAGAGCCAAACAATCCTGACGCATCTCTGAAAAAAAAAGGATTCACCACCGTTGGTGCTTTATCATAACTCACAAATAACTGTTTCAATTCTGTCCTCAGAGAAGCACTCTGTGAATAGTTCTGGTGCTCACTGAGCACAACAAACTGCACTCATGCTAAATCCTTACCCTTCACAGTATATCAAAGTCATGCACAAACCCACCTGACTACAAGCAACTCAGGCCTTCATGCTTGTAATGCCTGTTCAGACGTTTCATGTGAGAGAACTTCTTCTTTTTTTTCTTAAGAATGTTTTAACTTTAAAAATTATAAGCCAGTGCACAAGAACTTGTTTTTAGTAACTATTGGTAATTGTGACATCAGCATTATAGTATTCAGTTACGGTTATGACCATTCTAACTTCATACTGGTGACCTCACACCATAAAGAGTGAATATACACTGACGGTGTGATGTGTCTGTTAAAGTGAGTTCAGCTCCCTTTCCCTGCGGTTTCATACTGTGTTTGCAGCAGGGATCCCGGAGTGTGAGGCCCTGCATGACCCTAGATGCATCAGAGCCAGACACAGCAGACAGGATGTCAGGGCCGGTGTTCATGAGCTGTGTCGTCTTGCCAAAGTATCCATAAACTCAGCGGTGAAGTAATGCTGTTGTAAACCGAGCTCAGCAGTGTAGTAATGCTGGTGTAAACTGAGCTCAGCGGTGTCGTAATGCTGGTGTAAACTGAGCTCAGCGGTATAGTAATGCTGGTGTAAACTGAGCTCAGCGGTGTAGTAATGCTGGTGTAAACTGAGCTCAGCGGTGTAGTAATGCTGGTGTAAACTGAGCTCAGCGGTGTCGTAATGCTGGTGTAAACTGAGCTCAGCGGTGTAGTAATGCTGGTGTAAACTGAGCTCAGCGGTGTGGTAATGCTGGTGTAAACTGAGCTCAGCGGTATAGTAATGCTGGTGTAAACTGAGCTCAGCGGTGTAGTAATGCTGGTGTAAACTGAGCTCAGCGGTGTAGTAATGTTGGTGTAAACTGAGCTCAGCGGTTTAGTAATGCTGGTGTAAACTGAGCTCAGCGGTTTAGTAATGCTGGTGTAAACTGAGCTCAGCTGTGTAGAAATGCTGGTGTAAACTGAGCTCAGCAGTGTAGAAACGCTGGTGTAAACTGAGCTCAGCGGTATAGTAATGCTGGTGTAAACTGAGCTCAGCGGTGTAGTAATGCTGGTGTAAACTGAGCTCAGCGGTGTAGTAATGCTGGTGTAAACTGAGCTCAGCGGTTTAGTAATGCTGGTGTAAACTGAGCTCAGCGGTGTAGTAATGCTGGTGTAAACTGAGCTCAGCGGTGTAGTAATGCTGGTGTAAACTGAGCTCAGCGGTGTAGTAATGCTGGTGTAAACTGAGCTCAGCGGTGTGGTAATGCTGGTGTAAACTGAGCTCAGCGGTGTAGTAATGCTGGTGTAAACTGAGCTCAGCGGTGTGGTAATGCTGGTGTAAACTGAGCTCAGCGGTATAGTAATGCTGGTGTAAACTGAGCTCAGTGGTGTAGTAATGCTGGTGTAAACTGAGCTCAGCGGTGTAGTAATGTTGGTGTAAACTGAGCTCAGCGGTTTAGTAATGCTGGTGTAAACTGAGCTCAGCGGTTTAGTAATGCTGGTGTAAACTGAGCTCAGCTGTGTAGAAATGCTGGTGTAAACTGAGCTCAGCAGTGTAGAAACGCTGGTGTAAACTGAGCTCAGCGGTTTAGTAATGCTGGTGTAAACTGAGCTCAGCGGTGTAGTAATGCTGGTGTAAACTGAGCTCAGCGGTGTAGTAATGCTGGTGTAAACTGAGCTCAGCGGTTTAGTAATGCTGGTGTAAACTGAGCTCAGCGGTGTAGTAATGCTGGAGTAAACTGAGCTCAGCGGTGTAGTAATGCTGGTGTAAACTGAGCTCAGCGATGTAGTAATGCTGGTGTAAACTGAGCTCAGCGGTGTAGTAATGCTGGTGTAAACTGAGCTCAGCGGTGTAGTAATGCTGGTGTAAACTGAGCTCAGCGGTGTAGTAATGCTGGAGTAAACTGAATTCAGCGGTGTAGTAATGCTGGTGTAAACTGAGCTCAGCGGTGTAGTAATGCTGGTGTAAACTGAGCTCAGCGATGTAGTAATGCTGGTGTAAACTGAGCTCAGCGATGTAGTAATGCTGGTGTAAACTGAGCTCAGCGATGTAGTAATGCTGGTGTAAACTGAGCTCAGCGATGTAGTAATGCTGGTGTAAACTGAGCTCAGCGATGTAGTAATGCTGGTGTAAACTGAGCTCAGCGGTGTAGTAATGCTGGTGTAAACTGAGCTCAGCGGTGTAGTAATGCTGGTGTAAACTGAGCTCAGCGATGTAGTAATGCTGGTGTAAACTGAGCTCAGCGATGTAGTAATGCTGGTGTAAACTGAGCTCAGCGGTGTAGTAATGCTGGTGTAAACTGAGCTCAGCGATGTAGTAATGCTGGTGTAAACTGAGCTCAGCGGTGTAGTAATGCTGGTGTAAACTGAGCTCAGCGGTGTAGTAATGCTGGTGTAAACTGAGCTCAGCGATGTAGTAATGCTGGTGTAAACTGAGCTCAGCGGTGTAGTAATGCTGGTGTAAACTGAGCTCAGCGATGTAGTAATGCTGGTGTAAACTGAGAGGAGAATGAGGGGTAAAAACAGAAATGGATACCTAAGAAGGATGAGACGTTGAGCATGAGGCCAAACAGGCATCGCTCCGGAGGCACTGTCCCTGTGTCACTGCAAACACACACACACAAGCACACACCATATACACACACCAAGCACATAACAATATCATCAGCATACAATGTGTTATACATATATACACATTTATATAAAGACCTGTTCCTCATATCCACATAGATTAGCTACTCAATAGACTGTTATTTCAACAAAGACACACAGACTGTAAGTGATAAGCCGCAGATAAGACCGGAAAAATCCACCCGGAACACTAAGCATGTCAAGGTCACAGAACACCGATCTTACTCACTGTGCGCTCAGTCACACTGACCCCCTGTGGCCACGCTGCATACTGCACTAACAGGCATTCTACCGCTCGCTCTGTGTGATACCCTTTCAGTGTTTAAATACTTCTCCTGAGGCTTTATCAAACAACACTTCTTGAAAAGTTCATAGGATACTTGAGAAAGTTAATTGGATTCCACACCACTTCAGGCCAATCACGAGGTCACATGTTCTGCAAAGCTCAAGAACTGCACAGTCATTGCCCAACCGGCCAAAGGCAACGTAAATCCTGTGCTCAGATTGCGGTAGAGCGGTATTTATATCACTGCCCCAGTTTGCGTGACATTTTTCTGCAGAAATTTAATCACATGACATGCAGAACCACAGAAACCGCCAAAACCACTCACCGCGTGGTGCAGCAGTGATCTGTCAAGCTTTCAGTCAGATGACTGCCTTCACTGTTAAAGACCACGTCAAACGGAAAGTAAAATCACTTTCTTCGCGTCACAATTGAGATTGGGACAGTGTTCATTCTCTTACTGAAAACAGACAGGCTAAATATTCACAAAACGAACTCAGACTAAATTTCTCAGTTTTGTCACTGTTTTTAAACCCATGCAATCCATGGAAATCAAATCTTGATTCCATTTACATATTTTTTTCATACCAATAATACATTTTTGGAAAATCTGGGGAAATGAAATTTCATGATGTCCCTGATTATCTAACTAGTGTTGATGAGAAATAGAATTCATTTTTTGAGGACTAATTTTGCACACAGTTCATACAGGTTTGAAGTTTAACCACAAGGCTTTTCAAACATTTGAATTCACTGATCTTGGCTGACTAAATATATCATTTATCCAGCTTAATGTGTGAGGACAGATATGTGCTTCATTAATCATCCATGTCTAGTTATGGGTGGCATTTAAATCAATCACACCAGGGTGAACAAATTCAGGTTCTATCACTCTTGAGGACAGGTTGACCAAGAACTGGAAAATTGGTTAAAATCATTGTGTTTTAAGTTGGCAGAATTACACTGAAGTGGATTCTGTAAAGACTGAATGTGGTCCAATTTAGTTGATATTACTTACCAACTCTGCCTCATCTAAGAAGCAGTGAATAGCGCCGTCTACAATTAAAATAAAAAAATCTTGTGCACTGCTGATTAAGGAGGAGATTGGCTTTATTTCTCTGTGCTAATTTCCCATGATCTGGTCGAAAAAATAGCTTGGCACACTATGCAAGTAGAAATTACCTGAATTTACAGTGTATAGATACGATGTTTTCAAAATTGACTGACATCATTCATGAATATGAGCGAACGCCATGAAAAAATGTCTGCTGTTAATCCTTTGGCTCTTGCACTCAAAATATTCGCAAAAAAACTTTCCTTTTCTTTGAAGTTCCTGAAAGGAAAAAAAAGGCTGTTTCTCAGAAAAATTATGTGCCGCTATTATTGGTGCACTGAGACAATCCAATGACTAATAAAGTATATTTCAAGTCATATCACATTTTTTAGCTCATCTGTTTCGTTGAGAACACAAGTGGCCAAACATGACTTCCTGTTTCACAAGGGAATGAAAATACTGCCTGGTCAAAAAAACACTCCCTGCTTGGATTAAAGTAAGCAAATACAGTACTGAGGAGCCTATGACTGAATGATTATCTCACGGATTCACATGTTTCAGCCAGCAACAATTCTTTTACATCTGATTCATGCAGAGTGAAGCTTCTCATTTCTTAAACAAACACGACCAAATACGTGTCTCACGGTTGTAGAAAAGACGCCACTGTGTTTCAAGAGGGCCAAGTTATTGGTCATCATCAAGAAGAGAGAACAGCTCAGGAGATGGAGGAAATCACTGGGACTGGGTTAAGAACTGTCCAACGCATTATTAAACCTGGATGGGCAGAAGCTAAACATCAACTTCCTAGAAGAAATGGGTTGGGAATAAAATCATGGATGACCGTGATCAGAGATTAATTACTGAACACTTGGTGGGGCCTCGTCTTGAAAAATTGACTGTTGAATTCACAGCTATGTTTAATTGCATAGGTGAGAAAATGTCCACATGCACTATGTGACAAGAACTTGAAAGATTGGGACTGAAAATCTGTGTGGCCAGAGGAGAGCCACTCGTCAGTGAGGCTAATCTGGAAAAATGACTTCAGTTTGCTGGGCAGCATAAAGATTGGACTGAGCAGCAATGGAAAAAGGTCATGTGGTCTAATGAGTCCAGATTTACTCTATTCTAGAGTGATGGGCACGTCAGGGTAAGAAAGGCAGCCCATGAAGCGACGCACCGGTCATGTATAGAGCCCACTGTACAGGCCTCCCGAGGCAGTGTTATGATCTGGGGTTACTTCAGTTATTCAGGTCTGGGCTCAGCACTGTTCTGCAGCAATAAAATGAAGTCAGCAGGCTACCTGAGTGTTCTGAATGACCAGGTTGTCCCATAGATGGATTTTTTGACACCGGGCAGCACAAGTATATCCCGGGATGACAGTGCCCAGATTCATTGGGCTCAAATAGCAAAACAGTGGTTCAGCGAGCATGAGGAATCATTGTCACACATGAATTGGCCACCGTAGAGTCCTGACTTTCTCCAACCGAAAGCGTCTGGCATGTGCTGAAGAACGTACTGGAGTGATTTGACTTTCCCTTTGTTCATTTAAGATCTCAGCCAAAAATGAAAAAAAATGCAACATTGCATAAGATTGTAAAAACAATGCCAGGACGAATTTGCATTGTGGTCAAAGCTTAAGGCTTTCAAAAAAAAATATCAGTGTGTGAGGTGACACAGGCCAAATTCTCTTAGTCACGCATCATCATATGACAGACCTGAGAACACAGAGACAATGAGGAACTAAAGGTCAGGAGCGGAGTAGATCAGGAACTGAATATCAGAAAATCTCTTCACTATTGAAAATACTCATTTCCACAATCATGGCAATAATTAAGAACTTCAAAGAGACGAGATGTCGAGAATCAATCTGGAAGAGGATGTGTATAAATTGACCCAACGCACCGTTAGGAGGAGGTTTGACAGACAAAAAGAATCTGCAAGGATCACCAACGGAGAACTGCAGAAGTCAGGTGAGTCCTGGGGTCAGAAAGTCTCCCAAAGTACCATCAGACACCTCCTACATCAACACAAGCCGTTTGGGTGGGTTGCTAGAAAAAGCCTCTGTTTCAATCAGCTACAGTCTAAAGGGTCTAGACTTCGCCAGACATTATTGGGATTCTCACTGGAACCGGGTTATGCGGTAAGATGAGATAAAAAATAACAGCCTTTTGGCAACAAACATCAAACGTGGGTGCGGTGTAGACAAAGATTTCCATACATAAAAGCACCTCATACCCACTGCGAAGTATGGTGTAGGATCTTAGATGCAGTGAGGCCGTTGTCCTTCCGAAGGCTCTTAATATCCTGCTTAAAACATGGTATCATGGACTCCATCAAATATCATCAGATATTAAACACGGTAAAAGTCAATGCAAAGCATTGATTGCTGTGCCTCCATCTGCCTTAACCCTTAAATGCCCCCCGTGACAAATTTGTCACATGATTTTGAGGGTTGTCAAAACCACTGACCCCAGATAAATTTTGCAACCTAATGCCCACAGTGACATATTTAGACCATTAGTGCTGCCATCTGATGCATAAAAGTGGAACTGACACCACACTGGCTGCACCAGCTAACCTTTCCAATATGGCCGCCCCCATGGTGGAATCCACACAATAGATCAGCACCCATTCATCACTGGATAAAGTAGACAAACAGGTAAGCTAATGAAGAATAAGGTATGTCTAATACGCCAGCTATATATCAACTCCCAAAACAATGATGGACAAAGGTTCTCTTTACATCCCAGAAACTAGGAGTAACATATATGTCACAAAACTAAAATTAGGTCAAAGGTCACCAAAAATTAAAAATTGCTATCGGGTTGTTATTAGCCCCTCCCCAGGACATATTGACAGAATACATAGATTTTTCTTTCAACTTTTACTATAGTTGGGCATTTAAGGGTTAACTTCACATGCCCAAAATACAGCTAACCTCATATGACCTTGTCCTTTGACCTGATGACCTGCAAAACCTAACTGGTTGACCCTCCGTCCAGAGTAAGCATGGGTGATTTGGTCATAATCTGTGCTCCTTCCGTAGATATCACGCACAAAAAAATATGTACAACGCACAGAGGGAAGGACGAAAAACCGACGACCAGAAAGCAGGGGCACGATGAAAACCGAACAGCCACTACCAAGAAGATGAAAACAGGCCGTGTTTGGACCTTCCAGCAGGACAATAATTCAAATGAAACTCCAAAAAAATTGGTACAGTGACCAGGATGTTTAAAAAAAAGAAAAAAAACATAAATCAGTTATTTTCCAAATCTTTTATGACCTGTATTCAACTGAAAACGATTCACAGAGAAAATTATGTTTTAACTAATCTTCAACGTTTTTATACAATATACACATTTTATAGAATATACACATATTCAATATGAGATATCTGCAACTCTTTAAAAAATAAGTTGGGACTGGGGCATGTTCGCCACAATGTTACATTCGCTTTCCTTATAGCAACACTCTACAGGCGTTTAGGACCTGAAGACCATTTGCAGAAGCAGCGTTTACAGACAACAAAGTGTTGACAAGTCCATGTGATTATATTCATAACAGAAACATTGGTTTTTGGTTCTCAAGAGGAAGCCATCTGATGGCTCTAGAACATGGACACTCAATACTGATTTTCAACATTGCCCTTTGTGCACATATATTTCTCCAGATAGGTCTTTAAATAATATTATGTACTGTTGATTGCGAAATCCCTAAATTATTTGCAATCATGAATTGAGAAGCACTGTTCCTAAATCATTGGTATATTTGCTCTTTTTACAAATGGGTTAAGCTCAACCCATTGTTACTCAAAAACAATCAAGCCTCTTGTGGATACATAATTTATGGCAATTAAGGATAGCATCATCAGTTACCCAGTAGCCTGGTTTCAAGAAGAATTGTCCAAACAGGTGTTACTTAAACACTGCTAAACCCTCCCAATGTTACAAAGCTTCTGCATCAAGCTATCTGAAATGTGTTTCAAGCATTGATGTTGAAATTAGCATTCATTTATAAAGACTAATAAAGTGAGCAAGGCAAACCTTTCAAATTTGTTGTTTTCAAAATAAATATTGGTAAAAGAGAATTTACAAATGACTGCTTTTTGTTTTTATTGGCATATTACACATAATCCCAATTTCTTTGGCGACTAAGTCACACACTGCACTGAACCTCTTCTTCAAGACTCCACGGAAAAACAACTAGTACTTTGTCCAATCAACAGCTGCCATTTATGCTTTCCAAAGGTCTAACACCCGCAATAGGCCACAGTCCCAGAAGCGAGATTTCAAAATGCTCCCTGGCAAGCAGACTCATGTTTGGAAGCTTGTTTACAGCTAAACTCAAAGCACAGTAAATCTGCCCCCAGCCTGCCAAAATCCAGCTCTTTTCTCCGGTGATAAATATCTCTCCACTCTGCGCTCACCCTCAAACAGCACAGCTGAAAAACTCCACGCACAGCCCATTCCTTCTGTGACTCAGCAAAACGTGACCGATCCCGATTTTGATCTAATCTGCATGTTTGCCATGGCATTTTGATTCACTTCAAGGTCAAAATTGCACGTTGTAAATATTTACCATAATTGTCTATTTTGTCATTTTAAATAATGCTCTATTTGAAAGACAGCTTTTAACAGTGAAATTTTTGAAGCAAGGTCTATTTAATTTGCCAGCATTCCTTCTCTCTGCGTAACTATCGTGGTATTGTTGCTTGCGGTAATTCTATAAATATATTTCAAAAGAGATGAAGGCAATCAAACTTGACTGGCAAGTGCTAAACAGCAAACACCCGCGACACCCATGACACCCATGACCGAACCAGTCTTTTAAATTTAGGTTCATGCTGCTTAATGACTCCATGTTGGATAACACTGTTGATTACTTTGAACTGCCTTTTTAATAATACAAAACCCAAAACCAGTGAAGTTGGCATGTTGTGTAAATCGTAAATAAAAACAGAATACAATGATTTGCAAATCCTTTTCAACCTATATTCAATTGAATACACTGCAAAGACAAGTTACTTAATGTTCGAACAGGTAAACTTTGTAATTTTTTGCAAATATTAGCTCATTTGGAATTTGATGCCTGCAACATGTTTCAAAAAAGCTGGCACAAGTGGCAAAAAAGACTGAGAGAGTTGAGGAATGCTCATCAAACACTAATTTGGAACATCCCACAGGTGAACGAGCTAATTGGGAACAAGTGGGTGCCATGATTGGGTATAAAAGCAGCTTCCCTGAAATGCTCAGTCATTCACAAACAAGGATGGGGCGAGGGTCACCACTTAGTGAACAAATGCGTGAGCTGATTATCGAACAGTTTAAAAACAACATTCCTCAACGAGCTATTGCAAGAAATTCAGGGATTTCATCATCTACGGTGCGTAATATCGTCAAAAGGTTCAGAGAATCTGGAGAAATCGCTGCATGTAAGCAACAAGGCCGAAAACCAACATTGAATGCCCGTGACCTTCGATCCCTCAGGCGGTACTGCATCAAAAACCGACATCAGTGTGTAAAGGACATCACCACATGGGCTCAGGAACACTTCAGAAAACCACTGTCAGTAACTACAGTTCGTCGCTACATCTGCAAGTGCAAGTTAAAACTCGACAATGCAAAGCGAAAGCCATTTATCAACAGCACCCAGAAACGCCGCCGGCTTCGCTGGGCCCAAGCTCATCTAAGATGGACTGATGCAAAGTGGAAAAATGTTTTGTGGTCTGACGAGTCCACATTTCAAATTGTTTTTGGAAACTGTGGACGTCGTGTCCTCCGGATCAAAGAGGAAAAGAACCATCCGGACTGTTATAGGCGCAAAGTTCAAAAGCCAGCATCTGTCATGGGGGTGTATCATTGCCCAAGGCATGGGCAACTTACACATATGTGAAGGCACCATTAATGCTGAAAGGTATATACAGGTTTTGGAGCAACATATATTGCCATCCAAGCAACGTCTTTTTCATGGACGCCCCTGCTTATTTCAGCAAGACAATGCCAAGCCACATTCTGCATGTGTTACAACAGCATGGCCTGCCTGTAGTCCAGACCTGTCTCCAATTGAAAATGTGTGCCGCATTATGAAGCGTAAAATACGACAACGGAAACCCCGGACTGTTGAACAACTTAAGCTGTACATCAAGCAAGAATGGGAAAGAGTTCCACCTGAAAAGCTTCAAAAATTGGTCTCCTCAGTTCCCAAACATTTACTGAGTGTCGTTAAAAGGAAAGGCGATGTAACACAGTGGTAAAAAGACCCCTGTGCCAACTTTTTTGCAATGTGTTGCTGCCTTTAAATTCTAAGTTAATGATTATTTGCAGAAAAAAAATAAAGTTTCTCAGTTTGAACATTAAACATCTTGTCTTTGCAGTGTATTCAATTGAATATAAGTTGAAAAGGATTTGCAAATCATTGTATTCTGTTTTTATCTACGATTTACATAACATGCCAACTTCACTGGTTTTGGGTTTTGTAATAATAATAATTATAGTAATAATAATAATAAAACATTTTATTTAAAAACACTTTACCTTGAAAAAAAATCTCAAAGTGTTTACAGAAAGGATCTAAAAGCCATAAAACAATTAAAAACACAGCACCACACAATACAACACAACAGTTTAAAGATTAAAATGTCTTTTGAAAAAGAAAAGTTTTTGTCCCTCTTTAAAACTGCCGACTGTCTGTGGAGCCCTTCAGTGTTCTGGGAGGCGTTCCACACGCGCGGAGCAGCACAGCAGAAGGCCCGGTCCCCCATCGTGCGGGTCTTGGTCCTCGGGACTAAGCTAATGGGTGTTTGAGGAGCGGGGGGAACGCGCTGAGGTGTATGGAGTGAGGAGCTCTGTTAGGTATGGAGGGGCGTTGCCATGGATACAGTGGCATGTGAGGGGAGAGACCTTGTCCTCGATATGTGCGGAAACGGGGAGCCAGTGAAGTGTGTGGAGGATGAGGCAGATGTGCTCATATTTCTGCACACACATCAGGATCCTCGCAGCACTGTTTTGAATAAGCTGCAGCCCCTGGAAGCTTCTGCTGGGATTCCCATGAGAAGTGTGTTGCAGTAGTCCAGTCTGGAGGGGACAAGGGCGTGGACGAGTTCCTCGGCATCTGGGAGGGTAAGAGTGGGACGGAGTTTGGTGATATTTCGGAGGTGGAAGAAAGCGGTTTTGGAGAGGTGTTTGATGTGAGCCTCAAATGTTAGTTGAGGGTCAAATCTGATGCCTAAGTTGGTGACTGTAGTTGATAATGAAATGTTCTGGCCAGAGAAAGTGATGCCGGTTATGGAAGATGTAAGGCGCTGACTAACAGAGCTTCACTTTTGGAGCTGCTGAGTTGAAGGAAGTTGTGTTTCATCCATGTCTTTATCTCCTCCAGACAGGCAGTGAGTTCTGACAGTGATGAGGAGGCTGAGGGGGAGGAGTCCATTTTCAAATACAGCTGAGTGTCATCAGTGTAGCGGTGGAATGCTGATCCAAAGCGACTGATGATTTTTCTCCTTAAAAAAATGCAGGATTTTCTTCTGATTTACCCACATTACTCAATGTGATACCTTTTGTTTTGAACAGAATGCAGAAATTTGCAGTGGGGAACCAAGCTTTAGCAAACACTTCTCTGCAGCACTCACAGATGTCCTCAAACAAAGCTGAAAAATTATGAGCAGCCACTTTGAAAAATAGTTGAACAAAACAATGCGCAACGACAGGAAACACAGGGCACAACCTGACTGCCCCAGATTGTGCTCGATCTCGATTAGCACCACTCACCTAATGTAGGGCACGAACGGATCAACGTGCTGAAGTGTCACCGCAGTGATGTAAGCGAAGATGAAGGTGGCAGCAGACCAGATCACAAGCACCGCCGGGAGGGCACAGAGACCCTGCTGAAACCACCACATGTCTGCCAGTCTCAGTTCAGCCAGGCCAGTCTCAGTCTGAGCGCTCCGAGTGACTCTCACAGCAGCAGAGTCTCAGTTACTGCTCCCAGTGGTCCCCAGGGCTGTGAGCAGACTGGTGTCAAAGGGACTCAGTCTCCCATGAGACAGAGCAGTCAGTTCAAGCCTCACCTGGGAGAAGAGGATCGGAGTGAGTGAGGGAGGGAGGGGCTGGGGAGTGGGCGGAGCTAAAGGCTTCAGCCTACAGACTTCCTTTCTTTCTATTTTGGAACATACATAAGGGGTCAGCTGATCAATGCAACAGTACCTCCCTTTAACTTCCTAATTCTCATTCAGCTGAGGAAGTGGCTTCAATTTCTCATTGGCATGGTTACATGTTTTTCTCACACAGACGCATGCCAGCCTACACACGCATGCGCACACCTGTCCTCCCACAAATACAAAATCAGAAAAATACAAACATACATCCGCCCAAACACAAACAGGGGCACATGGTCACAAAACTCGGGAGAACAATGAGATCATATCAATAAAAAACACTTAATTGCCTATGACAAACCTGCCAGAGTAACTTCCTGTCAGTGCAATGTATTATAGTTCCAGAGGTTAAAGGGACAGTTCACTTTGGTGGAGTGGGGTTGTATGAGCTACAAATTGCCACTACTAACATTAGATGCAGTGGAAAGCACTTTAGCTGTTCGGAAAAAAAGCACAGTTGCTCTAGAATTAAGTAACTGAAGTATTCCTGCGCGTTCACTGCGCGCTGTAGCGATAAGCTGTTTGGGTCACAGTAGGGCTGCTGCACAAACGCGTGTATTCACGTCTTCGCGTTGACTTTGAATGACATCTGTGTGCACAAAACTTGTTTCGCGTCCAGTGTGAAAGTGGCTTAGGTTGCAAGGTCGTACGGCCGTTTAACTTGTGCAAATATTTCAAAGATTGTCCATGTGGGTCGCTTTATTGGACGTGAAAGCAAGGCTGTATCATGGTGCACTTACAGCTTCCACAGCATTCCTCTGCGGAATATTGGGACTTGTAGCTGTGGCTAGTAGCCTGAACACAGATATTGATACGCCACCCGTATACCGAAAAGAACTCCGTGTTTGCAGTATTCATTTTTCCAAAGAGGATTTCGTTTGGCTACATTCGGGGAAATCTGAACGGTGCTCTGAAGAGCGCTGCTGTACCCAAGCATCAGGTAGGCTAAAAGAGTGAAGCACCTGTGAAAAAGTCTAATGTAACATTGCAGCACAAACTGATATCGCATAGGGTCTACGCAGCCACATACTGTGTATCTGCTGTGCTGGTTATTATAGGGATTTTATTTTTTTTAATTTGAGACGTGATTCTATGCCATTGAAAACCCGGCTCTGCCGCAAACCGCTCAGAGTCTGACGCAAACAGCAGATCGCGACAGCGCGCAGTGAACTACCATGCGCCTCGCGCAGGAATGCGTCAGTTGGTTAGTTCAAGAGCAGCTGTGTTTTTTTTCTCCCCGAGCAGCTAAAGTGCTGTATTTTTTTAAATAAAGCGTACAATTGAAATGGTGCAACATTTTCTGGTAGGACCTCTTTTAGTCCGCGAAAATACGCTGTTTCCGTTCACAACAGAGTATCGCCTAAATTTCCACCCAGCACTATGCCCTGGTGCGGCTACCTGGAGGAGATCAGAGAGCTTTCTACTGCATCTAATGTAAGTATTTGTAGCTCACACAACCCCACTTCAAAAAGGGTGAACTATCCCTTTAATGGGAGTGCCAAGTATACCCATGTACTGAGGGGTGAGAAGGTCTTGTCCATGAGCAGAAATAATCCCTTTAATGAATGCCTTCGAGGAAACTTTTGTCTGTCCGTGCAGTGTGTATAACATCACACAAAACTGCTTGTGAATTCACTCTCACCTTATTGTGACTGGCTTACAATGGGCATTTCCAAACACATTCATGACATAGGCCTACCACTAATAGGGGAACCAAAAATAATTTACATGCTTCTGCTTTTAAATATAGACCCATGTGACCAAAAGAAAACAGAATTAAGGTTTGTTAGGGACATGCATGAGGCTATTCTAACAGGGATCTATCTTTAGAAAAAAATCATCCCAGAACGCATTCTTACTCCTGGCCCTCAGAGCCTATGAACGCACCAAAAAAGCAGGTAAAGCATGAGGTGGTACCATGTTTAGACCCAGGCACATGTGACACAGCACGTTCATAATTCATCTCACTGAATTTAACAGAAGAACGTGAACTATGTAGCTTTGGTGTGCCTTTATGAATTTTTACAGCAAGATACGAATATATGCTGAAGGGAGCATTCCCGGGGGGGGGGGCGGTTGGGGTGGAATGATTCGTAAAATATGAGAACACAGCATCTCTGGTGTGGTGTGGTGGAAACCGACGGTGGCAGGACAGTTAGGAGCGCTACCGGTACAACACAAGAGGAGACCAAAATGGCCCAGGCAAACTGAATTTTAACAAACTGCCAAAACGCTACCAGAAGATGGAGCCATTTCCCCCTAGACTTTACAGTAGCAGTCCACATCCAGCATGTCAGCTAACGAACTTAATCGCGAGGAAAGAATAATCATTAATGTTACAGTCACATTCCATGCAAACGATGACCTCTGGAATAAGCTTTCCTCCAAACACAGGAGGATGGCTCGCCCGATATATTCACCACCCGCAAATTTATGAAAGCGGTACGCAAATCCTAATAAGTTACAACCTTCTCAAGCGCAAGCCTGAAGGCCCGGGACTGAACCCTTTCGTGAACACCATCATTCCCAAGACAGAGGCAAACAAATACCTTTCATTTATGCTTAAGAGGACGAAAATTCTTCGCCGAGGTAAAAAAAACACCTTAATATACTACTATCAAAATTTAGCAACACCTAAATTGCCTATTTTGTCAAATCACACCAAAGAGAAAAATAATAATAATTAAAAAAAAAACAAGAATTACCAGGGTTTCAGAAGCGTTGTTTGGCTGCTGAACGCATGATAGACCAGTCGGCATTAGTACGCTCTATGGATTCGTGTGATGAACTGAAAAGACTCTTAACTTACGAATCACAGTTGATAGTTACAGAGCTGGGAAGACACGAGGGTTCCCTGATGGTTATCTGAGGGTTATCTCGGTCAAACGAATCAACAAGAAAGACGAGTCCCACCGTCGAGGAAGTCTGTGAAACTAGCCTACCTGGTGCAACAGTCCACGTACTGTAAGTTGAAGCTGCTTTTTACATAAACTGTTCATAATCATTTTCAAACACGATCGCCCGTCTAAAACACGCAGGTAGTCTGTCTAACGGACCTCGCTTCCTCAACGTTTCTCAATCTAAGGGGCTATGATAAGTTGACACATTTAGAAACACAATACAATTTCATTCTTCGTGACCGTTATCGAAATCGGCAGCCTGTGAGAATTAGAAAGGATGTATCATCGCTCCACTGAGGACGGATGTAACCTCTGCCTAATGTAAACCAAAGCCAGATCAGTTCAAATCATAAACGTCGTGGGCCAATGCTTGTCATTCGTGAAAAGAAAGAAATATGACATTGACATCCTTACCTTTGAAAGATTCACTGATTATTTCCTGATCACTGAACGATGATTTTTTTTTATTATTATTATTATTCGTCCGGACCTGAAAGCATTTCTTCAAACAAACTTGCAGTAAGTTTCGCTTTCAACCCCCTCCTTTTCTTTCTCATAGCCCGCACTCAGAACCTACGACCAAGATTTAACTAGAACCTTATTCATCTGGCTTACTTCCTTGTTGTAAGCAACGAAAGTATGACCGGCATCCCCCGCGTTAAGTTAATATGCACATGATTCAAAAGTGAAGGCCAACGCAATGTATGATTACACTTACCTGGTGCTCAAACCGTATATGAATTATAATTTAGCAGCCAAATAAACTTGTTACTGCGAGACTGCATGAGTCCCAAACTATTTCAGCAAAAGCTAGCTATGCCACAAATTTGAGAAATTTGGTCATATGGTCTATGTTATGACGTGCAACGGCCAATAAAAGCCATATACGTTAATGTACATGATCATATTGCATAATTTGAATGAAAAATGGTCAAAACTGCCTAAGAAAAAAAATCTTTTCGCATAATCTTGGCTTGTATTTTTTCCCGTCAGCTTGCGTCAGTGAATGGGAAGTTCACACAATACAATAAGCAGGTCAGTGAATCAAAGTTCCGAAGAGCGAGTTGATTATTCAGAACTCCGAAGTGATAGAAAATTACGCGAAATCCAGCTGCGCGAGCTGTTTGACGGCACTGCCTGCGCTCGAGCGTGTCCTCGCGCGCTCTCTTCTGGAGGCTACCTGCCGCGAGCGGAGCGAGTTACACGCCGCAGCGAAAGGTTACCTGACATGAACTCGTCAGTCGCTGACTTTAGCTCGCTAATCTACACTCCCACCCTAGTTTAATGACGCCTATTTAGTAAAATCGCCGACAAACCTCTTAATTTAATAGCGAATTCGATAAACGGCACAAATTGAGTTTACAATCGAACATTCAAATTAGGTTTAACGTCATATAGTTCGCTAACTATTAAGCTATCACATTATTATTGATCTAGCCCTAGCTATACAGAACAGGCTGATTAACGTTACAAATGGCCACACCAGTGAGTAACAGGTGGGGTGTGCATAAAGATGGCAAAACGAAGAAAGCGGGGTATGTGAAGATGAGTGACCACCGCGATTCTCTCTCCAATGGCGTTGACTACCCAACCGGTAACTTGGCCTAGACTTCATCGGTTGATATGCAATTGCGACCCAAGTGTCGTTCTTGCCATAACGTTAAGCCTATCCTTTCAGGCGTTAGGCCTGCAGACGTTATTCGATATTTTATTGGCGAGCTAAATGCGAGACCTGCGTGATTAAGGAATCAACGTGGCTTTTAAAGTTGACTGATGATTTTGTTCAAGCCATCTTTACGACAATTTGTTTTTCTTTGCTTAATTTCAGCTGAGGCAGCTCGAGGAAGGAAACGTGGCGGTGCGAACGACCCTTCGCACACCGGAGATACCTCTGGGGGGTCAGTAATGAAATGCTGCGGGAAATTGGTCGCAAAGTTCCGTGGAGTTGTGACAGATTCGGTGTTGAAACAGAGATAATGAACAACGCTCTTCTCAAATTCAAATGATTACGTTTATTTACTCTCTCCTCAGGACGGAGGTGACCGCCTTGCTGGACAGATTTGGTGGTAACGTTGGGCTTTCTCGACGTTTTATTCTGTTCCCCTATTGCTAAACAAATGAATGGAAAACCCGCTGTATTGGTTTACCTAAAAAGTATTTCCTTTTTGGGACATTATCCTGCAGGCACTGAAATTTAAGACTAGTATAGAAATCCAGTGTTCATTCAAGTCCAACAGAGACAAAATCGAGGGCTGACTGCAATAAACAGTTATATCCAATATATAACATCTGGACATAACTGTTTATTGCCGTCAGCCCTCAATATACTGTATCCTGTTTAGAACACTCAGAGAGTTGATTTTACTCTGAAGACGTTCTCTGCTTAGGTTTTTATGCATCACAGTAGACAGTAAATTGATTACCTGAGCTTAATCCGTTCTTTAAAGATACTCCGATCATTGTGTCTTGCAGCTGATATTAACAAAGCTTTAATTGCAAAAAGAAAGCGCCTTGAAACGTTCACCAAATCATCTCTTGCATCCAGTCATCAGGCCATCGAGCAGCTGTGGAAAACGCAGCAGAATGACAGGTAAGTTGCTAGTAGCCGCCATAAATGCATACAGTTTATGAACCCAATGTTTAGACACTGTTCTAACAGTGGATAGAGTCCCCTTTGCACCCAGAACAGCCAGCATTCTTTGGGAATGGATTCAACAAGTTTCTAGAAACGTTGCTTGGAGGTTCTCATATATGTACCATGACTGCATTATGCAGTTGCCCCACATTTGTCAACTGCACATTCATGCTGCGCATGTCCTGTTCCACCATGTCCCTAAACTGCTGTTTCGCACTGAGATCTGGTGGCTGTGGAGCCCATGGGCGTTCACTGAACTCACTGTCATTTGCTTGTGCTTTATAATATATTTTATCCTGCTGTATTTTACCATTGCTAAATGGGAAAATTGCAGCCATGAAGAGCTGCATATGGTCAAAATAAAAAACCTCACAGTAGACTTAATGATGGTGATTAAAGTATTACAATGATTCTCAATTGGTATTGAGGCGCGTAAAATGTGCCAAGAAAATATTTCCTGCACTATCAGCCTGAACCTTTGACTCAAGGCTGGATTGATCCAAGCGTTTATGTCAGGGGTCCTCAATCTTTCCCAGAAAGGGCCGGTGTGGGTGCAGGCTTTCATTGCAACCAAGCAATTACACACGTGATGCTACTAATCAACCCCTGGACTCCTTACTAATAAGCAGGATTAGTAGCATCAGGTGCATAGCTGGTTGGTTGCAATGAAGGCCTGCACCCACACTGGCCCTTTCTGGGAAAGATTGGGGACCCCTGGTTTATGTTATTTAAATCCTGACCCCCTGAGGTCACAGCAGAACCTGAGATTCCTCTGATTATGCAAGGTTTTATTTGCTTAGCTCAGTGGTGGGCAATGAGGGCCTGGTATCTGTCCCTGGTTTTCACACCAACTTCTGGCCTTTAATTAATTCATCATCTAAATCAGCCAAACTGTTAATGAAATCTGACATTTCAGGCACATTTCTTTACATTATCATGAATGACCAAAGACTGTTCTTGTCTCCCTACGTAAAATATTTTTATTTGATTGAATCTTTGCACAAATCTATATTTGCATTTGCAACCAATTAGCTCAATTAGTCAGGGTAATTGATAGAAATAAAACCCTGCATATACACCAGCCCTGCAGGACCAGGACTGCCCACCCCTGGCTTAGCTGAGAGGAACTGAATTAGCCTGAGCTGCTGCTGAGGCCCATTCACTTCATGACTCCACGTGCTGTTCATTCGGAAATACTCTTTCACATAGCAGAGTTGCAACATATGGTTGCTTGAGTAACTGTTGCCCTGCTGTCAGCATGAACTATTCCAGCTGTTCTCCTCTGAAAGTTCTCATTAATGAGGCATTTTGGCGTCCAGAACAGGGTGTTTCTGCTTTCCATCATGCTGACATGATTTTGTGTATTTGGGTGCTGCCGCATGATTGGCTGACTTGATACTTGCATCAAAAAGCAGGTGCACCTTATTAATTGGCCACTGAATTAATTAGTTATTTCAAATTTCCTGTGGTAATTTTGCATATTTGTATGTCAGTTCATTATAACTACAGGTTTCTGTGTGAAGAGGTCCCTAAATAATAAACCTCCCACACAAAATCATCACAAAATTGTATCATGATTTCATTTGAAGGTGTTGCAGTTAAAACTTTCCTTGTTTAAATTTCCCACTTATTGCTTCTTTTTACTGTAATCTTTTTCAGAATGAAACTGATTGAGAATTACTGCTCACAGTTCAACACAGTTTTTCAGCAGTGGGACAGTGACCTGCAGAAATCCAGGGACCAGGACGAAAAATTAACAGTAACTTTGTCAATAACAAAAATCAACGATCACACTACACTCACAGCTTGACTGGAGAACTGGGTTCCATGATAACCTTCCTTTATTGAAGTCCAGTCCCGTAAAGATTCTCTGGTTTATTTTGCTTTATAAATCAACCTCTCTACTTCCATGTCTACAGAAGGAGAGGAAACGGGGGATTTGGCTGTGATAGTTTTATTCATGTGACACTATCCTTAGTGAAATGTTTAGCATTGCATTATCCTCTACTGAGAAAATATGGATGTATTTTGAGTCATATGGACTTCATTTCACAGTTTAATCAACACTCGGCACTTTACTATGTCGATGGAGAGGCAAAAAGACGCCAACTATTATAAAATAGTTGAGATGTACTCACATGAGCCAAAACATTAGGAACAGGTGCATATGATGAGGTGAGAATGGTTGATTATCTCTTAATAATGGCCGTTATCAAGGCCCAGGATATATTACATGGTAAGTGAAGAATCGATACTTGCAGTCAACTTGTTTGATTGGGGGGGGCTGGGCTGACTTAAAGACCAAGGAACTTTGACCGAGTCCATGTTGTTATGGCTAAATGAGTGGATCAGACCATCTCCATTAGGAAAAGGGCTTGTGGGATTCTTCTGGTCAGCAGATGTGAGGACCTACTGACAGTGATCTTAAGCGGGACAAACCGCAAACCAATGACTGGATGTGGGGCGCTCAAGGCTCATTAATTCATGAGGACAACTAAGGCTATCCCGTCTGGTCCAAACCAACAGAAGGGTTACTGTGGCACAAGTCCAGAGAATTTCTGCAATGCTTCTGTGCGGAATGTGTCTCAGCACACAGTGCATTGGGCCCTGTTGCATATAGTGCTTTAAAACTGCAGACCCCTCAAAGCATCCATTCTAACCCTAGTCCGCTAGCGAGAGGGTCTACAGAAGGCACACAACCATCAGAAATGGACCTTGGAGCAGTGGCAGAAGTTCACCTGGTTTGGTGAGGTTTTCCCACTTCCTTTTACATCAAATGGAGTGTGAAGTGTTCACACGGAGGAGAGATGGCACCAGGATGTACTGAGGTGGGAAGACAACCTAGTGGAGCAGTGGATAGTATTCTGCTGAGAACCCCTGGATCTGGGCGTACATGTGGCTTTTAATTTGACATGTTCCACCGTCGTGAACAAAGCTGAGGACCAGGTACAGCCCTGCATGGCAATGGTATCCCCTAAGGTCAGTGGCCTCTTTCAGCAGGATAGTGCGCCCTGCCACACTGCAGAAATGGCTCAGGAATGGTTTGACGAACACAATGAATTGTTGAAGTTGTTGCCTTAGATTCTGAATTCCTCAGATCTGCTGGAACGAGTCAGATTCATGGCGGCTCCAACTCGCAAATGGAGCCAGATACCGCGGATCTCGTTTGGGTCCGTGCCTCAGCGTGTCGGAGAGGTTTCAGCGGTATGTGGAGGACCAACGGCAGATTTGTGGGTAGTCATAATGTTTTGGCCCATCAGTGTAAGTGGTATGTGCAGTCAGGTCCGCCTGTATTTGGACGGTGACACCATTATTCTCTCTTTGGCTTGGTACGCCACGGTAATGGCCTTGAAGTGAAGCAGGCAGCATGTGCTTGCAGTGTGGACTTAGTTTTACTTACAGAGTTTTGTCACAAGTATTGAATGAACCAGGTAAGAATTACAACTTTTATACTCAGCCCCAGATGTAGGTGTGAAAAGTAATTTGACAGACTAAAAGATAATAATAAATTAAGTTGTCGTTGTAATACTTGTTTGTAAATCCTTTGCTGTCAATGACTGGCTTAAGTCTGCAGCCCACAGACGTCACTGAATCCTGGTGATGCTCTGCTGGGCCTGTGCTGCAGCCGTCTCCTGGCCCTGCTTCCTGTTGGGTTGTCTTGCTCTTACCAAGTAAAAAGCGTTGACTTTGTTAGAACATTTCACTTCTTTGTCTGAAAGCAGAGCTGCCCAGCCCTGTTCCTGCAGAGCTACCATCCCGTAGGATTCTGTTCCAACACTAATTCAACACACCTGATTCAGCTCATTAGCAGCTCGTCAAGATCTGTACCTGGGAAAGCAGGTGTGGTTTGCTTTGGTTGGAGTGATAACCTTCAGGATGGTAGCTCTACAGGAACAGGGTTGGGCAGCCCCGTCTTAGTCTTGGGTTTCTTAAATCTGCTTTGGGTCATTGTCCATCAGCACAGTAAAACACTTGTGCTTTGAGGCCTTTGGCTGAATCTGAGCATGTAACATAGCCCTGTACGATTCATGATTCATCCTGCTGCTGTTGTCGGCAGTCTCGTCATCAATAAACACCAGAAAACCGGTTCCATTGGCAGCCAAATCTGCCTGCACCATAACCTCCACCATCCCTCACAGATGAGTCGGGATGCTTTGTCTCCTGAGCAGTTCGTTCCCTTCTCAGCAGTGCCCTCACCCCATCACTCTGGTACCAGCTGATCTTGGTGTCACTTGTCCACAGGACATTATTACAGAACTGCGCTGGTTTTTTTTTAGATGTCTTCTGGCAAACTGTAATCTGGTCTTCTGAATTTAAGGCTGACTTTCCTGAGGATTTTCTGATGAGGTTGAACCCTCTTTACTCTGAATAATTCTCTTTGGACTGCATTACAGTTAACAGCAACAGATTTCAATTTCATTTATGTTTCTACAAACTCTAGACCTTTCATCTGTTTACTAGCTGATGGAGTAAGGAGGGAGTAACGCTCACCTGGGCTTGGAACCGCTGCGCAGCGAACTGTCCTGTTGGGTCTTTTGGTCCCTTTAAAAGGTGCTGTAATTTTGACACCAGTCACCCAGTTTGGATGGAAACGTAAACCTGAGAGTCTGCACTTCCAGCTAATATTAATTCTTTAAATTCAACTGTGACCCGCTGTGGAAGACGGCTAACATAATCTCGTCATTGTCCAAATATTTATGGAGCTGACTGTATACAATACAAGACAATGCTGCCAACTCTTAATTTTAATGAAGCATTTCCCACGATAGTTACAAACAAGGGTATATAATGTGACTTCATATGTGTGCAGGTGACTTATGGACCCTGCTAATGGGATGTGGTTTGAGGGCAGACTAAGTCAAAGGGTGCATCTCACAGCCTAGGCTGCAGCCTTTGAAGGCTGCATTTTAAGGGGTCGTCACATGATTCCATCTGCCAAACTGACATTTGGGTAAGGGACAAGGTTAGGTTTGGGGTTAGAAATAGAACTAGGTGTTAGAGTTAAGGTTAAAGTTGGGGAAACAGTGATGACTTGCTTAAACCAAAGCTGTTTAACAGGGATAAAATGACATTATGTCAGTTTGGCAGATGGAATGAAGTGACAACCCCTAAAAATGCAGTTTTCGAAGGATGCAGCCTCGGCTTTGAGATGCACCCAAAGGCTTTGAGGCCTTCTGTACACTGCCACCTAGTGGTGGAACACTGAGGAGTTATAAGCAAAAAAACTGAAATTAAAATTAATATTAAAGTTGAAAATGCTCTTAAACTGAAAAGGAAGTTGAAGTGCCCCTGCATAAACAGCTAAAGCTGAACACAATGTTGAAATCAAAAAGCTACACCTATTAAAAAAAACAAAACATTAATTTCCCCAAATTGAAATGGTGTGCACTGTAAAATCAAATTTCGGTGCCAAACAAACGTACTGTGGTTGTTTTTACTCTTGCTGTGGAGTACAAAAGGTAGCACTTTAATTCGAATATGCATTCTCAGTCTGATGCTAATATTTCAATACATAAAATGAATTAGATTATGCTTATGAAAATGGTAGTGAAAATGGACTAGTCAGTGATGAAAATAGTTACTCCAGTAGGCTGTCACTCCTGTGTAACACAGTGCAAGTCGTGCTTTTCCCTGCAGAGCCTGTTCAGACAGCAGCAGAAGATGTTCCAGCAGATGGCAACATCCCAGGCCCAGAGGCTGAAGTCCATCAAGCAGCTCCTGGAGCAGTACATCCAAGTAAAGCTCCTCTTCACAGCATTTCAGGTCTCATGAAAACTATTAGGAATGTGTGAAATCTCACTATCATCATTCAATTCTCAGAAAGCACTTGTGTGTCAGGTCTTCTGGAGTACTCCGTAAGAGGGTGTGCGTATAGCCGGGGGGGGGATTACATTTTCACTGTGCGAAAAGCAAAAAAAATATGCAAAAATTTAATTTTACATTTAAATTTAAAAACTTGTTTTCTCTGTTTCATTTCATTAGACAAAACTTGAAGTGAAATTAACTGACCCCATTTCCCGTGGGGCAAAAAAAAAAAAAAAAAAAGCACTTCATGTAAACAGCCTCCCTGTTGAGAAAAAAAGTAGATTTGAGGCCTCATTAATAATCTGAATCACTTCCTCTAGCCTTTTCTGACTCCTGTAATGTGTTGTGTTAGTGCTGACCACAGACGGCGCTGAGCGATTAGTACTTTTTTTCGTTTCATCCAATTTCAGTTTCATTTAGGAAATTAGTCTCGGTTTTTGATTTCGGATTTTACCTTATTTTTTGGAAGTTTGGTCCATCAAATAATTGTAATTCATCTAAAGTTTTCTATTTGTTAAATCAGTGACTATATATAAACCCACTGTAAACTCTGTTCGGAACTGCGTCGTCTTTGCGTGCTCCTCGGTGTAATGGATTGTGGTGACTGTAGGTAATGCAATTATTTTATTTATTTATTTATTTATTTATTTTTGCTGTCCGACATCATAGATTACTTGCCGGAATTAAGACAATTATGCCTCCTCCTTCCTGGGGGGGGAGACATATTGTTTTTGCCAGAATTACCGTTGGCGTTGGCGTTCCCATTTGTTTCCGGAGGATAACTCTAAAACTGTTTGACCGATTCTCACCAAATTTGATATAGTGTCTCTCCATAACATATAGATGTGCCTTTTCAGGGTTTGAACTGCTTTTGAATTTTATTTTTTCCGTTTCCATGGCAACAATTTGGACTTGGGCATATTGAAGGGTGGGACTCGTTTCCGGACCATAACTCTAAAATGTGAAATGGGGGAAGGGGGAGACATCTGTTTTTACGAGTAACAACCATTCTAGTTATACATCTAAGGTTGATCGATTCATTATTTTGACGCCGTAAACGCTGAAATTCTGGTCATTTTCATAGCACTTACATTTATTCTTCACCCTGGTGATTTTGATTGAACGAGCCTTAGTCCCATTCAGGATTTGAAATTGTGACGAACAGCCGTGCACAACAGTGCCATCTGCTGGAGCGGTTTCACAGAAAAGCAATCAGATCTCACAGACGCTACCGTATCTGCAGGTTTCCCTTCATTCAGTATATTCACATGCGCTTAAAAACTGGCATTTTCTCATACTCAGGCCGTAATTTGGTATTTTAATTTTATAGATAAACCTTAATCAAATGTAATTGTGTTAAATTCAGTTAAGTCAGACTGATTGACACAAATAGATCACAAGGCTTGCATGTGATCTCGAGTGACCTGTTCACCTCACACAGAGGCCTCTCAGTGCTCTGACTGCATGCAATGACAAGGCTGAGATTTCCCCAGCATGCACCTGGAAGCTATTAAGTGACTTTTCCATCAAACTGATTAGATGTGTAAATACAAAGGTCAATGGAAGCATATTATAGGGCAGACTTGCGAACGAAGTAATGAAACTGCAGCCGTAATGTTGAGTAATAACGGGCGTGGTGCTGCTCTCTGCGCGTAAACTCTGTGCAGAACCTGGAGGAGATGGAGAAGAGTCATTCTGATCACCAAGTTACGCTACAGACGGAACTACGACAGGAGATGACCCTCCTGCAGAAAAAGCTCCTGATGGAGACGGTGAGTGTAATGTGTTTATATTGGAAGCTACAAAGGATGTGGGTCATGAGTCGCGTTGTTCCCTCGCAAAGGAAAATTGTGTTTATTGCAGGAATTACCAGTGCTGACACCGTCATTTTTATCACATTTTATTTCTCAAGAATTTAAAGTGATGACCCAAAATATTAAAACCACATGAACACTCACAGTTCATGTGCATAATGATAATTATCGCGTATTAACATAGGTTTTCAAAGTCTGCAAGCAGACCTTAGATAGCAAGCAAACAGTTCTCATATTCAGCGTGTTGAATGTGGGAGAGATGAGACCAGAGTGACCTAGACGAGAGCAGAATCTGTTTGATCGGTGAGTGGGTCTAAGAATCTTCGAAGTCGCAAGGCTTCTGGGGCGTTCCCAGTCAGCAGCGCATACCTACCAACAGTGGAGCAAGGAGGGATAAACCATGAGCTGGTAAAAGGGAGTTGGTTGTCCAAGGCTCTTCGATTCAGGAAGTCAATTAAGGTCATCACATCTGCAGTGATCTAATGTCCCACAGAGAAGGGGTACATATCCTTAGGTAAAATGGGAAGATCACTACAGAGAGATTAAGTATACTGTCTGAGGCATTTCACTGGGTTTTTGGCTAATAGGTGATTATACTTTTTGCTATGTTGGCTATGTGCTTGAGCCGCCCTATACTACTATAAAAAAAAAAATAGCCGTTCATTAAAAAAATTTACCAACAGCCAACCAGGCAGAACTGTGTGGGCCCCCATAAGTCTGCAACCAAACAGTCTGTCATTACAGTGCATCTTGTCCATGGATTTACCATGTTTAATTTTTGCCTGACGCGTAAGAAATGCAGTTAAACTAGCAGAGACCATTGTAAAGATCGTACCCCCTCCAACTCCAGGGCCTGCTGTTGCGAGTCTGTAAAATCAAAGTCATTTTTGCTGCCGTCCAAAAACGGCATCTCCAAGGCCAGTATCACTAATGCGGGCTATTGAGGGTGCAGAATTACTGTATTGAGTAAAACCTGGAATTAGGGCTACTCAATAAATCGAATCGCGTTTATTGTAAATGCAATAAAATGAGGCAGGCAGATGAGCTTGCTTATTACCTTTTCTTTGACACACACCTAATGCGGTCATTTGAAATGCTTACGGGAAGAAAACTGTGATTTGAAGTCCGCCAATTACCAGCCAGGTTGGACAGCCTCCATCGCCTTGGCATAATTAGCTTACCTTAAATCAATTCCCGTGTACTTTGCCTTAGGCAAAATAGGTTACAGGCATTTCAAATGACTGCATTAGGTATCAGTCATAGAAAAGGTAATAAGCAAGCTCGTCTGTCTGCCTCATAGTGGCAGTTACTCTTATTGCGCTGAAAATAATTGCGATTCCATTAATTGAGCAGCCCAACCTGGACTGAACAAATTTAAGTAAGAAGAGACATTTTGTATTCCACTATAGCCTTGTCTACGCGTAACTTTCGAAAAAACAGCTTTTTCTGTGCATTTCGGCTTCTGGTCCACACGGAAGCAGCATTTTCCGGTCGCTTAAATAGATTTTTTAGAAGGCTTTCTAAAACGAAGGTCATTTAAAACTGGTTTGTGTGTACCGTGGGGACACATATTAAGGAGCGTTTGGGAAACGATGATAGCGCAACTTAACTAGCACCACCTCTGGTATTACACATTTGTTAATGTAATAACAAAAGCTGACATAATGTATTTCAACGTTTCTCCTTTTTACATTCTTTTGCGTACATAGATATTTTATAAAATGAGGTCTTCTGTATTCAATTTTATTTATTTATTTTTTTTTTTTTTATAAAGTGAACGGGGCAAATATCCAGTTAGAAAAATAACCACATTAGTGAGGACAAGGCTGTATTGTAGTCATCCAGCTACCTCTGTGATTCTGCGTCATGATACGGTACGATACTCAAATGCACCCAAAATAACATGAGTGGCGAGAACAGACTGTTCAGCCCAAGTAGGCTCAACAGCTTCTATTTACCATTGTGAATATATCACTTCAGATGCTCAATGACTCAATGGTATCTAGCTTTAAGTCAAGCCTGCTCTTGAAAATTCCCAAGGATCCAGCCTCAACAATATGGTCAGGAAAGCCATACCACATCGAAATTACTCTTGAGGTGAAAAAGTATTTCAGTGCTAAATAAACCCTTGGTCAACTTCCATTTGTGACCCCGAGTTCTACTAACAAAACTTCGCCGAAGGAATCCTACATAATTCACTTTGAGGTCTTTAAATATGTTAAAGGGATTATCAATCAGATCTCCCCTAAGTCTCCTTTTCCTAAGACTAAAGAGATAGCTTTACCTCTTCTCATAGCTTTCATCTTTTATACCTGGAATTAGCTTAGTGGCTCTTCTCTGATCTTTTTCTAGAGCCTCTATGGTGTGCATTTTATTGATTAAAAAAAATACTGATCCATCTTTTACGTAAAGGAATCCTGTCCTTATATAGAATTGCATTTGCAATTTGCAAACAAATGCCACCCTTATACAACCCCAATTTCGAAATTGTTGGAACAAAGTGGAAATTGTGCATAAAATCAAAACGCAATGACTTTCAAATCACACCAGCCAGTATTTTATTCACAATAGAACAGAGATAACATAACATTAATGTTGAAACTGAGAAATTTTACAATTTTATCCACAAAATGAGCTCATTTCAAATTTGATGGCTGCTACAGGTCTCAAAAAAGTTGGGACAGGGGCCTGTTAAGCGTTTGCCATGGAGTAGCATCCCCTCTCTTTTTTAACACAGAGTGGAGGCGCCTGGGCATTGAGGAGACAAGTTTCTTGAGTTTAGCCATTGGAATTTGATCCCACTCTTGTTTAATACAGGCTTCCAGCTGCTGGAGAGTTTTGGGTCACCTTTGACGGACTTTTCATTTAATTATGTGCGAAGTGTTCTCAATCGGTGAAAGATCTGCAGCCTGTTGCACCAGTTGTGCGTAAGTTCTCTCTCGAGTTAAAGTGCTAAGTCCACACTAAATACTACGCTGAAACTACTTAGTTTGAAACTAAATCTGTGTCGGAGTTTAGTTGCACCACGTAGACATAAGATTCGTCTGTTACACTGGCGTAAAGTCCACACTAAACAAAATACTGTCGCTGCAAACAGCGTTTTCGATTCATGTGGCCAATCAGTGAAAAGCACTCGATGGGGCGTGTAGCCTATTACGGTCCTCAGATGCTGTCGGTGCTGTCAGGCTACTTAAAGAAAAAGCGGTGTCTCCGCGTCTGACAGTCCACAGTTTATTGAAGATTTCTTTAAATCTACTGGGCTCAGTTCTTCAAGATGCGTGCAAAGTATTTCACCAACGGAGCTATTAAAGTCGGGGTAGAGTAGACCAACTTCATCTGTTTGCATCTGTGGTGAGCACTCCTCATCACTGCACTGTAATTAACCCAGTTTCTCTCCGTGTCGTGCTGTAAGTCCGTTGCCAGCAGGTCAATAATTCTAAGCATCTCCGCTCTTGGGAAGCGAAAGCGAGAATATAAATCAAAGTCATCGTAGTTGTCCAACGGGTGTAATCTGCCTCGGAGGATGTGTGACCGACACAATACAGCGGGTATAATCCACTCCCCCTAATCCTTCAAATTATCCCACCTTTCAATACGATGCGCTATGCCAACCGTTATTCTATGGAGGACTTTACACCAACTAAGGGTTAGATGTAAGATTTAAGTTGTAACTTATGCCTACGTTGAAACTAAATCAGCTGGTGCAACCCATAAAATGTTAGTAGCGCGTAAACTCCGACTTAAGTTAGAAGTTCCGTTCAGACTAGGCTACGTTTACACTTACACACAACTGGTGCAACAGGCTGCAGGACTGCAGGCAGGCCAGTTCATTACACGGACTCTTCTACTACAAAGCCATGCTGTTGTCATAGCTGCAGAATGTGGTTTTGCATTGTCCTGCTGAAATACACAAGGCCTTCCCTGAAATAGGTGTCTTCTGGAGGGGAGCATATGTTGCTCTGAAACCTTTATATACCCTTCAGCATTCATGGTGCTTTTTAAAACATGCAAGTGTCCCACAACATATGCACTAAGGCATCCCCATACCATCAGAGATGCTGGCTTTTGAACTGAACGCTGATAACAGGAGGGGTGGTCTTTCTCCTCTTTAGCCCAGAGGACATGATGCATATGATTTCCATCAAGAATGTCAAATTTGGACTCGTCTGACCTCAGGACACTTTGCCACTTTGCTACAGTCCATTTTAAATGAGTCTTGGCCCACAGAACACAGCGGTGCTTCTGGATCATGCTGAACAATGGCTTCCTTTTTGCATGATAGAGATTTAGGTGGCATTTGTGGATGGCGGGGTGGACTGTGTTTACAGACAGTGGTTTCTTGAAGTATTCCTGGGCCCATATAGTAATGTCAATGACAGAATCATGCCAGTGAAGTGATGCAGTGGGGTCTGAGGGCCCAAATATCACGGGCATCCAGTAAAGGTCTTCGGCCTTGTCCCTTACACACAGGGATCTTTCCAGTTTCTCTGAATCTTATGATGATGTTATACGCTGTCGATGATGAGACCTTCAAAGCCTTTGCAATTTGACATCGAGGAACATTGTTTTTAAAGTATTCCGCAATTTTTTTTTTTTTACGCAAGCCGTCACAGGTTGGGGAGCCTCTGGCCATCTTTACTTCTGAGAGACTCATCCTCTCTAAGACATCCCTTTCATAGCCAATCATGTTACACGCTTTTAAGCCACTTAACTTAATTACTTGCAAAATGTTCTTTCAGTTGATTCTCTTACATATGAATTGCTTTTTCAGCCCTTTTTTGCCTGTGTCCCAACTTTTTTGAAACCTGTTGCAGCCAGAAAATTTGAAATAAGCTCATTTTGTGGATAAAAATGTAAAATGTATGTTTCAACATTTGAAATATTATCTATGCTCCATTGTAAATAACATATTGGCTCATGTGATCTGAAAGTCATTGCATTTTGATTTTATTCACAATTTACACTTTGTCCCAACTATTTTGGAATTTTGTAGAACAGTAAAAACGGTAGCATCCTGTATACAGTGCAATTTTATGAGGTAGCTCTGAGCTGAACTGCCTCCTTTCCATCACAGCAACAGAGGGACATGGCAACTGTCCGCAAGTCTTTGCAGACCATGCTGCTGTAGAGCCCAGCTGCAGTCCTCTGGGAGATCTGCTCACTTCTGCTGACCCCAGTCTGCTGCTCGCCGTCTTCGCTGTGCTCATGGTCTATTGAGATTAAGAGTTCCATTGAGTAACATTGACTTCAGTTCCCATTGTCGTCACCGATCTTTACTGTAAACTACTGTTATTAAGGCGTAGAAACTACTGTTTGCTTGTGCTGCATGTTTAACTAACATTTTGTTATTAAAAAAATGGAATATGTATTTTGTGGATTTTATGAAAGGATTAAAAAGTAAAAACCACTTATCATAAATATAGCAATCTTTATTTTACATTGGCTTGTTTTACTCAAAAATGAATCATTTTTACAGAGAAGTTACAACCAAGCAAACATTAGAAATGGGACACAAACACTGAAAGGCAAGAGGACGTGAGGTTTCCTTTTCTGTGTGAGTGAGTGAGTGAGATGAAAGGAACTTGCCTTCCAGACTCACGTGGCATCACTCCCTTTAAATTAAAATGGATAAAAGAAAGATTTAATGAAGACATGACTTTCAGTGAGTATTAATCCCTCACAAGACTGTTCTGCAATCATACCTAGTCTAACAGCTTTGGTTATACTCAGATAGCAAAAGGCAGTGTATCTTAGAACTGTGCACCCAGTTGCTGAATACAGTTTACTTCTTTTATTTACTCTACAGCTTGCATCAGGCAGAGACAAGACTATATGAGATACATTGGCAAGACATTACATGTAGGTCATGAAATAAACCTATTATTACTGTCATGTAACTGAATTAAAAAAAAAAAAATGATGCATCAACACATGCATTTTTAAAAAGAGACGCTAACATTTGGGAACAGACAGAGGAGTGTAATCATAAATCTGTCATAAATCATAAATCCCCCGGTAGCAAGTACATGAACCGCAGACATGGAGTCAGAAACAGTCAGTTTTAATAATTTCTTAGCGGGAAACCATAGGAGTGAGTCGAATGTTACATGCACAGCCTTTGTTCGATACGCACTGACCAAACCACACACAATGTCAGACTGACCAATAGGAAATGAGCAGAGAGTCTAATGAACATGGAGGAAACCCAAAGGTGACCACACCACAGGTGTCGGCAGCAGCTCTGCAGATGGGTCTTTTTTACACTGCATCGGAGGACAAAGAAGAGTCCACTGACCCTTCTAGTGATCTCTTGCCAAGGTTTGAGTAAACACCTGAGATTTATAGTTAGATGCAATACCAGCCTCTCCTAGTAAACGCAATGAAGACCACATTCACCGCGAACAATGTGGATCTTCCTGTCAAATAAATGGACAGATCAAACTCCAACTCAAGAGATAAGGCAACTGTGAACCGTATTTTCAGAATAACGTACCGAGAAAACAAAGAGTGGAAACACAGGCCAAACAGGAAGATTCGAAAGCCTCTGTGTGAGGATTAATACTGGCTAATACTGTACTACGGCAGATGGAAAGGCGTGTGATTAAAAAACAATGTCCTGCCTTTACAGCTCATCTTGGATTCTGCTCATAAAAACAACAAATGAAATTAAGACTTCAAGTATGGATCAGGAATATGGGAATTTTGGACAGTAATACCAGACAGGACTTCTCTAAATAGCTGTATACTGTACTGGCATTTCAGTTGGCTGCCATCATATCAAGGTCAAATATTCTGCTCATAGAAACGCTGGCCCAGGCTGGCAAACCAGCAATAAATGAAAATCGGATTAAACCTGCAAGAAGTGAACTTCCCCATACAAATCCTAGCTACCAGTCCACTCAGGAGAAGGCTTGCCCCAGCGAACATGACATGTTCTCACCATACGGTTGGAATGTTTTGTTTGTGTCACGACATTGCTACAACATTGCCACACAGGGAGAATATTTTTTGTGAGCCGCGTTACATAATGGAGATGAACACAAATAGGTGCGACTCCCACGATTTATTACTGCGGTGTTAAAGCTGACCTGGCCACGAACACTCCTACCGCCACAACGCTCGTGCGCTTGTAAAAGGTGAGCACACCTTCAGCTGCATGGTAATTAATTTCTATCTCAGCTAGACTGATGGTAAGTGGGTTGATGGAGCTTAAAACTGAGCATCTGGCGCACATATAACAGGAAGAGAAATCCATCTAGTGACGTGACCCACCTTTAGCAGGTCAATGAGGCAAAAGAAGACATTTGATACCGTTTGTGTGAAAAGATGGAACCCGCTGTCCCCCGCCCCTCCCAACCTCTCCATTGCATTCTCTGCTGACTGAAATAATACGTTACCGTGCGCGTCACATTCATGTTTGCCTGTTCACACGTTTAGGAGTGTAAGACACTTCTACATATTTGACATAAGAGCTGCATTTGTAATGAACAGTGCCAGAGCCAGTCAATGAACATTAAAGTAACAAAAAAATAGGCTGTGAGCAGCAATGGCAGCCATCTTTCCTTCTAAGGAGAACGAGTAACTACTGACCGCATCGTGATCCACCACAGAACTGTAATCACAGTTTCAAAGGAACCAAAAGAACGCATTTATATTGATGCTTCCAAGTGAGCAAGTGAAATGTCAATATTGTCCTTAACAATATGAATAGGAACAACTACAACTCCTTATATTGCTTTGAAATTAGCGATAAAAAACTGAATAATTTAAATAAAAAGGTAAAAACTCTAAAAATGAACTGAACGCCCATCAGACTTCTAGTTCCAATACTTCTCTTTGCATTCATATGATGGGACAGTAACAGAACATTAACTCTCCCCATCTTACCATTGCTGACCAAAAACAGCGAGTTAAAGAGCAAAATGTCAACTTAGAAAACACTCTCCATCAGGCAGAAGCCTTACAATTAATTAGACAACACTGGACACAGGACAAACTGCACAAGACTGAGTTTGAAATAAATAATTCCCATTGAACCTTTTCCTCATACAGTCTCACCGTTGGTGGTTGCGGTTTTACATTCATTTGAAGATGGCGCGTGTCCTTTTTCTGCGATGAGTAAGAAAGCAAAAGATGGCGCTAGTGGTGGTTTCGGCCTCGCTGGCTCAACAGCGCCCCCGATGGCTTGATCTTGAAGACGCAGATGTTGAGGTGGGAGGCGATTTGATTGCAGACGCTAACGCAGTAACGCACCAGATCGAAGGAGGACAGGATCTGCGAACGCACATCAACATGTTTACATCAAGCACTAGTTCCTTTGCAGCCCACGACCTCAGATGCATTTCACAGATGCCCGAATTAAGTTTGGTGCCGTTAGTCTCACAGGCGCTTACTCGCACACATGCTTCCACACGTATGGACACACTCCACATACAAGCATGTCAAAGTGACACATTCAGTTTATGCAGTAAACCCAGATGAAGAGGCGGAATAAGAACATACCAGCGCGATCCACAGAATGAGGTATTCATCAACGAAGCTACTGAAATACTGATCCAGAAATAGCATCCCAGGGCCCAGAAAAACCATGTCATGGAGGTGCATTTCACTCTTGGTCATATGTGCAACCTGTGAAATAAACACACACAAAATGACCATCTCTGGAAGGCAAATTTACAACACTAACAAAACGCCAGTATGGTGCAGGGAGCATATTGTCTCAGCGTCAAACAACTACTGAAACGCAGCAAGCATCAACAGTTCAGGAAGGACTCAAGTATTCAGTGGAAGGCTATTTGAATTTTACAGATTTTTAACATAAAGACAAGGAACCAATCTTTAAAAATTGTACTAGGATTAATTTGATTTTTCAATCCATTTTAAACAGATTTGGAATCCCTTATCCCACCAAAATTTAGTGTCCAGTCTGGGAACTACGAATAAATATGTTCCCCTGCTGCTGGCACAGGAGAAAGAAAACGTCCTTTTCTCTGAAACATGCTGCGCCTCGCTGCGTTCCATACCACAGCCACGACCCACGTGAGCAGAGCGAGGGCAGAGGAGACCCAATCATACCCCCAATCATACCCCCACACTCACAGCAAACTACAGGCACGAGGATGGCCCGCAGGGATTACATGAACAATGAATACGGCTCCTCAGCTCGCAGGCGCATGTTAAGTGGAGTTTATTTTGGATGGGATGCAAGCTGCCAGGCCAGACCAAATCATTTTTCATTACACACCAAATGTCCATCAATCTTTGCTTTGAATGGCGAAGACGGAGATACGTACCACTAACTTGTTAGTGATCTTGGCAGACACAAAGCCAAAAGCCAGAATGTACACACAGGGATGCTTTTCGAAGAGCTGGACTGCAGACTTCTTGTAAATCATGATGGCCAGGGTGATGACCGACCCGATGTGGAAGAATGGGGTCAGGACACTTGTTCCCTGTGAGTACAGGGGTGGACTATGAAAAATCTGTCCTCATGGAGGCAACAAGAATTTCCCATTTGATCTTCCCCACATGAATTCCTATGAAAATGCAATTCTACATAACCGCTACCGATTTAAGGAAAGAAAACTTTATCCCTAAAGACACAGGTACATGTGACCACAGCAGTGTTTAAGAGTATGACTGTGCTCACGGAGACTTCATTAAGGGAGCAATGCACTTGCACATCATATTTCTTCTGTAAAATCCAGAGGGGAATTATTTAAATTTTAACTTGGCCTCTTCATCAGGAGTACAATTTTAGGATTGTTCAGTTCATTTACGGTAATTTTGAAGCACCATCAAGAAAAAGAGATTAAATTTGATAATCCTACTTATTATGGATTGTGATGAACTGAATAGATGGACGAGTTATTCAGAGCATCTTGGCCTCGGCTTCCTGGCCCTGTTCCCGGATATTTATGGTCGTACAGATTTAAATCCGATCCTAATGAAGCTCATCTCATTCAACAAATTGAGAGCTGGAGAGTCAAATCAGGGCTCAACTGAAAATGTACAGGATGGTAGATCTACAGGAGTACGGTAGAGAGTACGGCAGACCTGATCTACACTTCTCTTTTACTGATGGATTAATCGTGAATCTGTAACCATCTCCTGTCCCTCATATTACCGCAGTTCCCATCATGCAAGATCACTGCGTTGAGTGGACTGAAATCACAGAACATTCTTTGCAGAGAGCTGGGATTCCATAAAAGACTTACTGCTATTGTAGATCCATTCTTCCCGACCCCCCCGGTGAAAATGACCCGGAAGTAGTTTGTACAGGAGAAGATGGCTCCGGCCACAGTACAGATGGCTGGCACTAATTTCATCTGGATGTTTATAACTGGGATCTGTGGGATTAGGGGAAAAAAAAAAAAAAACAGATTAGTGTCTCAGATCTGTGCACCTCTGAAACAAAAACACAGGACAGAACCAGAGGCACTCCTCTAGAGTGCAAACCTACAACAAGGCAGCGCAGTCAAAATCTTGCCGAGTGAACATGGCTCAGAATAAATTTAGAGTATCTGTGACATAAGATTTCGAAATGGTTGCTGTGGTGGCCACTTGATATTTTTCATTGAAGTGCGGTCAAAATGGACAGGCTGCCGTGGCGGACATATTGTTTGACCAATCGCGGTCAAAATCTATAGAGTCCGTCCCTGATGTAATGGCAACCCACCCACAAAATTTCAGAGATATCCATTCATTACTTTTTGAGTTATCTTGTACACAATCAGACAGACAGACAAACCAGCACCAGGCCGGCAAAAACATAACCTCCTTGACGGTAATGAACCCTATAATGAAGACAAAATGTGTTGGCCTTATCGACAAGGCATTCTGAGAATCTCAGAGAGCAATGCAGCTGCTTTCCATACTGACTGAAGAAAATCGAAGTGAGGCAAAAGAAATACGATGAGAAACATCAGCCGGAGCTGTGTTATAAAGTACAGCTCTTCAGAACATCACCCTACAAAGTTACAAAATTACACCACATTGTAGGTACAGCTCAAAAGAGCAATAAGCCGTGTTGTAGAGCACATCTTTACAAAGCAATAAAACTATGCTCAATTATATTACGCATCTCTATAAAGCAATAAAACAATGCTCTATTGTAGAGATCCCGAAAAAGCTATATAGAGTACATATTCACAAAGCAATAACTAAGCTCAACTAGAACGGGCACTCGGTAGAGCGCATACCTTCGCCGACGCCACTGAATCCCTCGCCACATAACTCTGAGGACCAATTTTTATTTTTTTAAATGATCGATGAATGACAAGAGTACGATATATTTTTTTTTACATCAATACGCCTTTAAGTTCGAAAGGTAATGACCCCCCTGACCTTTGACCCCCAACCGCTAAGAAGGGTATTGACCCCATTGTACCGTGTTTCACATCACAGGATCGGGTATATAATTCTGCACATTTTGGCGTTGGTTTCATGCCGATCGGATAAAAATTGACCGAGATATGGCCGAAAGTCGGTTTTGACCTTTTCGTGGGCTTGACCTTGACCTTTGACCCAATCACTCCCAAAATCTAATCGATTGATCCTCAGGTCATGCCAAATCAACCCACCAAATTTTATGAAATTCCGTTTGGTACTTTTTGAGTTATTCGATACACATACATACACACAGACAGACAGACACACAAACAAACTAGAACGGGCACTCAGAGCGCATACCTTCGCCGACGCCACTGAATCTCTCGCCACTGGCGTTGGTTTCATGCCGATCGGATAAAAATTGACCGAGATATGGCCGAAAGTCGGTTTTGACCTTTTCGTGGCCTTGACCTTTGACCCGATCACTCCCAAAATCTAATCGATTGATCCTCAGGTCATGCCAAATCAACCCACCAAATTTTATGAAATTCCGTTCGGTACTTTTTGAGTTATTCGATACACATACACACAGACAGACAGACAGACACACAAACAAATAAATACACGGGGATCAAAACATTACCTTCGTCAGCGAAGTCGCTGGCGAAGGTAATAAATACACGGGGATCAAAACATTACCTTCGTCAGCGAAGTCGCTGGCGAATGTAATTATAGAACACATCTTTACAAAGCAATTAAACTAAGCTTGATTATATTGCACATCTCTATAAAGCAATAAAACTAAGCTCATTTACAAAATTAAGCTATGTCATTTATAGAGCACATCTTCACAAAGCAATAAAACTACGCTAAATTACAGAGCACATCTCTGCAAAGCAATTAAACTTCAATAAACTTCACTAAATTATAGAGTGCATCTCTACAAAGCAATAAAACGAAGCTGTCGTGGAGCACATCCCTGCAAAGCAATAAAACTATGCTCAATTATATTGCACATCTCTATATAGCAATAAAACTACGCTCAATTATCGAGCAAATCTCTACAAAGCAATAAAACTAAGCTATGTCATTTATAGAGCACATCTTCACAAAGCAATAAAACTATGCTAATTATAAAGCGCATCTCTTCAAAGCAATTAAATTAAACAATGTCGTAGACGACATCTTTATAAAGCAATAAAACTAAGCTCAATTATATAGCACATCTTAACAAAGCAATAAAACTATGCTCAATTATACAGAGTGAGTCAAAAAGTACTATACACAATTTAGATGTCCAATTATTACATTCTGTAGCAATGCATACAACATCATTTTACATGTGGGTTTTCAGCGGCTCTTTCTGCCTCTTTTGATACCAGTTCGCACCTTGTTAGATTAAACCCATGACTGCTATGGAACAGTTTAAGGAGTTCAGTGAAATTGCACTCGTGCCAACTGATCAGGCTCTGATACAAAGCAAACAGAACAGATTCCCTCTATATGAAGTTTCAAGTCAACATAAAACATTTATGGCACGTTAGGAAACTGACACCAAAAACTCCGCAGCACATTTGTAACGTTCCGTGTCCTATGATATTCAATGACTAAGTAGGCCCTTTGCCTGGGGGTAAACTGCGGACACACCATGCTTGGCAGTGCCAGGTCATTATGACCAATGCGCAGGCAAGATTCACATGCCGGTTTTCAAGTTCAAATCACTATGCAGCCCATTATGACATGCGTGGGCAATTTCAAATCCAGCCCTGGGCAGTTGGCACAAGTCAGATTTCACTTGAGTCCCTTAACTGTCCTCTGTGCAGTCATGCCTGAGACCGAATGAGGTGTAACTGCTAGCAATATCAGCAGAAAGATGTATATTACTACACCATTACAAAATGACCTGTTAAAAAAAGTATAGCTTTTTTTGACTCACTCTGTAGAGCACATCTCCACAAAGCAATAAAACTAAACTTAATTATAGAGCACATCTCCACAAAGCAACAAAACTAAACTTAATTATATAGCACATCTTCACAAAGCAATAAAACTACGCTCAATTATAGAGCACATCTCCACAAAGCAATAAAACTAAACTTAATTATATAGCACATCTCCACAAAGCAATAAAACTAAACTTAATTATAGAGCGCATCTCTACAAAGCAATAAAACTAAGCGATGTCATAGAGCACATCTTTACAAAGCAATTAAACTAAAGTGGCTGTTACTTTGCAGAGTGTTTTGGCGAAGTTCGGCGAGAAACATTTGCCAAGTTTTTCATTAAGCTTGACATGGTTTTTGTTTTATGTGGGGGGCCTTCTTCGCTGATCTGCATGAGTTTGCCGAGGTTCGCCACAGTTCGCTCATGTTTGGCGACAGTTTTTAAATGTTCAAAACGGTCGTAATTTTTGTCAGTCTGGTGCCATTCCTCGTATTGTCGCGGTTGTATTGCTGTTCTGGTCATTGATTGACCGTTTGATGCTTTGTTGAATTACCTCGCCGGATTGTTTTCATGCTCTGCATTGGTCACTACGGAAATTTAATGGCATCACATCGAAGCAAGCAGTACTCTGATCCATGTCAAACATGCCTTTGCCATGCGTCTTTCCACTGTAGCCAAACACTTGCCAAACTCTTCACCATCAGTGGTGCCACTGTGGGCACAATCTACATAACTGGCCAACATTCGCGCACATTTTGCAGGTGAATCATGAAGGTAATGTTGATGCCCTCAGTGACCTTGGTATCAAACAGCGCCAACATTGTCAAAGCTGTGATGTGTGGAGTGCAGTTCTACAAAGCTATAAAAAATAAGTAGCACAAACAAAGCATACATGTTTGGAGCAGCAACCTTTCTCAACAGTATTACTGAGTGTGACTACATAATGACACATAATGCCACTGGAAAATAAAACGAGGGCGAAAGAATTACCGGGGACTGCCAGAAGCTCGCGCCTCCAACCGCAGCCAGCAGATGCAGGATTGTAATGACGATCTGCACTTCGGTCACATCGATGCTGAGCAGGTACACAAGGAAAAGGAGGCAGTCAGAGGGATGAGTGATTAACTCCATCTCAGGCACAGCACCCCCCACTGGCTGCTCTCCACAGACTGCTCACAGTGTCAAGACTTCACTCAAAAAGACACCAGCTCTGCGTGGTGAGATGCCCAAAAACATTCTGCACTTCATGGCGTCGCAGTCTTTTCTTTGTCTTATAATATGCGTGTGTGCTTGTGTGAGGTGGAGTGTGTGTGTGTGTGTGTGTGTGTGTAAGCATGTGTGTGTACAAGTGAGATTGTGTGCACTTGTGTGTTTGTCAGTACACACTTCTTGGGAAAATTACTGCTTTTCCCATTGGCCGAGCTGCCGCACTGCATGACAGTTTCAGGGCTGACGCAGGAGTGTGTAAATGTTCACCCACAGTGTGGAAGCATCCCAACACACTTCTCAGCCAGTCCGCATGTGTAGCGCATCTGTTTTATAGGGCGGAAATGTGATCAAGTGCCGCGTGGATGGCCTACTGCATATGGGAACACGGCCCAGGCTACGTCAGCCCCACAGTCCATTACTGTGAGTAAAGACGTCTTCATCGGAGCTGCCCGCAATCCCACAAACCCTGCCGGACTGTCCAACTCAACAGGAGGCAGTCAAACTCTAACAGAGCCCCCAACAGCCCCCTGCCCCCCGACAGCCCTACAGCGTAACCGTACGCCTGCACAGACGGCACTCACATGCCGAAGCGCAGTGTGCCCGACACGTAGGTCTGCCAGTGGGCGCAGTAGAACATGAACATGCCGGCGAAACAACAGAAGAACATCCACTCAGGATTGGTGCCCAGCTGCACGGCGATACAGCTGCCCAGAACCACAAACACTGCGGGAGGGAGAGAGAGACACACCAGCCACTTCACAAAATCACTTTCATGCCACCTATGGAGAATAAAAATGCAGTCATCTTTCAACAACACAAACATTTCCCCAACTTCGTAGCTCTGTGTTCATTCAAGTACGTTTAGGAGTATACCGGGGAGAGTTATCGCAGTGTGTGTGTGTGTGTGTGTGTGTGTACCGTGCGAGTGCTTCACACTTGTGTGGTCTTTAGCGTGCTGGAGTCCTCATGTTTTACGCACACACCTGTGGAGAGGGAGTCACAGCCGTGATCGAAGAGCTCTCCCAGAGGAGTGCTGCTATTGGTACGGCGTGCCTGCTTCCCATCGATCGCATCCAGCGATTGGTAGATGAAAATTCCCACTGCCCCTGCCAGGTATGCCCAGAAAGGTGCCTGATGGGAAAAAAATAAATGAAAAAGAAAAAAAAAAAACAGGAGTGCAAACGCTCATCACAAGCTCAAAGCGAACCAGCGTCACTTACACTATGTATCCATCACTCACAGGAATCGTCATGCACAAATGATATTAATCCTTAGCATGCTGAATTTGTTTATTTTTTAATTCTGTTACCTTGTGCTGTTGAAAATCTATCATGTGGCCACAGGGGAGCTCTTTTAAACAAGTAGATCAGAAGGATCTAATAGCTGCGACCTCGCCTAGTATCCGTCACGTGGCCTAGTGTCCATGCCTGGTGGTTTCTTGTACAAGTGGGATTCGAAATTGGCAAATGACCTTGAAAATCAATAGGGAACCCTTCCTCTGTACCAAGAAGCTTGTTCTAAGATGTAATAGCCATCCATGAAGTTAAAGTGGAGTTACGGAGCGAAAAATGTGAAATCAAGGCAAAATCGACACTTTTTTGACCGGTGTGACCTTGGGATTCGACAGATGACCTTGAAAATCAATAGGGAACCCCTCCTCTATACCAAGAAGCTTGTTGTAAGATTTCATAGCCATTCATTGAATGAAACTTGAGTTACGGTGCGAAAACCGTGAAATTGGGCAAAATTGCCAGTTTTTTGACCTTTGTGACCTTGGGATTTGACGGATGACCTTGAAAAACAATAGGGAACACCTCTTCTATGCCTAGAAGCTACTTACAAAATTTCATAGCGATCCATGAATTCTAACTGGAGTTACAGCGCGAAAACCCGCAAACAAGGTTGTGACCTCTGTGAACTTGACCTTTGACCTCAACCTTGTGCATGGACATCACTTTGGTGAAGGTCAATAACTCCTGAAAATTTCATGATGATATGACGACAGGAACGTGGTCAAAAAGGTGGCACAGACGGACAGACAGACAGAAGCGTTCATAGAGCTGCTTGGTCGCAGCTAAAAAGTCGCCACATGACACAGGCTTTCAACAGCTTTGATTTTCATATCTTACGTCAATGAGCAACAACAGCTGCATTTAGCGCTGTAAGGGTTAATCTCTATTAATTCATGACACTGGCTGAAAAACACACAGAACTGAAGCAAATTACTGCAGGAGGAGGCAACTGGATAAAGCACTTCAGTGGAGAAAAGCACTGGAGGGTTTATTCACAGCGATTAGCCACTGTCTGTAAAAGCAGTTCTAGTGCAAGTGCACAAAAATGCCCTCGATACACACTTTGATCTTAAATGCTTAAGTAATTACTGCCGCCTGCTGTACAGGGAGAAGACGGCCATTTATCTTGCCACTAGCCAGTCAGTTTAAAATTAATATCTCTGAAGTGAGAGCAGATTTCTGCATTGCAGGGAGGAGAGGCCTCTGCAGCTGAATGAGAAAAAACAAGCCCATATTTCATCTCATACAGTCCGAGGGAGAGAAACTGTGGTGCAGGACTGAGTGACCGTCAGCCGTACGGCACTCAGAAATAATGTTAGTGCCTGTGAGTCCTTATAAAAAAAAAATAAAAAATCATACAAGCTTCTCCTTCAAAATGGCAAAACAAGGTAAATTTAAGGTCACATAACAAGTGAGTACATTCAAAAATATATTGGTGTGTGACCTTTATCGGAATTTATGACATCTTTACAACTACTCAGAACTCCAGTGACCTGATTCCAGTAAACAGAAGTTACAGTAACAGAAGATAAGGTTTCAGGAAACAGGAAGTAGTTGCCATGCTTTTCAGACTCAAAGGAGTCACATGGACATCTTTAAGCTGATGCATTACTTCACCACTAAGCACTGGGAGTAATTAAATTCTGAATCACACACAAATTAAACCTTTCACAGCCGAAAATCACTTTGTTCCATTCCCAGGTTCTCACAGGCCTCAAACATGTTTAAGCAAAATATCAAACTTGTGTTTCTAATCACTGCAAATGCACCATTTTATACGTTCACAAAACCAAAAGCCAGCAAACCAATCACTGTCATCAACCACCGCATGCGCTGAATGCACTGGTTTAGCAGCTGTCAGCTTCACCCCCCCCCCCCCAGCCCCCAGCCCCCAGCACTGCGACTTCAGCATTTCCTGGAAAGAGGACCATCGGCTCGGAGCACTTCTCTTTGCAGGGGCCCAGTGTGGGGTTCAGTCGGTTGTGCTGTTCGCACAGAGCCTCTTCTTTCAAGTGTCAGAAGCACAAGGTTTTTCTTCCCCATTTCCACCAAAAAAAGTGGCAGAAGTTTAGGTTAATGCTGCAGATTCTCCCCTGACGCGGGACAGCGTGGCACCAGGACCTTTAGCAGCATACTAAAGCAGTTACAGAGGTTTGCTTCACCAGACTAGATTTAAATCAGAGATTAAAGACCTGACTCTCCACACTGTAATATGTTTCCACTGAACAACATGTGCAACCTTTGGTCCTCCTGCGTGCACACACACGCACGCACACACACACACACACACAGTCTCCCTTGTGTACTTGTCCTATCGGAGCTTCACCATCTCTTAACGAACGATTTGCCATAGCAATCTCCAGAAGGGACTTTATTCCTTTGCCCAGGTCACAGCCTCATTCTGGAAAAAAAACCGTCAATGAAAGATAAGGTTTCAGGAAACGTGACAGGCTGCGTCGTGCGCACTCCTCAAATCGCAGTCAGGTGACCTGTTGCAGGTTTACACAGATAGCGCATTCCCCCGCCTGGGGTGACGTGCACTGCTGCGGCTCAAGCTGCTTGGTCAATACGATCAATAAGGGACAGTTAGCCTATCGGAATACAGGGAACTTAGAGACTACATGTACTGAATTGATCAACTCAAATCCAAGTAGTTATTGTTATCAGACCGCGGGAGAGCTGCTCCTGCGTTGAAGTGGAATGGCCCTTTTCCAAAGTCTGACAAAGAGACAAATCATGAGACAGTGACCTGTTCACCCTTTGCTGCATGACTCTGTTCCTCTTCGCCCATTACGATTGGTGGGTGGGTTTGGTTATTTCAATCGACACGATGTAACAAGGGTTGAACGGTTGACATCCACTGAACTCTAGGGCCTTACGAGGACTCAAGCTGACCAGACAGGGTCAGTCCATGTCAAATCACCCAATACAGAAAAAGCTGGTTGCTGCACCATTTTCAAATTTAACAAGCTTCCACTAACTTAAAGATAATGCCAAAAGAACATACCATGCAAAGTTTTAGATCTCTAATTCAAATAGTTTTCAAGCAAAATAGTTTTTAAATTTCGGCAATTTAGGCCTGAACCAGCCCCCCCTAATCCTCGAGTGTATTTTTTAGAAAATGAAGTGCTTGTATCTCAGCTACGAGGCAACATCGCATCACCAAATTTGACAAGCAAGTTCTCTATAAGTAGCTTGTTAAATAAAACCCTTCCCAGCCTTCTAGCTAGTGTGTAGTAGGTACTGGAGCTTGTCAAAAATGCCCAAATTTATGAAAAATAACTCGCAAATGAGTTTTAGAAACCCTAAAAAACAAGAAATAGTGCTCATACCTGCTATAATACTCTCCAGTTCCATTCTTAACAACATTATGCAGTATTTTAACAAATTAGAGCCCCTTAGTTTCATTATCTGCGGAGATATAATCAGCTGAATTTCTAATCAGAGTGAAAACTATTGAAAATTGCCAAAATTCGACAGGCCAGAAGCCAGCGTAGCACAGGTGACAGGGATATGAAACTTTGTGCAGGAAAGCATCTATCATTTGGCTGTTTCCACATAATAATTGCAAGTTTTCCCCATCACAGTATCATCGAATTTTTTCACATTTTGTAAGCCATTATCGGTAATTGATGATTCTTAAAATAATCACTATATATTACTTTGAGTGGTACATCAGTGTAACAGTTTGGATTTCATAGTACATTTCCTGAGGTTATCCTAAGTGTACTAAAGCAGTATTATATACAGAAATAACAGGGGAGCACATCAGTTAGTATAAGGCCAACTGACTTTATTTCCAAAAACCAGGCCGACAATATTTCAGAAATATTTAGATAAGAGGTTCAGCTGTCGCTATCTCAGCAGATCAGCAGGAATACACCAAAGTGGCATTACAAACATTGATCATTGAACATGCATCCAGTGTTTGTTATTAACTAAAGATTTAACTGCTTTACTGCATATTAAACAAAGGTGTGTTCCATTGAGTAACTATAAGGTTAGAGGTTGCTCTCACTCATTGAACGTGTCACGTGACTACATGAGCATGGTTCTGATAATTACAAGTACAACAACAATAGTTAGCAAACACCATGGTCAGCAGGTTAACAGGCACTATTACCATTATTACATGTGGTTATCTTTAAACTCTTCAAAGGCCTTGAGAACATTTCCTTTCATTTTTGAGTTGAGTCTGTAGACACGGGCTCTCCTGTTTGTGCTCGGCGCTGGTATTATACACAGTACATGCTGCCCAGGAACCCAACATCTGTCTTCCCTGTCTGGCCATTTGAAAGAGACTGCTGGCCCACTTGGATGCATAAACACCAGTACATCTCCATGCTCCTCAGCTGTTTGTTCAGTGATGCCTAACCACCACTTGGCATCATAGACACAAGCAGTATATTGGCCTCCTTTCAGGTCTTTTACTGTAAGCACTCCCCACTCTGCTTGTTAATTAGTGAGCTCATTGTCTAATTTGTTCCCCTGCCCCCTTTCACTACTCACTGCTCTCCCTCGTCTGCTTTGAGTTTGAGCTAATGCCTAGTGACTTGATTTGACTTGGACATGATGACTTGGTCACAACTCTGGAATCATCAATTACCGATAATGGCTTACAAAATGTGAAAAAAATTCGATGATACTGTGATGGGGAAAACTTGCAATTATTATGTGGAAACAGCCAAATGATAGATGCTTTCCTGCACAAAGTTTCATATCCCTGTCACCTGTGCTACACTGGCTTCTGGCCTGTCGAATTTTGGCAATTTTTGATAATTTTCACTCTGATTAGAAATTCAGCTGATTATATCTCCGCAGATAATGAAACTAAGGGGCTCTAATTTCTTAAAATACTGCATAATGTTGTTAAGAATGGAACTGGAGAGTATTATAGCAGGTATGAGCACTATTTCTTGTTTTTTAGGGTTTCTAAAACTCATTCGCGAGTTATTTTTCGTAAATTTGGGCATTTTTGACAAGCTCCAGTACCTACTACACACTAGCTAGAAGGCTGGGAAGGGTTTTATTTAACAAGCTACTTATAGAGAACTTGCCTGTCAAATTTGATGATGCGATGTAGCCTAGAAGCTGAGATACAAGCGCTTCATTTTCTAAAAAATACACTCGAGGATTAGGGGGGGCTGGTTCAGGCCTAAATTGCTGAAATTTAAAAACTATTTTGCTTGAAAACTATTTGAATTAGAGATCTAAAATTTTGCATGGTATGTTCTTTTGGCATTATCTTTAAGTTAGTGGAAGCTTGTTAAATTTGAAAATGGTGCCGCAACCACCCCTGGGTGATTTGACATGGACTGACCCGACAGCGACTTCATGTCATGTGATCAGTGGATCAAAGTGACAAACACGCCTCAGCTCAGGAAGCGCAGACACACTCAAAACCGGTACACCCCGCTGACCTGTGCAACGGACCCAAACTTCATCAGAGCTCCCCATCAGCTGAGATTTACAAGAGGTACATAACAAACTAACATTAATCACAGCTGGAGGGTGTATTTACTCGTAAAATCAGACGTCCCCCCACCTCACCAGAAACCCCTAAACAGCAGAAGGTGCCAGTATAATAGCTGATCAATGAATCTACAAAATTTGGTAAAGAAATATTGAGTGGTTTCTGAGTTATGGTCTGGAAAGATGTCAGATACGCTGGCAGGAACCGAACCAAAAACAAAACTTCAAACTGGAGCTGCAGATGATGTAAAATAAAACGTAAATCCGACCACCGCCACAGCAGAAGTGGACACAGTGTTGTTCACTTAGACTGTTGAGAGCACACAAGTGATGAAAGCACTTCACAGACCGAGAGCCCCGGCAGACAGCACAGTCTGCAAGTATTTAAACTCAAACCATTTCTCCTCTTTGGCTCTGCTATCCAACACACAGCCTTTGAGAGCAATGAATGTAGTTTAAAGGAAACAGTCAGCTGTAAGGTGTGATTCTTTACATCAGGGGAGGGGAACCTTTTCCAGAAAGGGCTGGTGTGGGTGCAAGCTTTCATTCCGACTAGGTAACTCCACACCTGATTCTGCTAATCAAAGTCCATCACAAAGATCCCAGAGGTTGATGAGTAGAATCAGGTGTGCAGCTGCTTGGTTGAAATAAAAGCTGCACCCACACCGGCCCTTTCTGGGTAAGGTTCCCCACCCGTGCTTTATAACCACGATCCACATCTGAACTGCAGTCTCTCCTACAAGTGCCTCTGTCCTGCACTAATGGACCATACTGTGTGTGACTGTCTGCGCTCACAGTCCACGTCAGTTACTTCCTCTGCTGCCAAAACCAAACAAGCAGGTGTCCAGAGTTTCGCAATTTAAGCCCAAAGTGTGTAATGGGAAAGAGCCTGGAATTGTGGAAAACAAGTTATATAATCCTAAATGAGGCTCAACTCCCTCAGTCTCCTGCTTTTCAAAAGGCCTGTCTGGCCAGGATCCAGAACTCCCAGGCAGGATGTGCGCATCCCTCTAAATGGCAGGGGGTGAAACAATAACAGCAAACACAAAAGGTTCCCACAAGGCTACTGGGATGATTATTGGTCAATGCCATCATTTTGTCACTGCATTACCTCAACGCAGTGAAAATGTCCTGTTCAGACTGAGACTGACGTTGGGCAGCGTGACGAGCTGGGAGAGCAGCAGCGACTGGGGGGGGGGCGGTGTGTTTGGTATCTGTCCCAAACAGACTCTGCTCACTAAAACAGCCGCTACCAGCTGTCAACAACCCCTGCATATCCCATAACATATCTGTACCCCTGGGTTCAGGACACACACTGCGATCCTCTTACCACATCAATGCATGCTGCTGTAACAAGCTTAAATTTCAGTTCACAGTTAGGGCACTACAAGCTGAGGGCAGTGTCCTGCTAAGCAGCATTTCACACCATAACCAAATTTTCTGTGGTTTACACACCACCTGAGTGTTTAGGTGAGTATGTAAGAACCACAAGCTGTGGGATTGAAGTAATTGATTTTTGAGGCACAGATACAATATGGAAGTAAGATTTGACCATTACCCTGGTGACAGAGGACTTGAAACCATTTTCCATCAGTCAAATACTGACAGGGAATTCTCCATTCCAGCTCAATATAAGGCCTGTTCAGTGTCACAGTAACTCATCCTGGCTGGCTCGTGAAAGTGCTTTGGCTTTAAAAAACACAACCTTTAAACCCCAAACGCTTTGGTTTGAGCAAACGCTTTGGTTTTGGGCAGTTTGTAGACCTGCAAAGTCTTGCATGCCTAATTAATGAACACAAACTGAATTGTACCAATCAGCTAAAAACTACTGGAGCTCACAACATTAGGGTTTCTGACAGACCTCCAGCACTTGAAAAATCCACTGTCACAACGATCAGCAAAACAGTTTGCTCACGAAACTCCCGGAAACCTTATGGTTTTAACATTCAGACAACCAACGACACGTCTGCAAGAAATGAATCACTTTCAACCAGCCATTTGTCTGTCCAGCACCAAGGCAGAGTACGACTGCACGCTCCAAAAACAAAGAATAAAAAAAAACCAGGAAGCACATTTCGAGAAAAAGGTCTTTGCTCTCTTTTCCCTCCCCTTTAAAAGTTAGGCACCTTCTATCCAATCCACATCCGGGGTGACCCATCAGTAATCCATTCCCAAGTGTGTTCGTACCCACACACAGCGTCTCGAGAAAGCGCTGACAGCTCCAGCTTCTCCGAAACGCCCGCCTGTCAACCACCACTTTTTTCACACGTATTTCAAACCTCGCAAAGGTAAAACAGAACAGAAGAAACCAAAATGTGCTGGCTTTGAGTGCGACAGACAGAGCCCAATGCTAACCCAAACCCACTGTAGCCCTCCCACATCCCCGGGCAGCGCAAAGCCGTGTGCGCAGCCCACAGGAGTCTGATGGCCACAGTATGCGCTGGCACAGCCAGCTTCCCTCCGACACGTACAGCGCCCTCCATAATTATTGGCACCCCTGGTTAAGATGTGTTCTTTAGCTTCCAATAAATTCAGTTTTTCTCTAAATAATATATGACCAGAATGAAAAAAAGAGGAAAATCCAACCTTTAAATCAAGTGCATTTATTCAGTGGGGAAAAAAAATCCCACATGAAGAAATAATTCTTTTACATCAAATCATGTGTGCCACAATTATTAGTACCCCTGATGTTAATACTTTGTACAAGCCCCTTTTGCCAACAAAACAGCACCTAATCTTCTCCTATAATGTTTCACAAGATAGGAGAATACAGAAAGAGGGATCTTCGACCATTCCTCTCTATCAATCTCTCTAAATCATCCAGCGACCTGGGTCCTCTCCTCTGCACTCTCCTCTTCAGCTCACTCCACAGGTTTTCAATGGGGTTGAGGTCAGGGGACTGAGATGGCCATGGGAGGAGCTTGATTCTGTGTCTGGTGAACCATTTCTGTGTAGATTTGGCCACGTGATTAGGGTCATTATCTTGCTCAAAGACCCAGTGATGACCCATCTTCAGCTTTCGGGCAGAGGCCTCCAGATTTTGATTTAAAATGTCCTGGTATTTCTAAGTGTTCATGATGCCATGCACCCTAACAAGGTTCCCAGGGCCTATGGAAGAGAAACAGACCCACAGCATCTCCAATCCTCCCCCATACTTCACAGTGAGCATGAGGTGCTTTTCTGCATACTCATATTTTGTGTTCCGCCAGACCCACTTAGAGTGTTTGTTGCCAGAAAGCTCTATCTTAGTCTCATCTGACCAAACCACACAGTCCCAGTTAAGTCCCAGTACCGCTAAACGAACTCCAGACATTTGCATTTATGATTGTGAGTGAGAAAAGGTTTTTTCCGTGCATGCCTCCCAAACAGCTTGTTGGCATGTAGATAGCACCTGATGGTTGTTAAGGAGACTTTGTGACCCTAAGATGCAACCATTTGTTGCAATTCTTCAACAGTGAGCTTTGGAGAACTTTTTATTTCTCTTACCATCCTCCTCACTGTGCGTGGTGGCAAAATAACCTTCGTCCTCGTCCAGGCTTGTTTACCACTGTTCCAGTTGTTTTAAACTTCTTAATGATTCCTCTGACAGTAGATATGGGCAGGTGCAGGCGAGTGGCTATTTTCTTGTAGCCATTGCCTGACTTGTGAAGGTCGACACACGTCTGCCTGACTTGAATGGTGTGTTCCTTTGTCTTTCCCATGTTAAAGAGTGGATAAGAGAAATGGCCTCTGTGTCACATCATATTTATACCCCAGGGAAACAGGAAGTGATGAATTACTAATTAAATGTTCCTAGATACTCTGATCAACTTTGTAAACTACTGTAGAAATGACAGAAATACTTCAATTACATTTATTTCCAAGGAATTGTTAGGGGTGCCAATAATTGTGGAACAGGTGATTTTATGAAAATAATTATTTTTTAGTCAGGAATTTTTTTTTCCTTAAAATTCACTTGAGTTGAAGGTTACATTTTTCTACAATTTTCAGTGTGAGAGTAAGCTTCTGCAATAAAAACTGAATTTATTTTAAAGCTTTTAACACATCTTAACCAGGGGTACCAATAATTATGGAGGGCGCTGTAGGTGATCTCTCCTGTACTGCAAGCAGCACCTTTACCCAGTGACCTCACCCAGCATCTCCGCGCATTTCTTTTTTTAATTAGTCCCAGCTTAGTTCAGGCTGAAAGAAATTACATTCTCCAAAAGTAATTCACTTTTCCTCGCCGCAGTGTGAACTGCAAAAATCAAACAAGCAAAACATTGAGAAGTTGTGGACAGTCAGCCAGTAAAATTTACAATTAAGTTGTGAAAATAAAGCCCCCAGGCCATGGAAAACAATGACGGCTTTAAGAAACAAGTCTGCGGTTTTCATCTCATTCCCGACATCAACAGACACATATTCTTCAAAGGACATGAAAAAAGAAAAAAGTTAAGTGTGTCTGGATAAATACTTAAGACTCAGACCAGCCTGGCCTGACAGTAAACGCACCGTTATATTCAGAGATACCACAGAAAACCACTAGAGCTGCACTAGGAGGTGTACAGGGCTGAGTGGGGGCAGTAGAACAGGTGGATGTGAGCAGGACAGTATTCTACACCAAGGCCTACCTGCTCAGTGGCAGTAGGGCAGTAGTACACCAGCACCAGAGTAGTGAGGATATTGGTAGCCAGCCCCACCACAGTGATGAGGTTCGGAGCGATCCAGGTGGGGACCTGGGCAACCAGCCACTCCCAGTAGCCCTGCATGAGGGGCTCGAGCAGGGAGCGCCCAGCGCTGCTGTACCGATGCTCCTCCAGCCTCTTCAGCTGCTGCTGTGACAGGGGCGGGGCTTGCAGCTGCACCAGCCGCCTCATGATGCAAGCTCCGCCCATTCCGCAGTCCTCTGCTCCTCCCCCATGGGCGGGGCCGCAAAACGTATCTGCAGCAGGCTCCGCCCCCCGGGAAGCCCGTGATCTGGCCGCACGATCGCTCCCACCACCGCCGCTTCTCATGGCGAGATCAGGTCACGCGCAAGCGCGCACACGCCCACTGCCTCCACCCCTCCCGGCCTCTATGCGTGCACAGCGAGGCCTTGTCCAATCCTGGAGGAGATGGCCAACAGACATAGACAATTATCAATTTATGAGAATCATAACCATATTCATGACTTCTAGTTTCAATAGTGTTAAGACTTTTCATCAGTATTCGGTTTATTGATGACCTATTTGGCAGTGTCCTGCCATTTTGAATTTTGAAACAGATTCACAACAAAACGTGGGTTGATATGGCCATTACTGTGATTAAGCAGATTGGGAAGAGATAAAGCATAGGAGTATAGGAGAGAGTAATAATGGACGAGATAGACAAAACGGAGAGGAGGCACAGATACAAGAGGACCAGGGTGTGGAGCATACCAATGTGAGACAGATTATCGTAGAAAACCTCATCACTGCTCATTATAAAAACCAAGTTCCAAGAATGATCACTACCATGACTACCAAAGCTCAACTGTCAGGGGGACACCAGGAGTAGAGTCCAAAGGAGCACATGCATTTCTAAGTGCTGTACTGACGTGATCCTTTCAGAGGTCTTAGCTCATTACACAAGGGTAAAAAGAACAACAGCACAGCCCGAGTTGGCTGGATAACAGAGGAAAGGATGTGGCAAGAGCAGTCAAACGTCACCGCAGCTGGTTTTGAACGCTCACGACAAGCATACGGATGCCATCAGACAAGAGATACAGCCAGCCAAAAGATTAGATGACAGGGTCAACATGTAACGTCACCAAACAAGATCCTGAAATGTTCGCGTTAAGCGTGGCAAGGTTACTCAGCGCACTATGGTTAAAGGAGTTCTCCCGTTCTGCTCCAGAGCATGGATCAGCTCTTCCAATGACGTCAGTCATTAATAAACACAACTAACATGAGGCGAATAACTTCATAAGCTGAGTGAACACTACCCATCCGAGGAGCTGTCAACCAAATGTCCAACGTGGCAGCAAAGCTCCGAAACAACTCGGAAACAGTGATAGCTGGCAGTAATTTTACAGGAAAAGAATCCGAAATATTTTGGCTAATTAACCAATAACAATCTCAGCCACCTGCAGCAGACGAGCGCTGCTCTATTTAGACTGGAGCTGAATATCCCACCCCTGAGTCCCGCTTCTATAGCAGCTGGCTACCGACTAGCAACCGGTACTGAGCTTCTGCCATCATAATAAATACCCATTTCACTGCCCAGCAGGACACTAAGTTTAATGCAGTAGGCTGCGAGAAGTATACAGTTATACAGCAAGCAACTAAAAACTACAGCCACACCTAGTTTGCTACGTGAGATGTGTTTTCTTGCTAATACAGAATGACCTTCGGCCAGCTTTAACGCTGAAGTACGAGCCAACTCTTCTATCCATCTCATCCAACGTTTAACACCCGAGAGAGTAATAATCCTGCAGTCCGCTGCAGTAATGTTGGGGAAATAACATTCATATTGAGTCTAAACTGAGATAAACGCAGCACGTCGCTCGCAACTGCCTCAGGCGCTGCAGGGGAGGCTTGTCCTTGGAACTGTATTTACAGCTCGGCAGCAAACGCAACCTGCTTTACAGCGGTGTGTTCGCGAAAAATCATCGTTACACATCAAACGGGCAGCTGTAACATTTCTTTTGAAAATGGAGAGAGCGCCGGAGCCAGCCGGCCGTAATCCTGGTGATGCTCCGGTCGCAGTGACAGTGCTACCGCTTACTAGCATCCGCTATCCGGAGCCGTCAGCCCTCTTACTGCTTCTCATGTCTTTCTTGGCGATGGTCAGCATTAACAACATGAAATACGACATTCACTGACTCCTCACAGGAGGGTTCTGAAGATGACTGCGCCGAAGGACGCACGTAAGTCCTGAACTGTTACGTTAGTGTGCAAACGGAGGATTAACATTATATGGCGAGGTTGTGCAGCAGCGCCTACTATTATCGAGTCCGCAGTCGTCCTTCGCCCGGAGTCTGACGCGGGGACTTCAGATGGTCTCAAGAGGCGGCCGCCGCTTTCAGTTCCAGCTTCGGTACCACAACACCGAGCGGGACCCAAAAGTTGACAATCGGTATTCAGCAGGCTGGTGTCCGAGTTTAACGAGCCCTAATAATGGGGCAAATCATTGAACGTCCTCCTCGGCGGAGAAAGCTGACACAGGATGGAAATTCCCCAGCACACCGCCTCCGGTGGGCCAAGTATAGCAAAGCCAACGACGCTCAGCCACTTCCGTCGTGCAGTTCTCGGCACTGCCAACTGAGAAGACGATCAGTTACTGAAGTAGGGAAGTGGCTGACGGAAAATGACAAGTTTATCTTTCAAAAGGAGGTGTAAGCATAGCGTTAAGTCGGTGTACATCATTATTTGTGAAGCTTGAATCGCGCGTTTTTTCCCTAGCTATCCTCGCTCAATTCTGATATCAACCTGATTAATTTATCTGCCACAATAAAGCTGCTTTCACACCGGACGCGAAACGATTTTTTTCGCACGTCAGATTACATTCAAAGTCAATGCAAAGAGGCGAAACGCCTGTAATTCACGAATTTGCGTTGACTTCGAATGGAATCTGTCGTGCGAAAAATTCGTTTCGCGTCCGGTGTGAAAGCGGTTTAACAGTCCAGTTTAGCGACACGAATATGTTCAGTAGTGCTTTGATGCTGCTCCTCTAATGTCACTCTTTGCAGATTAATACTTCCGCGCACTGGCTGCAAACACAAACACACATTTTTGAAACAAAACTGCGCGTGGAAACACTCTGGTCAACCATTGGATTTGATGGATGCTACCAAATTGCTTCACAACATCATCAATATAGGAACTCAAAATACCATTGAAGAAAAAAGATAATTCTACATTAACTGGTAACGTGACATTTATTTAGCATGTAAGCCTTACCGCAGACCTTCCCTTGAGTTCGATGTTAATTCTCCAGGTGCAATGCACATTTGTGGACACCAGAGGTCAGTAAAAGACAAGATAGGGAAACGATGCTGGGTGACTTTCTGAAATAAATTTCTACTTTTTGTTTCAGTTTTACAAAATGTATTTTGGAAAACATTACTGTTCCAATTATGATGGGTTCGAAAATAATACGTATGAATGCAATAGCTTTACACAAGCATCAAACTCAGTTTAGTTTGAAGCTGGCTATTGGAAATCCACCTTTTGGAAAAATGTGAATCTCACACTGAAAATGAGTGAAACCAAACCGTGGCATGAATTAAATTAATTCGGAGGAATGAAAAGAATCCCTTGTCAGAAATCCCGAATTTTTTTTCAATTTATGTTTTACTTTTTAAAGTTGATCAATTTTTTTTTTTTAAGCAGTAATCAATGACTTTCTGATTCGCTGGGGTATAAATATGAGGTGGTACATAAGCTACATTCCCTTTTAAACCGTCAAGGGCTGTTCAAATCAACTGGAGCTGTAACAAACACTCTTCGAAAAGGATCAGAGTTTGTTTTGCCTGCATGTATGGTGAGGAGAATGTTAAGAGAGGTACATAAAAATTAATACAAACAAATAAATTAATAAATAACCAAGGATCAATTAGAGAAAAAAAAACTAGAATCAGGAGGTCAAGAAGTCTCCAAAACTACAGTCTTACACCTCCTCTAAATCAGCAGATTGTTTGGAAGGCACGTCAGAAAAGTCATTGGATCTTCCAACCGGACAATGATCCAAAAATATCACCAGATGAACGAGAAAGTAGTTAACTGAACACAAAATCAAGGCCAGTCATGGCTATCGTAGTAGCTTTACCTAAATCCAATTGAGAGCCTAGGACAAGCGATAGAGCAGAGAGGCAGGACCTGTGATATTTTGGACAAAGTTGAACTGAAACATGATCTCAAATTCCCTGTTTTGCGTTCAAGTCATGAGATATCATAGCAAACCACTTAGTGCCATTTTATTGACAGAGGGAGGTTGACCAAAGTATAAAATGCAGTGGTGCTAATAATTATGGTGCCTTTGGTTTCTTAGAAAATACTTTGTCGATTAGAAATATTTGTCACAGAATAAATTCACAAAACATGGATTTTTATTTTTTTTGAATGGCTTTTCACTCATCTTCACCAGTGTCTGTAATTGTTGGAGTTTGATTGTTTCAGAAGAGAACTAGACTGTGTGATTAACTCCAATGCGTATGAGTCATTTTGTGAATTTTGGCATAAAACATCCAGTTCAAGAAAGGAAACCAGCGATTTTTAAATGGATCACATATTTTCTTAGAAATTTGATGTTTGATAACATATACTGCTCAAAATATTTAAGGGGAAATTTTTAGGCATCATAGACTACTGCCACCTATTGTCCAAATAAATTAACCCAAACAACTCAAAACACAAATGAGTTGTTCGAAGGAGCCTGTAATTCAAGTGGAATTTAACATTTTGAGTGATATTTTTTTGTTTTTTGCATGAGCTGCACTCAAATTCTTGCTCCCTTAAATGTTTTAAACGGTTTATTTCTCAGGAGAAAGGAAAATTTATAGCTCAAATTTTCTATCAAATTAATCCCAATAGTTGCGTCTTGCCTTTGACGAAATCCTGGCCACTTTATTTGACATAAATCAACAAATTTTCTAGACTATTTCATTATTTCTTGGGATGGAATGTTGGTTAATAAATGGAATTATGATAATCCCAGAAGCCTCCTTCTCTGCGGAACCCTTGTTTCACTGCCAGAGATAACGAGGACAACTGTCGGTTGGCAATGCTGAAGAGCACAGTGCCTAAAAATACTTAATATGATTTTTTACGGCACCAATCTCCGGCCATTGGCATTGTATGCAACTTTCCATAAATCACACAGCCACACTATGTAACAGCATTTGTAAGATTGACAATGGAGTGCCAGCCAGGTGCATTCCAGGGGTAATCAAGTTGGTATAAGAACCCAGATAGCAAGGAGCTGGCTTTGAAGTATTATACTCAGGCATTTAAAAATACTGTGAGATGTAATTTCGGGGTGTAGTTTTGGTGCCCATGTCCCATCAAAGACCAGGTCAGTAATAATGACTGTTCTGTGATCATGGGGGGGTATATTCCAGGATGGAAATAAATATCTGATTCATACAGAATTAATAGTTCTTTGGACAAGAGAGAGTTGTCAAAATGTGTTCTCAGTCATTTATGGGAATATTTTGCACAAACAACATTGGAAAGAACAACATTCTCCTCAATCAATGGCATGTAATGATTGAATGTCTTTTTGAAGAACTTTGCTTATCCCTGTACCGATGGAATTCCAAACACAAGAAGTTAAAAATCCATGATTGTGTAATAGCCTTATAAGTTATGTTATATTGGCTTTCCCTCATATAGACAGCCACTGATAGTACACCCTACACTTGTGCAGTCACTCATTCACCTTGTTAATATGCACGGTGGACTGCCCATAATGGTTGTGAAACAATTAGTGCTTACAGTACAGAAAATGAAAAAGAATATGATCCCTTGCACCTACCCAACTTTGAATTAAAATAGCCTCATTTTTATTTCATGAAACCATACTGGTTCCGTTTCTTATAGTTCTCAGTACAGATGCAATGTCCATCGGCTAATATCACTTTCTCTTTCTTTTCTGAAACCCACGGAACTGGGAGAGAGAGAGAGAGAGAGAGAGAGAGAGAGAGAGAGAGAGAGAGAGAGAGAGAGAGAGAGAGAGAGCGCATGTGTAGCGGGAGTAGAGATGGGGAATTTGGGGTATGAATACAGCGATTTATGGAGCATAAAGCAAGTCCTCTGAATTTTCTGAAATTACGGTCCTGAATTATTTATTTAAATTTCCGGCCGACATTCAGCATTTGCTGCATATTCATAAATCTGGTCTGTTAGTCAACATAATTTTAACTGTAGTGATGACCTTCGACCTAAGATTCATCATGCTGAAGACAACCTCGGGGAAATTTAGCGAGGATCATGTTTTAAATTATTTCAGAAACTTGCCTCAATAGGCAACACTGAAGCAGTCAGAGATCTATATAGTTATCGCAGTTAAATACGAGGCCAAAACTAATTAGCCTACTGATCTGATAACAATGCAGCTACGCGACAGTATTCTTATGAAGTTGCATTATTGCATTGATCACTGGTGTTATACCGCAATTACACCTCCTTGAAGAGCTGGATGAACGCGCTCACCATGGTGCGCCGGAGTCCTTCACACTGCGCTCATGACGCGACATCCAGCTGGGAGGAGTGTGCAGGGCGCTGGGCGTCATCACGTCAGAGCTGAGGGGAAACGAACCGACCTGGAGGAATAGAGTGGAGGCCGACATCTAGAAGGTAAGGACGCCGAATAAGTGCCGTATACGACACTTTTACCCTCTGTGTCTGATTGATAATTGTGTTTTGGGGGGTAAAATAGACACGTGGTTTGGTGAGCAGTTTTGTCGCAACTTCTCTCTTGAACTCCAGAGGAGTCTCGGCGTGTCTGTTATCTGTCTGTGTACGTCAGCTAACTGTTAATTGGCGTTAGCTAAGCCTGCTAGCGAGTCTGCCTTTCCGTGAGTCAGAGCCACGGCGCGGTGGAAGCAGCGGTCGGTGGTGCGGGGAAGGATCGCCCGCATTCAGCGTTAACTCGCCTCACAGCGCGCCTTTGTCCCAGAGGATATCAGCAGCGTATGTCCCCTCGTCTACAAGGCTGACGCGGTATGAACTCTGACAGTGTTCGTTGACATTAGTCGGCTGTCGCTGCACTAAGTTTTGAAACCTTTTCTTCTAACGTTCAGCCGCTTTCACACCGGACGCGAAACGAATTTTACGCACGGGGGATTACCATTCAAAGTCAAGGCAGAGACGCGATTACACGCGTGTTCGCGTTGACTTTGAATGTAATCTGTCGTGCGAAAAATTAGTTTCGCGTCCGGTGTGACAGCGGCTTTACTCTGGAGCTGACGATTCAGTGTCGTTATTCGAGTTAAATACTTGATAAAGTTATTTGAAAAATACTGTGTTCCAAGAGCAGAATATTGATTATGGAGAATGATGAGCCGGATTGTTCCCCTGCAGTGGGGTGAGAGGGGAAGGCAGACGGGTACGCGCACTGGTCAACATTACAGGTCACGTCAGAGGAGTAGTCTGTGAGATATTCCTGCTGATCCTATTTACGAGATCAGCCGCCGTTAACTCCCGGTGAAACTGCGTGGCTTAATCTGCGTCTAGCTGCCAGTCTACATTCATTCAGCGTTTAGTGGGTCGTTTTGCGGCATATTGTGTAGCTGTACGAAATATCATATTTGGTCAACGGCTGATCAGTGATCCATTTTGGGGGAAATGCATGCTTCAGGGTGTAATTAAACGATTTGATTCCTGTCTGTTACGTCAAGGTTTGTCTTGCTGACTAAACTAACGAAGTAGCTGGCTTAGTCCAGTCCTAAATGTTTGCTGACTTGGCTAGGTAGCTTGCTGGCTCTGCAGTACTTTGCATTCAGTCAGTTTGATGGTGAAAGTAGCTTTGGCTGTTTATGTGAAAATGAACGAAGTGCGAACCTTTACCTGCCTTGTCTAAGCTTGAACCTCCTTAAGTTTTTAAAGACATGGTGTCATTTGAATATTTTAATTCCTACTGGATTCCCGCCCCTTAACATTTCTACTTTCATCCATCCAGTCGTACAAGGGGCTGTTTTCTCTGTCCCGGTTCACACTGATTTAAATGCACCGATGCGGCTTTTGCCGCGGGGTAAATGGCTGGTGTTGGCATGTTGTGTAGTTTTCAACAATGTGTGGATAGTTTTCAGCTTATGCAACGCTGATACATTTGCTTTCTTATTGAATCAGCACTGTTGCCCTATGATTTATTAAAGCTCTATCACATCATATTTGTCTCTATCCAGTTTAGCAATGACACCACCAGCACCTGAGTGATCACTGTGAAAATAAGAGCAGTCAGTGGTCTATTTGTTTATATCTCTCAGACTGTGTTGCACAATATTTGCGCTGGCCTTGACTTTGTGTTTGCTCTGTGGTGGCCTATAACCAGACCTGCGTCCTCCTCTGAGGTGCTTAGTTTAGCTCTTTGGGCAGTCATGTGGAGGATCCCTTTATATCTTTAGAGTACTTGGTGATCAGTAATGCTGGCCCAATACCCATCAGTCATAGGAAAGTGGCAAACATTTTTGAACCAAATAATAATTTTTCTCAATATGGACTATCCAGCCCTGGTTTCTACTCTCATCACCGGCTTTTGAGCGAAGAAGCCAGGTGAGATGAGTGGGCTTTGTAATCAACAGCAGTGGGGGAAACCGCCCCCCCCCAGCATTGCGGGGGTATTTGCCCCAATGTTCTCCACAGTCAGGGCCAGTGGCTGTGCTGGTGATTATTTATTTCCGCTGTGCAGTTCAGCTGTTGATGTTGAAGGGTGAAATAAGGGGTAACTCGCGTTCGGCAGCATGTCTCTCCTGAGGTGAGCCTCTCTGTGACCCTCTAATAATAATGCATCAGTTTTATATAGCGCTTTTCTGCTTTCTGGGCACTCAAAGACGCTTCACAAGGATACATTATTCATTCATTCATGCTCTGATGGTGATAAACTACGTTTTTGTAGCTTTTGTAACTGACGGAAGCGTGGCTGCCTGTATGCGCCTACCGCCCCTCCGACCACCACCAAACATTCACACACAGCCATATATTGCATGTTTTGTGGGTGGGGGAAACCAGAGTACCTGGAGAAAACCCACACGAACACGGGGAGAACATGCAAACTCCACACAGAAAGGCCCCAGGCCGGATTCAAACCCACAACCTTCTTGCTGTGAGGCAGGAGTGCTAACCACTGTGCCACTGTGCCGCCGAAGGCAGTGAAAGCAGTGCAGCAGTACTGACTCTGGGCCCGCCAGCTGGACTGGGCATTTCTGTGAAAATACGGGGTAAAAAATCTCTCTAATCATCATTATTATTAATTATTTCTGTCTGGTACTCTGAAGGAGTTAAACTGTTTGCTTGATTCCTTGAGTCAATGCAGTGTGTACCGAGTGTGTAATGAACACCAGTTAAATGCTGATGACTTTGCCCTGTGAGTTGGGTGCTCTTAGCACTGGACTCTTAGAGTACCTACTCAATCTAAGTGTCCAGTTGGCTGGTTATTTTTGGCATGAAAGAGTTAGATTCCTGCTCCTGAGAGAAGTCTGGAGACCTCTTCCTGCACCTGTGATGATAGTGGCCCACTGCACCCGAGAGTTACACCATCAGTGACCGCAGTGTCTCGACTTGTGCAATATGTCTCTGCTATCTGTGTGAAAATATGAAAAGTGGAGTAACTATGTGTTTTTATTAGTCATGAGTTGGTGATGACGCGCATTGCTGGTGATTTCACTTCCTGTCTGGCCTTCTAGCTGCCTGACATCTCATCTTTGGATGATATTTCTAGTTCCTTCTAAACTGTAGGCAGGATTGTGCGCCCCTCAGGTTAGCACTGCAGAAGGAGGATTAGGGTTTGTAACGGGTTTTCCTGTGCGATCTGCGTGTTGGGCTACAACACCAGGTGCGTCTCTCAGTCTGTAGAAAGCAGGCACTGAGGCTGAAGTCGGCACTTTAGCACGGGACAGGATTCAGTAATGCTGCCTGTACCTCTCAGCTGCCTTCAGGAGATGATCCTGCTGCATTCTCGCAGATTGCCCCGACTGTGACCTCGTGAACAGGATAGACTAGATCGCTTCTCGCCTGCACATTCCTTCTGAATAACAGTGAATTTTTTATGAGAAGTTGCACAGTACAGATCTGAAGTGACAGTTTGCTACTCATTTGGAGAGATGGAAATTTTGGGATTTTTTTTTTTTATTTCTTCAGTTTTCCATAGTCACCCGTCCACAACGGGTTGCGACAGTTGCACGGTGTTCAGGTAAAGCCTTTCTGATCGCATATTTGTGACCTCGCGCCTTAAAGGGTTAATTGGCTGTATGGGACTGGTGCCCTGGCCAGCGCTGGTACTGATACTGCACCAGTGGACGTGACATGACGCGGAAAAGGTGTTCGGTAGCGAAAGTCCTTTGTTTAGGCAAATGTGGGAGGAGGACACTCTGGAGCGTTTCCACGGGAACAATGAAGATGGACAGGTCTGTGCAGCTGGGTCATAGGCCAACGCCCCTCCACCTCAGTGCTCCGCCCCCTCTCTGTCAGTCCACACCCTTCTGGAAACTTTCCAGTCCTCTGCCGTGTGTCCTGTGCGCTGTTTTCTGTGGTTTCGCCTGTCAGGTCCCTCCTCCCTGCGCGCGATGCAAACAGTGATGGAAATTTAAGAGGCTACAAAGAGCTCAGAAGTTTCACTCTTTATGGATGTAACTCTGCTCTCTTAGTGTGAGAATGTGTTTGCATTCATGTAAAGACAACTCTGTAGGATTTGCAGCCTTTTAAATTTGTGTCACTGTCGGAATACATTAATGTATTTGTGTGTTCAGTTTCCTCTCCTGATTTAATTTTGTTTTGGTTTGTCTTGTTTCTGCCAATTTGAGTGGGATTTTTTTCTAGGGCAAAAAAAACTTTGTCCCTTGTAAACAAGGCTCATTTAGTCCGAAGTAGCAGATGTTTGACAGCCAGCGTGCAACAACTTTCAATTCAGTCTTTACCAGAGTTTGCAGGTGAGGATGAATTTCTGGTTTCTTCCCAGACAGTGGCGACCACTGCAGTGAGTAGAGAACGAAGGATCGTTCGCTCTTATGGGTCATTTTAAACAACTTTGGTTATGATAAATGGATGGACAAATTGTGACACTGCTTGGAGGTTGTGAGCCATTTGTACATTTCTTTGGTGCAAAATTGTTGGTCTGACTTTGAATTTATCAATAAATAGTTGGAATAAATAGATATGCTACCCAATACCCAGACAAAGATAACTTATTTCATCAGATTTACCATGTTTTGGTAATTACATTATTTGGAAGTGGTCGTTAAGTCACAGCACTAACAGTACGTCTTGTGTGATCATCATGTCAGGTAATTGTTTTGGATCTATTTTTCCGTGCACATCGAAATATAGGCCCTCCAGCTCATTTCTGCAATATGGGGGAGTTCTGATAAACAAAATACTTTCATTGACGCTGACAGAAATCTGTTGAAAACTGCAAAATAGTCTGAGATCCTCAGCTTCTCCTTTCCTGGTGTTCGCTGTCCTCGCGAAAACAACTTGGTGCCCAAGTTCATCCCCGGAAAAATATATGGCGGATCGGAAATCAGTGAATTGCCGGTCAGTCTTTGAGAAAACCTCCTGTCACCAATCGGCCGATTGCGGCACAAAACCATTCATTGATTGACCAATCAGAGACCTGAAATATTCACAGATTTGCCAATCAGAGACCACCAACAGTCACAGATTTGCCAAATGGGGAACTCCTCTTATCACAGATCTACAACGCCAATACCAAAATAGTTGGAACAAAGTATTAATTGTGAATAAAACGCAATGACTTTCAAATCACACCAGCCAGTATTTTATTCACAATAGAACAGAGAGAACATAGCAAATGGTGAAACTGAGAAGTTTTACACTTTTATCCACAAAATTCAAATTAGATGGCTGCTACAGGTCTCAAAAAAGTTGGGACAGGGGCCTGTTTACCATGGTGTAGCATCCCCTCTTCTTTTTAACACAGAGTTGAGGCGTCTGGGCATTGAGGAGACAAGTTTCTTGAGTTTAGCCATTGGAAATTGATCCCATTCTTCTTTAATACAGGCTTCCAGCTGCTGGAGAGTTTTGGGTCTCCTTTGACGGACTTTTCGTTTAATTATGCGCCAAATGTTCTCAATCGGTGAAAGATCAGGACTGCAGACAGGCCAGTTCAGGACATGGACTCTTCTACTACGAAGCCATGCTGTTGTAATAGCTGCAGTATGTGGTTTTGTATTGTCCTGCTGAAATACACAAGGCCTTCCCTGGAATAGATGTCGTCTGGAGGGGAGCATATGTTGCTGCAAACGCATTATATACCTTTCAGCATTCATGGTGCTTTTTAAAACATGCAAGTGTCCCACACCATATGCACTAATGCATCCCCATACCATCAGAGATGCTGGCTTTTGAACTGAACACTGATAACAGGAGGGGTGGTCTTTCACCTCTTTAGCCCGGAGGACCCGACGCCTATGATTTCCAACAAAAATGTCAAATTTGGACTCGTCTGACCGCAGGACACTGTCACTTTGCTACAGTCCATTTTAAATGAGCCTTGGCCCACGGAACACAGCGGCGCTTCTGGATCATGCTCAACAATGGCTTCTTTTTTGCATGATAGAGTTTTAGGTGGCATCTGTTGATGGCACAGCGGACTGTGTTTACAGACAGTGGTTTCTTGAAGTATTCCTGGGCCCATTTATTAATGTCAATGACAGAATCATGCCGGTGAAGTGATGCAGTGGTGTTTGAGGGCCCGAAGATCACAGGCATCCAGTAAAGATCTTCGACCTTGTCCTTTACGGACAGTTTCTCTGAATCTTTTGATGATGTAATGTTCTGTCGAAGGTGAGACCTTCAAAGCCTTTGCAATTTGACGTTCAGGGACATTGTTTTTAAAGTATTCCACACTTTTTTTTACACAAGCCTTCATGGGTTGGACAGCCTCTGGCCATCTTCACTTCTGAGAGACTCAGCCTCTCTAAGACATCCCTTTTATAGCCAGTCATGCTACACACCTGATGCCAGTTAACCTAATTATTTGCTAAATGTTCTTTCAGCTGATTCAGCTGTAGATAACATATTGGCTCAGGTGATCTGAAAGTCATTGCATTTTGATTTTATTCACTATTTACACTTAGTGAAATAAGTCCCAACTATTTCGGAACTGGGGTTGTAGAAATTTGAGACCTCCCACATCATACTCCGATCAACCATTTGGAGGTCACGTTCTGTGAGGGATCAGCCTATCCGAGGCTTCCTTCAGTCACAGTTCAGTGGTTCCTGTAATGACAGCCCTTCCCGGTTCGGCGGCCTGTGATTGACAGCTGCGCAGATGCGCGTTCATTATTGGTGCTGGTGTCCCGCACTCTCAGAAAGGGCTGGCGATACTGCGGGCTGTAGACTTGAAAATAAAGTGAACTGCGTGCTCTTTTGGTTCGTATGTGTGCAGGGTCAGTTCTCTTTGGCATCAGTGTTTTGAATTAGGATTTAATGTTTATGTGCTTATAGGCTATATGATCTCATTAATTATTTACTACATGAATAACTGAACAATTTTGGCCCCTTGTGGACTTCGGCCATCCGGTCTTTGATCTGAAGTAAAGTGGGATGGGTTCGCTATTCATTAAACTCCGGGTTAAAAAACTGTACCGCATCGCTGCCCCCCTGTGTCTAATGCAGTGGAATTCCGGTTATTCCTCTGAATTTCTCTCTGGTATTTTACACGGATTTGTCCTTATGTATTGGCTAAACCAGTACGACTCTTTGTTCTTGACTCGATCAGCAGTGAGTTGGCGTTCTGTGCGCGGTGTTTCCTGCATCAGAATTAAGGCATAACGATTAATAGAATCACATTTTTTCAGCAAAATAAGTATAACTGCCACCACGAGGCGAGTTTGCACATTTTATTCTCTCGAATATTGTATTTGATTAGTCTGAAAATAAAATGCTTGGTTGTTATTGAGTACACTGGAACAGAGCGGCAGAAATTATTCCGTTTAAATGTGACATAAACTGGTGATCAACGGAGTTGAACACAATTACTTTCCCGGATTTCACTTTGCCTCCGTGACATCGGTTGTTTGTGGTTTAAGACTCCTGCTTCAGGATACAGATGATGCACAAACACACGTTTTCCCCATGGCGGCAGTTAGTGTCATCGCGCTAAAAGAGAAATTCTTCTGTCAAGTGTCTTCTAAATGCACATACTGGGAGACGCTGTCATAAAGGCCAACTTTGTGAAGCTCATCATGTGCAGTTTTACTTGAGGCTGGCTCAGATATGGATTAATTCTATTCTATGGTGATTTTAAAGCTGGTCTGCTGTTTTGGGCAGTTTTCTACCCTAACCCCATCTGCCAAAGAACTTTGACTCGCAACCACTGTTCTGCTTGTGCTAATGTTGATTGTCAGTGTTGGGCAAATGCTGTCCGTTTCTGACACTGCTTTATTGCCATCAGAACCGTTTCCGTCATTGTTGTGACTTAAACAGCTTATATTTTGGCACTGAGATTTTGGTCTCTTTCGAACTCTGTTTGTTTCTGGTCTTACTTTGGAGATTTACCTAACAAGGAGCTGCTGATTAGGCATCTTTTTGAATAGACATTTCTTAGTATTTGAGGCATAGGAATGATCTGTGTAGATTCTCTGACATTGGACTTCAGAGTTAAACCATTTCCTGGGGTGCTTCTTATATTTTGTCCGCTATGTATGCTGATGCTCTTGTGACTGCAGTCATTGGCTCTTTCCATAGCGACGGATGGGAGCTGCACTGTGGCACAACATGCCCTTTATTACACGGCGGCTGCCATGATTTTACTGTGGCGCTGCTTCCTTGCCTGTGGCCGCCGCCAGAGTTTGGCAGCTTCTGGGAGAATCATCGAGTCCCGGTCTGTCTGTGCCTCTCCCCCAATGCATGATGGGATAGATTCCTTCCTGCCACCTACATTAGGAATAATCAGAGCAGGGAGTGACTGGATGGATGGTGTGGGATGCCTGTGCTCTGACTGGAGGGGGGGCTCTCTTGTGTGTGTTTTTAGGTAACCATGGCGATGACAGGACAGAGCTCCTGTTCCTCGATGAGTAACCACACGAAGGAGCGAGTGACCATGGCCAAGGTCACGCTTGAGAACTTCTACAGCAACCTCATCGCCCAGCATGAGGAGAGGGAAATGAGGTAGGGGATAGGTACTCACGCCGCTCCCTGTCGGCGGCTCTGCTCTGCAGCTCAGCGTCTCAGTCACTGTGGCCTTCTGTCCTCAGGCAGCTGAAGCTGGAGAAGGTGATGGACCAGGAGGGGCTGGCAGAGGAGGAGGTGAGAGGGAGAACATGCACACAGACACACACACACACATACACTCACTCACTCACGCACGCACGCGCACACACACACACTCACTCACGCACACACGCACGCGCACACACGCACGCACACACACACACGCACACACACTCACTCACTCACGCACACACACGCACTCACTCACACACGCACACACACACGCACTCACGCACACACGCATGTCCACACGCACGCACACACACACGCACACACGCACGCACGCACACACACGCACACACACTCACTCACGCACGCACGCGCACACACGCACACACACGCACGCACACGCACACACGCACGCCCACACACACACGCACACACACTCACTCACGCACGCACGCACACGCACACTCACTCACGCACGCACGCGCACACACACACACGCACGCACACACACACGCACGCACGCACACACGCACACTCACTCACGCACGCACGCGCGCGCTCACGCACACTCACTCACGCACGCACGCGCTCACACACACACGCACACACACACTCACTTGCTCTCACGCGCGCCCACACACACACACTTGCTCTCAAACACACATACTCATTCGCTCTCGCACGCACACGCACACACACGCACGCATGGACGGACGGGCGCGCGCGTACACACACACACTCGCTCTCATACACACACACACACACACACACACACACACACACTCACTCGCTCTCACGCACGCACGCGCGCGTACACACACACTCGCTCTCATACACACACACTCGCTCTCATACGCACACACTCGCTCTCATACGCACACGCACACACACGCACGCACGCGCGCGCGTACACACACACACACACACACACACACACACACACACACACACACTCACTCGCTCTCACACGCACACACACACTCACTCGCTCTCACACGCACACACACACTCACTCGCTCTCACACGCACACACACACATACACTCGCTCTCACACACACACTTACGGGTGTTTGTACCTATCCCCCACAGAAGCGTTTGAGACGCTCCCAGCACGCTCGAAAGGAGACAGAGTTTTTACGTCTGAAGAGGACGCGCCTCGGCCTGGAGGATTTTGAGTCCCTTAAAGTAATCGGGCGTGGAGCCTTCGGAGAGGTGAAGAGGCTCCTCCCTCTATCCGTCCCCTCTGCCCCCTCATCCCTCTATCCATCCCCTCTGCCCCTACATCCCTCTATCTGTCCCCTCTGCCCCCACATCTCTCTATCTATCCCCTCTGCCCCCACATCTCTCTATCTATCCCCTCTGCCCCTCATCCCTCTATCTATCCCCTCTGCCCCCTCATCGCTCTATCTATCCCCTCTGCCCCTACATCCCTCTATCTATCCCCTCTGCCCCCACATCTCTCTATCTATCCCCTCTGCCCCTCATCCCTCTATCTATCCCCTCTGCCCCCTCATCCCTCTATCTATCCCCTCTGCCCCCTCATCCCTCTATCTATCCCCTCTGCCCCCTCATCCCTCTATCTATCCCCTCTGCCCCCTCATCCCTCTGTCTATCCCCTCTGCCCCTACATCCCTCTATCTATCCCCTCTGCCCCCTCATCCCTCTATCTATCCCCTCTGCCCCCTCATCCCTCTATCTATCCCCTCTGCCCCCTCATCCCTCTATCTGTCCCCTCTTCCCCCTCATCCCTCTATCTATCCCCTCTGCCCCTACATCCCTCTATCTATCCCCTCTGCCCCCTCATCCCTCTATCTATCCCCTCTGCCCCCTCATCACTCTATCTATCCCCTCTGCCCCTACATCCCTCTATCTATCCCCTCTGCCCCCTCATCCCTCTATCTATCCCCTCTGCCCCTACATCCCTCTATCTATCCCCTCTGCCCCCTCATCCCTCTATCTATCCCCTCTGCCCCCTCATCACTCTATCTATCCCCTCTGCTCCCTCATCCCTCTGTCTATCCCCTCTGCCCCTACATCCCTCTATCTATCCCCTCTGCCCCCACATCCCTCTATCTATCCCCTCTGCCCCCTCATCCCTCTATCTATCCCCTCTGCCCCTACATCCCTCTATCTATCCCCTCTGCCCCTACATCCCTCTATCTATCCCCTCTGCCCCCTCATCCCTCTATCTATCCCCTCTGCCCCCTCATCCCTCTATCTATCCCCTCTGCCCCCTCATCCCTCTATCTATCCCCTCTGCACCTACATCCCTCTATCTATCCCCTCTGCCCCTACATCCCTCTATCTATCCCCTCTGCCCCCTCATCCCTCTATCTATCCCCTCTGCCCCTACATCCCTCTATCTATCCCCTCTGCCCCCTCATCCCTCTATCTATCCCCTCTGCCCCCTCATCCCTCTATCTATCCCCTCTGCCCCCTCATCCCTCTATCTATCCCCTCTGCCCCCTCATCCCTCTATCTATCCCCTCTGCCCCCTCATCCCTCTATCTATCCCCTCTGCCCCCTCATCCCTCTATCTATCCCCTCTGCCCCCTCATCCCTCTATCTATCCCCTCTGCCCCCTCATCCCTCTATCTATCCCCTCTGCCCCTTCATCCCTCTATCTGTCCCCTCTGCCCCCTCATCCCTCTATCTATCCCCTCTGCCCCCTCATCCCTCTATCTATCCCCTCTGCCCCCTCATCCCTCTATCTGTCCCCTCTGCCCCCTCATCCCTCTATCCGTCCCCTCTGCCCCCTCATCCCTCTATCTATCCCCTCTGCCCCCTCATCCCTCTATCTATCCCCTCTGCCCCCTCATCCCTCTATCTGTCCCCTTTGCCCCCTCATCCCTCTATCTATCCCCTCTGCCCCCTCATCCCTCTATCTATCCCCTCTGCCCCCACATCCCTCTATCTATCCCCTCTGCCCTCTCATCCCTCTATCTATCCCCTCTGCCCCCTCATCGCTTTATCTATCCCCTCTGCCCCTACATCCCTCTATCTATCCCCTCTGCCCCCTCATCCCTCTATTTGTCCCCTCTGCCCCCTCATCCCTCTATCCGTCCCCTCTGCCCCCTCATCCCTCTATCTATCCCCTCTGCCCCCTCATCCCTCTATCTGTCCCCTTTGCCCCCTCATCCCTCTATCTATCCCCTCTGCCCCTACATCCCTCTATCTATCCCCTCTTCCCCCACATCCCTCTATCTATCCCCTCTGCCCCCACATCCCTCTATCTGTCCCCTCTGCCCCCTCATCGCTTTATCTATCCCCTCTGCCCCCTCATCCCTCTATCTATCCCCTCTGCCCCCTCATCCCTCTATCTATCCCCTCTTCCCCCACATCCCTCTATCTATCCCCTCTGCCCCCACATCCCTCTATCTGTCCCCTCTGCCCCCTCATCGCTTTATCTATCCCCTCTGCCCCTACATCCCTCTATCTATCCCCTCTGCCCCCTCATCCCTCTATCTATCCCCTCTGCCCCCTCATCACTCTATCTATCCCCTCTGCCCCCTCATCCCTCTATCCATCCCCTCTGCCCCCACATCCCTCTATCTATCCCCTCTGCCCCCTCATCCCTCTATCTATCCCCTCTGCCCCCTCATCCCTCTATCTATCCCCTCTGCCCCCTCATCCCTCTATCTATCCCCTCTGCCCCCTCATCCCTCTATCTATCCCCTCTGCCCCTTCATCCCTCTATCTGTCCCCTCTGCCCCCTCATCCCTCTATCTATCCCCTCTGCCCCCTCATCCCTCTATCTATCCCCTCTGCCCCCTCATCCCTCTATCTGTCCCCTCTGCCCCCTCATCCCTCTATCCGTCCCCTCTGCCCCCTCATCCCTCTATCTATCCCCTCTGCCCCCTCATCCCTCTATCTGTCCCCTTTGCCCCCTCATCCCTCTATCTATCCCCTCTGCCCCCTCATCCCTCTATCTATCCCCTCTGCCCCCACATCCCTCTATCTATCCCCTCTGCCCTCTCATCCCTCTATCTATCCCCTCTGCCCCCTCATCGCTTTATCTATCCCCTCTGCCCCTACATCCCTCTATCTATCCCCTCTGCCCCCTCATCCCTCTATTTGTCCCCTCTGCCCCCTCATCCCTCTATCCGTCCCCTCTGCCCCCTCATCCCTCTATCTATCCCCTCTGCCCCTACATCCCTCTATCTATCCCCTCTTCCCCCACATCCCTCTATCTATCCCCTCTGCCCCCACATCCCTCTATCTGTCCCCTCTGCCCCCTCATCGCTTTATCTATCCCCTCTGCCCCCTCATCCCTCTATCTATCCCCTCTGCCCCCTCATCCCTCTATCTATCCCCTCTTCCCCCACATCCCTCTATCTATCCCCTCTGCCCCCACATCCCTCTATCTGTCCCCTCTGCCCCCTCATCGCTTTATCTATCCCCTCTGCCCCTACATCCCTCTATCTATCCCCTCTGCCCCCTCATCCCTCTATCTATCCCCTCTGCCCCCTCATCACTCTATCTATCCCCTCTGCCCCCTCATCCCTCTATCCATCCCCTCTGCCCCCACATCCCTCTATCTGTCCCCTCTGCCCCACTCATCCCTTCATCCCTTATCGCCCACTAATCCTGTAGTCTTTGCTTTATGCCCTGTGCTGTCCTGTTTCATCTCTGAAGCTCTGTGGTTATTTGACCTTTAACCCCTGCCCCCCCACAGGCCATCTGGCAGCTGGATGTTTGTACGGAGGTTTAAAACTTAACTCATGCCGTAAAGGAAGCGTTTGTTTCCTCTCACTCAGTTAGATTAATGATTGATAACCGGGGTAGAAGTTTAATACACTCGCGTGGGCAGATGAGAGAGATCTCTGAGAATATGGAAAATCAACAACTTATGTATTTAATTAATTCACCTTGTAGCTGAACAGTGATCAGTCGGCATTTGCAGTGTGGTAACAAGGATCTTATGCATAAGTTGCGTTTTGTATTTTGCAGCTCTGATTAGAGGCCCTCCTGATTCTCTCCAGATGTTATGAAGGTGTTTTTCATGCTGACTGTACACCGTGCCACTGACATGTACATGCGCACTTTTACCAAAGTGTGAACATGCCTATCAACCTCTGACAGAGTCGAGATTTAATACTTTAAAATACACCTTCATTTTACTTCAGAGAATAGTCCCATCTCACGTGGCAGGTGATGATTTGTTCTTCCTAGAGTTGCTTGGAGAGCTCAGTGAATGTAAATGATTGGTAAAGGCCCTGCTACACCAGAGTCTCTCAGGTCTATCTGCTGGGGGGGAACAGCTCTCATTAGTTTAATGCTGCCCGTTTAACAGTCCCCTTTATCCAGTGTTTCCTGGAGAGCTCATGAATCTGGAGATCAGAATCATTCCTCCAGGCCTTGGCTCTTCCCCCAGTTTTCTCTCTGATTGGCTGATGTCCCTCTTATAGCCCCCTGCTCGATCTCTGATTGGCTGATGTCCCTTTTATAGCCCCCTGCTCACTCTCTGATTGGCTGATTCCCCTCTCATAGGTGCGTCTGGTTCAGAAGAAGGACACGGGACATGTTTACGCCATGAAGATCCTGCGTAAGGCGGACATGTTGGAGAAGGAGCAGGTGAGTCGAGCGCCTGAGGTGTGTCCTGTCTCAGGTGGTGTGTCCTGTCTCAGGTGGTGTGTCCTGTCTCAGGTGGTGTGTCCTGTCTCAGGTGGTGTGTCCTGACTCAGGTGGTGTGTCCTGACTCAGGTGGTGTGTCCTGTCTCAGGTGGTGTGTCCTGACTCAGGTGGTGTGTCCTGTCTCAGGTGGTGTGTCCTGACTCAGGTGTGTCCTGTCTCAGGTGGTGTGTCCTGACTCAGGTGTGTCCTGTCTCAGGTGGTGTGTCCTGTCTCAGGTGGTGTGTCCTGTCTCAGGTGGTGTGTCCTGACTCAGGTGGTGTGTCCTGTCTCAGGTGGTGTGTCCTGACTCAGGTGTGTCCTGTCTCAGGTGGTGTGTCCTGTCTCAGGTGGTGTGTCCTGACTCAGGTGGTGTGTCCTGTCTCAGGTGGTGTGTCCTGTCTCAGGTGGTGTGTCCTGTCTCAGGTGGTGTGTCCTGACTCAGGTGGTGTGTCCTGTCTCAGGTGGTGTGTCCTGTCTCAGGTGGTGTGTCCTGTCTCAGGTGGTGTGTCCTGTCTCAGGTGGTGTGTCCTGACTCAGGTGGTGTGTCCTGACTCAGGTGGTGTGTCCTGACTCAGGTGGTGTGTCCTGTCTCAGGTGGTGTGTCCTGACTCAGGTGTGTCCTGTCTCAGGTGGTGTGTCCTGACTCAGGTGGTGTGTCCTGTCTCAGGTGGTGTGTCCTGTCTCAGGTGGTGTGTCCTGACTCAGGTGGTGTGTCCTGACAGAGAGCTGCTTCAGGCTGATCAAGTTCCTGACTGAATGTTAGATTTAAATTGCTGAATGTTAGGATTTTCAGGGATGAATGATTTTGACTGTTATGGAATATAACAATCTCACATCTGTGATATTTGTCCATTTTATATTGTTGTAGAGCAGTACCCCTCATGCTGTGCCTGTGCAAAACATGCCTGTTAGGAACAGGCCAATCCGTTTGGAAGAACCGCTTAGCCAAACTACTTAAAACTCAACACAGTGCTTAATCGGGTCCTCAACAATACACCTGCTAAGTTTTAAGTTGATTAGATCAACTGGAGTCAAGAAAATCGAGAGATGGTCAGAATTACAGTGATGCCTTCATTGCCAGTGAGATGATCGCGCATTGCGATGTAGAGTGAAAATGGATGTGATTTCACTATGTAATGTTGGGGTGTATGAACGCCATGTGTATGTGCAGAATGTGTCCGTTTTTGCTCTGTTGTGTGCTCTGCCGCGCCATATATCTGTTCTTTTCGTCGGAATATGATCAGGATCACTTCCAAAATTGAATTAACTCTTGCTTAGACTACCACCCATCTTCCTACCAAATTTCGTGTCAAACTGTTAGTAACTTCTTGAGGTATCCTGTTAACAGATGGACAGACTAACAAAGAAATGAGAAATCTTTCATACAACAATGACTTGCCGAAACTCCACCCAGTACAAGTTGTCAGCCAAAGTGTTTTTGAACTTTTGAATGACCTTGTCCTTTGAAATAGAAACTTAAAAAAGTATCGGTCCGTGGCACGTAACCTATGCTAACGTCTCCAAGTTTTGTTAAGATTGGTGGAGGATAAATGGCAGAAGGGTGCGGAACTAACAAACTGACAGACAAACAGACGTGTAACGCAACCGACTCATATACTTTCTGAAATTGCTTGCTTGCTCCTCCTTAAGAGTTTACGCTCAACCCACCTTTACTGAGCCCCAGGATGAGTGCAGCACATGCTATGATGTGTTTCTCATCTTGTAGTTGAGTCTTTACGAACTGGCTTGGTGGTAGTCGAGTATTCTGCTGTACTGGGATCTACACTGCTGTCAAGCTATCACTGAAACAAAGCCGGTCGAATTTGGGTTTGGCGATCGATTAGTCACGCATTGACGCTCGCATTCATGTTGAACAGACAGATTATAATTGTCTTCATCTCTCCTTGAATAGAAAATGAATGCAGTCAGTGCTATTTTTAAGGTGACTCATGCGGTTTCAATAAAAACAAAAAATATTTGAAGATTCCTGTCTGTTTGTATTGAGATATTCAGTGGAACGGAGCCAAGGAAGAGGCAGGCCTGCCAAGCCTGTGTTTTTGTGCTTTCACTGTTCTTCATTCTTCGGGCCGGGCTATTATTTTCTGATCATTGTGCTGTGTACTGTGTTGATGTTAACTTTCTTTGCCTAGTTATGATGACTCAATTATGTTTCAGTGGCATAACATTATATTCTTTGAGTTGTTCTAATTTCATACTCCCAGCTCTGCTCATTATTATGGTGACTGTTATGATGTCATAGTGGCTGTTTTATGATGCGTTATTGCCCCTCTCAGGTTGGGCACATCCGTGCGGAGCGGGACGTCCTGGTGGAGGCCGATAGCCAGTGGGTGGTGAAGATGTTCTACAGTTTCCAGGACAAGATGAACCTGTACCTCATCATGGAGTTCCTGCCTGGGGGTGAGGCACTGAGCTTACATCTACAGACCCCTCCTGATGTCCTGTGTGCTTGTGTGTTAACAGTAGCATAGCTTAGCATGACATAGTGTAGCTTAGCATGGCATATTATGGCAGAGCATAGCACAGGGCAACATTTCAGGGCTTTGCATGGAAAAGTATAACTTGGAATAGCCTATCATAGCAGAGCTCAGCCTAATGTAGCTTGGCACTCTATTGCACAGCATGGAATAGTATGGCACATCATAGCTTAGCATGGCATATTATGGCACAGCATATCTTGGCATGGCATAGTGTGACGTAGCATGGTTTACTGGCATAGCAGTATTTAGCTTAGGTGTGTTATTACTGCTGCTGATGTTAGTATTCTTTACCCGTTCATGCAGGGGAGTCTAATGCGCCATGACTGGAGACATGGTTTCTGTGACATGTCCTTATGTCCCCTCTCTGTCGTGACAGGGGACATTACTGTGATATACAGGATCTCACAAAAAAATGTACACCCCTCACATTTCGGCAATTAGTTGATTATATCTTTTCAAAGGACAACGTTACAGAAATTAAACTTGAATATATTGTAGACTAGTCATTGTACAGTATGTATAGCAGTGTAGATTTACTACACTGTCCAAAGAACTGGACAAGCAGTCAATGTTTCCAAAATGGGTGGCAACAAAAGTGAGTACACACCCCGATTGGTAATGGTCAACCAAGCGATGAAACGTGTCTTTGTTTTTTTTAATTTTATTTCGGCATGATTGTAAATCATCATGTTCATGCTTTTGTCCGTTCGACTGGGCCATCTGAGGTTGTGTAACGCGCTGAAGGTTTGAATTGTGGTGCTTTGGGTGCAATGCGCTCATTCTGGTCACTGGATGGTCAACATGGCACCTCATGAGAAAGAACTCTGGGGATCTGAAAAAGAGAATTGTTACTGTCCACAAAGATGGTCTGAGCTACAAGAAATTTTAATTATTCAAATTATTGGCATTCTTTTACTCTAACACCGTAGCCCAGTTAGGTTTGTCTGCTTTTCACCATCACATCTTAATCGTTATAGGCCACAGAAATTGCTTGATTGTTATTTAGACCAAGTACATGGGAGCAGATTTAAGGAAGGGCGGAGCACCTGCAATTAGTGAAATCTAAACTCGGGCATCCTTCCCGACGGCATTTTAAATCGTTCAAGCCGCTTCTGGTGCGTATGTTTCAAGAAATTCCACGTGAGTATTTTTAGGAGATCTATAACGATAAAATAAAAATAAAGAGATTCGTTTTCTGATCTCCCTGGATTTCTAGCGTCTAAAAAATACACAAGGTATAAAACATTACGAAAAGCGGATGAAACCTGAATGTGAGATAATTTATATCACAGTCGCACGAAATGCCGAGGCAATGGAAATCGTGTTCATGTTGTGCTGTTCTATGGCCATTTAAATTTCAAAGTGCAGCAATCAAACATGCTGACTTAATAAACAGCTCTACTCATTCAACTTAAAGAGTAAACACATCCACCATTTGATTGCTAATCAAGCAAGTAAATTGGAACGGGATACTTTTCTTAGAGTTGCCTAATTGGTTAATATGAGACGATTCTGCAGTTCTTTACTTGGCTCCATCCAGCATGTCGCCGAAAAATACTGATGTCAGTCTAGTTTTTTTCCAGAAGCATTTCACATGCCCTTTGATGTTTGGCGCTTTCGTTCAACCTGCATCGGGTTTAATAAAGGAAAAGGGAAAGCTCGGATGTTCACCCCATGGCAACAGGCGGTGGTACTACGCCTTAATAAAGAATCGATTCAGAATCGCCCCAGCCCGAGGAGGACAGGGGGAGGATCCCAGAAACAGCCTGTGCACCTCTGGTGAATTCCATGCCAAGGAGAAACAAGGCAGTGCTGGACAACACTGGTGGTCACACTAAATATTGACACTATGGACACAATTTGGCATGTTGACAGTTAGGTGCACTCATTTTAGTTGCCACCCATTTTGAAAATAATGACTGTTTGTTCAGTTCTTTGGACAGTGCAGTAAATCTACACTGCTTTACATTTTGTACAATTACTACTCAAGAATATATTCAGGTTTCATTTCTGTAACGCCGCCCCTTGAAAAGACAATTAATTTATTATATTGAAATGTGAGTGGTGTACTCACTTTTGTGAGATACTGAATCTGACTCTTCTCTCTGTGTCATGACAGGGGACATTACTGTGATACAGCGCCCTCCATAATTATTGGCACCCCTGGATAAGATGTGTTCTTTAGTTTATAATTAATTCAGTTTTTTTCTAAATAATATAGGACCACAATGGGAAAAAAAGAGGAAAATCCAACCTTTAAATCAAGTGCATTTATTCAGTGGGGAAAAAAAATCCCACGTTAAGAAATAATTCTTTTCCATCAAATCATGTGTGCTACAATTATTAGCACCCCTGATGTTAATACTTTGTACAACTCCCTTTTGCCAACAAAACAGCCCCTAATCTTCTCCTATAATGTTTCACAAGACGGGAGAATACAGAAAGAGGGATCTTCGACCATTCCTCTTTGCACAATCTCTCTAAATCATCCAGCGACCTGGGTCCTCTCCTCCGCACTCTCCTCTTCAGCTCACTCCACAGGTTTTCAATGGGGTTGAGGTCAGGGGACTGAGATGGCCATGGGAGGAGCTTGATTCTGTGTCTGGTGAACAATTTCTGTGTAGATTTGGCCACATGTTTAGGGTCATTATCTTGCTGAAAGACCCAGTGACGACCCATCTTCAGCTTTCGGGCAGAGGCCACCAGATTTTGATTTAAAATGTCCTGGTATTTCAAAGCGTTCATGATGCCATGCACCCTAACAAGGTTCCCAGAGCCTCTGGAAGAGAAACAAGACCACAGCATCACCGATCCTCCCCCATACTTCACAGTGGGCATTAGGTGCTTCTGCATACTCATCTTTTGTGTTCCGCCAGACCCACTTAGAACTTGGCAACAAACACTCTATCTTGGTCTCATCTGATCAAAGCACATGGTCCCAGTTGAAGTCCCAGTACCGCTTGGCGAACTCCAGACGTTTGCGTTTATGATTGTGAGTGAGAAAAGGTTTTTTCTGTGCATGCCTCCCAAACAGCTTGTTGGCATGTAGATGGCACCTGATGGTTGTTTTGGAGACTTTCTGACCCTAAGATGCGACCATTTGTTGCAGTTCTTTAGCAGTGAGCTTTGGAGAACTTTTTATTTCTCTAACCATCCTCCTCACTTGCGTCCTCGTCCAGGCTTGTTTACCACTGTTCCAGCGGTTTTAAACTTCTTAATGATTCCTCTGACAGTAGATATGGGCCGGTGCAGGCAAGTGGCTATTTTCTTGTTGCCATTGCCTGACTTGTGAAGGTCAACACACATCTGCCTTACTTGAATGGTGTGTTCCTTTGTCTTTCCCATGTTGTAGAGTGGATAAGAGAAATGGCCTCCGTGTCGCGTCATATTTATACCCCAGGGAAACAGGAAGTGATGAATTACAAATTAAATGTTCCTAGATACTCTGATCAACTTTGTAAACTACTGTAGAAATGACAGAAATACTTCAATTACATTTATTTCCTAGGAATTGTTAGGGGCCAATAATTGTGGAACAGGTGATTTTATGAAAAATAATTATTTCTTAGTCAGGGATTTTTTTCCTTTAAAATTCACTTGAGTTGAAGGATACATTTTTCTACAGGCTTCAGGGTGAGTGTATGCTTCTGCAATAAAAACTGAATTTATTTTAAGGCTTTTAACACATCTTAACCAGGGGTGCCAATAATTATGGAGGGCGCTGTATATATGACTCTTCTCTCTGTGTCCTGCTAGGGGACATTACTATGATATATATGACTCTTCTCTCTGTTTTGTGACAGGGGACATTACTGTGATATATACTGACCAAAACTTCCAACGCAAGACTCTGGTTTATTGCAACACATGTCATTTTTTTTTACAATAAATTTAGCAATACATAACAAATATTAAGATTCAAATCAAAAACACAGTTTTAGAGTCAGGAATGAAGAACAGATTTTTCCTGGTTTCCAATTCATTGCATCAGTTGAAGGCGCAATTCTGGATCCCCAAAGTCAGTATCTTGTATGGCCTCCTCTGGCGTCACACACAGCCTGGATTCTGCGATGCATGGAGTCAATCAAATGCCGAATTTCAGCCTGTGTGATGGGGTCCCATTCCTCCTGGAGTGCTTGACGCAACTGTTGGACTGTGGCTGGTTCTGGTTCACGCCTTCTCACCCGGCGATCCAGAATATCCCATAGATGTTCTATAGGGTTTAAATCTGGGGAATACGCAGGCCAATCAAGACACTGAACGCACAGGTAGCACTGACAGACTCTGGCGACATGTGGTCTCGTTATCCTGTTGCAGCGTTAGGCGATAGCGATGGAGGAGTGGAACTGCGACAGGGGTAAGGATGTCGTCACTGTAACGGGCCTCACTGAGGTTTCCATCGATGAAAATTAGGTCTGTCTACTACTTATTCTAGCCCAAACCATCACACTGGGTCCACCCCAGCGGTCACGCTACAGGATGGTAGCGTCAGTATAACGTTACCGTTGCCTACGCCATACATGCAGTCTTCCGTCAGACACACTCAACTTGAACCTCGATTCATCAGAGAAGAGCACCCTGTTCCACCTGAGAGCATTCCAGCCCAAATGTGCCCTTGACCATAGCAGACGGACGTGGCGACGTGCAGGAGTCAACACCAAACCACGGAGGGGACGTTGGTTGTGCAAGTCGGCTTCATGCAGACGGTTGCGTACGGTTTGGTCGCTAATCCAGTTCTGGTGACGGCCTCTGGTCTGAGCAGCAGTGACTGTAGCTGGCAGGAAGCGATTGCGCAGGTGCTGGAGGCGAATATGGTGATCCTGCTGAGAGGTGGTGACGCGTGGTCTGGGGGCACGTGGTCGATCACCAGTGCTTCCTGTTTCATTATACCGGCTCCAGAGATGTGGTATGGTTGACACGTGGATGCCCAGGTTCCTTGCAACCCGTCTTTGGTACATTCCACCAGTGAGCATACCAACGGCTCGCTCTCGCTGATTTGGACCTAGGCGCGGCATGGTCACACATTGACCCAGGATAATACAAAGGAATATTTAAGTTGCCCATTGCTACGGCTATTTATTGACCAAATTCTTGAAGGATAGGTCAATGAGTTCTACTCAACCTGACGGGATAGGCAAAATTCTAAACAATGTGCAATCAAGCGGAACAAACTGCCCACACGACAAAATCAAAACAATTTTCTGAGCTTTTAAGATGTAGTTGATATATCATGGCTCAAAACCAATATTCCATTTTATGTACACCAAATATTTCAAAATTGTATGTGTTGCGTTGGAAGTTTTGGTCAGTGTATAACCCTTCTCTCTGTGTCGTGACCGGTGACATTACTGTGATATATATATAACCCTTCTCTCTGTGTCGTGACAGGGGACATTACTGTGATATATATATATATATAACCCTTCTCTCTGTGTCGTGACAGGGGACATTACTGTGATATATATAACCCTTCTCTCTGTGTCGTGACAGGGGACATTACTGTGATATATATATATATATATATATAACCCTTCTCTCTGTGTCGTGACAGGGGACATTACTGTGATATATATATATATATATATATAACCCTTCTCTCTGTGTCGTGACAGGGGACATTACTGTGATATATATATATATATATATATATAACCTTTCTCTCTGTGTCATGACAGGGGACATTACTGTGATATATATATAACCCTTCTCTCTGTGTCGTGACAGGGGACATTACTGTGATATATATATAACCCTTCTCTCTGTGTCGTGACAGGGGACATTACTGTGAGATAGATATAACCCTTCTCTCTGTGTCGTGACTGGGGACATTACTGTGATATACACTGCCCGGCCAAGAAAAAAGTCACCGTTTGGAAGTTAATGAACAAATTCTAAAATTGGATCATTATTGCGGTTATTAATATGTTTCTTACAAAATCATGTCGGAAAACACATTCCCTGATGATGGAAAAGATGTTACAGTATTTCAGAACGGGCAAGTTATTGGCTTGTATTTACCTAAGAAAACCATGAATGACAAAACCAAGCGGGAGGAATCATTTTCACAAACAAATTTTCCACCACAAAGTCCTGACCTTTAACATAATAAAAGTTATTGGGATGTACTCAAGACCACCGAGTGGTTCAACCATTATGTCGAGAAGACAAGATCATGGCATTTCTGATCGAAAAGAAATGTTCTGGCATTGCATATAGTTGTCAAAACAATGACAAGACGAATATGCTCTGTAATCAAAGCTACAGGGGTTCCAACTAAATATTTGAATGTGCGACTTTTTTTTTTGGCCAGGCAGTGTATATATAACCCTTCTCTCTGTGTCGTGACAGGGGACATGATGACGCTGCTGATGAAGAAGGACACTCTCAGTGAGGAAGCGACACAGTTTTACATGGCGGAGACGGTGCTGGCCATCGACTCCATACACCAGCTGGGCTTCATCCACAGAGACATCAAACCTGACAACCTTCTGCTCGACTCCAGGGTCAGCGTCACACTCACACACTTTCACGTTTACATACTTCATTAATCCTCTTTTGGAATGAAGAAGATTTTTCTGCCTCCTGAGATCTGTGTCAGTAAACATCTCTCTTGTTGTGAAATAACTCTGCTCCAGTTTAGCTGTTTTCATTAAGTTTGGTAACAGTGCGGAAGTGGAGTTCAGACACTGTGTTCAAACAAGTGTCAGACACTGCGGCTGCAGCACAGGCGCTCAGATGGGTGTGTGTGTGTGTGTGTGTGTTAGTTCCCTAAGTGTGCGCTTCGCTTGAGTGGTGTGTGTTTTGGGTGTGGGAGCACAGCCGGGTGGAGCAGTATTAGACTGAGAGTACAGGCGTTACCACATCGGCTTTCTACACTCTTCCTCAGGAAACACTGCTCACCACTCTCCCCTGTGAGAGAATGCATTTCTCAGGCTGTCGATGTCACTGTGTGTGTGTGTGTGTGTGTGTGTGTGTGTGCGTGTGTGCGTTTGTGTGTGTGTGTGTGTGTGTGTGTGCGTTTGTGTGTGTGTGTGCGCGTTTGTGTGTGTGTGTGTGTGTGTGTGTGTGTGTGTGTGCGTGTGTGCGTTTGTGTGTGTGTGTGTGTGTGTGTGCGTTTGTGTGTGTGTGTGTGCGTTTGTGTGTGTGTGTGCGTTTGTGTGTGTGTATGTGCGCGTGTGTGCGTGTGTGTAAGTGTGTGTGTGTGTGTGTGTGTGTGTGTGTAAGGGTGTATGTGTGTGTGTGTGTATATGTGTGTGCGTTTGTGTGTGCGTGTGTGTGTGAGTTTATGTGTGTGTATATGTGTGCGCGTGTGTGTGCGTGTGCGTGTGTGTGTGTGTGGCTCGAGCATCACTGTGCTGTGAGTCACTGGTGTGCCTCACAAAATGCACATAGAAAATAATCTCACGGCCTCATTTTGACTGATCTCATTTTTTAAGGTTAATCAGATGGTAGACATTGTCTCTTCATAAAATACTGGATCATTAGATGTTGACTGGGACGTTGTCCTACACTTCAGGGAGTATTTTCTCGGACCCCTGCACCAGTATGGTACAGAGCTGCAATGAAAACCTAATGGTTAACGGTATTATGCAGCGAATTGACACCTGACGTTTTGATTCAGTAGTTGGCTGAACTGCGGGTGAATAGAGTTGGGTTTAGCTGATTAGCATCCATGCGGTGCGGTGATGTGAGGAAATGTGACTGGGCTTTGATCTGATGGAGCACCAGGACATGGGTCTGGATCGCATAACTGATGAGGGTCGCGTTTGTGTCACAGGGTCACGTTAAGCTGTCTGATTTTGGGCTTTGCACTGGACTGAAAAAAGCTCACCGAACGGAGTTCTACAGAAACCTCAACCACAGCCTGCCCAGCGACTTCAGTAAGTCTGGAGGAAACTGCCAAAATTGATAAAGAAGCAAATAAATCCCTCAATAAATGAATGAATACAGCATTCAGTGTACCAAAAATAAAAGTTATTGTCTTTTTACATTGTTTATGCATTATTATGCTGTAATGTTTATCCCGTCTGTATTTCCAAACGTTTGTATCTCAGCCTTTTCCCTTCGTTTGTAGGCTTGTCATTCGATGTGTCATGGGGTCAACTTTCACTTATTGGTTAATCAACATCTGACTCACGCTTGCTGCAGAAATGGGTCCCTCTATGCATGAGACCAGTTGTTTTTTCACTCTCTCTCTCTCTCTCTCTCTCTCTCTCTCTCCTCTCTCTCTCTCTCTCTCTCTCTCTCCAGCGTTTCAGAACATGAACTCCAAGAGGAAGGCTGAGACGTGGAAAAGAAACAGGCGACAGCTGGTGAGCCCGGTCCTCACACACTTCAACATACACACATACGTGCACAAACACCCACATGCATACACATACAGTACACTGACATGCACACTCACACCCACTTATTCACACACAAAAACATAAGCAGGCACGCACCGACTGCTTTTAACAATTCTTAGAACGTATGCGGTTAAACACTTGCAGTTAAACACAAATGCTGATGATGCTGTGTTATACTCGCTCATTCACTCCCAGCTGAAAGCCTACGGCCGTCTTTAGTGTTTGAACATTTACTGTGCGTTAGAGTGCTTCTCAGTCCTTTGCACACTGTGCACTAAAGATCATTACTCTTGACAGCTTATCATTATTAGCAATCTCACTTGGCAGTTCAGACCAGTGTTTTTTTGTGGTGAATCTGTGAGGATTACAGGCGGCACTCTTGTCAGGAAATAAGGTGGCTGGCATTTCAACTTCAGTCTAATTTTAAGCCAGACTAAAGATGAAAAGTGGTACATTACACATCTTGCTTCAGTACTAGCGTTTCCATCTCACAATTGTTTTTCACATTTTGAAAATTTGCATTGGAAAAAGTAGATGGAAACGGCAAAATGCAAATGAACTTCCTCTGAAGTCGCTAAAAAGTTGAAATGCTCACTTGAGGTGGTTATGGTTGCATGTGATAAAGTGTTAATGCGCAGAATACAGGATGCAAACAGCTTAAGCAGCTTTAAGTTCAGATGTAGCTGCCTCGCTGCCGCTGTGTACATTAGCATTCGACTCCGTCTTCATCTCTGGACAGCGTCAAACATTGCGATCATTAGCTTAAAGAAAAGCTCTGTGACAATTTACTGAATTACGCGCAACTCCTGTACACCTCCCTCCATTTTTACAGTGTCTCGTTTCTCCCCCAGTTGTTACTTTTCTGGGTGTTTGTCTTCTGGTTAAAGACCTCCTCCTCTTCTCCTGTATGGAAGTGTTTTAGTACCCTCTACTGCCATCTTGTGGCCAAACTGACCTACTTTAATTGAGTTTTTCACTCCAATCCAGTTGATGGAAACGCCAGTAATTCAAAATTTCTTTTTAGTGAATTTTAGAAAATTAGCTCGACATGAGATGGAAACTCGACTAGTGTTCTTCAGTGAACATTTCAGTGCTGGTGTGAGGGTCATTGCTGGTAGCTGGTAGTACTGGAGATATGAGCTGTGACTGAGACTGTTGAGAGCTCATTCCCAGAAAACACTGTTGGAGTGGTTAAGCGGATCCATGTCCCTGCGGTGCGGAGAAACACAAGCGATGTGTTTGTTTTATCCCGGTTAAAATTCAATTCCTGAAGCCTGACTCTGTTCATTGGCTTCTGAGTCAGTCTGGAGATGATTAACACAGAGCCAGTTATTCATTAGCAGATGCCCTCCACAGTAACCTGTGTGTTTGGCTGTGTTTAGCAGTATCCCACAGGTCATGTAGGGGTACGCTGTGAGAAGTTTGCGGGTTTGAAGCCTCGCCCTCGCCTGGTTTAGGTTTAGCGGTATCCCGCAGGTAATGTAGGGGTTCGCAGTAAGAAGGTTGTTGGTTCGAAGCCTGATTTTGAGCAATTGGGGTTTTTTTTTTTTTTTAAACAGAAAACTGCCTCAAAGAGACTGTACAGTGAAACCAAATGGGGCAAATATGGGAAACATTTGGACCCTCAGATATGCAGGGTGAAGGGTGCTGTAGAGTTCCATATGGTGGTCCTTTCTAATATTTGTGTAGGGCTTTGGTAGTTTCACAGATGTCCACTCGGTCCAGTTCTGTAAGAATTTCATTAGTCTTCACACGTCCCTGCATAGGCCCGTTTCCACCGAAGAAGTTCCTGGTAGTATTTTGGGGGTCAGGAACTACTACAGGAACGTCCTCTCACTCGGCCCTCTCAACTGCCCTATCTCCACCGAGAGGGCGAAGTAGGAGAAAGGTTCCTGTAAACTTGTGTGACATCATTTCAAAAATGCGACCCCTCGTCGTCTGTTGAGTTTTAAAAAATGCTGGCTATTTTGTCACTTTCTGTTGATGTCACATCCCGCCCTGAGTATATCCAATCAGCGCCAAGTAAATCCCAAGCCCCACCCAGGAGTTTATCAGGGCCGTCGAGAGTACCTACTCCAAGGCAGGGACTTTTATAGCCCTTGTAAAAGTACCGGAACTCTGTCCCTCGGGGGTGGTGCAGGCTGTGGAGACACGCAACAACGGCCCTGGACCCTTAAAATTATCCCAAAGTTCCTGCCGTGGAAACGGGCCACATGTGGAGTCTTCATGGCCGTCAGTCCACAGTTACAGCATGACCACTCATATTTGTTTCCTCAAGTCTGTTATCTGCCCCCCCCAGGCCTTCTCCACTGTGGGAACACCGGACTACATCGCCCCAGAGGTCTTCATGCAGAACGGATACAACAAACTCTGTGATTGGTGGAGCCTGGGAGTCATCATGTATGAGATGCTGATTGGTGAGTGCAGATACAGTCGCCATGACATCATATCTTCGGAAGGAATGCATGTGCACTTCTCTACTCTCCCATGGGTGAATTAAATGGGTGGCGGGAGCTCGGAATGACAAATGCTGTCATTTTTGCATGTTGATACTGAAGTATTTAAAAAGTAGAACATTTTTTACCCCGTAAGCACCATACATGTGGAACTTTTCTTCATGGTGCTCGAATCAATAAATGATAATTATCATAGTGGTGATCAAGCCTGAAGGTTACTGGACACGGGCTGTCCATCACGAAGCTGCTTCGCTTCAGTGCCGTTGTTACGTTGCGGGTTTATGCAGCGGTGGCACTGTGCTATAGCACTTTGGGCTCGTGCCCAGCAGCGTTCGTTTTGGCCCAGATGCTCCTCTGCTGAGGAACGCAAAACAAAAAAAATAAAAGGGGGCAGTCAGGGGAGCGCATTCCTCCGCCACGCCATATATCTGTTCTTTCGGTTATAGAATGTTCCAGATCACTTCCCAAATTACATCAGCTCTTCCTTGAGCACCGCCCACCATCCTGCCAAACTTTGTGTCAAACATTCATAACTTTCTGAGTCGTCCTGTGAACAGACCAACAAACAAACAAACGGGTGAAAACATAACCTCCTTGGCGGGATTTATTATCCATAATGATGAGTTGGTGTTTTGAGAAAATCTCTGGGACAAACGTCACTCGGTTTGAACCTCTTTTAGACAGTGCTCACACCACGTTTGATATGTCAGTCAAAATTTTTGATCAATTACAAGTCTTGGGCCTTATCCATTAATGAAGTTTGAATGAATATTCATAATTTTGTCAAAAAAAATTATCCTCTCATCAAAAGCAGGGGCCACACGTCATTGAAAATGAAGAACATATGAAAAAATGTGTTTGTTTCAGTGCGATTACGAGAAAATGTTGTAGGCGGTGGCGAACACGCAGATGTAACGACAGCTGATGCTCTTGTTCAGTGATTAGACAAGAGACTGCAATATACAGCCAAACAAAACTGTTAGTCCCAGACATTATCAAGCTCATCAAACTGGTGTTTCTTGACTATGGGGTGGGAGTTAAAGCCCCTCCTTTAAAATAATAGAAGTTTCTTTCGCAAGCAAGAAGTGAGTATTTCACTGTTATGAAGACTTGGTAGGACAGCCATTATAAAGAAGTGGCTCGTTTAAGTTTTAGTGGGCAGTAAAATAGGTCGTAAATCCTGGGACGGCGTTACTCTGAGAGGCTCCAGCTGCTCTCCGCCTCTCCGATGCCCAGAGTTAATGCAGTTTCTCTCTGGCCCAGAGGATTGGGTTCAGTCCTGTACTGAGGGGATCCAATCCAAATCCACCCCTGCTTTTCTCTCCTATAAGGAGTATCACAGATATCAGTGTTTCACACGACTAGATATTTATAATTAAATACAACCAAAAAGCGATCTGTTGTTTCCTGCTTTACTGGCTGTTGGAGGAAAGCAAATTTGTAGCCGCAGACAAAATTTATAGACGCTTGGCTGGTTGCCGGTTTTGGTTTCACAGAATGGAGGTTGCCAGGTGTTCGCACAGATCACTCGAGCATGGAGGTGTTTCACAAAGTCGTATACGGAGTTCGCTTTGTAAATGTGCAGTGTAAAACTGAACAGTTTTCCATATTAATCAAAGTTAGGGGTTAATTTATGTAAAATAAAATAAAAAAAAGTCTCAGAATATGGACTAATGTGATGCACGATGCCTGGCCCAAAATAAAGTTTCCATTTGGATTTAAATAAGAAATTACTTGAAAGTCTTTGGTTGAATTATTGTTGCAGTGATGAATATATTTCAGCTGGCTACAGTCATTTTAATCTTGATTGATGCAGCATATAGCTTCTCAATTCCTGAAACAATCATGTCGGAAAATCTATCCCATGCTTGTGAAGAAGATGTTCCTGTGTTTGTGGAGGGCAAATCATTGGCCTGCATCATGCCAAGACAACAATTACGGAGATGGCTGAAGTCACTGAAATCGTGTTAAGAACTGTCTAATACATCATTAAAAGGATAGTGGTGCATCGGCCATTCTGTGGAACAAATGGGCTGGAAAAATCATGAATGATCGTCATCGGAGATTATTATTATTGTTATTGTTATTATTATTTCTAAAATGCATGGTGAAGTCTCATCATAAACAATTGACAGTTAAACGCATTGTAAGTAAGAGCATTTCCACACACAATGCAACAACAACGCAGGATTGAGACTAAACAGCTGCGTTTGGGCAAAAATCCTGCCCCCTGGATATGGTTTTGGGCTCGTCCCACCAGAGGGGCCCGTCAGAATCCCTCCTCTCCCCTCACCCTGTGTCCGTTTTGGAAGTGTGAGGCGAAGGGGCTGGTGAGCAATGGATGTTCCTGAGGGCGGTGACTCTCCCCAGTGTGAGTTGACAGCCTGGTCCCCTCAATGCCGACAGGTTACCCCCCATTCTGCTCGGAGACGCCCCAGGAGACCTACAGGAAGGTGATGAACTGGAGGGAGACGCTGACCTTTCCTCCCGAGGTGCCGATCTCTGAGAGAGCGAAAGATCTCATCCTCAGGTGAGTTCAGCCATCCGTCTTCATGTCTGTCTCCTATCCTGGAAAGAGTCAAAGATCTTGTCCTCAGTTGAGTGTAAGCTTGGTTTGCAAGGTTTAAAAGGTTTAATGATACACCGGTAGGTTTTCACACTGACTCCACTGTGTTCTTGTAGTATGAATGTAATAGGTTAAAGGTTAAAGGTTTCTTTTTCTGTTCTTTCCCTGTCCGTCCCCCAAATATTCCATTTTCCTCCGAAAATCTACAGACACGAGTGTTGGGCAATTGGGAGGCGGTGAATTGCCCATAGGAGTGTGTTTGTGTGTGAATCGGATATGTGCTGTACTGTGCATTAGCCTGATGAGAGGCACTCCTGTTTTTCACCCAAGGCATTCTGGGATAGCACTCATCTGGCATAAGCAGGGCACGTAATGGATGGATGAATCGTTTGTCTTCTGATCGTGGATGAAAAATCACTGGGCGCTGAGCACACGTACCTGTCTTGAGGATGTGGTGCAGATTCAGCTGCGGGTTATAGACGAGACAGAAGTGTTGTGTGTCTGTGTGGTCTGATAATGGTGGGACTCGGGCCAGGCAGTGTGTAAGCTGCACATTACAACCGTACGCCGTGACTGTGTGTGATATCATGTGGTGTGTTTCTGCGACCGGTTTCCAGGTTCTGCTGCGAGTCGGACACCCGTATCGGCGCCCTGGGGGTGGAGGAGATCAAGGGAAACCCCTTCTTCCATGGCGTGGACTATGAGCACATCAGGTACCAGCTGCCTCAGAAGAATGATTTTAAACAACCCTGCATGCAGAGAGAGTCTTGATTCTGCACTGCTGAGACACACCAGTCTGCTTCCAGAACCAAATAAGATCGAATGTTATTGGCAGAACATATTCCACAGGGTCGTGTGAAAAAAGCCACCTGGTGAATTTGGTGGTTTCTGTTTGCTCTACAGGGAAAGACCTGCTGCCATCCCCATCGAGATCAAAAGCATCGATGACACGTCCAACTTCGACGAGTTCCCAGATTCCGACATTCTCCAGCCATCGTGTAAGTGTACCACAGGCCGCTGCCTCGGACCGATGGAAGTTACTGATCTTGGCGGTGTGATTGCATCCGGTAAACCTTAACTCACTCTGTCCTCTCTCCACAGCCTCCGTGGTCTCCAACCACTCCGAGTCCGACCTGAAGAACAAAGACTGGGTTTTCATCAATTACACTTACAAGCGCTTCGAGGGTCTGACGGCACGAGGGGCCATTCCGTCCTACATGAAGAGTGGGAAGAGGTAGAGCCGGAATGGCGGCCTCTTGGCGAATCTGCTGCATGGGGTTTTGAAGAAGCTTCCTCGGGGACGAACTGCTGCGGCTCCTCCTACTCTTGTGACCGAGTCAGAGACTGTGGCATTGAGACCTCCCACACACACACACACACACACACACACAGTGTTTTCACTCTTGGACCAGTGAGTCACAGTTTAACCACACCTTAAATTATTGTGTGTGTATATTTTTGGAAACCCCCGGTCTATTGGAGATGTACATGAGACAGGGGGTGGAGACTGCTAGACCAGCTCCTCCTCCGTTATCGCAGCGTCCGCCCCCTCCATCAACAGACCAACTCCTCACACACCAGCATATGAAAATATACCTGGGCTAATGTGGGCTCCCCTGGGGTAAACAAGGCTCACCTTAGTCTGAGACGGTCACCTGTTCCCTCTCTATCAAGGGCTTCTGTTCTTCATTTCGCTCCTCCTCTGTCGCCCCTCCTCTGTCGCTCCTCTGTCGCTCCTCCTCTGTCGCCCCTCCTCTGTTGCCCCTCCTCTGTCGCTACTCTGTCGCTCCTCCTCTGTCGCCCCTCCTCTGTCGCTCCTCCTCTGTCGCCCCTCCTCTGTCGCTCCTCTGTCGCCCCTCCTCTGTCTCCCCTCCTCTGTCGCTCCTCTGTCGCCCCTCCTCTGTCGCCGCTCCTCTGTCGCCCCTCCTCTGTCGCCCCTCCTCTGTCGCCGCTCCTCTGTCGCCCCTCCTCTGTCGCCCCTCCTCTGTCGCTCCTCCTCTGTCGCCCCTCCTCTGTCGCTCCCCCTCTGTAGCCCCTCCTCTGTCGCTCCTCCTCTGTCGCCCCTCCTCTGTCGCTCCTCTGTCGCCGCTCCTCTGTCGCCCCTCCTCTGTCGCTCCTCCTCTGTCGCCCCTCCTCTGTCGCTCCTCTGTCGCCCCTCCTCTGTCGCTCCTCCTCTGTCGCCCCTCCTTTGTCGCTCCTCTGTCGCCCCTCCTCTGTCGCTCCTCTGTCGCCCCTCCTCTGTCGCTCCTCTGTCGCCCCTCCTCTGTCGCTCCTCCTCTGTCGCCCCTCCTCTGTCGCTCCTCCTCTGTCGCCCCTCCTTTGTCGCTCCTCTGTCGCCCCTCCTCTGTCGCTCCTCCTCTGTCGCCCCTCCTCTGTCGCTCCTCCTCTGTCGCCCCTCCTCTGTCGCCCCTCCTCTGTCGCTCCTCTGTCGCCCCTCCTCTGTCGCTCCTCCTCTGTAGCCCCTCCTTTGTCGCTCCTCTGTGGCTCCTCCTCTGTCGCTGAGCAGCATCCGCTCTCCTGTCTGGCTTCTGTACAGCACACATTAGGTGCCTGACTGAGGCTGTGGGGATTTTATTCTTCATTGATTGTTTGTTTTAAAAAGAATGTAACTCTGTCTTCCTCTGGAACCTGCGGGGGTGTTGTAGGGGTGCAGTTCACACCAGCACCGTCCCCCCCCCCCCATATCCCCTGTCCGTCCATCATCAGCAGCTCTAGAAACCAAAGATCTTCTTACTCTTCAGGGAATTTTTTCTGCTCCATGAGTAAATCTTGAAACGGAACCGTCTGACCACGGCATTGAGCGAGGCAACTGAAATGAGATTTGAAGTGCTGTCTAATACACTGGTTAATGTTTGGGTTCAGCTGTGATACTGTAGGTCTTCACTGCCTTTTAAAACATCTGTGCTGAAATGGACCCTACATCATCTTTAACTCCTGTTTGCCAGCTGGGATCATCAGAATTATCTCGATTCTGCGCTTGCACTGATCACACTGCTTTATTTCACTGCTCTGATGTACCTCTGCTGTTCAGGGGTCAAAGCACTTACTCTGTCTTGCACTGTGTCCTTCTTCCTGTCTGTCTGCTGCTGATACAGGATCTATCCCTCTGCGCTGCTTTGGGAAGGATTCATAACCCTTATTAATAAGTGCGCATTCGCTCTCACACATGCATGAGTTTGACCATCCTTCCACTCATGTGATTGGTCACTGCCCCATCTTTGGTTTTATTTGATTGGTTATACATTTTTGTTCTCACTTCCTCTTTTACATGGGGTCAATGGCAGAGTTGAAGGGGGCGGAGTCTTACCTGATTGGCTCCTGTGTGATTTTGAGCATAGAAAGCCCATCCCACTCAGTAATTTTACACTGGGATGCAAAGTCGTTCCTTTTGTTAAAAATGCTTCTCATCAGCACTCCGTTTTGGATGGATGTTGTGTTTTTCACTGACTGTGTTTTATATTATTCTCTGTCGCTTCACTCTCTGCGCATCAGGAATCCAGGGTGTGTGATCGCTGTTAGATTTCCAGCCTGTCTTATTGGTGCTGAACTGAGCATGCTCAGATCCTCCATCTTTGCAGAGCTGCAGTTCCATAAGGGACTTTTAAATCAAGGGAACACAGCTCAACGAAACCACATACTTCAGTGATTCCATCATCGTGTGCCCAGCGTGCATAAATCCCAAAAAAAATTTTGTTTATTGGCGTATGTGAACATTATTTACAAAAAAAGGGCTAAAGGGTGGTGTTGTAAATGGGAATGATTTTATGCTGTCGTAATGACCACAGCCAGTCCTTATCCAGACCTGGCTTTGTAATGCTGGAATAAAACACACACACACACACACTCTCTCTCTCTGCGCTGCACACCCTCTCTGTGAGGTGGGTATTTTCTCGGGGATCATGTTTTTTTTTACCAACCGTCCTGCTGCCTTTATAAACCGCTCAGGAGAAACGGGCTCATCAAAAACATTTATAACTCCATAAATGGGAGAAACCTTTTAGACCAGCCTCGTCCTGTACAGACAGACGGGTCAAACTTGCTGTATTTTTTAACATGAGTGGATGCATTTGCAATGAATGAATGTCGTTTGCAATGGTTTTATTCTCAATAGAAGTACAGTCAGATGAGGGTTATTGATTGTGCATTATGGAGGGGCTGGAAATTTTTTGTAAATATGATTTATTTCTTGGTTGGAATTCGAGGCATTTTATTCAGCAGTGTAGGTTTGTGCGGCAAATGGCGTTATCACATGGGGTTTTTACCTTTCTCAGGGTCTGCTGGGTTATACGGGCCTTTTAATCTTACTTTTGGTGTTAAAATCCCACCGCAGTGGTCGACAGGAACGCTGAGCGTGACGATCACTAGTGTGTTTCTCCCGCATTCCGCTGAATCTGGCCGCAGAACACAGGTGTCACCCACAACTGTCAGACGGTACGAGACCAACGATCACTGGGTCATTTGTGCATGTTTGCGCTGAGTGTGGTCTACTTTTAAAAGACTTTATCGGAATGGGTCATCTTCATGCTTTTAAGTGTGTTTTCTGTGAAAGAGAATTGAAAAGCCTGTTGAGTGCCAGAATACTGTCTGTGCTGTTGGGAGAGTGCGAATGATTTGTGTTAACGTGCCTTATAATGTATGTAGTGTATTGTATATTATACATCATATACACTATGATGGCCAATGTTTTTGTATTTTACAGAAGGTGCGCACGTTATCAGAGTTGGTAAAGTCTCTTTGTACCAGGGAAGAATGTTCTATAACCTCTCGAATAGGGAAGTGTCGTTCTTCATTTCTGTCAAAAATGACAGTAATGCTGTACAGATGTAAAGCTGCGCAAAGGCTATTGGGAAGTTGAGTTTTAAGTATGTAGCATTTGTATACGGAAAGCGATTCGGATATGAGCTGCAGCTAAAGCTGGGGTTGAATCCTGCCGCCATTTTTCTTTCCTTTTTTTTTCCTAAGACTGACTGTGTTAAAATGGCTGGTAGATTTCTACTTTAATTACTCTAATTTTATACACACACGCGTGCTTGTTTTATTTAATTATTGTCCTCAATGACTGAGTGTTAATTATGACTGGTCATTAGGTGGCGGTAGAGAGTAAATCTGCTAAAGAAGAATTATTGCGGGCCAAATGAATGACGCTAGACGTTGTGTTGAATAAAGCACCCTTCTACACAGCACTGATCCGTGCGACTGTCTTTATTCCTCGCGAATGCCGGGTCTGTCTTCCTATTCATCGAAGCCCCAGGTTCATTCGAATTTATTCCGCACACCACACCAACCTCTGCACTCCTGTCTTAGTTGACATTTTCCCCAGCGAGCAAACTGTTCTGTCTGAAAACTTTAAAAAGTACTCTGCAGTAAAATAAAAAAATGAAATGCATGACATTTTTCAAACTGATGCAAGAGAAAAACTGCGCTGGACTCGGCTTTCAGGTGTCGTGCCAAGGCTGTGTCGAGTCTCCCCCCTTCAAGTAAATATCAGCATTTCTGCCACCTAAAATAACCAGCTCAGATCCCACCTTACCACTGATCCAAGATCTCCGGTGACCTTTGTCAGGTTCTGGGAGAAATGCTTCAAGGTCATTGCTAAATGTCAGGTTTTGAAAGGATGGGGGACTGATGTGAACAAACTTCATTTGCTTTTGTGCCCATTTAAGTCAGCCCTGTGAGCATTTGAAAAAAAAAGTGCTTTCCATGTTCTCAAGAGGACAGAACTCTGGTAAAATAACTCCTACACTGTTTCCCTTCAGAAGTTATCTGGGTGTATATGCGGTGTAGAACTCTATGTACAACAGTATCCCACATTAACCGCCAATTTGCTCTGGGCCATGTCTGTTCCAAATGCCTTATAATTTGGGGGAAAATAAGAAAATGCGCATGCATCTGAACTTGTGACAAGGCTGAAAAAAACGTCCATCAAGCAGCGCAGAAGATTCTGAATAATCGCCAATTGTATGAAAAGTAGAATCAAATCTGCACATGTACACTTGAGAATTAAATAACATTTAAATATCTGCAACACCATTACATCATAACACCCCACATCAGTGACTTGCAAAAATGGAACACTGCAATTATGAAAATATGGATTATGAAAACATTTTGCGGCCTACTACTTACCTGCAGGAGTTAAACCCGTTAGAGTTTTAATGTTTTTCTGCTGCAGTACGAGCCGAAACTGTCCTTTCCTGTTGCAATTGACGCGCGTCACTCAGTCACTGCCTCTTCTTCTTTTTTCGTAATCGCCGTGAGACCTTTACAGCTAACAGTAACGAACAGCTGACCATATCACGATGTTCAGTGAGGTCATTGTTATCACATAATAGCCATTGTTATCTCGTTAGTTCAAAAAGTACGACGTCAACTGACCAGTGAAGAAAAAGATGCACGCAAACAGGTCTGGGCAATATATCGATATTCCCTGCGAAAGCGGGCTACTGTAGCCATAATGGAAGTGCGTGAGTCAGTCACGATCCTTTCATGCTAAATACCACAAGGAGGTTGCTGCCCAGAAACTCGCTTCGCAAATGAACAGATATAATGTAGCAGATGAGATGATTTAAATTTGGTTGCGTCGGTGAAGTTGCATCGCACAAAATCCGTGCCCAAGTCCCTGGTGTGAGAGCGCCCTCAGGAAGTGTCAAGTTTGTAAATTGCTCGTTATATCAATTCAGAAATATCTACGAGATATGGTTGAGGATTTAAGATACTGAAATATCATGACATTAGAGTTCTCATTTCTGGTACTTTAGACTGAATTGAGGTAAAGTTGTTTGCACTTAGTGTTCTGTTGTCTGCACCTGCTAGGTCATAATATCCACATTGCAAATGACTTATTAAAATTGCCTTATGTAAATACTTTTAGAAGCGCCAGTTGTTATTCCTACCATGTAGCCACAATAGCGACGTCTGGGTATTTAGTCAGAAGTATCGTCGTATTTGATTTTGTCCATACTGCCCAGCCCTCCATGTAAAGAAATATGACCATGACCTGTTCCCCGCACAAACCAGTATCCTTTATTGTATAATAAATATAAATCACAATGTATTCAGATTAGTTACATACAGTGGACATACCCTTCATAGAAACAATATGATGGACAGAATGTTCTCGACAGATTGCATACAGAATTTCAAAGTAATAAAACCATTTAGGAGGCTAACCGGGCAGCGCAAGATGCAATTTGGTCATCATTTTAAAATGCGAACCAGCAGGGCTGAACTAAAATGATGTTTGCGTTTAAAGGCTGGGAGCAGTAGATCATTGCCAGTCAGCCGCAAACAGCAGCACTGGAGCAGCGTGAAGACCCTTAAACCACAGCGATCATCTCCAGAGCTTACGAACACTTTCACACGCAGAGCTAAACGAACAATTTCACACGCATGCTTCGGTCAGTAAACTCAGGCTTACAGTATTCCGCAATCTCCCACAAGTACACATGCACACAAACACCCGGACAACCCTGAAACTCCAACACAGACAAAAATCCTACGGGCACACACGCATACATGGGTGCACAGACGCACACATACAAGAGGAATCCCTGCCACCTGCAAATGCACAGTTGCCATGCCAGCAGAGAGAGCAGGTGAATGGTCTTGCGGACCAACAGAAATGAGCCGTTGACACTTTAGGTCAGAGGCTCACGACAGCCATTTCTGTTCAAGTCATTGGACATCAAATTCATGCTGAGGGTTTATGGGGAACCAACTGCCAAAATCCTTTCCACAATCTTGACATTTGACCATTCTTTTAGCCTTGCAGTGGGCTGAAGGCAAAGATTTGAGTTCTAAGCTCTGAAAGAGTTAGTCAGAAGCAATCCTGCAGAGCTTCTCCAGACATTAGCCCTTAGAGTTAATTCAGTGAACTGGCACTGCCCCTCTTCTGCCTCTGGCAAAGCCCTGGGGTGAGATGATGTGACTTATATTCAGTTTTACACTCCACCAGATGGGCATGTGCGGTCTTCTACACCACAAAAGCCCAGGAAAATAAATGTGAGCTCCTCAGTTTGCCACAAGGCTGTGTTGGCAGGCAAATTTTTTACTCCTCTTCCCCAGAAACAGGAAGTTCCCACTGGATGCTCACAATCACACCAGCACAGCAGAGACCCCATGTGCCATAACACTAAAGAGCATTCTTATAGGTGGACAGACCGCAGATGGGAATTATGGGAGTTGTAGTCCAGACTCCAGCTGCGCTGGACCACACAGGGTTGGGGCCTCGGAGGGGTCAGGTTCAGCTGTCGTTGGGGGGTTGTGAGAAGGGGCCGTTCAGCCGGTCGAGCTCATCCACCTGCGGGGCCGGCGAGGCGGGGGCCGAGGCGAGGTTGGGGACGCTCTTGCTGCGCACGCACTGGAAGTCCACGTGTCGACTCTTCCCCTCTTCCTTCTCCCAGGACAGCTGGATGAACGGACGCTGCACGTAATTGTAGATGACCTCTGACCTCCCGCCTGGCCGCCGCTTCACCTTCTCCTTGCAGGTAGGGTATCCTGGGAAACAGGAGGACTAAAACATCAGTACAGGACCCCGACGAGGGATCGCCAAACTGACCGTACAAGAATCATGCGCTCCAGGTCTCATTTCAGACAAGTTCATTAGTAAAAATTCCATCTGCTCCAAGATAAACTCAAACACCACTTACTTCAAAATAATTCCCATTTGTTCATTAAATTTCAATGAATGCCCTGAAATAACACCAACTCTGCGCTAGATAAAAACCACCACTGTGGCATAATTAAGTTCTTAAATAATTAAAGTCATCTCAAATTTCATGATTAACCCTTATAACGCCACGATAAATAAAAAAAAATATATATATAAATTTAATCATCTTGTGCTGTTGAAAACCTATCATGCGTCAACTTCCTTAAAAGAGCTCCCCTGCGGGAGCAGCTCCCCTAACCCTCCCCTGCGGGAGCAGCTCCCCTAACCCTCCCCTGCGGGAACTCTTTTAAACAAGTCATCACATGATAGGTTTTCAACAGCATTGATTTTGATATCTTACATTGTTGAGCAGCAGTAGCTACATTTAGTGCTCTAAGGGTTAATCTAGTTCACAGAATAAGCCTGTAGCATTATTCCGCAGTGATACGTGGGGCCTGAGGGTTAATTACGGTCCGGTTTAACGTGGGTGTGGAGCTATGACAGAGGAAGGGAGGGGGGGCACCTTCGATGCCGATGCGGATGTTCTTCAGACCCCGCTCCTTCAGCAGCGCTTTGGCCACGTCCCGGTTCTCGATGTACTTAAAAAAGCGATAGAGCTTGGTGCTGTACAGGACTGCAGGCAGGCAGGGAGAGAGAGAGAGAGAAGGGGAAGAGGGAGTGTGTACAGAACTGCAAATCAGATCACATCTAGAACATTACCAGAGAGCAAGTTCTTCAGCATATCTCCATTAACCCTTAGAGCACTATAGGAAACTATAGTTGCCAAATGATGTAAGATATCAAAATCATACGCAGTTGAAAACCCGTCATGTGGCAACTTGGCTGTGGGAGCGCTTTTAAACAAGTTGCCACATGATTGGTTTTCAACAGCTCAGGATAATAAAATTTTTAATTCCCTGAACATATATTCAGCGCTCTAAGGGTGAACTTACATATCAGCATCTCGCCATGACTTCCAGTTCTGTGAGGATTTTGGGCTTTAGTCAGAGCCTTTGCCCTGATAATTTTGTGAACAAGGTCCCTCTTTAGAGTGTTAGCCCTGTGACTGAGTGAAATGACCAACGGAGCAATTTTCCCCCCATATGAGGGACAGGTCCTGACTCCAGGTCAGCAGGGGGCGCCCTTACTCTGGGAGTACTCCTCCCCCATGGGCGGGGGATGCTCCTGGTCCCAGTCCACGATGTCATCGTCAGTCAGCACGACGATGTGGCACTCCCTCTCGCCCCCCTGGGCACAGGACACCATAGCGGGCACGACCAGCTCCTCCAGAAACCCCTCGAACTGCCGTCGCGCCCCGTCATTGGACAGCTCGTGCAGCAGGGCACCTGGGAACGGGCGAGGTCGTTAGGGTAAACATAGACCAAATTTAAATGTTCTGAAACTGCCAAAGACTGCAAATATTTAAAAGACACAAGCCTGAAATTCAAGCCCTGAGTAGTATTGCGCAAGCTCCAGATGATTAAAATGACTATTCAGGTGGGGAAACTAGGTCAGTGCTGTCAATCAGTTATACACCCAATATTCTCAGCTTTAAAACCCTCTTCAGCAATTTTTATTCAGAAAAAAACTGATATTTATTGCCATTCATTATTAAAAATTGATATACTTAAGACCCAATCTGATACAGTGCCGGATGATTTCTTGTTTTTCGGGAAAAGGCTCTGCATCAACTTAGCAGAAAGAAAATGGCCAGAGCAACTCAAAATCACGCCTCAATGGCAAACCTAGATTTGTGAAACGGTCACAAAATTTGCATCAAGACTTATCACTAATGATCATGGAGTCGCTAGAAGTGTTGAGTCTACCCTCTATCTGTGACATCAGAGCCACGACATACCAATAGAGAACCTCTCAGTACATGCAGGTACGCAGCCTGCATGCGTTTGTCTGTGACACTGGGCACACATCAGGTGTCAGATCCTGCCATTCCAACACAACCACCGCAGTGATCAGATGGACTCAGGTCCGCTCTAGAAAACAATGTATGGAATTCTGTGCAACCATTTGCCAGCCAAGTACGGCATGAATCGGCACAAAATCAAGAGGGAGACTTTCGCAAATCTGGGATCATCATCGCGATGTGACCACAGTTCGGCTGACTGAGCAGAGCTCATCTTTACTCAAAAAAGAACGAGTATCTCACAGGTTTCCACCCTGATACCACAGAGGAATTAAAGTTGAATGATGAACAGTGTTTGTGATGACCACAGAGATGTGATGGAGACACGATTCCTCTCCTCTTCTGATGTTCTTACACATGGCCACTGCACCCATCCGAACCACCATGACCCAATGCGACTTAGCAAATACCAGCTCTGCAGCATAGCCGTATGGTCTTATGCCGTGAATACATGGGTCCCTGTGGATCCACTTACTCCATGCATAATAGAGGCACAGATCAATATTCCTTATCAACTCCTCAAGAATAACTTTAACAAGACAAATAACTTTGTCTGCATTCAGTCTTTAGTACGTCACGAGATTGGGCCGTGGAGGCAGTGTGCGTCAGCTCGTCATGAAAGAGCCCTGCCAAAATTCTGCTCTCCTCTGCCAGCCGATCTGTCGTTCAATAAACAAATAATTCCATTGAAAAACACATCATAGAGGATAAACATCATCGAACAGAATAAAAGCAATACAAACACAAAATTGCTCCAAGACGGATGAAGCAATTAGCATTTGACATCAACCACGGCAATATACACAAGATGTCGTTTGCCTGAAAATAACTTGTACAAGTTGAGTGATTTGCACAGGGCACAGTAAAATCCACAGCACCGCTTTCTGTGCCAGCAACATGTCGAATGCCATAAATATTTGGACAGTGACATTATTTCTGTGCACCAGTAATCCCAGAGCACAAATAGGAAAGGGATCATTTCATGACAACACCATTATGTGCTCCATGTCGGAGCTTAACTTTTTTATGTGGTGTCACTGCCAAAATACTTATGAACGGCACCACATACAAACGATTTACGAATTTAGAGAGCCGCACTTTGCCACAGACTCGAGGTCTGCCACAGTATCAAGAGTTTATAAAAAAATACAGTCCGATTCTAATGAAGGTAACTTATTGAAACTCACGTTGTTGCCTGATCAGTAGGGTTCAGAGATACAGGCTTAAAGTCGAGCTGAAATGAAAAATGCCATTTTAACCCCCTTAGATCACATCCCTGGTCATACTGTGTATCCATTTAGCCATAAATAACAGAAAAAATTACAAAAAAATCAGTTTCTTTGTATTCTTATATCAAAATCCAATCATGTTGTTTTCTTCATGTAAAACAAAATATGCCTTGTGCTTACGTCAGCTAGTACCAACCAATTTCAACCAATAATGTCACGACATACACCCGACAATCAATCTTAAACTTTTAGCGGCACAGAGCTGAGATTCATTTGTTAGCTAGCTAGCATGGTACGTCAGTGTGTCTTTGGGTGTTCGCCAGCTCAAACTTTGTTTCATTTCCTTACAATACCGTGGCTACAGACCCACTAGAATGTAACCTGAACCGGAGGGGTACTTTCGCACTGGGTCAGCGCATGTTGAGGGTAGCACAGGGTTATTTAAACTAGGGACTTTGGGGGCAGGGAGGTTAGTGAGTGTTACACATAGGGAATTGCAGACTGCCCCAATGGAAGCTGACGGCATTGCATTCACTATTGATGAAATACTTTTAAAGCAACAAAGCGTAGTGGAGGGCTTGAAGCAGCGGCCCCATGGGAATCAAGGGGGAAGAGCATTAGTAATAACCTGAAATGTTTTTATTTAAATCCAAGAAGCATAAAAATTTAATTTCCAGACCTTTAGGCCGTTATGATTAGTGAGGGCCATGACATAGCAGGGATTACAGAGACATGGCTTAGTGAAGAGCTTGGAGATGAATATAACATAGAGGGCTATAAGCTCTTTAGGAAGGATAGATGTATTAGGCGAGGAGGGGGTGTAACACTCTATGTGAACAAAAACATAAATGTACAGGAAATTCCCGAAATTGAACATTCCTTTCCCTGTGAAGATATCTGGGTCAGGCTCATTGGCAAACACTAAACAGGTTTAAACATAGGAGTATGCCATCGACCACTAGCTTTGGACAGTACAGTCAATGAAATGTTTTTTAAGAGGATTAGGCAAGCTTGTAGTGGTGGTGCGACTATTATCATGGGAGACTTAAATTATCCTGGTATCAATTGGGAAATGGTGAAAGGACAGGGTAGGGGGGAGGAAGAATTTCTAGATGTTAAAAATGATAATTTTATTGTGCAGTATGTTAATAAACCTGCAAGAGAGAAGGCAATTTTAGACTTAGTGCTCTGTAATGACCCAGATAGAATTAGCAATGTTGAGGTACTGGAGCCACTTGAGACAAGCGATCACTCTGCTGTTAATTTTGATGTTTCATGGGAAGTTAAAGAGGTGTATTCTAAAACAAGAATTTTCAATTTTAGGCGAGCAAACTTTGACAGGATGCGCTCATATCTAAGTGAAATAAAATGGGAGACACTCCTGGACTGTAAGTCTGTAAATCAGATGTGAGATTTAAGGGGGTTTCACTTGAATCACAATGCAAATTCATTCCAAAGGTGTCCAAAAGTAGGCTGAAAAAACAATCCTCAGTGGATGACCACAAGTATTCGTAGGATGTTGAGGGAAAAGAGGAATCTTTATAAGATGTACATAAAGGATAACAATGAGAACACTAGGGCTGAATACTGTAAAATGCGGGCTGTGGTCAAAAAAGAGCTGAGGAATGCTAGAAGACTGTATGAAAGACAAATTGCAGAGGGGGCAAAAACTAACCCTAAGCGCTTCTTTCAGTACTGCAGCAGAAAAAGGAAAGTTAAAGAGCAGGTTAAGTGCATAAAGAATAAAAACGGATCGTTGCTATTTGATAACAAGGATATTGCGGATTCCTTAAACAGTTACTTTGTTGAGAATTTTACCTCAGAGGGGGTCTTTATTTGGCCAGAGGGCATGTTAAATGCTCAAGATTATTTAGCGGAAATTGAGGTTCGGGATAACGAAGTATTAGACAAGTTGCATGACCTAAAGGCAGATAAGGCTGTGGGTCCTGATGGCTTATATCCTAGAGTGCTCAGGGAAGTTAGTGAGATCATCTTTAACCTGCTATCCGCCATCTTCAGACGGTCTTTAGAAACTGGAGAAATACCAAATGATTGGAAACAGGGCAATATAATACCAATATATAACAAAGGGGACCGTACCGAGCCAGGAAATTATAGGCCAGTCAGTTTAATTTGCATTGCGTGCAAAATATTGGAATCTATCACAAAAGATGAGCTGGACTTATTTCTTGAACGTAACAGTATCTTGAGGGATAGCCAACATGGTTTCCGTAAGGGAAGGTCATGCCTGACAAACCTCCTGGAATTTTTTGAAGAGGCCACCAAGACTTATGACCAGAGCAGGGCTTATGACATCATATACTTGGATTTTCAGAAAGCATTTGATACAGTACCGCAAAAGAGACTAATTTTTAAAATGAGCTCCATTGGAGTTACAGGAGGTATTCTGGAGTGGATTCAAAACTGGTTACAGAACAGAACACAAAGAGTGGTGGTCAGTGGTATCTCATCTGAGCTAGGTATGGTGGGGAGTGGCGTCCCCCAGGGATCGGTGTTGGGACCCCTGCTGTTCCTCACCTACATTAATGACCTTGACAGGAATATTGAGAGCAGATTAGTTAAATTTGCAGATGACACTAAATTGGGGGGTTTGGCAAATAGTTTAAGGTCCACTAAAGTGATTCTGGATGATTTGGATAGAATTCAGAATTGGGCAGAAATGTGGCAAATGAAATTTAATATAGCAAATTGTACAGTTGTACATGTAGGTAATAAAAAAATTTAGACAGGATTACTTCATGGGAGGTTTAAAACTGGAATGTGCTCCACACGAGAAAGATCTGGGAGTGACTGTTGACCAAACCCTCACAGGTTCTAGCCATTGTGCCGTAGCAGTTAAAAAAGCCAATCGGATGCTAGGATACATTGCCAAAAGTATTGAGTACAAATCTAAGGAGGTGATGCTTCTTTTGTATAACACATTCATCAGACCACATCTGGAGTATTGTGCACAGTTCTGGGGACCATACTTTAAGAAAAATATAGAGGCTCTAGAGAACGATCAGAGAAAAGCCACTAAGCTAATTCCAGGTGTAAAAGATGAAAGCTATGAGAAGAGGCTGAAGATCCTTAATGTCTTTAGTCTAGGGAAAAGGAGACCAAGGCGTGATTTGATTGAGGTCTTTAAATATGTTAAAGGGATTAACTAAGTGAATTATGTAGGATTCCTTCGCCCAAGTGTTGTGAGTAGAACTCGGGGTCACAAATGGAAGTTAACCAAAGGTAAATTTAGCACTGATATTAGGAAATATTTCTTCAACCAAAGTGGAAAAACTTGCCTGACCATATTGTTGAGGCAGAGACCTTGGGGGTTTCCAGAGCAGGCTAAAGCTAGATACCATTGAGTCATTGAGTATCTGAAGGGATATACTCACAATAGTATAAAGAAACTGGCGAGCGTAGTTGGGCTGAACAGCCTGTTCTCGCCATTCATGTTATGTTATGTTATGTTATGTTATGTTATGTTATGTTATGTTATCTTATCTTATCTTATCTTATCTTATCTTATCTTATCTTATCTTATCTTTTCTTATCTTTTCTTATCTTTTCTTATCTTTTCTTATCTTTTCTTATCTTTTCTTATCTTTTCTTATCTTATCTTATCTTATCTTATCTTAATTTGAGGAAAGTGGTAACTGTGACGGCTCCAGATTATGCGCAAGGCAGTTTACAGTGGGCTGCTTCACCAGCTACATGGAGCTCAGGATGGGCTTTGTCTCTCTCTCCCCGACGGATACTGCTGTCCTGTTGGTGTACACCCTCTTTTCATCGGTCGAATCAAATACCGCTCAATGTTATGTCCCGCCGGTCTATGCAGCTTCGCTCGGAAATACATCAAGATACGGAAGTGAGTTACAGTCAAAATGCCATGTCAGCTCGACTTTAAACAGAGAGGCTGGTCACGCAAAGCCAAGAGTCAAGGCCTCAGGGCAAATCGCGGCCGGCGGCCGACACCCATCTAGCACAGGAAAACACAAAGTACCGCAGAGAAAAGCCTCCAATAATATTCTTACAAGTGGGGCATGCTGGGAAATTCCTGCAGCTGTGATGTCACGCAGTAAAAACCACAATCCTCCGCCTTCAACAGGTCTGACCTACATTCAACACCAGCTCCAGCAAAATTCAAATTTTTCCAAATTTGTAATCATTCTAAAAGTTTCCTGTTGTTTTCAATAAAATTATCTCAGAGAAATATCCACAGTCCCGAGTTCCCAAAATAAGACTTTCTCACAAGCAGATCACAGGCGGTTTGATGTCACATGCAAAGAGTGAGCTCTGTGAGCTCGTACACCCCTGTGCCAGACTGCAGCTTCGCCCAGCAGTAAGCGAATAAGGTTGAGGTCACAGACAGGTGACTCCCCTGAATCGATTGCAGAGGTAAAAAGACACAAGTCATCATTCCAAATTGGCATGCAAAAGGGAGATTATGCAAAAAAAAAAAAAAAATCTGCTTTTTCTAATTCAGCACAGCATTAAAAGCTACTAGCAGGCAGATCCTGGAACCCTGGGCATTTAGCTGAGGAAGGATTCTGGGGGAGCGCAGCACAAGACAGTGATATCTGGCGAATGAAATGCAAGCGTTTGTAAAACCGCATCCTGAAGCTGGCTTCATACTGCAGATACAGCTAAATCACGTCCATTAATGCGTGACTGCTTTACAGCTCACTGCCAGAGAGCCGTGCTCTGGACCAGACGGTTTTCTAATGGCCGTCTCGCCGAAGACTCAAGAGCGCCATGGGTGCGTTCGTGTAATTCCCGCCTCTGCAATGTAATGTTGGCCGAATTAAATTAATATTAATGAGGAGGGCCCAATGTCGCTGTACGTACTCCGCAGTTCAAGACCGTTATCAATAATCTGCAGTTAAAACTGGGATTTACAGTGTACAAAAGTGGCAGTGCCCCCCACCAGTATCGGCACCCTTGGTAAATGTTGGCTGGAAAGGCATTGAAAAAAAATTGGTTGCCCTAAATCTTGTACTTTAAATATTAACAAAAATCTGACAATTAATTTCAAGAAAATTAAGGAAAAATATATTTCTCTTATATTCCTCTTAAAAATCATTTTTGCCATTGAAAAAAAAAATTGTGCTACAATCACTTGCACCCCAAGAGAATCTTATACAGAGGAGTACAGTATATTCCAAGCTATATTTTACATTAAGTTCACCAAAATAACTAGGTAAACTAAGTACTTGGTATAAATATGAAGCAACACACATACCAATTTCCCTGAGACATACATCCATGGGAATTCATCCATCCACTGTGTTTTAATTAAGGGTTACGCTTCTGTCAATTTTTCAAATCAAACCCCAAAAGGACAAACAATAAAAGGAATTAATTCATTATCACTTTTTGAAAAAGAGAATTAATTTCCCCAGAAACCCAATGAACTAAGAAACAGTCATGCACTAGCAAAATGTCATTATGTATATATTGCTTCACACAGACAAACACCTGTTCACTTGTTTTTACAAAGCAGGCACTTTCATGACCCAAAACCCTTCAGGGCTTCAGTAAATACACCTGCATGAATCAACATGAAATGGGATTGTGAAAGAACTCAATGGAATTTCACAGCAGTAACTGTATTACAGTTTACCAACATCCAGAGGGGATGGCGTACAGCAGAGCAGCTGCCATGACTATATTAGCATATTCCCAGACTGGAATTATTTTCGCCATCTACTGGCAAGTCTGAGGTACTGTCACTCCTTTTGAGGGAGCGAAACAAGAAGAGAGTGGGGGAGTGAGAGCATAGCCTCACATCCATGTTATCTCACGGTCCCAGGGAGGGCTGTGTCCAGTAAAATGTATCACACATAGAAATGTCATGTTTCTACCATGAACTAGGGTGATGATCATAACCTCGTTATGATATTGCAACAACATTAGAGGGCATTTTGCATTTTGTTTTAGCTAGGATCAAAGGGCAGAACTCACTGAGGTCTCGGCACTTGACGGTGTTGTAGTCAAAGTTGATACAGAGGTAATCACAGGCTTCCCGCAGCTCTGGGACCGACATGCCGTCAGGGCAGCGCAGGACTCCCGTACGGTAAAAATCCTAAGGAAATAACTCGGTAAATATGAATAAAATACTCTACATAATATGTAGGCGTTATTAGTGACTCAGGTGTAGCGGTCCACAATTCTGGAGCTGGAAACCAATAGGCTCTGTCGAATTTTGTCATTAACGAATTGTGTCAAGCACCTGATTACAGTTAGCACAACTCAGCTGAGCCTGTGATTCCCCAGCAGCAGTGCAGCAGACCCCTGCTACTCTGGCCATCACAGCAGCTGAAGATCTTCACTCAAATCAAAGGAATGCCTGTCTGGTTTGGTGGGGCTGGGCCTTACCAGAATCACCTGGAAGATTCCAGCACTTATGCCCTCCGCAAGCTCGTACTCGCCCTTTCCGTTGGGCCTGGTGAAGTTGTGCTGCCGGGCTGGGCCAAACATCCTGCATTGGCAACAACAGACATGACCTCAGTAATTGTGACATCAGCTAGCATGACCTGACTAACTGTGACATCAGCAACCATGACTTCAGTAACTATGACATCAGCATGCACGACTACAGAAACTATGACATAAGAAAGCATGACCTCAGCAACAATAACATCAGCAACACATGACATCAGTGACTATGACATCAGCAAGCATGACCTCCGTAACTGTGGCGTCATAAACATGACCTCAATGACAATGACAACAGCTAGCTTGACCTCAGTAACAATGATATCAGCCAGCATGACCTCAGCAACAATAACATCAGCTAACGTGAGACCGGCATGCAAGACAACAGCTAGTATGACCTCAGTAACTATGGCATCAGCAAATATGACCTCAGTAACTCTGAGACCGCCATGCATGACCTCGTAACTAGCAAGCATGACCTCGGCAATGGGAAAACTTTCTACATTCCCCAGCCCCATGGGGTTGGTCCATTCTACTGAGATTCCGTCAGTAGAGATGTGTCCCTTGCACAGATAAAATGTATAACTCTGCGACAGCATTCAGTTACGCAAACATACACAGGCAATGGACCGAGATTATGCAAACTGTGTTCAGTCCTGTGCGCAAAGTTTAATGCAATGTTTCAGTGTTTAAAGTAGATCCTGTCAGTACGGCTAAAGATTTCTAGTCATGAATCAGGATTTGTCATACATTACAGCGGACAAGTTGTTCAGGGATCACAAAGAGAATATTTGTACTAAAGGTATATTGTCACTGCCATCAGGGTCTCAGTTACCTCCTTTGTGAAGTTCCAGACTAACAACTACCCCTTTTTATTTGGAAAAGAAACATGCAGATCACTCCTTGGTAGCATTATTATCATAAACCACAGCACAGTCATTCTTACTAAATGGCATATTTGCTAACACTTGCTGCCCATCATTTCCCGTGTGTGTCAGGGCTAATGTTTGCTATTGATGCGTCTCCAACAACCATCTCTGCTTTCATACTGCAGTGGGATCTATTCTACTCAGTTTTACCTCATCCCCCCTTTTGCATTTTGAGAAACTGAGGATATTTTTTTTGGGCTAAAACTGCTTGTTCTGTATAGCTTGTTCTTTTTAATGGGTGGCTTCCAAAACTCAGCAAATGTATTTCTGGAAAGAATAGCCAATCCATTCATCCATTATCCAACCAAAGCCTATGAAAACAATGAACAAGAGGCAGAAACGCACTGAACAGTGTCCCAATCCATCACAGGGACGTCGCCTCATTTACTCAGAGAATCAAATAAATGGGCAATTTAGAAAGTCTCTATTTAGCCTACATTTCTGGTTTTTGTATTGTGAGAGGGGAATTGCTCTGAGAATACCCATGCGTACAGAAATAATGAGAGACACGTGAAACTTACGAGATTTTTCAATATTATACTCATATTCCAAACTAAACTGAATGTTAGTTATTTAAATGTTAACAAATTTAATTGATAATAGGATTTCCCATTTAACCAGTTACTACAGGACACTATTTATATCTCTCTTTTATCCTAAAGACAGGCTGAGTCTTACCTGCCCAACATGGTGTCAGGGTGAGCAGTGAAGGCTGCAGGGTCCACCACGAAATGAGTGCCATCAACCACCAGAGTGACTCTCTCACGAACACCAGGCACTGGGTCCTTCCCAGTGTCCACCTGCCCACTCATATCTGAGCTTCTGCACCTGCTCCGTGCTGCAACAACAGAGATAATTACAGCCCCATGTCACTCCTGAACCATGAGTTCAACAGGTCCAGACTGGAGCCTCAAAACCTGCTCCCTTCCAAAAGAACGGCTTATATTAGAGCCCCATGTCACCGATCAAGCTTCAGTTCAACATGCACTAAATTAAAACCTGGTCCTGGCCCAACACCCATGACCTGGGTGCAGTAATATTGAAAGCGATGGTGATGATGACACGTGAAACCTGGTTTCAGGGATTTATAGCCAAATGTAAACAATTACAGAGTGCGGTGCGAGACCCACCAGGTCGCCTCTCTTCCTGCGTCTTCAGAGCCCTGTCGTGCACAGACGGCGCCCCCTGTATTTCACCACTGGGACTGCTGTTCTGTGATCTGCATGAGACAGATGCAGGGGGGAGTTCTTTATGAACCCTTTGAAAGGCACGTATATAAATTGTTTGAGAACTGCACAGCTTTCCATCACCTTTTGTCATCCATACATTAACATTAGAATGTGCCTCAATAAGAACATTAACAGTGAATTATAAGTGAAAGGAGCTGACCAACGCATCAAGCAGTGAAGGACAATGGAATTTAGTTTTTCAGTAAATTTGGAATACATACAAACATACACCATTTCTCATTTCCACATTACTACGCCTCATAAGCGCACTGCACTTTCTCTCAGGTATTAAAGCGGACCACAATTTAAGACAAGGTTGTTTTCCTTTAAGCACAGCTGACTCACAGTTCATCCAGTGGTACAAATTTATAAATGATCTCTCAAACACAGAAACAAAGGCTCCATTTTTTATAGAACAATAACACATAAGCACTCATGGCTATAAATAAATCATATGAAACTCATTAAAAAGACTAGGTCAAAACCTAACATATGACTGGACCACTGATGGTCATTATGCAAAATTGTAGGCAATTAGAAATGACCAATGGGGAAAGTACACTCGGCCAGAACTAACAGTATTAACTTCATCAGTTACACGCTCCCTCAGTCACGAACACGTGCAGACTTAAGGCCAGACTATGCTGGTGCCGCCCATAATAATAATAATAATAATAATTTATTATATTATTATTATTATTATTATTATTATTATTATTATTATTATTATTATTATTATTATTATTAATAATAATATTCTTATTATTAATAGTAATAGTAATAATAATAATGATAATTTTAAAAAGTTAAAAAAGGCTACATATAAAAGTAGTTATACATTTAGGTCATTTTGGAATTTAGGTCAAGGGCAGAGCTGAAAGGGTTAAAACGTCAGGGCTGCCTGACAGAGTTTCAGAGACGGAGCAGGCAGCTGACGGATCGGACTGCGAGGCCCAAACAAACACAGAAAAAAACAGGAATTTAGGTGACGAAGCCGGTGTCAGTACAGAGGCCTGAGGCAGCGGCGCAGCACAGCCCAACAGGTCTAACGGGAACGCCATGTAGGCAAAGACATTTCCATAACTAATTAACCTGGCAAATAATGAAACAAGGTCTTCCTCAGGGGATTCCCCAGGGGCATTATTCTCTCGGCAAACATCAGTCAGACAGATCGGGTCACCTGAGTCACTCAGATCAAGTACTTACCTGCACAGGCAGGTAATGGAGTGATAATGAGGATCCAGTGCTAACAGCCTGCACAATCACAGTCAGCTGACCTCAGAATTTATATAAGACCTGCACTGTGACCAAAAAAATGAGTCTACTAAAATAAATCACTTCACACAAAATGGGCCAAAAAACAGTGTTTTTTTTTTTTTAAACAAATGGGATAAAAAATTGAGTTAATGAAGGCCAATTCCATGAGAATGTGGGAGCATCAAATTCAACTTGATTTGACAGTGGGGTTTTCTTCCCCTATGTAAGGAATAGCTAAGGCTCCTGAGGCTCGAAAAACTAATGTTGACGTCTTGTTTTCACTCGTTTATTTCGTAGTATCAGAAAGTGTCACATTCATGTAATTGTGAGTCTCTGTGAAAGTGCTATCAAGGATTAACAGAGGTAGAGCTTAAACCTTTTCATATTCTGATATATCAACAAAACTAAATGTATTCTTGTACTTCATTGCGATGCCTATCTAGAAAGGATTTCCATTTTCTTTAATATAACACAGTTTTGAACGGCCGCCAATTTACGGTAATGTGAGAAACGCAATGTGAGTTACAAGCTTTTTTTTTAAACCCCTTGAGCCTCAGTTTAAGGGCAGCAATTTAACTCAACAAATATTACCTGAACTGGAACCTTCCTGAAGTGTGACTGTCCATCACATGATTATCAGTTTGGTATTTGTTGAATCTTTAGCAATTGAATTGAAAATAAGTGACTTCTTTGTAGGTCCTTTTTTCGTAATGCGAGTTACCGAGATTTTGACCCAACCATTCCTGCATTTCACAGAGTAGCAGTTTTCATTTAGAATGGTGGATGTATATGGATGGCATCGACTCACATACAGAGTAACTTCTGTTAAAGAAGAAAAGTAACCAAATAAGGACAGGATAAAAGTTGAAAAATGCCAAAAACATAATACGAGTCACTGTGAATTTTACCCGAAGGAATCTCGATGCAATTACCAAGGAAGGCGAGCAAATGTCAAAGGTTTTATGCCAAGTGATGCATCATTTCAACTCACCTGACCTTCAACACATGACTCATAATGACCTTCAACACATGACTCAATGACCTTCATGCAGGGAATATCGTCCCCGCTTGTTGACAGACAAATACAAAAATGCACTTAACGACCCCTGCTATACCAGCAGATTGACAACCCCAAAGCTCCATCTTCTAGTATGGCAACCCACAATCCTCTTAAGAACATTCTAGAATTCTTAAGAAGAAATGCTGTGGTGGGAGGACTAAGGGTCAGAAAGTGGAGTAATGACATCCCTGAAATGCACTGCATCCATCACATTAACTCTTTCACTACTGGCCGACAGGAGGACAAAATGACCACAGAAAAACACTGACAAACAAAATATTCATAAAAATGTTTTATTTATATATTATTATACATGTCCAACATGCCTTCATGATTCCTTTTAAGAAAGCTTGGAATTTGGGCTTTCATTTTGACTATGATAATGAAAAAAAATCATATTTTAAATAAAAACTATGCAAATTAGCCCTCATTAATATTGGATGAAAATGGATGAAAACAGGCAAAAATTGATTTTCTTGACTGATATCAGCCACAAATATTATATCAAAGGTCATCAAATTGGACAAAATATATTCTGAAGAGTGTAGAAGACAAACCAGATGACAACTTGTACTTTGAGGAGCCGAACTGTTCCGACGATAGACAGATTTCAATATTCAGGCATGATTGGAGAAAGCAGATTCTTGGCTTTCTTATGATATATAACAATGAATAGAAGAAATACTATTGCACAAGTTTGATCATCTTCCTTGCCGGTTACAGTATATCTAACCAATTTGTCAGAGCTGCTCAGAAAGAGTACATCACCCCTCAATATTTCGCATTCGGCCTGGTCACAATCAACCTGCACTGCTGGCTATAGTGCTTGTTATGGTGCTCAGAAAGAGCATTAACGGTTATTTTAATATGATAAAAATGTCTTGCCAGACCTTACAGACATACTCGACAACAATATGTATATTTAGAGCACATTGCTTGGTTATTATATTTCATAATTGCCTGGCCAAATCAATATGGCTAATACTTTAGGGATCTAATTCAATTAAAAGAACCTTGAATATTAAGTGTGTGAATGATGCCAGTATCCATGAGTGTTGTGCTTCATTTTGCAGATTGTTTCATGTCGTTCAGGGGACTTGCTGCAGAGATATTCCATTTTGTACCAGAGGCCTCACCCGTTCCGCATTTCTACATTTCAGCATATTATTCTATTAATAGTGAACATTTGTACTGAAATATAAAAGAGTGAAGGAGTATATTGTGTAATGGAGTACAAGTTGTAATGGAGCAAATTATAACAAGTATTTGCCACTAACGTGTCTTTGTCCCCTGCCACAAAATGTCAAATTGTGTGAAAATGAACAATCTCTCGGTGTGACATTGAGAGTGATGCGAAGGTCACCAAAATCGACTGGGGCCGGGGTGCCACCCTAATACATGTTGACATCAAATTTGAAGGAAATCTGTCAATTCGTTCTTGAGATATCTCGCTGACAAGGATTCGGGACGGACGGACGGACGGACGGACGGACGGACGTGAATACTATGTCCCGCCGCTTCGCGCGGCAGGGGACAATTACGACAATACAAAGGCCGATCTACCGGTTGCCATTCGTCCATATTTACCTGTGGTGTCTATATCCCTACCTGATTCTGCTCAAATATAACATTGATATTTTTGATTTAATATTGTATGTGGGTTAACATTTCTAGAGTAAAAACCTCATATGCTAATCATGTGCCAACTTGGCCTTAGAGCATATGGAGACGAGATATAAATTTACAATGTAGTGTCCATACCCCATGCAGTGTCCGTAACCCCATTCCACCCAGACATTTGAAGCGGCATATATCACAGAAACTAAAGTGGTTTATTTTCAAACTAATTGGTATGAGGCGAAGTGAACTTAAATATGTCAAAATATTTACAGCAGTATTATACTGGAAGACGATACACAAGCCATTCCCCGAACAGCTGGATTATATTCATTCACCAACACTTCCCAAATGAGAAAAAAAGTGCCGGGATGTCTGAAAAAGACTGAAAAATGTCTGAAAAATGATACTTTTATGACTTGGAACCATGACTTAGGCGAGGGAAAACAGTGTTGTACTGTTGTGGTGATGCTTGTGTAGTGTCCATTACCCATCATACCCCCAACACACAAGTGCTGCCATATCTCATAAAATAAAGCAGTTTACTTCGCCAAATTTGGGCTGCGCGTAGCCCAAACATTGTTGTACATTTCACCTCATAAACTAAGCAATATAAGAAAGTTCATTTATTGGTGTGATGTCCACCTTTGGTGCAGGTTGATTGTGACTAGGCCCATTAAATGGGCTGCACAGTCCAGACAACTACAGCATATTGAAAACGAGAGCGTCCTGTTGCGAGACACTCCTGTCACCAGTCAGTTTAGAATCCATAGACTCCTGATAAATAAGTCTGAGTCGAATCGAAACTGAAAACTGTTACAGCGCTGAAATCTACAGTATAATGCACCAATAACAGCTGGTACACGGTCACGGGCACCCTGCATTAGTTGCTTGTTTGTACTTGTCTGTGCGTGTACACACTTGTCCGCACTTGTGTCACGATCACGTGTGTGTGTGTGTGTGTGTGTGTGTGTGTGTGCACGCTTGTTTGGGGGGAGACAGGGTGATGGAGTGTAGGGTGTGTGTGACCGAGGCCAACAAACTCGTGATTGGCCCTGCCTCCCCAACCACAGGAACTTCACGCTCTTAAAAATCAGAAACAATTCCAGCCTTTCACTACCATAACCCTCAAAATCTAATACTTCCTCCCACTTCAGGAGAAAAACATCTCATAACATAAAAACAATTTACTTTTTTACTCCGTAAATAGGCCAGAATGCAAACCTTTCATCAACCAAGGCATAATCCCTGAGGACTTTTGAGGAGCCCTTTCCTGCTGTGTAAATGTCATGAATGAGCACTCTTTTACTCCTCTAATTTGATTGGCTGTCACCAGGAGTGCACTACCCATTCTGTACTGTTAGATCACCTGACCCATAGAACAGGTGCCCCAACCAGGAACCCCACGTGCAGCAGGTTGATCCCTCAAGAGAAGTTTGACGTCAAGGCCAAGATGTTGTCCTTGCCTGCAGGCTAACCAGCAACCTTTGGTTTCTGTTTATTTTCTCAGCAGACGAAGAGCACTATAAACTGTTTGCACAGTGACTCCCCCTTGGCTACACTTTGCATTTTGATGCCTTTTTCCAGTTTCTACCAAAAATGCAAGGCTAATAGTGTAGAGTCACTATATCACTGCTCCATTGTAAACGCATTGTGCCACATGACGTAAAAAATGTATGCAGGAAGTGTTGCATTGCTGCACAATAAGTAACTGCTTTGCTACAGACTTCAGCCTATTTTTGAATCCTTTGTCTGACAGGAATTCTGAAAAAATATTCCAATGCCCTATAATCTGAAAAGCAGTTTTTGTCATGACTCGGTGGTTCAAGAGCGCAAATAATTCCTCTCATCCTGACAATCAACTTACTAAGAAAAATGTTAATTCCGCGACTGCAATCGTGGATGGAAAAAAACCAGTTAGAAACAACCAGTATTTGCAGAGTTTAAACTAGAAAGCACTCGGGGAGCGCATGCCTTTCCCAATGCATTCGTCACAAAGAACTGAACAAATATGGCCACGGCGGCCTTATCTGCATTTGAATCCATCCCAAAATTTAATAAATTGTTCCTTGGCCAATGGCCCACACTTCCACCAAATATCAATGAACCCGATGGAAAAATGTGAAAGATACTGCCTACAGACAAAAAAGCAAACATGGGTGAGAACGTGTCCTCCGCTGAACTCTGCTGGCAGAGGTAACAAGGCTAGAGGAAGTATTTTGAGGATTGTGCTCCAGAATTAGCCGATATTGGTGTTGAGTCAGTTGATCTGCACCAGACATGGTTTGTTATACACCCACAATTCACTGTTTGGAAGACATGCCTGACAAGGGTAAGGACATTGACTCACCTATCATAGTCAACTTCAATGTCTAAGTTTCAGAAAAATTTCTGCAAAAGTGTTGGCGATGCTAAGCATTCATGACCACAGATCGATTCTACTCAGAAATTCGGCCAGCCCTCTTCCCTTTGGAGAAAACCTAACCACAGTCCCACCTCCACCTCATGATGATGTTTTGATTCGGGGAGAGAAGAGGCAGGACAGTTAGCGAGAGAGAGCGTGAGTGAGATAAGGAGGAGCAATGTGCTGCATACAGCTCTAAAATCAAATAAAATTTCTCCGATCTTAAATTCTTGAAAAAAAAAGAAAAAAAATCAATTTGTCACGGTCAATGATATTGTGGCTGGCTGCAGCTACTCAAGCAAATCAATGTATGGGGGAAACACTCCATTACGTTATAATTTTTAGTACATTTCCAGTCAGTAGGTCTGCATCTTTAGTTTTGTTTACAGCAAGTCTGCACCTTTAGTGGTGTTTACAGTAAGTCTGCACACACCACTAAAGGTGCAGACTTACTGTAAACAAAACTAAAGATGCAGACCTACTGTACACACAACTAAAGATGCAGACTTACTGTAAACAAAACAAAAGATGCAGACCCACTGTACACACAACTAAAGATGCAGACTTACTGTAAACAAAACAAAAGATGCAGACTTACTGTAAACATCACTAAAGGTGCAGACTTACTGTAAACAAAACTAAAGATGCAGACCCACTGTACACACAACTAAAGATGCAGACCTACTATACACACAACTAAAGATGCAGACTTACTGAAAACATAACTCTGCCACCTGGAAAGTAATGCTGACTCTCCGGTCGAATTTCCCAGTAACCACGGTAAACCCCAAACGACCATTTAACTTGCTCCCCTGACACGTGGGACCATGCAGCAGGGTAGTGGTGCACCCTAGTGGGTGTCAGGGTGTGTCAAAATGGGGATATGGGCTTTGGAAACTCCGCAACAGCAAGTTGGATATAATGTGAGAATGTGCCTAAAATAGGACCCGAAAAATAAAGGGTGTAGCCATGGCTGTGCAATTGAGAGCCCTGGTAGACTGTAAACACCACCGATGCATACTTACTGTAAACACCACTAAAGATGCAGATTTCCAGGTCACCATAAAAACCACTAAAAGATGCAGATTTCCTGGTCATTGTAAAGGCCACCAATACACAATGAGAAGCTGTAACTCCAGCCCAGAGCAGCCCTCCCAAACCCAGGGTGCACCAGAGCAGTCATTCCCACACCTCCTTTCACAGCAGCCCCATCTTTTCAAAACTCTGAGAATTTGTTGTTTCTAATGTGTGTGACTTCAAATCATCACAATTAAACCAACCCGAAACACACCAGCACAACGCAATGGCCAACATGGTATACTGATGATGCAGCTTACAGCTGTAAGAGAGTGTTGTTGCGCAGAAGACACACATGCGCGGGGTGTTGGTGTCACGTACATTTATGACCGGTAATTCAGGGCTGCATCATGACAAGCCCCTGCCTGAACATTACAGTACATTACAGTACATCAGCGTTATGCAGGCATCCTGACTCACAGAAGAAAGCCAGAAATTTACTGAGCACGGTGTCTACTGGCAAAAATCACCACTCACAGGCCAGAACTGACCCTACTATGCAGTCAGGCTGAGTTCACACACACACGCACACGCACACACACACGTTACAGTGCGTTCAGTAAAGTACTGTAACTTCCTGTCCCGTAGATGATACGGGACACGCCGCGTCTCTGCTATATCACCTCCATTAATAAGTGATCCGCGCTGCGGCAGTGTGAGAGGCAAAAGCTCCCTCAATCAGTCAGAGCTTCTGGGTGCAATAAATCAGATGCTTTAGAACACCCAATACTGTAACGTCTGGAACATTATTAATTCATCGCTCTTCGTTTTCCTATTAATTTATGATCTGACTTCTGACATGCCACCACTTGCTTTAGACAGTTTGCTCCTGAAAGGAAAAGAGACAAAGATCAAGAGTTGACTGCACTTCATTCAGAGAGAAAGAGAGAGAGACAGACAGACACACAGACAGAAAGAGGGAGGGAGGGACAGAGAGAGAGATAGAGAGAGAGAGAGAGAGAGAGGCAGGGAGGGAGAGAGCGAGGGAGAGAAATGAGCAGTGTGACTGCACCGCACTGTTTTAACCACTGCAGGCCCGCTGAGCTCCCTGAGGGCCCTATTTTGATGACCTAAATGCAGCCTCGAAACTCAAGTGCTCATGGTGCTGCAGATTAAAACTGGCTGAGCCAAACTCCAGTGCAGTAATCTTGTGACAGGAGGCTATAACGCAGCTGTGGCGCTGCTGTCAAAAGGGTTGGACGAAGATTTATTAATCACCTGTGGATGGGGTGGGGCTTTGGTTCCATTAAGGGAAATTAGATGGGCCCCTGTCATTCCATTTAAAATCAATGCGTTAATGCCATACTAGCGAATTGGCAATTTCATCAAGTGAGGAATAAGCACACAAGTGAAGGACATAACCTCCACCAAAAAGCAGAATGTAGAGGGGCTTACCACTGCGGTCATTTCAGAGCTCAGGAAATGAACAGTGACCAATCAAAAAAAAAAAAAATTAATCAGTCCATATAAGCAGAGCACATAGCAGTAGACCACATGTGGGGAGTGAGCAGGGCTGGCACTAGAACAGGGAACTTGGTGAGCACGAACGCATCCCTTTGTGACAAGAATTAGTCCTGGCAAGTTCTCAATCATTTTCCTTTATTGAGGCATTTTCCAATTATCGTAATTGCCAACTGAAGACATGGTTTCTCTCCATATGTGATCTAACAGTGATGAAATCATGGGGTAAATTCAGTACAATAATTTACTTATCAATAGGCCAGTGCTTCGCGTTGATTGATCTGGTCTGCATTCCAATGAAATATCGCCTTTCACTCTCGTGGGTTGCGTGGGTTGATGGAAAAAAAAAAAAGTGGCACTCAGCAGTTAAATAGGCTATAAAATGCATGCGGCTCAAGCTATTTGCGCAGGTGTGCAATTTTGAATAACGTTGATTTAAATTAAGCAAATATGCATCCAGATGAATGATTGTCGTCTTACCTAATCAGGGAGAACAAGCAGCACCTGTTAAGTGTGGAGGCTCTCGGAGCGAACCTTCTGTTATGAAAATGACTGAGAACAGGTCAGGACTAATAATTGTGTAAAACGGATGTTTTGTGCAACCCAATTATCAGTTCTGGTTCCGCCACTGTACAGGTGCTGGTCAACGAATTAGAATAATTTGAAGTAGCGCAATCGTTAAATTTTCTTGATCCATTTTTTGTGCAGAAAGCAAATCAGGTGTTCACCGCGCCTGTCCTACTTGTTAGAGTATTCACAGAACTCGCTACCTGTAAAAAATTTGCTCAGCTGAGCTTTCCAAAAGGCCCTTTTAGGCCATTTAACTGTGACAATGTTGTTTTATTGAATTAGAATAATTGAGAAACCGTTTCACTGAATTAGAATAATTTTTATTATAATTAGAATCATCACTTTCTCAGTATTTTTTGGCTGCCCCCTTGGCTTGTATGACTGCCTGAAGTCTCCGCGGCATCGATTTGACCAGCTTGTCACAAGTTTCCGCACTCACTGCTTCCCAGGCTGTGGCGATGTTCTGCTTCAGTTGGTCCAGCGTAGTCGGCTTTCTGTCGCGAATTTTACGCTTGACGATGACCCAAAGGTTTTCAATAACATTGAGGTCAGGAGAGTTGGCCGGCCATGCCAAAACTTCAAGCTGGTTTTCGGCGAAGCAATCTTTGGTCGACTTTGGCGCATGAGCCGGTGCAAGATCCTGTTGAAATATGAGGTCTTCTTCGCCAAACTGTCCCTCAACAGTCGGAATCAGGAACGTTTCCAGAACATGTTGGTATACAGCAGCATTGACAGTCTTCTTGAGGAAGCAGTTTCCCTACACCACGAGCAGAGGCCTTAACGCTCTGGGGAAACTTGACGGATCTTTTCACGGCCTCGTGGTTGTAGGTTTCGCCACCACAACGCTAGACACGAGGACCTTGGTCACCGAAGGAGATGCAAAAGCATGATTCGTCACTGAAGACCACTTTCTGTCAGTCTTCAGCAGTCCATTCACCGTGTTCTTTGGCCCACTTCAGCCGTTTCTCCATTTGTTTCTTGTTCAGCATCGGTTTTACTGCTGGAACGCGAGATTTGAAGCAGAGTTCGCGCAGACGACGGAAAGTGGTTGATCTCGAGACGTTCGCGCCGGTTTGCTCGTTCCACAAGTCGCTGAGCTCAGAAATGGACTTGAACCGGTTGCTGACTGCGATCTTTCTCAGCTGCTTGTTGTCGCGAGCAGAAGTTTTTCGGACGCCGGAACAGTTGGTGCTCTTGCTGCAGTCTTTCTTTAGAGCTTTGCAGATGGAAGACTGGCTGATGCCGACCTCCTCAGCAATTTTAGTTTGGGTCAAGCCTTGTTAGCGAAGGGCTTGAATTCGAGTCACTATTCCCGTTGAGAGGTCGCGCTGCTGACCCATGATTGACTTTACAACTTAGAAATTCTACTCAACCCTGACTTTATACTGCACAGTGAACACTCTTCACAGAAAACAAAAATTCTCGCACTTATTCTATTTCAATGAAATGACTTATGAATTATTCTAATTCAATGAAACAACAGTTTCACAGTTAAATGGCCTAAATGTGCCTTTTGGAAAGCTCAGCTGAGAAAATTTTTTACAGGTAGCGAGTTCTGTGATTACTCTAACAAGTAGGACAGGTGCAGTGAACAACTGATTTGCTTTCTGCACAAAAAATGCATCAAGAAAATTTAACGATTGCGCTATTTCAAATTATACTAATTCGTTGACCAGCACCTGTACTGAATTCACCCCATGATTTCATCGCTGTTAGATACATATGGAGAGAAATCGTGTCTTCAGTTGCCAATTACGATCATTGGAAAACACGTCAATAAAGGAAAATGATTGAAAACTTGTGTCTGGGAACTGTCTGCGCCTGCCTGCCCCCCCCCCCCTTGCAATTCCCTGTTCTACCGCCAGGCCTGGGAGTGAGAGGGGGCAGTAGACCACAGGTGGAGAGTGAGAGGGGGCAGTACACCACAGGTGGAGAGTGAGAGGGGGCAGTAGACCACAGGTGGAGAGTGAGAGGGGGCAGTAGACCACAGGTGGAGAGTGAGAGGGGGCAGTACACCACAGGTGGAGAGTGAGAGGGGGCAGTACACCACAGGTGGGGAGTGAGAGGGGGCAGTAGACCACAGGTGGAGAGTGAGAGGGGGCAGTAGGCCACAGGTGGGGAGTGAGAGGGGGCAGTAGACCACAGGTGGGGAGTGAGAGGGGGCAGTAGACCACAGGTGGAGAGTGAGAGGGGGCAGTAGACCACAAGTGGAGAGTGAGAGGGGGCAGTAGGCCACAGGTGGGGAGTGAGATGGGGCAGTAGACCACAGGTGGGGAGTGAGAGGGGGCAGTAGACCACAGGTGGGGAGTGAGAGGGGGCAGTAGACCACAAGTGGAGAGTGAGAGGGGGCAGTACACCACAGGTGGGGAGTGAGAGGGGGCAGTACACCACAGGTGGGGAGTGAGAGGGGGCAGTAGACCACAAGTGGAGAGTGAGAGGGGGCAGTAGACCACAGGTGGGGAGTGAGAGGGGGCAGTAGACCACAAGTGGAGAGTGAGAGGGGGCAGTAGACCACAGGTGGGGAGTGAGAGGGGGCAGTAGACCACAAGTGGAGAGTGAGAGGGGGCAGTAGACCACAGGTGGAGAGTGAGAGGGGGCAGTAGACCACAGGTGGAGAGTGAGAGGGGGCAGTAGACCACAGGTGGAGAGTGAGAGGGGGCAGTACACCACAGGTGGAGAGTGAGAGGGGGCAGTAGACCACAGGTGGAGAGTGAGAGGGGGCAGTAGACCACAGGTGGAGAGTGAGAGGGGGCAGTAGACCACAGGTGGAGAGTGAGAGGGGGCAGTACACCACAGGTGGAGAGTGAGAGGGGGCAGTACACCACAGGTGGGGAGTGAGAGGGGGCAGTAGACCACAGGTGGAGAGTGAGAGGGGGCAGTAGGCCACAGGTGGGGAGTGAGAGGGGGCAGTAGGCCACAGGTGGGGAGTGAGAGGGGGCAGTAGACCACAGGTGGGGAGTGAGAGGGGGCAGTAGACCACAGGTGGAGAGTGAGAGGGGGCAGTAGACCACAGGTGGAGAGTGAGAGGGGGCAGTAGACCACAAGTGGAGAGTGAGAGGGGGCAGTAGGCCACAGGTGGAGAGTGAGAGGGGGCAGTAGACCACAGGTGGGGAGTGAGAGGGGGCAGTAGACCACAAGTGGAGAGTGAGAGGGGGCAGTAGGCCACAGGTGGGGAGTGAGAGGGGGCAGTAGACCACAGGTGGGGAGTGAGAGGGGGCAGTAGACCACAGGTGGGGAGTGAGAGGGGGCAGTAGACCACAAGTGGAGAGTGAGAGGGGGCAGTAGACCACAGGTGGGGAGTGAGAGGGGGCAGTACACCACAGGTGGGGAGTGAGAGGGGGCAGTAGACCACAAGTGGAGAGTGAGAGGGGGCAGTAGACCACAGGTGGGGAGTGAGAGGGGGCAGTAGACCACAAGTGGAGAGTGAGAGGGGGCAGTAGACCACAGGTGGGGAGTGAGAGGGGGCAGTAGACCACAAGTGGAGAGTGAGAGGGGGCAGTAGACCACAGGTGGGGAGTGAGAGGGGGCAGTAGACCACAAGTGGAGAGTGAGAGGGGGCAGTAGAACACAAGTGGAGAGTGAGAGGGGGCAGTAGACCACAGGTGGAGTGAGAGGGGGCAGTACACCACAGGTGGGGAGCCAGAGGGGGCAGTACACCACAGGTGGAGAGTGAGAGGGGGCAGTAGAGCACAGGTGGAGAGTGAGAGGGGGCAGTAGACCACAGGTGGGGAGTGAGAGGGGGCAGTAGACCACAGGTGGGGAGTGAGAGGGGGCAGTAGACCACAAGTGGAGAGTGAGAGGGGGCAGTAGACCACAGGTGGGGAGTGAGAGGGGGCAGTAGACCACAAGTGGAGAGTGAGAGGGGGCAGTAGAACACAAGTGGAGAGTGAGAGGGGGCAGTAGACCACAGGTGGAGTGAGAGGGGGCAGTACACCACAGGTGGGGAGCCAGAGGGGGCAGTACACCACAGGTGGAGAGTGAGAGGGGGCAGTAGACCACAAGTGGAGAGTGAGAGGGGGCAGTAGACCACAGGTGGGGAGTGAGAGGGGGCAGTACACCACAGGTGGGGAGTGAGAGGGGGCAGTAGACCACAAGTGGAGAGTGAGAGGGGGCAGTAGACCACAGGTGGGGAGTGAGAGGGGGCAGTAGACCACAAGTGGAGAGTGAGAGGGGGCAGTAGAACACAAGTGGAGAGTGAGAGGGGGCAGTAGACCACAGGTGGGGAGTGAGAGGGGGCAGTAGACCACAGGTGGGGAGTGAGAGGGGGCAGTAGACCACAGGTGGGGAGTGAGAGGGGGCAGTAGACCACAAGTGGAGAGTGAGAGGGGGCAGTAGACCACAGGTGGGGAGTGAGAGGGGGCAGTACACCACAGGTGGGGAGTGAGAGGGGGCAGTAGACCACAAGTGGAGAGTGAGAGGGGGCAGTAGACCACAGGTGGGGAGTGAGAGGGGGCAGTAGACCACAAGTGGAGAGTGAGAGGGGGCAGTAGACCACAAGTGGAGAGTGAGAGGGGGCAGTAGACCACAGGTGGGGAGTGAGAGGGGGCAGTAGACCACAGGTGGAGAGTGAGAGGGGGCAGTAGAACACAAGTGGAGAGTGAGAGGGGGCAGTAGACCACAGGTGGAGTGAGAGGGGGCAGTACACCACAGGTGGGGAGCCAGAGGGGGCAGTACACCACAGGTGGAGAGTGAGAGGGGGCAGTAGAGCACAGGTGGAGAGTGAGAGGGGGCAGTAGACCACAGGTGGGGAGTGAGAGGGGGCAGTAGACCACAGGTGGGGAGTGAGAGGGGGCAGTAGACCACAAGTGGAGAGTGAGAGGGGGCAGTAGACCACAGGTGGGGAGTGAGAGGGGGCAGTAGACCACAAGTGGAGAGTGAGAGGGGGCAGTAGAACACAAGTGGAGAGTGAGAGGGGGCAGTACACCACAGGTGGGGAGTGAGAGGGGGCAGTACACCACAGGTGGGGAGTGTGAGGGGGCAGTACACCACAGGTGAGGAGTGAGAGGGGGCAGTACACCACAGGTGGGGAGTGAGAGGGGGCAGTACACCACAGGTGGGGAGCCATCTCCAGCCCAATCTGAGGACCCCGAGAACCATCACCTACTTTTACCCCAATAACAACAAGCCCAGGCACCCATGACACAACAGGGCGCACAGGTCCATTAAGCAGCCATTCGCTCATACTCTCAACACACCCTGCGCGCCCAACTGCGTGGGATAGGTCTAAATGCATCGCAATGCAAAAAAGTGTCTTCAGTCCTTCTTTCTCGCTGCGTGGGAGGAGGGGATGACTGCAGGAAAGGAAGGCACATTTTTCTTAGAACCAGGTTTAACCTAACAAACGGCAGCAAAGGTCAGGCAGCCAGAGAAAGCGGTGGAGGTGTGTGTGGATGCATGTATGGATGCATGACAGAGAGCACTGACTCCCTTCATTAATGCCCCCCTGCGCGAGAGCGAGCGCATTGCTTTCCTCGGCCTCATTAATCACCGCCACATGGTCAATCAGCCCCCAGTACACCACACCAGCGCAGGCTGGAGATTTACACACCACCAGGGGCCCCATCCCCAAGCACCCAAGGAAGGATCCGTGCTAAGGAACAGACGAACTACCCGTCCTCTCGCTCACACACCAACTCAGCATCGCAGGGCTGTGCTATAGCTGTCGCTAAATAATTAGCCCATCTCCGAAAGAGCAGCGGCAGGATTTTGGGGGAAGCCCAATAATAACTCACGGCAGAAATACGGTCAATAACTCTGGGATGAGAAAGATAAAGGTGAAAAAAACAGAACGGACGAAAATAATCGTTTCAAAACAACCACAGGGTTTCGCAAACTGCAACCATATTCTTGGTTATACCTCCAAAGCTGACAAAGGAATTTACTAAAGGGAACTGGCTACCGGTTATGCACCGATAGGTGGTATTTTATTTATCGGATTAACAGCCCCGCACATACGCATGCCGACGCACGCAGGGGGGCTCTGTCTGCGACTCTGTGAGCTCCACAGCGCAGGTAACGGGAGATAACTTCTGCATTCTTCAACGTCCAACTGATATCCTCACAGACGGCCAGTGGGGTATTTCCCGTAGGCAGCTCGCATTCTTGTGCCTCTCTCGAGAATAAAGGTCCAGCAATGTCCAGCGAGGAATCACCCGTCTGACTGCCACGGTCATAAATCCAGGAAAATTCGCATGAACTGAAATGCAGGGCAGCACGTACAATATTGTGGCGCAGAATAAGAGAAAATTCCTATTGGGTGCGATGTGATAAAGAGTGACTGAGTATCCCAACGCAAGTCTAAGTACCGCGACAGGCCTTCATTACTTTTCCAAAATGAGTGGTCCATTATGTCAACACTAAAAGCTCAGGGCAATATTCTTTCCAAGAGGCTCGCAGGCTTGCAATTTTATCCAAGTAAGAATTAGTCGACAAAGTCCGGAAACTGGCAAGTTGCAACATACAGACTGATGTAAATGAAATATAAATCTGTGTTGTGTTCATTTAGGATGGCAAAAATGTCAAAATAATGCAAGCTGCTCATAATATGTAGCAATTTGCCGTATTTACGGTTTAACCTCAGGCTCACAAAAAAAATCCATTTTAGACACAGAAGCGAACACAATATTTCCTCCTTCCTGCCAGATAATCCACATTTTTCTGTGCTGACTCACAGGAGAAGGAAAACCTGAACTTATACCTTTAATGACAATCGCTACACCCGCGGTTTGCGGGTCTGTGTAACGTTGGCGGATACTCCGCGGGCGCCGGTAAAACTCGCGTCACTCCTCCGATCACACAGCTGATCGTGAGTGCGCAGATGTCCGGCTGCTCGGCGTGTGCGCGATTCCGCTGATGAACTCACGTTACACACCCGCCGAAGAGTCCTGGCGTCTATCATACGATTAGTCGGCAGGCTGGTCTACAACCGTTAGCTGGTAAGCTGAGGATCCTAGTACGTTATCCAAGTTGTCACGGAACAATAATGGTCAAGTTGAATATTTATGATAATTACAGTTACGTTCATGCTACAACGTTTCCACGCAGATTCGCACCGGAATCCTATTGCTACCACTTGTCTAATACATGCCAGCTTTGTCGCCGTCCGTCGCCACCAACTGACATAAGTTGCAACCAGTACTCGACAACATCTCACCGTACTTGTTAATGTGGGTATAGCCCCTACATGTTGCATGCATGTACCCTCAGCAGCGGTACGGGGGAGACCGCACAGCCCAACTTACGTTCGCTTCATGCCCACTGTGTCGTTCACAACATGACCGAGGGGCTTCCTGCCTCTGTCAGCTTCTGGAAATTTGAAAACTGCCAGCTCATTGAGATCTCGGGAAATTTGAATTACACTGCCGTTGCTCCTGTGCGCTGCCCGTCTCGTCACTCCTCCCCTCCCCGCAAGCACAGACTTCCGCGGTGGCCGCCAAAATAAAAGTCTTTAATAGATCCACGGGTCTCCCTACCGCAGTCTCACGACTGACACACTGCACCGAGCTGGTGCGCAGTTACAGGCACAGTCATTAACTGTGGTGGATACAGGCAAAGACCATGTCGATGTCGGGAATTGAAATAGGCTGCAATATGATATTTTAATGCCAAATCCTCTCCGGAAAACAAGAAGATACACTTTGAATTGTAATGGGAAACGTCTCTGGCCTGGTTGGCGGACTAAATCAGTTTATTTTGTTGATACTGATCCGCAGAGGCCGTCCATATTATATGATCTTTAAATTTTAAAGATCCATTTGGAGATAGAGTCCCTTATATAATTATAGCACAATAATACTGTGGATGAATGCTGCTGTTATTATTATTTTTATTATTAGTAGCAGACGTATTAGTAGTAGTAGTCATAGTGGTAGTAGTTGTGGTAGTAATAATAATAATAATAGTCTGGATAGAGGACAAGAATTCAAAAGCAGGGGCAGGAAAGGTGTGTTTAGCAGAGCCGTGAAGAGGAAACTGAAGACCTGCTAAGTGGGATCCTGGAGCAAAGTTTTCAAGATCCCAGTTTTGAATGTACTGATTGGTACTTAGTGCTGTCTTATTATTACAGTAGAATGAAACAAAGGAACGTGTGATTAAATGTGGGAACAACATCGCTGGGTTGAGGTTTAGTCTACATTCAGTGAAGTGCATCGGATTAAGTCTTTGGTGCAAGCACAGACAACAAACTCATTGGACCAGAGTTCTTTATGACTGAGAACTCTTTAGGTTGGGGAAGGTAATTGTATGCACACGAGGACATCCGCAAAGTCAAGCATAAATCATTTTCCTTTCCAGAGATGCACTATGGGCTCAGACCTTATATTTGCAACTGTTGGACAGGTTGTCTTTGAAGGTTTTTCTTACTTTTTATACTCCAATGAGCCTGAACATTATTGCTAAAAATTTGATTACTTTTTAATTACATGTTTAGGTGGGGGTTTTTTTCTTAAAACTGAACAAATTGTCCACAGCAGTCATTTTGCTGTCTATTTTATGTTGGTTTTACCGTGTGTGCAAAAATTTTGCTTCAAACTTCTACTTGTTGCCTGCTCTCATAAATCTTTAGAGATGTTGGTCATATTTTTATGATAGAAATGGCCTAATTTTTTCCACAGCTGATCACAAAAATTTTATTAGTCCGTAACCTGTACCAGTTCCTCCTCCCTAGGGTCACAGGGGAGCTGGAGCCTATCCCAGCTGACTATGGCTAAAACGCAATGACACACCCTGGACAGCTCACCAATCATTCACAGGGTACACAGACTGGTCGCGCCTCCACTCAGCCTGACATGCATGTCTTTAGACCGTGGGAGGAGACTGGAGTACCTGTGGGCACAGGAAGAATGCACAAACACACAAGGGCCCCAGGCCAGATACGACACCAAAACTTTCTTGCTGTGTGACGACAGAGCTCTCATGGTGCCACCATTACACCTACAAAAATCTTGTTCTAATTAAACTTCAGTCCCTGCTTTAGTCTTTGATTCCTTTCAGAGGACAGGGATAGAGGACTGGAGCTCATGGCTCATCTCTCTGGTGGATGCTACTGAGGTGGCCGAGCTTTGCTCCGAGATGGTGAAGGCTCTGGATGCTGGATGTGGCTCATCATGGCTGTCACGTCTCTTTAGGATGGTATGGATATCGGGTACGGTACCCTTGGACTGGCTGACTGGAGCTGTGTACCCTATTTCTAAAAACGTGAACCGTAGAGTGTGTTCAAATTACAGTGGGATCACACAGCTCTGCCTCTCAGGGGATGTCCATGCCAGGGCGCTGGAAAGGAGTCGCCCGTTTGCCAAACCTCAGGTCCAAGAGGAGCAGAGTGGATTCTGCTCTGGCGGTGGAACAGTGGACCAGCTTTTTACGCGCACGCGGCTACCGGCGGGGCAGTGGAAGGTTGCCTATTCAGTCTACATGTGTTTAGTAGACTTGGGGAAAGCTTATGACCGTGTCCCACAAGGTATTCTGTGGGGGGGTGTCACAGGAATGGGGGATCCAGGGCTGTTGCATTAACTATCAGATCCGTGTTCGGCCAGAGTAATGTCTGCATTAGCAGCAGTGAGGCGGACAGATCTCCAGTTGATGCTGGACTCCACAAACATTGTGCTTTGTCACCTATTCTGTTTGCGATTTTCATGGGTGCACCAAAGGTTTAGTGGGTGTCCAGTCTGGTGGCCTCAGGGGAGCCTCTGTGCTGTCTGCAGATGATGTGGTCCTCTAGGCTTCTTCACGCCGTGACCTCCAGCAGAAACTCGAGTGGTTCGGTGCTGAGTGTGAATCGGTCGTCAGGAGGATCAGAGCCTTCAAATCCAAGGCCATGGTTCTCTGTCGGAAAAAGGTGAATTGTCCCGTCCCTGTACAATACATTGTTTCCCCAAGTGGAGGAGTTTAAGTATCTCAGGTTCTTGCTCATGAGTGAAGGTAGGGTGGAGCGGGAGGCTGACGGGCAGATTAATGCAGCGTCTGCACTGATGTGGATCTTGTACCAGTTTGACATTGTGATGAAGGAGCCAAGCTTAAGAATGAGTTCTTATATCAATTTACCTGTCAGTCTGTGTGTCAACCTTCACCTATGGACAGAAGCATTTGGTAGAGACCCAAAAAGATAATACTTGAGGATTCTAGAGGCCTGATTGGTGTGTGTGTGTGTGTGTGTGTGTGTGTTGATGAACTTGGACTTTCAGGAGAGGCTCAGAGTTGACAGGAGGTAGTTACTGCACCCAGTTTGGATGCCTTCTGCACGTTTCACTTTAATTCAGTTTCAATTCAATTTCATTTATGCAGCACTTTTCACCAAAGGACTGTCACAAAGACGCTTTACAGAGCGTCTGTTTCCCTTAAGAGTGGGGACAGGTGACTGTGGTCCTGGAGGGCCACAGGGCCTGCTGATTTTCGAGACTTTTCATACATTTAATTCACCGATTGGCTACAGGATCCACCCACCTGGTTCTGAAGGTAAAAACTGACCACTGATTGAAAAAAGTCCAGAAAAACCTTCAGACACTCTGCCCCCAGCTCTGGAGTAGCCTTTTCCTACTTTAGAGTTTCTGGGAGTGCCGAACTGAAAGAGGGCTTCGGGACAGACCTAGAACATGTTGGAGGGATTATATCTCTCGGTGAAACAGCAAATACCTTGGGGTCTCCCGAGAAGAGTTGGAGGGGTTAGTTTGGGAGGGGAATGCCTGTGCTATTTTGCTGAGTCTGCTCTCCCCGGGACGTGTGGCCCCAGATACATTGCAGATAATTGCAGTCTTTGAGAATGACCTATTCACATCGCCTTTTAGATTTTTAAGCGCACTAGTGTAAGTAATGATTTCTCAGTTTTACAAGCGCCAGCTACAACATACCTCAATCACCAAGAGAAGAGAACCTTGCCCATTGCAGTGCCTCAGAGGACCTTTAGGGGCTGTGGATTAGTGCACAGAGGGGGGTTCTATTTTCGGTCATCATTCATGATTGTCCCGAGGGTAACTCAGAACGACGCCCTCAGGGGCTCGCAGGGATGTGCGGACCAGTCGCGCCTCATGAATCAAAACACTGAACTCTGATCCAGGGGTCACAGAAAGGTACTTATCCAGCCTATAAAACACTACACCTAGGGTTCCAGAGACAGCACTGCGAGTGAAACAGTAATCTGTGGGACTAAGAGTTCTGCATCAAAAGTAAAACATTCTTCCTCTTCCTTTCTTGAGTACTGAACTGGGATCAGTGCTGCTGAAATATCTGAAATTTATACGGTGAGGTTTAGCAAAATCCCTATTTATTTTTATTCTGAAAATGAGGCATTATCAGATGTTCAGATTCCTGCTCCTCTGTGGAGCCCGTATTGAGGTGTCATGGGGAGTGATGTGGTGCGATTGAGGTGTAATGGGCAGCCCTTACTGCGGGACCTCTCTACATCTCTTAAACCGCATGGGACAGAACTGAGTGGACAAGGTGTGAGGTCACATACAGTTGCAATCAAAATTATTCAACCCTCGTTGCAAATTAGGTTTACTGGCAAAATTGACTAACTTTCAGCTGTTTGCAATTAACAAATCAAACAATAACAATTGAAATAGCTCAACACAACAAATATTACATGTGGCTTCTCCAAATTCAACACAAAATGCCACTTTTAATGACTACGGCAGGCTCAAATTTATTCAACACCTTCATGACAAGCTTTTTTAATACTTGGTAGAAAACCATTTTGCTGCTGTGACCTGCTGGAGATGTGACCAGCTTTTGGCAGCATTCCCAGTCCTCATGGACAATGGCCTCCAGTTCACTAATATTCTAGGGTTTACTGCTGCAACTGTTTTCTTCAAATCCCAGCAGAGATTTTTTATGGGGTTTAAGTGATGTGAATGTGATGGGCACTCTAGAATATTCCCAGACTTCTTCTGAAACCAAGCCTTGGTGGTTGTTGAGGTACACTTCGGATCATTATTCTGTTGGAAGGTCCATTGATACCCAAGCGTCAGCTTCCCTGCAGACGGCATGACATTCTCTCCTTCGATATCCTGGTACTTGACTGAATCCATCTCACCCTCCACACTCTGCAGGTTTCCAGTGCCAGAGGAAGCAGGGCAGCCACAGAGCATCAAAAAACCCCCACAATTCTTCACTGTAGGCAGGGTGTACTTTTCAGCATATGCTTCTTTATTCCTCCTGCAGACATACCACTGATTCATAAGCCCAAAATATTCCAGTTTTGTCTCATCACTCCACAGAACAGTATCCTCAAACTTCTGTGGCTTGTTTATATAGCTTTGATCATATTGGAGCTTGTGCTAATGGATCAGGTGTGGTGCGTGTCTTGTATGTCATGGAGACCTTTAATGTTTAGTATGCGCCCTACTGTGTGACCTGAAACCTCAGTGCCTCCTGCCTCCAAGTCTTGCTGCGGGTCTCCTGAGTCACTCGAGGGTTTTTGACCACCCGTCTCCTCAGGAATCTGGTGACAGACATTGACAGCTTCCTCTTTCTGCCACATCCTGGTACTGTAGCTGCTCTTCCTTTAACTCTCAACTTGTGTACTATTCTTACAACTGTATCTCTAGAAACATTCAGTGCCTTTGCTACCTTTCTGTGTCCTTTTCCTTGTTTGTGCCAGGCAATGATCTCTATTAGCCTTTTGGACAATTCTTTTAACAGCCATATTTCTGATATGCAATGAAATGTCACTGTCAACAAACCCCTAGCGAGTACAAGTATTTGATGTGTTCTATCTCAAGCAAACCTGATACAACTAATTAAGCTCTTGATTAGCTGCATTCGGTGTGCTTTAGACAACACCTGACCTGCAAATATGCTCTTATGAGGGATTCTATTTGGGGGTTTGAATAATTTTGAGACTGCAGCAGTCATTAAAAATGGTTTGTAGAAACCACTTGTAATATTAGTCGTGTTGAGCTATTTGAAATGTTATTGTTTAATCGGTTTATTGCAAACAGCTGAAAGTTTGTAAATTTTACCAGTAAACCCAATTTGCAATGGGGGTTGAATAATTTTAATTGCAAAATATATGTATTAAATTGAGGGTTATCAGTACGGAGCAGCAGCAGGATAAATCCTCCTGTAGAGTGTAGATACTGGGTTTGATGAGCATATTGTTTGAGTGGAATATTACTGTCTGTCAGTCATGTTTTGTCCCTGACCCTGTTACAGTGGTGAACTCAGCCCGGTGATTCCCCAGTTATTCTCAACTGAAGAATTATGCAAATTGTCATGCTCTGGTACCTGAAACAAACAACGAAGGCGAATCTCTCTTTTCGTGGAACTGAATCGAACACCTCAGGCTGGGCTGCGCTGAAGCTGTGACCCGTGCCTCAGGACCTCCCCTGCTCGGCCCTCTGGGTAATGTTAAGAAAGTTTACTTTGTCTAGAACTGGCACACAGGAAGCAAATCTGTCCCAACTGAGTCAGAGTGCCATTGTAGCCAAAGGGAAACAGGAAATGGATGAAACATTAGAAAGCAATTCATGAGAAACTGGCAAATGATTAATGGAGAGATGAGAGCAAAATATGTTGACGAAGCGTGTTTCTGTGCATGTGTTTGTTCATGAGAGTGTGTGTGTTTGTACTCGTGCTTCTGTGCGTGTGTTTGTTCATGAGAGTGTGTGTGTTTGTACTCGTGCTTCTGTGCGTGTGTTTGTTCATGAGAGTGTGTGTGTTTGTACTCGTGCTTCTGTGCGTGTGTTTGTACATGAGAGTGTGTGTGTTTGTACTCGTGCTTCTGTGTGTGTGTTTGTTCATGAGAGTGTGTGTGTTTGTACTCGTGCTTCTGTGTGTGTGGTTGTTCATGAGAGTGTGTGTGTTTGTACTCGTGTTTCTGTGCGTGTGTTTGTTCATGAGAGTGTGTGTGTTTGTACTCGTGCTTGTGTGTGTGTGTTTGTTCATGAGAGTGTGTGTGTTTGTACTCGTGCTTCTGTGCGTGTGTTTGTTCATGAGAGTGTGTGTGTTTGTACTCGTGTTTCTGTGCGTGTGTTTGTTCATGAGAGTGTGTGTGTTTGTACTCGTGCTCTGTGTGTGTGTTTGTTCATGAGACTGTGTGTGTTTTTACTCGTGTTTCTGTGTGTGTGTTTGTTCATGAGAGTGTGTGTGTTTGTACTCGTGTTTCTGTGTGTGTGTTTGTTCATGAGAGTGTGTGTGTTTGTACTCGTGTTTCTGTGTGTGTGTTTGTTCATGAGAGTGTGTGTGTTTGTACTCGTGCTTCTGTGCGTGTGTTTGTTCATGAGAGTGTGTGTGTTTGTACTCGTGCTCTGTGTGTGTGTTTGTTCATGAGACTGTGTGTGTTTTTACTCGTGCTTCTGTGCGTGTGTTTGTTCATGAGACTGTGTGTGTTTGTACTCGTGCTTCTGTGCGTGTGTTTGTTCATGAGAGTGTGTGTGTTTGTACTCGTGCTTCTGTGCGTGTGTTTGTTCATGAGAGTGTGTGTGTTTGTACTCGTGCTCCTGTGCGTGTGTTTGTTCATGAGAGTGTGTGTGTTTGTACTCGTGCTTCTGTGCGTGTGTTTGTTCATGAGAGTGTGTGTGTTTGTACTCTTGCTCTGTGCGTGTGTTTGTTCATGAGACTGTGTGTGTTTTTACTCGTGCTTCTGTGCGTGGGTTTGTTCATGAGACTGTGTGTGTTTGTACTCGTGCTTCTGTGCGTGTGTGTGTTCATGAGAGTGTGTGTGTTTGTACTCGTGCTTCTGTGCGTGTGTTTGTTCATGAGAGTGTGTGTGTTTGTACTCGTGCTCCTGTGCGTGTGTTTGTTCATGAGAGTGTGTGTGTTTGTACTCGTGCTTCTGTGTGTGTGTTTGTTCATGAGAGTGTGTGTGTTTGTACTCGTGCTTCTGTGCGTGTGTTTGTTCATGAGAGTGTGTGTGTTTGTACTCGTGCTTCTGTGCGTGTGTTTGTTCATGAGACTGTGTGTGTTTGTACTCGTGCTTCTGTGCGTGTGTTTGTTCATGAGAGTGTGTGTGTTTGTACTCGTGCTTCTGTGCGTGTGTTTGTTCATGAGACTGTGTGTGTTTGTACTCGTGTTTCTGTGCGTGTGTTTGTTCATGAGAGTGTGTGTGTTTGTACTCGTGCTTCTGTGCGTGTGTTTGTTCATGAGAGTGTGTGTTTGTACTCGTGCTTCTGTGTGTGTGTTTGTTCATGAGACTGTGTGTGTTTGTACTCGTGCTTCTGTGCGTGTGTTTTGTTCATAAGAGTGTGTGTGTTTGTACTCGTGCTTCTGTGCGTGTGTTTGTTCATGAGAGTGTGTGTGCTTGTACTCGTGCTTCTGTGCGTGTGTTTGTTCATGAGACTGTGTGTGTTTGTTCTCGTGCTTCTGTGCGTGTGTTTGTTCATGAGAGTGTGTGTGTTTGTACTCCTGTTTCTGTGCGTGTGTTTGTTCATGAGTGTGTGTGTGTTTGTACTCGTGCTTCTGTGCGTGTGTTTTGTTCATGAGACTGTGTGTGTGTTTGTACTCGTGCTTCTGTGCGTGTGTTTGTTCATGAGAGTGTGTGTGTTTGTACTCGTGCTTCTGTGCGTGTGTTTGTTCATGAGTGTGTGTCTGTTTGTACTCGTGTTTCTGTGCGTGTGTTTGTTCATGAGAGTGTGTGTGTTTGTACTCGTGCTCTGTGTGTGTGTGCGCGTGTGTGTGTGTTTCTGTACTTTCACATATTTTTGAGAGCTGTTATTTAATGTTCTGCAGTAGAATTCAAGATTATACTATATTCAAATTTGTAATAAATAATATTCTGTTGAAAAATGCTCCTTTGCCTCTTAGATAAGACCAAAGTTGTACGGCACTTCATCGTGGAGCAAGTAATGTTTAGCAGATCTGATTATTTCAAACGTTTCAGAGTTCAGTGTACATTCTTGTGCCTTTCCTTGTCCTGCTCTGTTTTATCAGTTTAGTTTTGAATTAGATCCAACTACTCAAAATTTACTCTGAGGAGAGCTCTTAAAAAAAAAATTATTTTATTATTTATTATTTCCTGTCTGGGGCCTTTTGACCTTCTCCAGGGTGTAAGCTCAGTCATTTCATGAAAGACACTTTATTATTAATACTCTCCAGGAAGACCCTCCACATTATCCTGAAAGCCTGTAAGTGCAAACATTCATTCCAACCATGCAGTTATACACCTGATTCTATTCATCAACCCATTGAGTTTTTGGTAAAAACTTTGACTAGCGGTATCAGGTGTGTAAATCTGTGGTTGGAATGAAATCTGCACCCAGACCAGCCCTGTCTGGACACGGTTGCGTCCCTGGTCTACACTGAATTTCTTTAAGACAACATACCATTGAACAACATACACTTGTCATATATTCATTGATTGATTACACAAGTATGCGAGAGCACACACACACACACACACACACACACACCGCACAGCAATCCTTGTTTGGACATTGCTTTGACTTCGATTCATTATGGACAGCCTAACCGTAACCCGACCCTTATCCCAAACCTTAACCAAATCATACCTGACCTTAACAAAACCTCAATTCACACCTGACCCCTAACCTCAACCATGACCTCAGAAATGACGTTTTGCCATATTAGGACCAGGCTTTGGTCCCCATTAAGACTACTGGTCCCGACGAGGTCAGTGTTTATACTGGAAAACGTCTCCAATTGGTAACAAAAACATGAACACACACACACACACACACACCAGATCCAAGAGAGGGGTTTGAAAAGCTGTAGCACTGATTGGTATGAATTAATTGGTTAAGTATAGATCACCAAGCCAATATGTTTTGAGCCTTTGTTCCGTAGTTTAGCTGCAGCCTTATGGGGTTAATAATTGGAGAAAAGTGCCACAGGTCACATGGACATGACCATAAGGCAGCTGATATTACAGAGATGGCAGCTGATTTCTGATATACAAGAGCATCAAAGCAGTAAAAAGTTGAGGAGAGTAGAAAACATCCCAAAAACCGTGTATGAGAAGCATATACATACGTCTGTAGAATTTAACTCAGTGGAATCTGGGTCTCTTACAACTACTGGAACAGGATAAATACCTGAGGATCACCCAGGTCCTCCACACCCAACTACTGACCCAGAGCTCAGGACTAAATCAGGCAAACCTGAGACTGGATTATTTAGGCGCACCTTTCTTTAGGGTGGCCTGCCATTCTCTGCAAAACTAGAGGTGGAATTCAGACTGGGGTCGGAGGTGAGGTCATGCCAAAGTCAGTGTCACTGTTGCCATGGAAACTGTGCAAAAGAAGAGGACACTGATGCTATGAAGCTGCTGACCCTTGTGTTTAAAAAACAACCTCAGTCCCTCTCCAGGAGTGGTTTCACTGCACCAAAAACTATTACCCACACCTTCAGCAACCCAGTGGTTTAGCATAGCAAAGGTAGGATAGGTAATCCTGGAAAAACGGTTTGAGTGAGCCAGATTTTGAAAATACACTATTCAAAAGTTCAAACCCCTTCCTCAGACTTCCCCCGAAGCCACACCTCAAGAGTACAGGAACGTGCAATGCAATCCGGGCAGAGGGGGGAGGGAAAAATGGCAGTTGAGTTTGATTGACATATCACCATTCAATCATTTCAAAAGGGCCGCTCAAAATGATTGGATGCTGTTTTTTTTTTTAGTCCTGTACGCTCCACAAGTGACTAAAATTTTTTATTTTTGTGTTAGAGCATTTAATTAATGGGTCACAATCGGGGTGTGAAGAGCATTTTAAGTGTTATGTATGAGTTTTGTAATGTGAAAAGAAGCCACTAGATGGCAGTATTGACCTTTGTTTTGTTAAGCCCAGACTGGAGCTAGGTTTGGGCATGTCCTGGGCATGTCTGAGATGGAAAGTCGCAGAGAATTTTAAAAAAGTCTAAAAGGTGGGAGGGGTCTGCAAAAGAGTATATAAGGAGGAAAATTGAGAGAGTAAAGTAGTAGGAGAAATTGCAAGGAGAAGGATACATTTGACCAGACCTGTCATTTTTTTTCATGACCTGTGAAGCTTTTTGTGAATTTTTTGCCTGTGTTGGAGCATTGTCCTCACCCAGGACATCACCGGGGGGGTGCGAATACACGTCCCTTTTTGACTGCAATTAGTAGATCTCAATCATTTTCCTTTTATGACGCGTTTACCGATTATTGTAATTGGCAAAGACAGGGTTTCTCTCTCCTGTATTCGGCAGTTAAATAGGCTATAAAAAGCCTGCATCTCAAGCTATTTGCTTAAGAATGGACAGGTATGTAATTTTAAACAACTTTGTTTTAAATACAGCAAATACGCGTCCAGATGAATGATTGTCATCTTACCTAATCGGGGAGAACAAGCAGCACCTGTTAAGTGTGGAGTGCTCTCAGAGTGAACCTTCTGTTAATTATGAAAATGACTGAGAACAGGTCAGGACTAATAATTGTTTTAAATGGAAGTTTTGTGCAACTCTGTTCTTGTTCCGCAACTGTACTGAATTCAGCCCATGATTTAATCGCTGTTAGAAAGCATATGAAGAGAAACAGTGTCTTCGTTTCCCAATAACGATAATCGGTAAACACGTCATTAAAGGAAAATGATTGAGATCTACTAATTGCAGTCAAAAAGGGACGTGTATTTGGTAAAAAGTGTTTGTATAATTAGACCTGTTTAAGTTTTAAAATTTTGTCTGTTATCCCTTGCAGTCATATATGTTATAACCAATTGGGGCCATAACAGTATTTTATGTAAAGCACTGTATATCATTTGTAAATGGAGATTTTTTACATGCTGTTTTTGTCGCCTTGCTGGTCAGCTATTTATTTTGTACTTTAGCACCCTTTGGTGGTGTGTCTGTAGCAAAACATGACCTGATATCATTTGTAATAGACTAGTGCTTTCTAGAAGCCTCTGGAATCTTCCTGCCTGGAGGGGGCGGGATTACCCAGGAATCCAGTAGATCTTTCCAGAATTTTGCTAGTGTTAATAATCCAAAAATCAAAATCAATGTATTCTGACTGGAAGAACTCAATAGCGTCAGTTGAATTCCAATATGGCTGCCAGTTTTCAAGATGGCAGCTATTACGTGACCCAAAATTTGTGTTTTCGGAAGCTGTCTGATGACAAATATTGAATTAAGTTGAAGGGCAACATCCATGATCATTCATTGAAATGCTGTGGTCAAACTCCATTGGTTTGTATTATTTTATAAGAGTGATGTCAAAGCACAACCAGGGCACACTGGTGACATCACTGCTGTGAGACTCAGCATGGGGTTCAGTGTCGGCTGGTAGTGTACTAGCTGTAGTTGTAGTTTACTAACTGTCGTCTTGGCGTACTCACTGTAGTTTGTAGCACAGTACTACAGGCAAGGTGGATGAGGCGAGACTGGACTTGTTTGTTGGAAGCAAAGGTCTTATGATGCCGTTCCACCGACAAGCGCATCCCTCATTCAGCATGTGAAACCGTCTGCCTTCCAAACAGCCTGCATATGGGGCCAGGCAACAGTGTGCAAAATGCAAAGTGAAAGCCCTGGTAAGTGGGGCTGGCAAAAAGATGGTGAGGTCTGGCAAGTTCTCTGGGCAACCCTTCCACCCATTGCTCAGACTTGTGAGCAGTTGACAAAATGTGGCTGCAAGACTGACTGCCGAGGATGATGCAAATGCTGTCGCTTCAGCCTGAAGTGTTCACACCTGTGTGCCCCACAAATGTGAGGATTTAAAACCACCAATCGAATCTGTACATCAACAGCTCGTCATTTCCCGATTCAAACGACACACAAGTCAATCATTTTTTTTATCCCCCGCCGTGCGTTTAGCGCAAAGCGGGGGATATAGTATTCAGCTCCGTCCGTCCGTCTGTCCGTACGTCCGTCCCGAACATTGTCAGCGCGATATCTCAAGAAGGAGTCAATCTATTTCAATTCTTTTTGGTACCAACCTTCCAACTGGTAATGCACAGACACCAGTCGGTTTTGGTGACCTAACGGCGGGGGATATAGTCACTTAAGTGACAAACTCTTGTTCACATTGTTTGTTAAACACAGAATCGAAGTTAACATCACCCTGTATATCGGCAAAGGGTAATAATATCTCTAATGCACTGGTCAACCCCAGGTAAGCCAATACCACATCTAACACTGTTGAAATGCAATATGCACAGTATACTGTCCAACCACATGTCTCTGCATAGGATGGTCACATACCTAGACATCAAATCGGAAACATCACCGAGAGAGTGTTTTTTCGTTTAATTCCCATTGTATCATCATAATATTCAATAATTTTGATTTTCTAAATGCAGAATTGGATTTCTCATACTCAAAAACATGTATAGACCATCAAAATAAGATTATTCAATCAAAACATAGTTCAAACGCCGTTTAAAACCATTTCGAATGGTGGCCATCTTGGAAAAATGGCATTTTTTTTTTCAAGTGGATAACGTACTTTTCTGAGAGAGTAGGTCCTGAAGCAGTTGTGTGTCAAATTTGGTGCTTGTATCACCAAGTGATAGATTGTTTTGGCAATCGGCCCTACTACGTGGAAAACAGGGGAAAGGAAAAGAAAGATAAACAGAAGAAACAGTATTATTAATAAACTAAAATAAAATAAAATTACCTAAATAACTTAACCAACACTGACATATGGGGCCAATTTTTTCTATCATCTGCAATTTATGCAAACACCATCAAAGCTTTGCCCGCAATTTTTGCTAATTGGAACGGTTCCACTGAGTGCATTTAAAAATACAGTATTGTGAAAAAACATTTGTCCCCTTCCCAATTTTTCTATTTTTGCTTATTTGTCAAATTTAAATGTTCCAGATCATCCAACTAATTTTAGTATGAGACAAAGACAACATGAGAAAATACAAAATGCAGCTTTTAAAGAATTTCATTCATTAAAGGAAGAGTTTTTCAAAACTTATATCTCCCATTTGAAGAAATAATTGCCCCCTACAGTTAATGACTGGTTTCTCTGCTCATGGTAACAACTGCAATCAGACATTTTTGATAAGTGATGATGACTTTTTTACATTGCTGTGGAGGAATTTTTGCCCATCCTTCTCTACTTTTAATTCAACCACGTACGGGGATTATTGAGTGTGGACTTCCTGTTTAAGGTCATGTCATAGCGCCACAATCAAATTTAAGTCAGGATTTGACTAGGCCACTCCGAAACCTTATTTTCTTATGCCATTTTGAGGTGGACTAGCCTGTGTGATTCAGATCATTGTCCTGCTGCATAACTCTACCGCACTTGAGCTTAAGGTCACAAACTGATGGTCAGACATTCTCCTTCAGGATTTACTTCAAAAAATCCACTTTTGATGCATCATTCCACATAATTTTACCCAAAATATCTTGAGGATCATCTAGAAGTTTTTTGTGGAGTACAGTGGCGGGCGATGGATGGAAAACCGAGGGGGGGGGGACAACCCTTGAAACGGATGAGATTAGTGACCCGATTTCAATCATTGTTCTTGGTCAACATGTTCGTTTCCCTTATAATGTAATGTTTAAGCAAATGAATAATACATTCTATTAAATGTTTAGTTCATATTCCTTAATGGGCAACTCTTCACAAAAAAACTACTGTGGATTTTCCGTGTTAAATTTTGTCACACCATAAGCAAGTTGTCAAACCTGTGCGTAATGATTGTTTGATTGAAAAAAATTGAAATGCGCTATTTTTTGCGTTCAACTACTGTGTTTGGTTTCTTGTCCTAACAAAGACAATTAGCTTCACCTGAGAGGGGAGAGTTCAGGTGTCTTTTACCAGGGAAACTGACTGAAAACAGATCAAGACTAATAAGCAGTTTAAAGACGTGTTCCTCCTTGTTCTCCGTCCACCGCCCGCCACTGGACTCAAGCGTGAGACAAGCCTTTGTGTTCTTGTTTGTCAGCAGTGGCTTTTGCCTCGCAGCTTTCCAATAGACACCATTTTTTCTCAGCCTCTTTTTTATTGTGGAATTGTGAACAATCAATGTAACAGAGACCAATTGCAGCAAAATTTGAGGTTTTGCATCATGGTGTGCGAATAGTCAAACATTAAGCATGCAGAGAAATCAGGCCCTGCATGTAATTCTGAGTAGTTTGGCTTCATAGTTGCTCATGTTCAAAAAGTATATAAGTGGTGTAATGTGGGGGAAAAAAGCCACTAGATGGAAGTATTGAAATTTTTTTTTGTTAAGCCCAGTCTGGAGCTAGGTTTGGGCATGTCCTGGGGATGCGTCAGAGGGTAAGTCCCAGAGAATTGAAAAAAAGTCTGGAAGGCGGGAGGGGGCTAGAAAAGAGTATATAAGAGAAAAATCGAGAGAGTAAAGTAGTAGGAGAAATTACAAGGAGAAATTGTGGAAGAGTATATTTGACCAGACCTGTCACTTTTTACAAGACCTGTGAGGCTTGTTTTGTGGATTTTTGCCTGTGTTGGAGCATTTTCCCGTCCCAAGACATCGCATCAAAGCAACTACATCTCAAGGGACTGTAACTATCTCATTTTCTTTATTATTTCTATCTTGGCCAGGCTTCGTTTTATTAAATCTGTTAAAGTTTTAAAAATTTCTCTGTCATCCCTTGCTGTCTGATATGTCATAACAAATTGGGGCCATAACAGTGGGTCCCCATCAAATATTCAGTACCATCAGATTACTGCAACATATACAGTGCCAGGCCAAAATATTTTTCAGAATTTGATATTTTGTTGGACCGCCATTATCATCCTGAGACCCTGCATACTCATATAAGGACATTTTATTTTGGGTTTGCAGCACCATATACTTTATTCTACCCCACTTAGACCTGTTGTCCTCATTAGTAGACACTTTTCGCTGCCATCTGGTGGTTGCAAAATGCAAAATTCACCAATCAGCGTTGCCATGTCTACTGAAATGTCCTTCGGCCGAGACCTATATAAAAATGCAAAAGGTGCAAACCTGCCTCAAATTTTATGATTGAAATGAAATTACTTATGTTTATTAAAGCTTTTTGTTTGATATGGCATAAAAATTCAAAAAGTTTTTGCAACATTAACAAGCTAGGACGCTAGTAAGTAGAGTGTACTCGCTTGAGGATCTCAGGACTTTGTTCATGCAAAGTGAAAGTGTAAATGATCAGTGGAGCAGTGATGATTTTGACAATGAACCTCAGCTCCATTTACTTGCAGGTAAAGATGATGACAGTCACCAGGTTCATCAACTCAGAGGATGACTGCATGATCGTCAATGTAGTAGAAGTGTTGTCTCTCCCAATGAGCCAGCAAGAACCTACCAAAGATGCATGGGAACGCAGGAAGTCTGCTGTATTTACTCCAGACTTATTTCAGATTGAGGCTGAAGATGAAAGTCTGCAAGACCAACATGGCCAGCAGCCACTGCACTATGTGGGACACTATGGTGACGCAGACCAGATGAAACACATTTTAACTGCAAAAATGCTGCACCTGTAGCCAACAGTAGTTACTCTATCAACACTGCAGCTGATGAGATTCATCATTTTTTTAGAGCATCAATTTTGATATCTTTTGTCCCTCATGCTGGCTACATGCTGTACGATTTCTGCAATTTTCTACATTTAATGTAGACCACACTGTGCGACATGGATCAAGTAAACTTGTGTACGACATCCAAGTTTGATGTACGTAGACTGAACGATGATCACACAGGCTAAGACACACGTCAATGTACCTGGAAAACATCAACACCTTGTGTCATTCAGACAACTTCTGGATGGTAACAGTTGGAGGATAAATAAGGCTTCTGCTGCCACAACTCGACAAGAGTTTCTTCTTTGTTCGTGTCCCAACACCACTTCTTGCTCGTTTCACTTCCATGGTGGAAGTGCACCCTATGTTTAGGTTTACCGCTAGTGTCACTTTAATCAGTATGTCGTTTCATGCTGCATTCCTATTGGTTGGTTAGTGGACGTAGGTTGTAGCCGCTCTCACACTTTGAGATGGTTATCCCAAATTTCTGACACTGTCAGTCTTTCGTTCCGGGCTATCTTTGGTCGCCAGACCATGACAACAACCGTCTCTGTACCTGTCGTGGTTGAGGAGCTTTGAGAGCTGGTTGTTACTCTCGTCCGGGACAATATCGTTTTGCTCCCTATCGGATTCCTGGGCCAGCTGGCATTGATTAGGGGTGTGGCCCGGACTCTATTTAAGCTCCTATTTCGCCTCGCTCCCATTGCTAGAGTGTCAGTTCATCTTTGGCGCTTTAGCCGGTAAGGTCTCTTGTGAGATTATTGTTTTGGGACTTAGCTGCATAAGAGCATCAGTGTGAGTGAGTAAGGGAATCTTTGATTTATTTCCCTTTTCTTCTGTTTTTCTCGAGCTCGCTCGTTTTTGTACCACGGACGGCGTCTGGTCCCTTGGTAGCGCGAGCCTCGGTATTTTAATCTATTTAGTCTCTCTACACGCTGTGAGGTTTTCCTTTTTTTAAAATATTTGGCCGCTGCTATTGACGTCCACCGTCAGCAGCAATCACAGTACCTCTCTCACAGTGCAATGTAGGACCACCGTTTTGAACCGAAGATCAAAGATACTGCCACGATTCTTCCACAACGGTCATCATTGGTCTGGGACAGCCCAAAATTGAACGATGTGCACCGGGCTTTACCCACAAATGAGAATGTTCTGGGCCGATGCATTATGGTTCCCCACCATTTGCAATAAAATGAAGCGTAACAGATTTTTCAAATTGTGGAAACATCTGGAAGTAGTCATTAATGCTGACATGTCAGAAGACAAAAATAAATTTTGGTAGACAAGACCTTTCATTGATCGTGTACACAAAGGCTGCTTGCTTCAGACTCGACCGGAATGTGTTTCAATTGCTGAGCAGATGATTCCATTTACAGGAGCCTGTCCATTTTGAAAGAATGTGCCACTAAAGTCCAATCTATGTGGCATTAAGAACTTTGCGCTGGCTTCAGTAGGTGGCATAGTGCTGGACTTTGAAGTGCACCAAGGTCCAAATGCACTGAGTTCACAAGTTCTATACTGTGTTACGCACTGGTGACTTTATTGCTCAATACAGTAAAATAAACCCACTTTCCCCATATGAGGACATCATTTTTTTCCCAAAAACTTCAACAAAAAAGATAATATTCAGTTTTAACACTTATAGGGTCCAACTAATCCCAAATAGCTTGGAGAAATCAAAATTACAAAACTATTCAAAGCTCGGGTCTCAGAAGGCTCGCTTTGTTCTCTGAGTGCATTTGTCGTAGCATTATTTCAATATTCTGCTGGAAAATTTATTTTCTCCCAGAGATACATTGATATTGGCCAAGATCTTGTATTGATTACAGGCAAGTCAAACCACTTTGTAAAGCCCTCTCCGGCAGATCCCAAAGACTTTTAATATGTCTGGACTCTGGTGGCCAATTCATATATGAAAGTGATTCCTCGTGCTTGCTGAACCACTCTTTCGCAATTTGAGCCTAGTGAATCTTGGCATTGTCATGTGCCCACTTTCACAATTAAACATCCCTGAGTCTTACTGTAGATTGATCTATGAATGACACTTCACTAAGTGTTTCAGTGATTTCCGATTACGATCATTCATGATTTTTCCCGACCCACTTCTTCCGCGAAGTCGATGGTGCACTGTTGTCCTTAATGTGATGGACAGTTCTATACCCGATTCCAGTGATTTCAGCGATTAATTACGTTGTTTCTCGTGCTTTTACACACGCCAATAACCAGACCCCTTGAAATACTGTAAGTTACCACGACCATGGAACGAGTCTTCCGACATCAACGCTTAAGAAATGCATCATCTAGGGAAAAAAATTCTTCCGGCTGAAACAGACTAATAACTGCAATAATGATTCAATCATAGGCTTTTATACAGTATATTTGCTTATTTAAATCCAAACCGTAACTTTTTTTGGCCAGGTAGAGTAAACTGCCTGTCCGATTAAATTATTCTGATGGTTCTTATGGCAGGGAGAAATGTTTCACCTCGTGAACATATGCGTGTGACAGGAGCCTTTGCTCTGAAGTTTTTGGAAAAAAAACAAAAAGACGTCTGAGTAGACTTTTTGGAAACTGGTTTTCTGGTCGCAAGACTTAATATAGCGTGTCGCCCTCTAGTGGATCTGGTGGCACAGTGATGAGTTGCTGTCGCAGCAGAGCTTCTCTTTCAGTACCTCATAAAGACGACGTCATTAAGAAGTCCCGAAATATAAGACCCCACCAGATTGTCAATTCAGTTCCGCAACACAAGATTTGAACGAAATGAGCGAATCAGCAATGACGATGTAATGTGAATATTAGACGGCTTGGAGGGAAACCAATTCGCCCCCTGTATTCAAGTGACGGCTTACTTCTGCTCTCATACGGTTACACCATTCGGCCGTTTTAATATTGTCAAACACTACCGAGACCACGGTCACTAAAAGGGGCGGTACTAGTTGATCCACACCTGAATTATATTAAGTTCAATTGGCCGCGCCATGGTTCCGCAAGTCCGTTAAAATACTGCAAAATGAGAATCACGGAGACAGCTGCAATCATCTTTTTTATATAGCCTATTTTTTAACGAGATACCTGAATCAGTTTTCCCGTGTTTTGCGAGCCGTGAACTAAGATGATTCGTACACAAAATGAATCGTGCGCAAAATTTTTAGACTTGTCGTAATGAATTTTAGAACGTATTTCAGAATACCGGTAAGTTGCCTAAACGCCTTGTATAAAATACGCACCAGCACCCAATAATCAGCATGTTCTACATTAAAACAGAAGTAGATCACGTCACTGTAAGCATGAAATCTCAATTTGATTCTCTTCCACTGCAGTTCCTTCCTCTTTTCGGTTTGGTATTTAGATTGAGCTGCAAATACGGCACGTTGCATTTGTACTCCGTAAACTGATGTTTACAAGTTGCATCGTCTTATTTCATTTTATGTTCTTTGGCTGCGCATCTCTGGTTTGTTGCGAATGGAGGAATCCTTGATCCATCGACTGAGCGTTCTAGATATCATATCAAAATTCGAAGATGGGAGGTGGGTATTTTTAATGTGCGTGTGTGTGTGTCTTTTTGTTTTTATTATTATTGCAAACCGGGAAATGATGCGAGCTTGTTTACTGCTAAAATCATGGTAAATGGTTTATATTTGTGTATTTAACCGTCATTGCGAATCATTAACCTTTTGGTCATTACAGTCGAGTGCGCAGAGTACCCTGCAGGCATGCATTTCAAACAGGATGTTATGGGTCCATAACGGTTCTGGTCGCCCTTTAAGTTGACCTACTTGCATATCAACAAATTCATAAAATCTTTTTTATGATCATATTACTCCAGCGATTAGTATTTCTTTCTGAGTTCGAACAATGTGCACTTACATGCACGAGATACTGATCAATGAGCGCGAGTTTAGCGGAGTGTGATTGGCAGTTTCGAGGCGTTTTAATCTTCATGCAAACATCACTCAAACTCAAGGCACTCAAACGGCAGCTTCTGCTCTTAATGCTTATGCACATTTGGGTCCTTGTTCACTGATGCTGAAAGATGACATTTATATCGAGAATCCACCTTCACTTTAAAGCCGAGCAAAAAGATGAACTAGAAGTCCCACACTCAGAAAGAAACCGATGAAGAACGTTTGGCTGCATTTTGGGGGTTGCAAAACCAGCCTTTTTTCCTCACCTAATGTAGGAAGCAATACTTTATTGTGCCGATTGGGTGATACTGTTATGAATTAACTTCTTCATTGTGATCTCTATAGTCTTATTCCATTTACTGTTCACGTAGTACCTTGTTTTATTGTGATCGTATACTTTGCACAGTTTTGTAATGTACCGTCTCTGAAACTATGGGTCAGAACCCTGATCCGGTGTGAAGTGCATCAGACTTCATTCACTATGCCTGGAGTCAGCAGGTGTAAATCCAACTCCAGGTTTTCTCTATCAAAAATAAACTAATTGGCTGAAGTTAGGGCTTCTGTTTAGCTGGACTGTCTTTACACCCCCTCCCAGGTTAAGACAGGGAGAATACAGTAGTTTTCAGTCCCTTGGGACGATGATTTGATTTCTGCACCCAGCTTTGCAAGGAGGTTTATGGGCATTTGATGGGTGCTAAAATGGTTTTGAATTTTTGGTTTGGGTCCTGATATTAAACAAAATCATAGAAGTTTGAGCCAGTGATATAGAATGTCATGTTGCAAATATAAGACGTGGCCTGTGATCAGAGCCTGTAGTGTAAAAATGACACCATTGTTTTACTAATATTTACACACTGGATTTCATTTGTCACCTTAGTGCAATGTCAAATTCTGGGCTGTTGTCACTACACTGGAAATCTGGAGAGACTATGGGTTTGTTGTTAAGCGTGTTGATTAGTAATATCCATTATATGCATGTTTTATCAGGTACAGTAGTTTATTTTGGTTGTAGGCTTAGGGATTTTTGTAGAATTGTGACTCATCAGAGGGTTAATTCACTGGTCAGGATTTCCTTGTAAGCTTTGTAACTGCACTGATTAAAACCCAGAATAGACTATTTCTTTATTTGTGCGCATGTTCCGGTTTTGTATTTTACTTAGTGCCGCTATTTAGCAAACAGAGAAATCTTGCTTCCTGAAACAAACTGTCAGCTTCGCTCCTTATTTCTCACCAAACTTCTCCAGGTCACTTTAATACTCGTTATGATGACAGTATTGTATTTGTGCAGATGTACAGAATATAGATTCTCAGCTTGATTTTTTGCAGTGTCTTCTTCTCTATCCGTACACTGAAACACAGTGAAAACACAACACCTCATTTTTACAACTGTAGCTGATTTTTTTTTTTGCAGCCATCAAAATTACTGCAGAAGATATATAGTGGTATGAAGGTTAAAAGCTGGAATTGGTGCAAGTCCTGGTTCAAATTCAGTTTGTGCATCTGTCGGGGGATCGCTTCTCCAAAACGTAACTTTTCCATGTCATTAGCAGAAGGTTAACTGCATCACATGAATGAAATGCAAGTGCAAAGCAGGACATTGGATGCCTGAAAGGGGTTCATCCCCATCAGTGTCAGGATGCCACGGCTTACAAAACAGCAGTGGCAGTGAGCTTTGGGGATGCTGCTTCAGGGAACATCTCAAAGAGAGGTTTCCTGCCAGTTCAGGGTCAGTCCGTCCGCCATCAGCAGACTGGAGTATCGCTACCAACAGACAGGAAGCTTTCACCACCGCTCTTTACTAGACAACCTCCGGTTACGACGGCATGTCAGGACTGACACATCCAGCGGATACATCTGAGGAACCAGTTCCAAATGGCTCAGAACATGACGCCACGGATGCCCCATCCATGCCATGACTGATTTGGCGAGCTGCGGGGTTAAGGTGCTGGAAGCCATTTCGAGGCAACATCATGACACAACGTCATAGAGACAAGACTCCAATTTGCTTAATGTCATCATCTTCAGCTGCCGCGAGTCTTCCATTGTTGGGTTTTTTCAGACGAATTGAGGTTCTGTGTCTCTTGATGATGCCTGACAATGGGTGTACAGGAGGCAATATGTACATCATCAAGACAAATGTGTTCTGGCGAGAAATGGGTTTGGTGGGGGAAGTGTTATGGTCTGGGCTGCCATTAATGTGAGATTTTGGAGTGAACTTGTTGTGATTCGTGGAGGTCTAAAGGCACAGCGATATGTGGATAAGATTTCAAGACAAGATCTCTAACCACTTGAAAAACCATGGAGAAAATTGATTACCATTCACGTTCTAACTCGAAAACGCCTGTCCCCATACTGCGTGCCTCACCAGAGACTTTCTCCAGCAAGCAGGGGTCGATTTCATCCATTTCACCTGATCTTAACTCCATTGAACACATGTGGGATGAACTGGGTCATTGTGTGTGCCAGCAGTAATGTCAAACACGCAACGTCGTCGAGTTGACAGCAGGGCCATTCCATCTGAAATGGACCAGTAGCCTGGGCATTTGTAACCACCATCTCTGATTGTCCTAATTTTTCCACCAGTTGCTATATGTACATGGATAAAAATCCCAAAATTTTGGCTAATTTTGAGAGGTAACTCCCAATTGGTGACAAAATGGCAGCCATTTTAAAATTTGCCTTTTACTCTCGTCGAAATGTGCCCTCCCACTTTATTCACGCCCCTTTTTTCGCAATAAATCAAAAACTATAGCACCTATTGGTACTAAAATTGGTGATTTTATGTAATTTTCCCTGCTTATTCTCAATCTGCAGTCAAATTAATGATAGCTCCTATGGTTTGGAAACTATTGGATGAAAACCCTTTTTGGGGGTCCCAAACTTTGCCCCCCCCCCCCCCCCCCCTTCTCTCAATGCTGCCACCTGATATCAAAATGGAACTTGGTTTATGCTCATCATCGCTTCAACTCTATAATATTAAAAAAATTAGAGAGGTGTTCTGCTTTGTTTTAACGTGACCCTTTTGTAACCAGTCGGAGTTGGCAGCCAAAATTTTGGGATTTTTGTCCATGTCCATATAGCAACTATTGGAGCAAAAATCAACTAAATCTGTGATGGGGTGGCGTCACTCCTTGGTCCATTTGAGCTGGAATGGCTCAGCAGCACGACAGGAGGAGGGCAGGAACTTTCCCCGAGCAACTGTGCTACGTTTGTGTGAAACGATGCCTCGCCGTTTACGCGTGTGTCCAAGCTCAGGGAGGACACGCTCGCTACTGACAGTTTCAGGAAGGTCTGTGCATTCAGTGGCGTATCAGGAAACATTTGTTGAGATGATGAGATGAAATTAGTGCTATAGACAATAAAATACTTTTTTCAATTTGTATTAAAATTGAATTGAATTAAAACCTTGGTTGCTTCTTTTTTTGGTTATTAAATATGGGTGTTGCGTTTTCACTTTGTGTCAGTATGTCATTTTGGTTTGTCATGGGCGTTGTTACGACCAGCCCACTGACTAATCGCAACATGAAATGGGAGAACAACATGGTTGTAAAAAAAAAAAAAGATTTAATTTCTAAAAACACTTCATCTGAAGACACAACTGGCCCAAAAATGAAGCGAGCTGGTCAGGGCAACGAGTGGCTGCTGGAGAACAGACTGGCAGTTGAGAGCACCTTTGCACAACACCAAACTCCTCTTATAGGGTGTAGCCAGGTGCCACCAATCCTGCAATTAAACACTAAGACAGACAAAAGGTCCTCCTCCCACTAGGGGCAGCATAAACGTATTGGGTCGTTACACAGTACTTTTGGATTTTTAAGCCTACTCTGTGAATGTGCTGTATCTTTTGAATCTAATATAATGGTTCTTCACAGCACCAGTGCAGTTTGTTGCATTCAGTGCTGTGAGGTGCCCTTTTTTGTGAATTGTTTGTCCAGTAGTTTAACAAAAAATCAGCGGGAGAAAGCTGATCTCGGAGCACAGAAGCAGACCGGAGCAATCGCAGTGAAATCGCCGGACGCTAAGCCAGAGAAATACGGGGAGCTGACAGACTACGGGCCAGTGGGGGGCGCCAATTGCCAATGGAGAGGGCTGCAGTCCTTCAGGAAGAGGACCTGCACCAAGAGGCTGATTCGGAGAATGGCCCCGCCCATTTCAGAGGAGGAGGGGGAAGTGCAGGAGAAGGTCGCAATCCAGAATCCTGTCCTTAACCAGCACATCTGTCTGCTATTGTGTGTAAAAATTGGAGTACAATGGATGAAGTGGCTAAATTACCACATCCAGCAGAAGTGTCACCACTTACATAGTTGCAAGATGAATATTTTATCTCTTTGTGCTCCACTCAACGTATCGCTGAGAGGAGATGAATTAATGACGCCATCATTCTCCATCTGCCTCGAAGATTTGCATAAAATTGTTCTAACACTGCGGCCTTGGAGAACTAGGGTCACTGGAGTTAGCATTAGCGCGGCTGAACTTGTGTTCCTTTCATTCTGAATGTAGGAAAAGAATGAAGATAAGCTGTACAAGATCGCCAGCGAGCTGCTGGAGACTGAGAGGGCATACGTCAGTCGACTGCACCTTCTGGACCAGGTAGGCTTGGCTCAGGTAATGCTGGTTTAGTTCAGTCTAAGAATAAGCTTGGCCCTGGCTGAAGTTCAGTCTAAGAATATGCTTAGTTCTAGGCTAAGTTAAATCCAAATAATTCAGCCCTGGACTAGGTTCAGTCTAAGAATAAGCTTGGCCCTGGAATAAGTTTTAGTCTAAAAATAAGATTTTCCTTGGTCTAAGTTCAGTTTAAGAATCAGCTGAGCCCTGGACTAAGTTCATTTGAAGAGTATGCATAGTCCTGGGCTGAGTTCAGGCTGAGAATAAGCTTGGCCTTTGTGTCTGAGCACTAGGTTTAATCTGCATCTGTGAAAGTCGTCTTTGGAGTTTTTAAACTGCTGTTCATCCCTCATCACTTGCTTTATTGTGGAGGAAGAAGAGTTACTCTGGCTTCATGGATGCAGTGTTATTTAATATAAAGGTGAGATGCTAAAGGTTCAGTGTGTTTGAGCGGTTTCTCAACTGGCCAAGCTTTTTGAAAAAAATTGCTTTTACTTCCAATTTAAAGCTGACTTAAATTTTGCTCTATTGCTTGGATACTGGGCCTGTAAGGTCGCAGGTTCGATTCCCATGAGGCCCTGCGGTTTCTCTCCTGAGCTGGGCTCTCAACCTGAGGTGCTTTGAGAAACTTCAGCTGCGTAAATTTTTTGCCTGTTTAAATCCACTTAGTTTGTACCGTCTGCTATGTATGTTAAGCAACAGAGTGACTTTCGTAACCTTGGGAAGGGAGACTGGTTCTCATACAGGGCTGATGTGCTGCTATGAATGTTTATTCACTGTAATTACCAAGGCTAAATGAACTAAATGGTTGTTTACACTGACTGCAGTTCACTTATGAAACATTCTGGCATTTAGGAACAGGGATTGACTGCCTTTCATATGCTTAAATTCAAGCAGTATACTGCAGCTGAGGCATCACGTGATTTTTATGTTGGGGCTAATCTTATGAAAAGCAGGTTTGGATATGAACCATGCTGGTCAACAGTGGTCTATGATGATCAGAGAAGAGCTGATCCCTAATTTCAGAGGCTGTCAATCCTATTCCTAGAGCTTTACTGTCCTGATAGTTCTCATCTCAATCCCAATTTTGCTCCCCTCAGACTTACCAGACAGTTGAGTGTGAATCTGGAGAATGAGGTGTGTAGGGCAGAGGCGGATTGAGGAGCGGATCACTGATCTTCAGGAGCAGGGTCAGAAGCTGTTGTCCTCGCCTGATCTTGTGCTCTGATCTCCGCTTGACTCGTTTCTGCCGCCTGATCAGGTTTTCTTCACGGAGCTCCTGAATGAGGCTGTCGCGTTCGGCTCCTTCCCGGAGGATGTGGTGCGACAGATCTTCTCCAACATCTCCTCCATCCACCAGTTCCACAGCCACTTCCTGCTGCCGCAGCTCCAGAGGCGCATGGCTGAGTGGTGAGTCTCAGGGACGCAGGCCCTGTGAGATGAGGGTTTGATTAGATCTGGTGCGATTGCTCTTTCCTGCTTATATACCTGTTCAGCTGACCAGAAAATCCTTCATGCCTGGACTTACGGCTGAAGCTGTACTCTGTCGGAACCCTGTAGATGTACCATCTAACTCTGGCCAGTGAGCTGAACGTTGAGGAAGCACAGAACATCCCTTGAAACTAATGATTGATCGTAAACGGTCTTTAATCATTGATTTAAATAAACATAACATTAACTCCAGAAACACCCAACATTATTAGGTGAGGCCAGTTTTCGTTGTGAAGGTAAGAAAAGCAACGAAACTCCAGTTCCACACAAAATTGGACATTCAAAGGTGGATTCTTGTTGCTATAATCTTTGTTTTTGTTGTAATTAAACAATTCAAAAATCTGAGGTTTGAGTGGATGTCCTAATTGAATTTTCTGTTTAATCATTGCCACATCGCTTTAAAGAGGGCGGGAGTGTTTTTAAGTGCTGAAGACTTATTCTTCATCGGAAACCTTTTTTAATTAAAAAAAAAAAACTAAAAGCTGGACAAGACTACCCTACTCATCATTTCTCGTCATATCTAAACAAGGAGAACTGGGTACCACAGATACTGATGAGTATTTTCAGAGTTTGCAGTATAGTAATTGAAATATATGGCTGAAAACAGGTAAAGGGCGAACAGTAGTTGCAGGGGATTGTCTGCGCCTTCCCCATTTTCAGTTCACCAGCCACCGCGCTGCTTGCGTACTGCAGAATTTCCCTTTAACTGTAACAAAGCAGGTCTCATTCAACAGCAGGTCTTTTTGAGCTGCAGGAATTAGTTTCAGGTGGATTTGAATGAAAAGCTATTGGATGACTGGTCTCTTGGAACAGGGTCAGATAACACTACTTCGCTGTACTAAGATCTGTGAATCTGCTGTTTCCCGTGTGTCCTGTAGGGGGCAGAACCCACGCATCGGAGATGTTCTGCAGAAAGTGGCCCCTTTCTTGAAGATGTACGGCGAGTATGTCAAAGCCTTCGACCGTGCCACAGAGCTCATAAACACCTGGATGGAGAAGAGTCCACGCTTTGAGGAAATGGTGCATGATATCCAGGTAAGGTCTGCCTCGGCAGGTTAGTTCCCAGCGGTCCTGGAGACTGAGAGGATCGTCTGAACTTGTTCAACTTTTCAATGTGTGTGGAAAAACCAGCTTTGAGCCCGTCTACAACCTCCTCAGTTTTAAAAGATGTGATTTTGGGACTTCAGACAGGAACAGCTGGAAATGTGTCATAAGCGCATAGGCAAAACATCTACAAACCAGCTGCTGAAGTGTATTATACGGATGTGTGGAACAACATAGAAAATAGAATTGGAGTTGATGCTTGGAATGCTGAGAATGATTTTACTCTTTCAGGAGTATGATTAGAGATTCGCGATTTGAATGCTTTTTACTGATCATTCTAGAAAACTGACTTAGAATGTTGGCAAAACACTCAAAAAAAGAAAAAAAAAAAACAAAAACCTTTTTGTCCCCGCCGCCGCGGTAGCGAGCGGAGCAGGGGACATAGTTTTCAGCTTCGTCAGTCCGTCCGTCCGTCGGTCACGTCCCGTTTGTTGTGAATGCGATATCTCAAGAACGGTTTGACCGATTTCATTCATCTTTGGCTTCAGTGTGTATTACTGTGATACGCCGACCCCCGTCGATTTCCGTGACCTGGCGGGAGACATGGCCACGTTTAGTGGGCAACACTTTTACAAACAGATTTTGAGAACAATGAGGAATTTTGAAAAAATTGGGGGGGAATTCTGAATAAACACTCTTTAAAGGGTTACAGTTTGTAATGGCTGTCTGCTAATTAGGGCCTAAGTTGACTGTATTTGGTGTGTGCGTGTGCATGTGTGTGTGTATGTGCGTGCGTGCGTGTGCGTGTGTGTGTGTGTGTGCGCGCCCTGTATATTCTCTCTACAGCAGAGGGAGGAGAGCGAGAGTCTGACTCTCCAGCACCACATGCTGGAGCCAGTGCAGAGGATCCCGCGATACGAGATGCTGCTCAAAGACTATCTGAAGAAGCTTCCGCTGGATTCTGCAGACCGAGCCGGAGCTGAAAGTGCGTAATCCTCCCTGATTTACTGCAGTTACGGTGACTGACAGCCCTAGAGATTCACCTCTACCTGACGTGTCTCTCTCTCTCTCTCATGCTGCTTTCAGAGGCTTTAGAGATCATCTTCGAAGCGGCGAAGCATTCCAACGAGGCCATCGCTGACATGGTAACCTGCGGATCCATCCCATTCTTCCTCTTTGTATCGCATGATTTAGAGTTGTACTTGGTTCTTGGTGTCGGCTTCCAGTTTTAACCCTCAGAAGAACGGCATACCTGTCATGTGTTGGCAGTGCCTCATCAATTACGGAAAAGAAAGTATCACCTTTCATGCCACCGATCGTATCTCAATTTAAAATCCATCAAACTAGCCTCTGTTAGCAATTAATTTACACAGCATGTTCATATTTATTTTTTGTATACGGGCTGTCACTTGGCGATGCTAACACCAGCAGTGCTGAAGTGATTCCCACGGACGTGCTAAAACTGTGGTTGGCTTCTCCTTGACCTTGTTCAGTTACAAGCCTGATTATTAATTCATTTGTAGAATGTATTTTTCAGTTTATTTTGCCAAATATGGCTTGCTTAAGAATCCAAAATTTTGACCACCTTGATCTCTCCAAAACAATAAAACTATGATAATACAATTTAAGCATCATAACTGATACTGTAGATTTCCTCTGTTTCAGGGCTGTATTAGGCCGCTTTCACATAGCCGCTTTCAAGACGCGAACAGCGTCTTTGCATTGACTTTGAATGTAATCTGTCGGACGAAAAATTTGTTTGGCGTCCAGTGTGAAAGCGGCTTTACTTTCGCTTCCTGGGAATGTTTTGATACATCAGCATTAAAATATTTAGTTAATTTATTTTTAACTGTGTATCTGTGACCCGGAAAACTCTTTAAAGGGATTCAGCCTGCTGTTCGGTCTGATTGGTCCGTGTGAATTCAGTGCTGGTTGTGTTGGCTCTGGAGAGCTGACCTTTCATATCACTGTCGTGCAGAGTGAAGCCATATTTGGCTCAGGACAGTCAATGTGCAAGTATCACTTCTCCATTTTTGGGTCATAAAATCCTTATTTTTTTATTTTTTTAAGCAGATTTATTTTTTGCCATGTTCTCATAAATAACCCTGGGGCTACTCCTATGGTGATGCTGAATGATATGTTCAGGTTCGTAAACATGCAGGGACGGTGCTAATGATGAAAGTAAAATGACTGGAAATGGGGCTGTTGCCTCAGTTTTCAGCAAAGAGGAAGCAGGATGCAAAAAATCCACCGAAGCGCATCAGTGTCATGAGCATCTGGGCAGCCGCCAGCTCTGTGTCTCTCACCTTCAGTCTGAGTGTTATAAAGGTCTGGCTGTGTGTGTGTGCGGGCGCGCGCGCCAATGTTTCAGATCATCCCACTAATTTGCGTTGGGAATGAGTAGAGAAGATCTTAGTGTATCAAACTTTTTTTACCCCTCAGCCCGACACGGGCACCAGGGATATTGTCGTCCCTTCGGCGGGCGGGCGGCTGCCAATTTTGTTCGGGCTACTTCTCTGTAACCACTTGGGTTAGGAAGTTCATATTTCATATGTGGACTCTCCATGGGGGGTAGGTGTGTCTTTTCGAGGTTTGTCCCAGTTTGACCTTTGACCTTGCAGCAGTGACCTTTGGGGCTGAGGAGTATTGCCCACTTCAGCGAGGCCCTTTTTTTTTTTTTTTTAATTTTAGGAGCGACTGGAGAAGCTTTGGGAGGTTTACCAAACATTGGGGCTGGAGGGGGAGATGGTGGACCCCTCGAACCGTCTCCTGAGGGAGGGACCGCTGGTCAAGATCTCCTTCCGCCACAACACCCGTAAAGACAGCCACCTCTTCCTGGTGAGGCGTACTCCGTGTGTGTGTGCGCGCGCGTGTGTGTGTGCGCGCGCGTGTGTGTGTGCGCGCGCGTGTGTGTGTGCGCGCGCGTGTGTGTGTGCGCGCGTGTGTGTGTGCGCGCGCGTGTGTGTGTGTGTGTGTGTGCACGCGCGTGTGTGTGTGTGTGCGTGTGCGCATGTGTGTGTAGCAGGACAGGGCCGTATAACATTGTTCTCTCCCGTTTGGTCTGCAGTTCTCCAACATGTTGCTGTACTGTGTGCCCAGATTCAGCCTGACTGGAGCCAAGTTCATCATCAAGCATCGTCTGGACATAGAGGGCATGCAGGTGAGTGGAGCCTGATGACGCGTTACCATGGATACACACCCCGCCACAGCCCCTCCTCCCCTGTGTCTCTCTCGCATTACATCAGTTACTCAGCTGGGGCTCTTGACTGTGGCTTACAGTACAGTGCTTTGTACAGGATTTTCCCCTCCTAATTTTTGAAAAATCTTGCTTATTAGTGGTATTTAAATGAATCAGATCCAACTAGTTAATTACAAGAAAAAAGAAATGACGCAAGTAAATACAAAATGCAGCCTTAAAATGATGATTCCATTCCATTTACTAAAGAAAAGAATTATTCAAAGCCTATATCACCTATGAGGAAAAACATACAATGGCTAAAATAAGTATTTGTACACTACTTGAAAATTCGACTACATAACAGCTTTTGTATATTCGGCTAAATGCTTGCTATTGTGCGTAAAAGTGATTAAAATATTTGATAATCAATATGTTTTAAACAAATATTTAATGTCAAAATGGCATATTTGGTCAGAAAGGCGATTATCTGACCCAATAAGTATCTGTACAGTTCCATTAGTGAGTCACAAAACTTATAATACTCACCTAAAATTGACTCAAGATGTTTACAGGACATGGTTGACTCACTTGGTCTGATTTGGTCAAGTGTGACCATACTGGACACTCCCTCTGTACACAGACTGGCCTGTGTAAATGGCCTGACCATGTCCATAATGTATTCCTGTGATATATGGCTAAGACAGGCGAGATACCCCGTCGAATGCGGGAGCAAATCATTCAGTTACATAAAGAAGGCCAAAGCACCAGAAAAATTGGAACTCGGCTATCGTTACGCCACAGGACCGTGCAGTACATCATCAAGAAGTACAAACAGTCTGAACGCATAGCCAATGCAGCCAGGAAAGGACGTCCCAGGAAGACCAGCCTGCTCACTGACCGGTACATCTCCCTGCTGGTACAGAGGGAGAGACAGTCCTCGGCCTCCAGTCTTGCCACCAAAGTGGAGGAAGCAACTGGAAGCCATGTTTGTGCCCAGGCCATCCGTAACCGGCTCCATGAAGTACAGTAGTGTACAAATACTTATTGGAGCCACTGTAAATCCTTATTTTTTGAAGATTGGTATGAGAGGAATATATGGTCTATAGTTGACTTGATGGACACGAATGGCAATTTCTTAACTTATGAACAATTCTGTATGAAATATACAGTGGCTCCAGTAAGTATTTGTACACTACTGTTCTTCATGGAGCCGGCATCATGCGCTGACTTTACCCTACTTTGTATTGTCAGATGAGATTTATTTAGGTGGGGTCTGGATTCAAAAGGCTGGCAGTAATCATGTCTGTGTTTGGTGAAATTGAACCAAATTATCAACTAACTTTGTTCAGTTGGTTGATTTGGTAACCCATGGGGTGAGCAACATAGAGTAACATAGAGCCAGGGAGGGTTTGATAATTGTTTTTCCTTTCAATTGAAGAAATAATTTTAAAAAACTGCATTTTGTGTTTACTCGGGTTGTCTTTGTCAAATTTCAGAATGTGTTTGATGTGAAGCATTTACGGTAAGGGTGACACATGCAAAAATCAAAGAAACTGGGAGGGGGGAAAATCCTTTTTCGCAGCACTGTAGGTTATATTGAGCTCGAGGCCAGTCCCCCCCCCCCGGAGTCTCAATCAAGGCCTCCATGGTAATACAGGTATTACTGTACCTGCAGTAGGGCGAGGACCGCCAGTCAATCGTTTTGACCTTCAGGCTATAGATCACCAATGTGATGCAATTGACCTGTGCGGTGTGTGTGTGTGTGTGTGTGTGTGTGGGTGTGGGTGTGGCTCTGATCCTCACGCTACATACGTGTCCTGTGATCCTGCAGGTGAAGGAGCTAAACGCCGCCGTGATTCCTCACTGTTTCCTGGTCTCCGGGACGACGCGCACACTGGAGTTTCAGGCCAGGTGGGTGTGGTCTGGTGGGGCGGGGCTGGGTTAGGTGGGTGTGGTCAGGGGTGGGCAGGGCTGCTATTTGGGTGCATTCATGGAACGATTAGAACTCAGGGGTTTCAGATACTCAATTTATAGATAGCTGTGTCTCATGAAAATCTCCGGAGCTTGTTTTACATTTTTTGACTACAAAATATAATCGTAGCCTCCAGACGAATCCAGCAGCCTCTATGGATTCACGGTCGTCGTCTCTGCCACCTCCTGTGTGTAGACATTTTCTCGTGGACACTGTACAGGCCACAGATTTCAACTGATTTCTTTGATATCTGGTGTGGACACAGATTACTGTTTGGTCACAACACCTACTGAGTTTGGTTGTCATGGCAAATAAAGTGGCCAAACAAAGCGCAGTCTCATGCTGAAAATGTGCCCGTTTCACTGTATGGCTTGTGAATGCTATAAGGGTTTTCATGATGTCATAAACAGGCACTGGGGGTGGGGGTGGGGGGGGGTACACGTGCAGTTGTGGGTGACCACAGTGTCCAGTGTCGATTGGCACAATGTTCAATAACTTATTTTGGAGTAGCACAAAATCCTGTAACCTGTTGTCAAAATTGTCCAATTTATTTTTTAATTAACAAAAAACTATTTTATCCCATTTGATACAATCCTACATGGATAAATTTACTGCATATGTATTTCTTACTTGTATGGGCCTTCGATGTCAGCTTCTGAATCAATTTAAATGAACATTCTATTTGCTTGTAAATCATGTCAAGGGTCTTTGTAAAAACTGACCTTTAAATGTGAAATAATAATGTAAAAGCTGACCTTCAGGAGATTAACAAACACTCCCTGTCATCAGCGTGCCCGCTCTCGTCCCTGTTGGGAAAAATATTGATCGGAAAATTGAATTCCCATTATTTCAGGTCGCAGGCAGACATGAAGGCGTGGATTAAGGTACGGTTCTTCCCTGAATACCATCTTGCATATGCTAATGCACATCTAGCCTTAGTGGCGATTCCTGGTGTTTTTCCTGCAGTGATGTGCATTGTAAATCTATGTGATCCTTCGGGACCCCACTTTCAAAAGTGAGTAATAAACATTGTTCTATCATGTCAACAGTAGGGCTGGTCATCCTTTTAGGGCTTTAAATAAGCAGCACACATTTTACACTCCTCTACTTTTACTTTCGTAAATTGTATTTGTGTTTTCAAGCATCGCACTTCTGCTTCTTCCTGAATAGTTGGTTTCATGTCACACACCTTTAGGTCGCCTCTCGCTGGAAATTCTCCCTCGTGCTGCTCTGGGTTCATCTATATTTTATTTGTCAGCTCACCAAGGTTTTTACTTCTGTCGCGTCTGTCGCAGGCTTGTGAGGATGCCATCGAACAGAATGGGAAGAATTCAGAGAGTTTCAAGAGCGCCACCAACACCCAGAACCAGGAACTGCAGTCAGTGACTGTGAGTGAGCTGTAACGCATGACTACACAGGGAAGGAATTAAAATGGCTTTTGAGTTCTCTAGACTGGAGTGATATTTAGTGCAGGTAGTGTCTGTTGGCCTCTGGTCACATGATTCTTTTTGTGACCTTTGAGTACAGTAAAGCTGTTTCAGTTCTGTTTCTGAGCTCTGACTGTGTGTGTGTGTGTGTGTGTACACATGTCTGTGTGTGTGTGTGTGTGTGTGTGTGTACACGTGTGTGTGTGTGTGTGTGTGTGTGTGTGTACATGTCTGCTCAGGTGCTGGAGAGTCAGGAGCTGGGTACCCGCGCTCCTCAGTGGGTTCGGGACAGCCTGGTGTCCATGTGCATGCGCTGCGGCGACTCCTTCAACGCCCTGATCCGGCGCCGTCACCACTGCCGGGCCTGCGGACACGTGAGAGCGAGGGGGGGGTTTGGATACAGCGAGAGCGCTACCCTCCCAAATTAACTACAGATCACAGACACGAGCTTCCAGTGTGATGTTTATCAGAGGGGCAGAGATCTAGTGTGGATGTTTAGTGAGGAGGGGAGTCTGTATGTTAGATCTTAGTTTTGGACGGGCATTTAAAACTGTTGTTTCCATGCACAGGCGGTTTGCTGGAAATGCTCCGACTTCAAAGCAGCGCTGCAGTATGACGATTACAGGGTGAACCGCGTCTGCCGGCCGTGCTACAACATTCTGGCTGGAGAGAAGGAGGGAGAGGAGAAGGCAAGAAAGAGGGGGATTCTGGAGGTGAGAGGGGCCCTGGGGTTGTGCAGTTGAGAAGAGGAGAGAGGAGTTATGGAGGTGAGCAGAGGCGAGAGGGGCCCTGGGGTTATGGAGGTGAGAGGAGGTGAGAGGGGCCCTGGGGTTGTGCAGTTGAGAAGAGGAGAGGGGTGCCCTGGGGTTGTGGAGGTGAAGTGTGGCACACACAGTGAGCTCCGTAATGGTTGGGTCACAGATTTTACATTTGTTTGGTTCCGTGATACTATGGCGTAAAGTCATGAAACTAAAATGTGGGATAAAAGCTGGGAAAGTGGACTTTAACCACATAAATGGTTTAAAAAAGCACAACAGAACCGCAGTGCTCCTCAGTTTTCTTCTTCTGAATCCTAATTCTGCTTCTGATCACACTAAACAGCTGCTCCGTGAGAACTCTACTGTGGAGCGAGCTGTGCTTTCCCTGTAGCTGAAAATAACACCTGCAGAATTGTAGATATCTGTAGATATCGCTCAATAGTGTAAGCATGAAGACTCAGTTGACTGTATTTATCGATTAATGGTGTTAGAATGAAGACTCCGTGGGCTGTAGATACCGATTAACGGCGTGCGGTTACGGTAGTTCAGGCTCTCGCACAAACATCCTGCTCCACATTGTCAGGTCTTGCACACCGTGTGTCTGTGAGGAGATTTGTCCTGGTGTTGTGTTCACTCTGGATTTTTGTCTCAGACACAGAGTCCTTTTTCTCCAAAAACCACGCTGTCCTGTCCAAAACAGTTCTCCTCCCTCAAACTTCGAGATGGGAAGAGGATTTGGGGGAAAGAAAGGCTAATTTTTATTTTTGTGAAGTACAGGGCCGTCCAAGCCCTCAGGAAGAGGTTGAGTTTTTCTCAAGAATTGACTTCCTTTTCCTGTCTCAGAAAGAGGCTGGTGAGGTTTCGGAGAAGAGCCTGATGTGCAGTTTCCTGATCATGGTGGACCGGCAGTGCAGGACTCGCGGCTGGTTTGTCATTCCCAGGGACGAGCCGCTGGTGCTGTACATGTATGCGGCTCCGCAGGTACACAGTCCACCGCTGTATTACACATCACTGCAGATAGAGGGCGCTCTTCCTGACCACCAATCACTAATCTGTATCTTTGCCATTCTTGTGCAGGAATGTCAAATCATCATGTTTATGAAACTCGATGCCTAGTAGGCGCAAACTCAAGCTACTTCAGAACAAGACTCAGTCAGTCACATGATCTCACCTTGTGCATAGCCTCATTTTCATGACATGATACACAAATGCTTCTGGGTGATTTCCAGTTCTAGACCTAGACGATGGATGGATGGATGGATAGGTAGACAGACGAAACGGTCGACCTAGAACAGATCCCCCTCACAGGTAGCCTGAGTAATAAAGCGGATGAGAAGGCAGAAGGCACATAATGGACACATCATATAATATTTACGGGGGGGGGGGGACGTTAGGGCCTTTTCTGAAGCGTTGGATTTTCAAAAGCTTGAAATCATTAACAAATGAAGGAAATAAAGCCCTTCATCCGCACAGTTGGATCTGTGTTCTAAATGGAGGAAGTAAATGTCTGATTCTCGCCTGGCCTTTCTGTTGGGATGTGTTATGAATATCATGGCCAAGGATGCTTTCCCCTACAGACGTATAATGGCTGCTTGTGACGCATCTCACCTCATTGTGAGAGAGTTCATTAGTTAAAAAAGAGGTGCCCGCTGTGGCAGAATAGTCATCATAGCATAAATGGACTAAAAATTTGAATAACCAAAAACTGTGCAGATCAGGAAATATCGATATTTATCACAACATTGAGAACTATTTTTCAAAGAATCTCTCTAGCAGCAGAAAGAAAGGCTGAGGAGATACCAGAAGATGGATGCAGTTAAATTTATCATTTTTACTTAGAAAATGGAATAAGATAAATAATGGAGTGGTGTATGGTTTAAAGAACAGTACGTCTGGATCATAAATAAGACATTAGTCCACTTGAGTTATGCACACCATGATATGCAGACCTCAGGGGATGCGCTCACCAGAACTCGGTGAAAAATTGCCAACATTGCCAATAAATACATTAAATAAACAGCTTAAATTTGGGGAAAATGGGGGGGAAAAAATCCTCTTTGAGTCCTGGCCTATGCCAATGCCCGTGTGCAGTGTTCGATTGATTGGCCAACAGACTGGGGAGAAACATGAATTCAGATAGAAGGAAAGACTGACAGACAGACGGGCCTTTCCTCATTTTATTGTAGGATGTGTTAATATGATCATTTTTAAAAATTGAAAGAATTTTAAAACATCAAGTCTTGTCTGCTCATGCTCAGCACTACTCAAGAGTAGAAAAAATGGGCAAAATTAAAATCCTTTAAGTCTTTTTGTGTGAAATGATGCCTTAATACAAATACAATTCATCTAAATACATGGAGGGGACCAAAAAAAAAAATTTTCCCAAAGACCGCAAATAACTAGAAAAACAGTCAGAGAGCGCAGACCTCTGCCAGGGGGCAGCAAAACCCAAAAGCACGGCAATTGGAACTCCGGCCCATTGGAAAGACTTGAAATCTTGAACTTTGGCGTATATCTCAGCAGTACTTTGGCCTAGATATGCCAAAATTTAATCACCTGTTCCTTGATTTGATACCCACCTTCTCTGATAATTTCATCAAAATCTGTCCATGACTTTTTGAGTTATTTTGGAAACCAACAGACAAACAAACAAATAAGCAAACAAACCTTGCCGGAGGTAAATATCCCAAGCAATCTTTTTACTTCGCTTTTCAAGTAGTTTTAAAAGGGAAAAAAATGCAGGTTCATGAGACCAGATGTGAGCGATTTCGCCTGCCCATCCTGAGCACTTTCATGCGCCTCCTGTTGTCAGACTCCGGTCGAGTTTGGAGAAGGGAAACAATGCTTTGCTGCGATTGTTTTGGTGGACATTCCAGGAGCCAGTCCATTCAAGATATTTTTTAAATGTATTGAAAAGAATAATGGAGATTATTTCCAGACTTTTGATTTTGTAGTTGCTGGGGACAATTTAATTTCTCAGGTTTTTATGAATTGATCGCTCCTTTCTCTCCTTTCATATAAGTTGCTATGTGCAAGCATTGCTTTTATCCGTACACCGCAAAAGCTGTTCGATAGGCCTCACATTTTCCCTCCTCGGTGACCTTATTTGTGTGGAGTTTACAGCAGTGTCGACACCTGTTGTAAGGAGGTGCTGAATTTTATGGAACCATGAACCTCCAAAGTTTTCCCAACCTTGCTCTAATTTCAGGATGTCAAGGCTCAGATCTCCATCCCGTTGCTGGGTTATCAAGTGAAGCAGCAATCTTCTGGGGACAACAAGTGCACCTTCCAGCTCAGCCAATCAAAGCAGGTTTTCACCTTCATTGCCGAATCAGAGGAGCTCAGAGACCGGTGGATTGAGGTCATAAATCAAGTGGCCAATGGGGAAGAGCCATGTCTGTAGTCTGCTTGAATCGTCTCTTTACTGCAAAAGCAAGGGCCTTACTGATCACTGAGGTCAACAAAACTAACTTAGTGATGGTAGTGACTAACATGCTCCAGTTTGGTTGGTAAATTATTTTTATAAATCATTACTGTACAGGTTTATTAATTTAATTGTGAAAATAAAGATTTGGTGCAGAGAGGATTTCCTTGAGTGATGATGTTTTGGTTTTGCTTTGGTTTATGTCTTGAGTCTGCAGTTTTCCAGTCAGACATAAAGGACAGTTTTAGTGCTCTAATGTACAGGGGAAAGGATTGGCTCCTGTCAATCAAATGCAGCGCAGCCTTCATCCCAGCCTTCATTCCCTCAGATTATACTTTGTGCTGATGCAGGTTTATTTATTTTTTTTAAATAAATTTGCCATCTCTAATCCCACCCCAATCTGGAATGCCCAATTGGTGAACTATGTACAAGGCTTGCTTGTATGCGACCCCTTGCTGCTAACTCAGGAGAGTGAAGACCGTTCACTGCTCTCCTCCAAAGCATGTGCCTGTCAGCCACTGCTTCTTATACACTCATTGGTTGAATCTTCGCAAGTTCAGAATGAAGCAGTGGCGGTCTGTCAATGGTAGGCGCTGGGGCACCATCTCCACCGCAGCTCATCCAAAAGTCGACAGAGGAAGTCCACTTAAACATACCAAAATTTGACATTAAATTTAACCGATAAAATTTTTTAAATTTTTTTCCACACAACGATAGCCTGTCGGCACCTTTCACCAATAAATGAAAGGGGTTTCCACAATTTATTAATCAATAAATATGTTGTGAATACATGGTTTATTAACGCAGGGGCGGCGGTCTAATGACAGTCAATGCAAGTCCTTCAACTTTTGCCCAGCATGTGACCTGAGGCTTCTTTCTGATTGGCCGTTTCAACTTTTCCTGCGGGGCGCAGAGAAATGCGCCCCGGGCCCTCCCATTTTGATTGGCAGCGAATTAGTGTATATATATATATATATATATATATATATATATATATATATATATATATATATATATATTACACTCAAACACAGGATAAGCAATCAGCAATTACATTGTCAGTACCCTTTACATGCTTAATTTCCAAGTCAAACTCCTGTAAAATCAAACTCCAATTCAACAATCTCTGATTCTTGTTTTTCATCTTGCTCAAAAACATTAACGGATTGTGGTCAGTGTACGCAGTCATTGGCTTTTGCCCTGTACAAACATATACCTCAAAGTGTTGTAAAGATAGAACCAGAGCCAGCAGCTTCTTCTCTATTGTGGAATAGTTCCTTTGGTGGCGATTGAACTTCCTGAAGAAGTATGCCACGGGATGCTTAATGTCATCAGAGTCACTTCTCAGTAGGAGCACAGATCCGCAAGCTTGGTTGCTAGCATCGACCGCGATAGAGAACGGTTTGTTGAAGTCAGGAGATTTGAGCACGGGGAAGTGACACAGCAGAGACTTCAGGTGATCGAAGGCTCTCTGGCATGCATCATCCCAAGTGAACTTTACGCCTTTCTTCAGTAGGCAGGTGAGACTGAGAGCAATCTCAGCAAAGTTCTTGCAGAACTTGCGGTAGTACCCGATCATTCCAAGGAAGCGGCGCAAAGCTTTTTGTTTGTCAGGAACTGGAAAGTCCATGATGGCTTGCACTTTAGCATTCATGGGTGCCACCTTACCCTGGCCTATGACGTAGCCAAGATAGGTGACAGTAGCACAACCAACGTCACTCTTGTTCAGGTTAACAGTCAGGTTAGCCTGGGTCAGGCGCTGGAACAACGTCTCTACATCTTTTAAATGTTCTTCCCAGGAGTCACTCCATGTGATCAGGTCATCGATGTACGCACGGGTGTGTGGTAATCTGGCGATTGTAGACTATCATCCTTTGGAACATGGCTGGGGCATTTTTCATGCCAAAGGTTAGGACTTCATACTGGTACACTCCAGATGGTGTAGCAAAAGCAGAGATGCTCTTGGCCCTCTCAGTTAAAGGCACACACCAATAACCCTTCAATTAATCAATCTTGGTCAGAAACTTTGCTTGCCCGACTCTATCGATACAATCATCAATCCTAGGTATTGGAAACACATCAGTTCTAGTTACAGCATTGACTTTGCGATAATCTGTACAGAATCTAGTACTTCCATCAGGTTTTGGAACTAGCACACTGGGTGAACTCCAATCTGAGTTGGAGGGTCTGATAACATCATGTTTTAACATGTATTCAACCTCTTTCTCAGCAATCTTTCTCTTTTCAGGATTCATCCGGTACAGATGCTGTTTTATTGGTTTGGCATCACCAACATCTACATCATAAGAGGCTATAGAAACTCTCTTTGGAACATCACGAAATAGATTTTTATATTTCTTGATCAACCTCTCAAACCGATCTTTCTGTGAGGGTTCTAAGTGCTGGAGTTTTACATCAAGATTTTGCAACACTTCAGAATTTGACTATTTACATGAAAGAACTTCAGCTTTAATTCTAGGTTCATCTTGAAACTCCCCCTCTGAAGTGACAGCAGCAACCCTAGCATTTCTTTCATGATAAGGCTTCAGCATGTTAATGTGACACAACTGTTTTGGCTTTCTCCTATCTGGAGTCTTCACAGTGTAATTGAGATCATTGAGTTTTGTTAGAATTTCATAAGGACCATGAAATCTAGCCTGCAATGGATTGGACTGTAAGGGAAACGACACAAGGACCTTGTCTCCTGGTTTAAACTCACGGCTTCTAGCCTTATGATCATACCAAGTTTTCATTTTTCCCTGACTTGATTTCAAGTTGTCTTTGGCTAGGTCACAAGCTGCACGCAATCTTTCCTTGAACTTGCTAACGTAGTCTAACAGACTGATGTACGGCTCTTCCTCTTGCCATTGTTCACTCAACAATAGCAAAGGTCCTCTCACTTCATGGCCAAACACTAGCTCGAACCGACAGAACCCGTAGACTCCTGCACTGGTTCTCTAGCTGCAAACAACAGCAAATGAACACCTTCATCCCAGTCTTTCTCATGGTCATAACAATAAGTCCTCATCATTGTCTTGAGAGTGGAATGAAACCGCTCTAAGGCACCCTGACTCTCTGGGTGATAGGCACTGGAAAGAATCTGCTTCGCACCTAGTTCATACGCAACCTACTGAAACAATCCGGAAGTGAAATTGCAGCCTTAGTCTGACTGAATTTCCCTGGGAAGGCCCAACAACGTGAAGAACTTTATCAAAGCCTTCGAGATTGCAGTTGCCTTGATGTTGCGTAGAGGTATGGCTTCAGGCAATCTGGTAGATGCACACATGATTGTCAACAAATACTTATTTCCAGATCTAGTCTTGGGTAATGGACCAAGACAATCAACAATGACCTTAGAGAAGGGCTCCCCAAATGCTGGGATAGGCTGCAATAGAGCTACAGGTGGGTCTAGCTGGTGTTTTCCAACTACCTGACAAGTGTGACAGGTTTTGCAAAAGTTGGAAACATCTTTCCGAAACCCAGGCCAGAAGAAATGTTTCATGATCTTATCAACAGTCATGTTAACGCTAAGATGACCTCCTAAAGATTGCTAAGCCATTGCTAAGATCTTATTCCTGTAGACCTTCGGAACAACAATTTGCCTAACTACTGCACTAATCTGCATTGACTGGGATATCAAGAGGGCGCCACTTCCACATCAACACACCATCCTTGAGATAATACCCAACTGGGACTGCGTCTATTTCTTTATCAGGAAGGGCTCTCCTCTTTAGTACACAAATTTCAGGATCATTAGTTTGCTCCTGAATCAATTGCTTTCTGGACAGAGACAAGTCTCCAGACACATCTGAATCACCAGACCCATCTGGCTGGCTGAACAAAGAACTGATAAACGTGTCTGATAAGTCCTCAAACGGAGAGACCATAGTAGGCCGAACAGAGTCATGAGGCGAACCACCTGAGTCATGAATTCAATCTGCTGGACTGCACCACATCATCTTCTTCTTGAGCCTTCTTAGCCATAGCATGGGTCACTGCACAGGAATGATACAGAGATGGGTCTTCATCGCCATCTTCAGTGCTCGGCTGTGAAGTAAGATGTAAAGGGGGAACTACATTGCCCCCAGCCAGGTCGTTGCCTAGCAACAGAGAAACACCCTTGATAGGTGGACTTGACATAAGTCCCACCTTTACCTATCCTGTCACTAAATCTGACTTCAAGAATATAGAGCGCAGGGGTACAGATACAGTCCTCCCTTCGATACCTTGTACAAGTATGAAATCCCCAGAAGCGGTCTCATCACGTAACTCCAAGGAGTCCATCAACAAAAGTGACTGAGAAGCTCCGGTATCCCTTAGGATATATATGGGGACAGGAGTAGAATGCTCATTCAGAGCCACAAATCCCTCTGACACAAATGGAAGAAATTCCTCCCTCACAAAGGCAGCAGTATCAGGCTTTTTAGCCCCACAAGAAGCAGGCAATTTAGCAGATCGGTCATTTACTACAGGGGTTTCTAACCTTGTTTTCACAAAGGCATTCGGTTTGGTATCCTTTTCTTTTTCTTTCTTAGCTTTAAGGAACCAACAGTTAGTTGTAACATGACCAGATTTCTGGCAATAATTGCAAACTAGACCACTTTTGTCACTGTCAGCTTTTACACTTTCATCAGACCTGTTACTGGATTTCTGAGCACCATCACCAGATTTGTCTTTGTCTTTGGGTGAGGAATCTTGGGTATCACCATTACCTTTTTTATGAAATTGGAACCATCTATTGTTACTGCTAGACTGAAATTTGGACTTGTGTGAGAACGTATTCATCTGCAAATTTGGCAGCTGATTGCAAATTCAATGCTTGCTTCTCATTAAGGTAGGTCTTAATATCATCTTTAACACAATTTTTGAATTCTTCAACTAACACCATCTCTGATAATGAGTTGAAATCATCCTCGACCTCCATAGAAGTACACCAGAGCTCAAAGCAAACTTTCTTCTCATTAGCAAATTCCACATAAGTCTGATTTTCAGATTTCTTCAGACCTCTGAATTTCTGTCGGTAAGCCTCTGGAACCAACTCATAAGCTCTCAAAATAACCTTTTTGACAACCTCATAATCAGAGGAATCATCTGCAGACAAAGCCGAATAGGCTTGTTGAGCTTTATCCTTGAGGACAGTTTACAACATCAGAGGCCAGTGTTCCTTTAGCCACTGGCAACTCTTAGCTACCTTCTCAAAGCACTGGAAATAGTTATCAACGTCCTTTTCCAAGAATGGAAGCACCAGTTTTACCTCCTGGCTAATACAAAATTTATTTTCAGCGTCTATTTTTATTTTTAGTTGCTCCATTTGAAGTCTTTTTTCTCAATCCAATATCTGCAATTCAAAATCTCTCTCTCTCTGTCTTACTCTTTCTGCTCTTTCCTCTTTCTCTCTCTCTTGCTAATTTTTCTAACTCAAACTGCCTTTCTTTCTGTCTTTCTGCCCTCTCAAATTCTTTGTTTTTCTTTTTCCTCCCTTTCAATCTCTAGAAGTTTTAATTTAAGTTCAATTTCTACATTTGGATTTTCCACTGGAAACTGTTCCAGATCTCCTGGTGCAAACACATTTTCATCAATGTAATATTCAACTATCTCTCTCGCCAGTCTTGCTTTTCGCATGGCTGGTTTTACCTCCGTCAGCTCTAAATGTCTGCAGATTTCTAGCAGTTCTGTCTTTTTAAAAGACTTCAAAACCTCAACGGTTGGTGATGCCAAGAAATCATCCATTGCTGTTGATCTGTCTATCTATGTATATATATATATATATATAAAAAATCTAGGAAAAAAAAAAAACAATTTGAAATTTTTGATTTTCAATAAATGACTCACACAGTGGTCTATTACGACGAGCCCCCAATTTGTTATGGCCCCAATTCGTTATAACACATAACAGCAAGGGATGACAGACAAAATTTTAAAACTTTAACAGGTTTAATTAAACAAACACTTTTAACTAATTTACTATCTACTCTACTGACCAAGATTGATAAATACAAGAACAAAAATATTTACAGTCCCTTTGGTGGGGTTGTTTAGTGATGTCCTGGGTGAGGAAAATACTCCAACACAGGCAAAAATCCACAAAAAGCTTAACAGGTCATGAAAAAAAAAATGACAGGTCTGGTCAAATGTATCCTTCTGCTTGCAATTTCTCCTACTACTTTACTCTCTCAATTTTCCTCCTTATATACTCTTTTGCAGACCCCTCCCACCTTTTAGACTGTTTTTAATTCTCTGGGACTTTCCATCTCAGACATGCCCAGGACATGTCCAAACCTAGCTCCATTCTGGGCTTAACAAAAGAAAAGGTCAATACTGCCATCTAGTGGCTCTTATTCACATTACATTTACTCATGCGCAGACATCACACACGCTCATTCTCTATCCAATAGAGGTTTAAAATGGCAGCTTCCAATGAATTCAGGAAAACTCTGGTTATTCTGTAGTGAAATAACTGTCCTCAAGGCGTAACGTTACACTGGAAGAGAAAAAGAGGATAAAGGAGCTGGGACCTGTCCGACCCGATTTCAACATTCAGCAGCAGGCAAGTGATCGTGGACGAGCTGACACCCGGGGCTTCTCCCGCACTTGTTACGACAGAGTTGGATAGTTGGATGTGGCATTAGTAATACTTTTTATTGCTTTCCCTGATTGCTGTTCCAGTCTGACAGATTCAACAGGGTCACTGTGAAAAGAACAGTACATCTAGTACTGAGGGTCTGGCCAGTAAAATGTTCCCCATTTTTATTTTACCATGCTAGATACCATTTTGAAATATCCGATTTCATACTGTGAAGCCAGTTTTTGCCACAAACGTGATTCTTGTCCGATGTGTGGTCTTAACGTTCGCTCTTCATTCCGCATTGAAGTCCCTATTCTACAACAACCGATAGTGTGAAAGCGGGGTAAAGTACATGTGCTAACAGATGTTTACTTCCTGGCCTCCTAGAATTGTCACCCACTCGCGTTTGTGTCCCTCATCAAAAAGGTAAAAATTTCCGTCCACAGTAATAACGTCAGCAACCACCTGTAATCTCAGTACAGCACTGCTGTGACTGAGATTTGGCGGCTGCTGACAGGGTATTTAAACCCTTTTGTGCAGATGTGCTCGCCAGTGGACACGGAGCTGCAGATTTATGCACGCAGTTACAATATTCTGTCACTAAATGGCACACCCGGATCAGTTATTGAATTTCACTAGCAAGCCAAGTTCAAACGGTTTTTATATTTAACGGTCAAATTCACTCCAATCCCTGGATGGATCAAGCCAACCTTGGTTTGACTTAAAGGGGTTGGCACATCCATACGACAGGGTGGCCCAACAAAGCGTCTCTCCTCCCTCTCAGAACTCCAGGATGGGTGAGGAACATGGAAATGAGTGGGCAGGATTGACTCATTATCCAGTGTATGAATTTTATTGCCTCAAAATAATCCTGGGTAAAAACTGTGCATTTCAAGTCACTGTTCAAGAGTAGATTTACAGACTTTAACAAAGCCCTGCTTATTGTGGATTAGCGGGTTGGTCACTGGTGTGCCTTCCCTTTACTCTTTGGCATTGGCTCAGACAGTCTTGTCACCATTTGAGTTCCGTCCTGTGACACCAATTTTCCGTTCATGTAACATTAGCAACAAGACCTAATTTTTACATTCCCTTTCTTTTTAACCAAATTTGCAGCGATCCAGGTCTGAAACGTCCTGTAAACATATGTTTTTATGTTATCAATGAAATAAACCACATATATATCATGAATTTATCATTCATCCTGTTAAGTACAGTGGGACCTGTTGGTCACACTTTGTGTGGAATCTGTCATATATGTATATAAATATGTAATTTACCACAGCTGTAGGGTGCAGGAAAAGCATGAAAATACACCTTGAAAATCCTTAGTACTTGAATTTCACTTTGAAAAAGGTGTACGAAGCCTGTAGACAGCATTACAGTGCTGTGTTTTTAGATTTGTGTGTTGTTTTTTCTGTTTTTCTGTTTAACTATGTTCCACTTATTGTTTGCATCTTTCGTTGGTGGATTATCTTTAACATGACTGCTTTTACATTCAATCTGTAAGTAATGTAAGGACAGGTACAGTGGTCTGTAAGTAATGTAAGGACAGGTACAGTGATCTGTAAGTAATGTAAGGACAGGTACAGTGATCTGTAAGTAATGTAAGGACAGGTACAGTGGTCTGTAAGTAATGTAAGGACAGGTACAGTGATCTGTAAGTAATGTAAGGACAGGTACAGTGATCTGTAAGTAATGTAAGGACAGGTACAGTGATCTGTAAGTAATGTAAGGACAGGTACAGTGGTCTGTAAGTAATGTAAGGACAGGTACAGTGGTCTGTAAGTAATGTAAGGACAGGTACAGTGGTCTGTAAGTAATGTAAGGACAGGTACAGTGGTCTGTAAGTAATGTAAGGACAGGTACAGTGGTCTGTAAGTAATGTAAGGACAGGTACAGTGGTCTGTAAGTAATGTAAGGACAGGTACTGTGATCTGTAAGTAATGTAAGGACAGGCACTGTGATCTGTAAGTAATGTAAGGACAGATACTGTGATCTGTAAGTAATGTAAGGACAGGTACTGTGATCTGTAAGTAATGTAAGGACAGGTACAGTGATCTGTAAGTAATGTAAGGACAGGTACAGTGGTCTGTAAGTAATGTAAGGACAGGTACAGTGGTCTGTAAGTAATGTAAGGACAGGTACTGTGATCTGTAAGTAATGTAAGGACAGGCACTGTGATCTGTAAGTAATGTAAAGACAGATACAGTGATCTGTAAGTAATGTAAGGACAGATACAGTGATCTGTAAGTAATGTAAGGACAGGTACTGTGATCTGTAAGTAATGTAAGGACAGGTACAGTGATCTGTAAGTAATGTAAGGACAGGTAGAGTGATCTGTAAGTAATGTAAGGACAGGTAGAGTGATCTGTAAGTAATGTAAGGACAGGTAGAGTGGTCTGTAAGTAATGTAAGGACAGGTAGAGTGGTCTGTAAGTAATGTAAGGACAGGTACAGTGATTTGTAAGTAATGTAAGGACAGGAACAGTGATCTGTAAGTAATGTAAGGACAGGTACAGTGGTCTGTAAGTAATGTAAGGACAGGTACAGTGGTCTGTAAGTAATGTAAGGACAGGTACAGTGATCTGTAAGTAATGTAAGGACAGGTACTGTGATCTGTAAGTAATGTAAGGACAGGCACTGTGATCTGTAAGTAATGTAAGGACAGGTACAGTGGTCTGTAAGTAATGTAAGGACAGGTACAGTGATCTGTAAGTAATGTAAGGACAGGTAGAGTGATCTGTAAGTAATGTAAGGACAGGTACTGTGATCTGTAAGTAATGTAAGGACAGGCACTGTGATCTGTAAGTAATGTAAGGACAGGTACAGTGATCTGTAAGTAATGTAAGGACAGGTACAGTGATCTGTAAGTAATGTAAGGACAGGTACAGTGATCTGTAAGTAATGTAAGGACAGGTACAGTGATCTGTAAGTAATGTAAGGACAGGCACTGTGATCTGTAAGTAATGTAAGGACAGGCACTGTGATCTGTAAGTAATGTAAGGACAGGTAGAGTGATCTGTAAGTAATGTAAGGACAGGTAGAGTGATCTGTAAGTAATGTAAGGACAGGTAGAGTGATCTGTAAGTAATGTAAGGACAGGTAGAGTGGTCTGTAAGTAATGTAAGGACAGGTACAGTGGTCTGTAAGTAATGTAAGGACAGATACAGTGATCTGTAAGTAATCTAAGGACAGGTACAGTGATCTGTTGACATGGGGGATACATCTACAATTCATAATTAAAAAGGGTAGAAACCCTGATAAAATCTATAGGCTACATTTTCCTTCTTAATAACTGACTGTGTCGACATCAAAGCAGCTGTCCGGTGTGCTGCGCCAAGGTAAATTGCGCCCCCCCCCAACATTTTTGGCACCAGCCGCCACTGGAATGAAGGCGGAGGATACCCAGACATGAACAGACTTAGAATCTTCCTGACGAGCGCTCGTCTGGCCTGATGCAGGTCTCTTAAATTGCATGTGGATCACGCCACAGGAGGCTTGGCAAAGCCATTGACTCACTCAGGTTATGAGAGAGCAAAAAGTTTAATTTATTTTCAGTGTGTGACCCTTTAGAATCCTCAAGCTTTGAGATATTTGACTGTTCAGATCACTGTTGGCCAGAGTACACGTAAAATGCATGCATGAGGACCAGCGCTGTGTGACTGCCTCTCACAAATCTGTGTGAAGACCTGGTGGGCGTGTGTTGTTCAGATTATCAGTATAAGATATTGTTTCCCACCTCAGTTTTCTTGTTGCTTGTGTAATGCTGAGGCTGTGGATGAATCTGGGACCTGGTGGTAAAGGCTGAGAAGGTTTTTGTGCGTATGTGAGTGTAGCTTACCTGTGTACCACAGCATTTCATGGCTTCCTGTTCTATAGAGGGCTGGTCGCTGCTACCTGTTTACCTGTATAACGCAGTGCTCTGTTCACTGGATGTAATGTATATGGAGCCTTTCCCAGTGATTTTTATTAACTTTGATTTTTTTTTTTCCCCTCTTAATTTTCATCTAGACTGCTTTCTACATTAATTATCATGGAAGATGTAGGCCAGTATTAGAGTACATGTAACTCAGAATATGTTTAGTAATCATGTTTAAAGATTGTGAGTACACTTGACTGCAAACATCCATTTCCTCTGATTTCCTCGCTTTAATTTAAAATGTGATTGACCAACTAGTGTGCTAATGAGATCAAGTAAGTCGGTCACTTGAAGGTCATGTTTTTGGTCAGAGGTTCTGCTCAGCTGCAGTACCAGCCTGTTTTTCCAGGAATAATCTGCAGCACATGATAGTAGAGGTGCCAGCTCCTCCGAAATCCTCCTCGTCATGTTGCCTGTATCGTCGGTACACACTGCACGGACATGTTATTCAGACAGTGCACAGTGTATTCGCTTTATTTGAAAGATTTTTATTTTTGCATTTTGCGATATTTCAATACTGTAAAAGCAGCGCATAACACATTTGGGCTACGGGGGGAGATGAATCGCTGGGGGGGGAATAAATGTCCAAACGACATTAAAGCATCAGAGCTATGAGCTCAGAAACCAGGACAGTGCAGCTCGAGAAAATAGTGACAGAAAAGCGACTAGCAGAAAACAGCAGAAAACAAGGATCAAATGTTTACACAAAAATAACTTCCTTAAGACAGAATCAATGCTGCTTTACAGTACGGCTAAACCTCCTCCGTATGATCATTTGCGCAAAACCATGTGAAGAACCTCTAAACAAGACCAGAAAGTACAAAACATCCTGAACTCACTGCGGTTTTGACTAGTGGAGAAATGGGGAGCGACGCAATGGTTCTCACTAAAAGCACAGCCAAGACCTCCTAATCACACACCAGGTATGAGTAAGAGCTGGGACCACAAAACGCTGCCACACTCTTCCTCATTTCAATTCACAGGTCCTGTCCCAAGTCTGTGCAAGTTTTCAGATATCTTAATGAAACAGGAGACTAATTCCATTTAAAAAATTAATTCATCCACTGGCATGGCTGACAAAATAATCAAACATGGCCCGTAAGAGAGTAAAATGAATCACACAGTAGTTCTTTATTCCTTCATAAAATAGAATAAAAAGTACATATAACCAACATTTTGAAAGAATTCCTCTCACAAAGGCCTCAGATCTCTAGTAGGAAGAGAGAAGCCAAAAATGAGATGGTGCTGTCAGTAGTTTCAAATAGAAAATACAAATAAAGGTCAGCGCTGGCATTTTTAGTTTAAAAGCTGGAGACCTTTTCCCTTAAAAAAAAAACATCCAACGGCCTTTGCGTCCTGATTGCGTTCGGGAAACTCTTGGCCAACACTCGAAACACCTGCTTAAATTCAGTCAAAGCACAGGGCCATCTCAAACACTGAGAGAGGCACCCAAAATCTGTGCATCCTGTACCTGACCTCAGCGCCATTTCCCTTGAAGGGCAAACCCAAAACTAACCATCAGAAAACCCAACGGAGTATTTGCACACAGACATCAATCCCTCTGCTATGGCTTCAAAGATCTCAGTCTGTGGTCTAGGTACACAACTCAAAGAAACATGAAAGAAAGATTCACATTTTCTTCTCTTAGTTTACTATTTTTATTTAATAAATCTTTGTAGTTGAGCAGGGGATAAGATCTAAGGTTGTTATTGATCGGTCTTTTCCCCTACTCTGAGGTTCCAAGGCTTATTTCTTAAGACTTTTTCCACAGCAAGTTTAAAGTTTCCTTAAATGCAACTGCAGTCAGTGTCTGAAAGCAGGATTCGGTCGGCCATTTTAAGTCAACGGTAACCAGTCAGGATTTAGAATCCCGTGATGTCGCATACAAGGCCTTGTCAGTTGTGATGTCAGAGGCACGTTGTCATGGTGGGGTTTTATGGGTTGGCAGTGGCTCCGGGGAGCTTTGAGGAGCGTGGGGGCGGGACGGGGCGAGGAGGGGCCGGGATTGGCCGCTTCCTCCGTTGGATGACACGCCCCGAGCGGCCATTGAGAGCAGCTGAGGCAGCTGCCTCCATGTCCTCAGCATCCATGAGCAGCGCGTCGGCCATTTCCTGTTTCGCTGCCGACACAAACTTAGGATCCTGAGCCAGCGCGTCCAGGCCTTCCTCCATCAACATCTGAAACGAGGACCGTGTTTTGCGTGAGGAATTTCAAATGATTTTGCAGGGATAGATATGACTGCGAAACCAAGGGACGCATTTTCAAATGTAAATAACTCGCCTTCATTATGCCTGAATAAACGTTTTACAGCTGTATTTTGTGAAGTTATGAAGGTAAATGTTATGTACAGGCTAATCAGCCAGATGAAGGCGTTCAGTCGGTTTAGCAGGAGCACAGTCTTTCATCTGTTTGACTTTGTATGTTTTTCAGTACTGCAGGGCATTTCATGACAAATGGGTGACAAACTGACGGACTGAACTGTGCTGAGGCCGTTCCTTAGCATACCCTCTACAATGCCACTGTCCAGTTTTATGCAGAAACTCACCAGGAAACAAAAATAATACTGTTCAGTGTCTGAGGGAAGGACAATTTTTTTTTTTTTTTTTCTAAAACTCAATCTTCATTTCAGTGGCGAAATTCAAACGACCAATAGACGTCCTGTGGATAACGGCACACAATGTGTTGATGGCAGATTTGACTTAACGTGACAGATTATTGGCAGAGCTGAGCTGGTATTGACTGATTTCCCTCCACCTACCTCCTTTATCAGATGGTCAGTTGCAGGTACAGACTCCCTCTCCATTGGCTGCCGGGAGTCACGTGACTTGCTCATCCTGCCCCTGCTATGCACAGCGTAAGGGTACTGCAGGAAAAACAAGCAACACAATTTGACATTTAACTTTTGTGAAAAATGAGTTTTTCACTTAAGTGGGTTCAAAGTAAGGAAAAGCATTTTTTTTCATTTTCATATTGCTGGACAATGTCACACACACATTCTGTACCTCCTGGTTGCAGCATTTATCTGTAGGTACATCTCACACATACAGAAAGAAATATTCAAACCCAGGACGCCATGTTTTTATGGCCACAGCATAACATCAAGTAAAAACTAGGCTTATGCCGTCGGAGGCAACGGCTTGGGGTATATCCCCGAACGCCCCCAATCCTCCAGTTCCCCAATCCTCAAATAGACCAAATACAATATAAAGCCCCTCAGGTCATGACCTTTCATTTGAACTTAATTTCAGGTCAATCGGATAAATGGTTCTGAAGATATGGCCAAAATGGCAATTTTCCATCATAAAGCTCCACCTGGTGGCAAAATATTGAACCATACAGGTATGATGCCATCATGTGACGCGAGGTCATGATCTTGCAGTTGCACATAGTTTCATGTCAATTGGACAAATGGTTCCAAAGATATGGCAAAAATGGTGAATTTTATGTAACAAAGCTCCACCTTGTGTCAAAAATTTTAACCAAACAGGTATAATGTCATTGTGGGACACATCCTCAGGTCATGACCTTTCATTTGCACTTGATTTGAGGTCAATCGAACAAATATTTCCAGAGATATGATAAAAACAGTGATTTTTCAGTTTTTGGCCCCTGGTGGCCAATCTAGAAATTGTAAATTGTCCAAAATCGAATCAGTTCTTCCTCATTATGATACTTACTTATATGCGAAACATGAAATTTCTAATTGAAATATTACTGAAGTTGTCGTGTTAACATGTAGGGCGGTGGTCGGACCAAAAACGTGATATCCCTGAAACGCTGTTTGGCGTTCGGGGATATAAATATCTCGATCTTGTACTATTTTTCATGTGTATTTCCCTATAATTCAGTAGAACATATTTGGGACTGTTTGAAACCTTAAACTCTCCTCTGGAATTTAAATTAGACCTGAAGTTCAGCATGTTTGCATTCATCGGCTGCATTGGACAGACCCATGCATGGGTCCATAAATTTTATGAGATAAAAGCAGAGCTTCATGAATTCAGCAAAAATTTTTACAGTTTGTGAAATTAATTATGCCGCTTCAGGTAAAGCTAGCTTGTGAGTTTGTTGTAAATTGCCAGGAATATTACAGGAGTACAAAAGATTATTTCCAGCACTAGTTAATTGATGCAAGTCCAGTTAGTGCAGGCAGTGCGTGAACAGGAAGTGCTCCAAAGCTGTGTCATGCTGCGGATCACCTGAGTGCTGTCTGTCCTCACCAGCACCTCTGAGAAGAGCCTATCGCTGCTGTCCTTTAGGGTGGGGCCTCGATCGGGAGCCAATGAGGAGCAGGCTGGAGATAAACCGCAAGACAAACACGAACACTTCAACTGTGTAAACTCGAGTGTACTGGATAAGAAAGTCAAGTATGTATTATACTTAAACAACCAGGATAATATTCTGCACTCATTTTTAGAGTTCTGCAGAGTGTGCTTGGATGTATACTTTTTGAGGTTTAAAAACTAATTTGTTACCCAGAACATTATAGTCACAATAGACCATCACTCTAAACTTCTGTGCAAAACAAGGGACCTTTTTCAGGAAATGGGATAACCCAATTGCCTGGATAACTGCACACAGAGGTAAACTGCAGACCCCTTAGAAATCTGAAACATGAGTTGGCCCCATAATTAATACTGTACTGATCTATCGCGCTACAGAGGGAAATCCATGTGCATGGCATATCAAGGCTCCTGACAGTGCAGTGACGTTTACCTCAACACTTCAGTTCTATCAAAGTGCCTGTGCTAAAGGGGACCTATTTTGCTATATTTCCAAGGTTATATTTTGATCTCGGACTCCCCTAGAGTACTCCTGATCGTTCAAAGTCCTAAACAGGGTCCTTATTTAGTGCATACTGCCATCCTCAAAAAACTCCATTTGTAGTCCATAGTAGTCTCTGCCTGAGACGCCTCATTGGGGTGGCTCTTCTGCTATGGCCCCCCCTCCCCGTGTGCCCACTTTCTTCTGACTGGCCAGCTCTGTGGAGGGCGGAGTTGGGCTGGACGAGGCTGCAGAACGCAGTTTTCCAAGTCCGCCTCCCATGAGTGAAACGTGAGACACGTCTGCCATCTGATAAGGAAGCGGCGGGCAAATTCTGCAATCTGAAGTTATACTTGAATACAGATCTAATGTAATTAACTTGTTCTTGGCGAAAGTGGAGGACGCAGTGCGAAAATCTGGCAGCTCAAGCTCAAATTTGCTATCGGCTACAGTTTGCTACAGCAATAGTGGTGATTACAGCGGTTTTTCTACTCTATAGCCAAGATGCAGGGAAAGCTAGTATTCACTCCATATAGATACATTTGTAGAACAGGTCGACATACACAAGTGTAGACCGGAGACCGTAGAAATCCAGTGGGTCTGAGTTTAGAGGGAAACATAGACAGTGAGGAGCAGCTAAAAGTGGACCAACAGCTTATGGACTGCTTTGGTGTGTGTTATAAGGACCTGCTGGTTCGTGTGCATTAACTGTGGTGTGTCGTTAGCGTGGAGAAACGAACAGCTTCTGCGCTGGTATATGACGGAGGGGCGAAAGCTCCAGACTAAACGGCCTTTTCGGAAATTGCCCGTGGTAATGGTTTACTCACTGCGTCGGAATGACCAGTGTTTCCTCGCGGAGAATGGGCGCGTTATGGATAGTGTGCAAGAGCTAGATAGAGCTTGGTTCTGTTATGAACATAATACAGGTTTTACAGACCATAAGTTCAAGTTGCTTACGTGGAGCTAGCGAATTGATCACTTCTACAGGAAACAATTTCCTATTTCATCTCATCATTTCAAGCCTTTTTCGGCTTTTTATTACCCACAACTACTTCTACTTCACGGTAGTGCAGAGAAATGCAGTAGAGTTTGTGCGTTTTGCATTGCTTTCTCGGTAGCACCAGAGAGCTTGCCTAGACATTTGTGAAGTATTCGGCTGATCCCGGTCATGGATAAGTGAAGTGATCATAAGCAGCCGTAAACAAACCGAAACACATATCCCAAGCTCTGCAAAACCTACGTCTGTTCTAACTGTGCCCAACTTTGCAGACACATACAGCACCTCGCCGGTTAGCTTCAACCATAGTGGCTACGTACAACTGGGCAACGTTATGATGAAACTGCCACATTGATGCTTACCGAAGTAACACAAGCATACTGATCAGAATTTTTGCATATAAGTTAACCAGGAGCGTTTTTAATTAGCACGACACGCAAACTTACATGCAGTACCTGGAAACCGAGCGGTCATAACAACCACAGAGACAAACTCTTGCAATACAGGTTTTTCAGACAGCAAGTTCCGTTACCGTGGACAGTTATACCAAGCATCCAAATTACAAACATACAAAGTATATACAAAGTATAAAAAGTTCGCTTCAAATGAGGTTTATGTTCGCACACCTTCTGTAGAATTTCCCCTGATATCACTCTTGCATATTGAGGACACAAACATTAGTGACAGTAACTTGGCTATGCTAGCCGCAGTGCTACAACCACAATCAACTGGCTATCACGTCAGGTTGGCTTATGCAGTAAAAGCAACTTGCAGCTTCTGAGTTTAAGTCACAGACAGTCGCGAGTGATCCAGGATTTATCTTCAGATATTTGTGAAAACCTGCACTTGAGGCCAGTTGTTAGTGCTAACTATCGTTAGCGGTCCTGCTAGCCAGTAGCGACCCATAACATGTTAGCTTCACTTACATTATTTGCTGTTATATTGTTACTTACAGCTTGTGGCTCAGAGCGCTTGATCGATGCAGCTGCTTCAGGTTTGAGAGTGTCAGGTTATCCTGTGTCGAATTATCCTTTATTAACAAAGCTGTCTTTGGCGAAATGCTGAGCACAAGCAGCTAACGTTCCCTTTGGCCGTGGCTGTTTGCTGCCAGCAAACAAAAAAAGCTAGGCCTACCCACTGATTTCTGGTGGCATCGTCTTTTGGAAGAGAAATGGGTGATTTTCTTCGCATCCAAAAGTAAACGGAAAAGCAGCTTTGGGAGAGATACTGACAAAACTGCACCTCAAATGATCTGCGGTTCTTCTTTTGTATTTCCAAAAGTGTAGACGCTACTAAGGCATAGTATGATGCGCCGTTGTTAGTGCCTGCTAGAATAGTTTCCGGTGTGGGCAGGTCCAGCGCTGCGGTTGGCTCTGGCTATGTCTGTATTAATTGGACGGCACAACCTGACGTCAGGTTTTGCCCAGATCTCATGAAGATCTCGGGAGGAGCTGTTCAGAGAGGAAATCACGTTCATGAAATCACGTTCTTGTATTACGGCAAAACCCCTGTATCTTATGTTTAGAAACTTTTCAGAGGTTGAGTATGGACATCCAACATTATAACATTACCAATATGTATTAAAAGAGGGATCAGCGTAATAGGTCCCCCCGTCGGATTCTTCTTTAAAACAGAAGCTTTGATTAACCTCTGAGTTGCAATTTCTGTCCATCTAAGATGCTAACATTTACCTTACTGTTTAGATACAGTTATTCCTCTTAATTCATTTATTTTTTGTTGCGGTCACTCAAGCACCACAAGCAGTGAGTTTACAGAGTGAGGTATCCCAGTAGGGTTCAGGTATTCCCAGTTCACTGGTGCAGTGGACCGATTCCTGACTGAATGAGGTGCTGTGATTAACCTCAGTGCTCAGGTATCTCTAACTCACCTGTGCTGCATTCTGGGTCCTCACTGAAATGAGGACTGCCTTCCTCAGCAGGCAGTGACTCAGAGTTTCCTTCTCTTTCATAAGTAAACCTGCAGACGCAAATATACGGAGCTATAAGAACAGAGCTTCGCCTTGCCCGACAATACAAGCCATGAACTCAACTGGTGAGATAAATCTCCTCATGTTCTCTTTATATACAAAATATAGCAGTATCATGCCGCAGTAACATGCAGTTATGGACCTGTGAGACAGTTGAGGATTTTAAAATACTGAAGCGAGATGTACAGTGATGCCAATGTAAATACTTATGTCTGCAACCTCAGCACTGGATCAAGGAAACTACACAAAATCAGTAGTAAACCATCCAGAAGTAAAACCCTTACAACCCTTACTGAACTGGAACATGAGCTGATGTCATCGATATAGTCCCAGGTTTTATGTGAGCTTATTAGGTTTTAAAGAGCCTATCCAAAAACAGTTCTGTGAATGTTATACGACCTGGTGTTCGGAGCACACACCCTGGCATCGCATTATTGTTCAGGTTGTTGGTATTGCTCTTTGTGGGTCCGGCAGGGAAGAACTCTGTGTTGGGCAGAAAGACGGAGTCTGTCGGGGACTCAATGTCCTCAGGACGGGTATCTGAAATTTGCAGGGGGCGATGGCTGGTCACCTGGATAGGCAGGGGGCTACTGGGCTCCATGCTGAAGGGGTCGATGTGGTCCCCAAAAAGGCCCCCCGTCCTCTGGGGAGAGAGAGGTGCACATGGTGACTCAGCTGTGGAGAGATGGGCACCTTCAGTGAAAGAGCTGGGGCCTGTAGTGTGGAACAGGATAGTGGAGTTTACTGGACAACTGAAGAGCAAAATGTACCATATTAATTTTTTACTGGCAATATTACTTCAGTATCCTCGTGTTAGCAATAGTGCTTTAGTAGTTTAGTACTTGTGGTAATTCCATTGTGATATTATATTGGTGATAGTGCTTTAGTAGACTTTTCGTTTAATTATGCGCCAAATGTTCTCAATCGGTGATCAGGACTGCAGGCAGGCCAGTTCAGCACACAGACTCTTCTACTACGAAGCCATGCTGTTGTAATAGCTGCAGTATGTGATTTTTCATTGTCCTGCTGAAATACACAAGGCCTTCCCTGGAATAGATGTCGTCTGGAGGGGAGCATATGTTGCTCTAAAACCTTTATATACCTTTCAGCATTCATGGTGCTTTTTAAAACATGCAAGTGTCCCACACCATATGCATTAAGGCATCCCCATACCATCAGAGATGCTGGCTTTTGAACTGAAGGCTGATAACAGGAGGGGTGGTCTTTCTCCTCTTTAGCCCGGAGGACACGACGCCCATGAGTCCAAATTTGGACTCGTCTGACCACAGGACATTTTGCCACTTTGCTACAGTCCATTTTAAATGAGCCTTGGCCCACAGAACACAACGGAGCTTCTGGATCATGCTCAATAATGGCTTTCTTTTTGCAGGATAGCGTTTTAGGTGGCATCTGTGGTTGGCACGGTGGACTTTTTTCACAGACAGTGACATTTAGTAATGTCAATGACAGACTGACAGAATCATGCTGGTGAGTGATGCAGTGGCGTCTGAGGGCCCGAAGATCACAGGCATCCAGTGAAGGTCTTTGGCCTTGTCCCTTACACACAGAGATTTTTCCAGTTTCTCTGAATCTTTTGATGATTTTATGCAGTGTCGATGATGAAACCTTCAAAGCCTGTGCAGTTTGACGTTGTGGAACATTGTTTTTAAAGTATTCCACAATTTTTTTACACAAGCCTTCACAGGTTGGAGAGCCTCAGGCCATCTTTACTTCTGAGAGACTCAGCCTCTCTAAGACATCCCTTTTATAGCCAATCATGCTACACACCTGATGCTAGTTAACTTAATTACTTGTGTCCTAACTTTTGAGACCTGTTGCTGCCAGAAAATTTGAAATAAGCTCATTCTGTGGGTAAAAATGTAAAATGTCTCAGTTTCAACATTTGAAATGTTATTTATGTTCTATTGTAAATAACATATTGGCACATGTGATCCGAAAACTATACCACTATTTCCGAATTGGGGTTGTACTTTAGTATTACAGCGATTGTGACAGTGCTGTAATAATATAACATTGCAATAGTACTACAGTGTTATACCGTTAGCGACAGTGCTGCAGTAATGCTCGCTGGCTTTGTCTCTCACCCTGTAGATACCCTCCTCTCCTCCTTCCTCCGGCTCCAGTTCCTCCTCCGCCAGCAGTTCTCCAGAGATGGCCCTGTGCAGCTCTGGGGCTGCCTCCTCTTCAATAGTGCGCAGGCCGGCCTGTAGGGGGCAGTGTGGAGGCAGAGGCGTGGAGAGAGAAATGAGCGACGCCTGTAATGGCATGTGGAGGGAGTGTTGTAGCGCTGTGTTAGCATGCATAGAGGGCGCTGTTGAGACAGCTGTAGAAACCTGTTATGGTGGATCAGCAGAGCTATAGAAGCACGAGGGGAAAAGCACGTCACCTGAATTTCAGGCGTGCTCTTGTTCTTCCTGCTGGGCCGATAGCCGTAATATTCCTCCTGCTGCTTCATGAACTTTCGGAAGCAGTCCTGGATCAGGAAGGTGGCGTAGAACTTCCCCACAGTCACCTCATCCTCTGACATCATCAAAACAAAACATTATCACCTCAGACACCTCGTAAGCCAACGTCATCTAAGTGAGATATTCAACTACTCATAATGGCTGTCCCATCTGTTCACAGGGGATATTACCCTCTCACAGTCATTGCATCTTTTGACATCTTTAAAGTGAGACATTACCATGTCACAGTCACTGCATATTTTGACATCATCAAAGTGAGACATTACGCACACATGGTATGTCTCCAAAATGCCGCTAACCAAATGTTGGATGTATCTCAAAGCGTAGGCTGCATCCTTCTGAGGCTGCATTTTTAGGGGTCGTCATTTAATTCCATCCGCCAAATTGACGTAACTTCATTTCATCTCTATTAAACAGTTGAAGTGAGTCATGACTGGTTTCCCTAACCTTAACCTTAACTCTCACCTCTAATCCTAAACCTAACCTGAAAACTAACCCTAAATTTAAACTTATCCTGTACCCTAAATGTCAGTTTGGCAGGTGGAAGTAAGTGACGACCCCTAAGAATGAAGCCTTGGCTTTGAGATGCACCAGTTGACTACTCAAGTGGCACAAACCTTATCTGACACAAAAGCTCAGAAGTACATGAATGTGTTTATTCTGACAAGGTGCACAGTCTGATTTTGCTCTGACATTATCAAAACAAATCACTGCCCACTCACATTAGATTTAGACATAATTTGCTAACTTCAGATTCCCTAACATAGGAGCAGCTCTGCGCACAACTCAAGACCAGGGGAATTAGTGCTGCTTCATTTAGCCCCGCCCATTGGGCCCAAAGCTTTCCTGCTCACCTCCAATGGGGGGTATGACCTGGTCCAGAAGCTTCATGCTCGTACGCTTCCAGATCTTCTTAATGATAGCCCTCAGCTCCTCGTTGGCCTGTTCGAAGTTACCTACAGCGGAACACAAAGGAAAGAAACACTATAGCAGGACAACAGCACTGGGTTAAATGCCCTGTGTGCCCTATGGGGTCATGTCTCCGTGACACTATGAACAACATTCTCTAAATCCTGACTTGTCAACCAAACAGACGGGTAGAAATGCAGGACTGCCAAACGGGTGTCTGCAATGGCGTGCTTGTTTACCACATGCTGTACCTGTGCGTACTGGTTACTACATTCTACTCTACTTTGCAGCATACAGCGTTCTAACCATTATGTCACAATAATCATACATTTCATTACACAGTCACATGAGCACCAAATAATACGGTAACCTGGGTCTCAGTGAAAGGTTGTAATTGGCCGAGTTGGACTGTGGCAGGTTTTGCCTCATGCTGTGAAATTTAGTTGATGCAGAATGTCGACCTGGTACCTTTCGGTAAATTTCACGCCCTCATCCAGAAAGGGCTGGTGTGGGTGCAGACTTCAGTACCAGCCAAGCAGTTTCACTCCTGATTATTTCAATCAACACCTGGAGTCTTTGCGAAACACCTTAATTAGTAAATCACATGTGAACCTGCTTGGTGATCAGAAATGGCCCACTCCGGCCCTCTGTTCCAGCGGTGCAGATGGACACCTGATTCTACTGAGAGGACTGAGAGGCGTGGCTGTAGATTTGCCTGTACTGCTGGGTTGGGCTGCAGCAGTAACACTGGAGGTTCAGGGGTCTTCGTTACTCACCCTCAGTTTTAATGTGGAGCGCGGTTCTGACCAGGGCGAACAGGGTGGCGTTAAAGGTGACCGTTCCATCACTGTTCAGCGGCATGTTCATGGATATCAAACGCTATATTGCCCACACACACGCGCACACACACAAACACAAAATGCACGCACGCACACACACACGCAGGCACACACACACACACAAACACGCACGCACGCACACACACAAACACACACACGCACACACACACAAACACGCACGCACGTACACACACACACAAACACGCACGCAAACACACACACACACACACACGCGCACGCACGCACACCACACGCACACACACATAGCTTAGTCAGTATCATTATGCGGAACATCAAGAATGAATTGCATCAGAGTGATTGTTTCAAATATTATGTAACTTTGAGGAATTGCGGGAATTCATTCTCAACTGTCCAAGGTGATATAGAGCAAGGAAATGGAAATAGATTAGAAAATATCCTCGAAATGCATTTTTAAAGTCTGATACTAAGTGGTTTGATATTCAAGAAGTTCTGGACATTTTCTATGCAATTTTACACAACCCCATATGTGGTCTCTAAGTGGACTTAAAGTTGTTTTTGCCTCCTCTGGCAGTTTCTCTCACACACACACACCTTACATGCAGACCGATGAGGGCAGAACTTCCCAAACCCAAGCGGGGGCTGAATCCTCCGCAGTAGCGTAACCACGTCCAAGTGTTTAATACGCCCCCTGCAGGACAGGAGGACACAGCACTCAGTGTCACACTCGCAATAGATCATCATCTCCCATGTCATGCAGACACACACACTACACTTACATCAGGGCAACACCTGATTTAAAAAAATCTGGGTCTTAATTCAAGACCTTGATAAGTATGATCTAGAGAACTAGGGCTGTGCTTCAAATCCAGCATCCAAACTGGCCTTCATCAAAACTTTTTTGGGTTTTGCCCCTTGCCCTGTGTACCCCGTGGACTCACGTGGCTTCCGGATCATATTCTGCCCAAATTCTCTTAAACTCGTCCAGGTGATGGGGGCCAAGGATTGACCAATCGCGCGTGAGATAGTCAAAGTTGTCCATGATGACTGCCACGAACAGATTTATGATCTGCGGAGGGAAACATTGCTTAAGCAAAGGCTCGGTCTGGCTCTAAAGCAGGATTACTGACCTCGCTGGACAACTCTGTGTGAAACAAAAAAAAGTGTAGATTTCAGTCCTGGACAGTGGGCTGAAGTAAATGGAGATGTCCTGGGTATTTATACCCACAAAATAATTGCTGCCCTGCTTAGAAAGTGCCACTATCCAAATATTTATGGACTAGACCCAGATTCCTCAAATCACCTAAAGGTTCAAGGACTGCTGACTTTCCACCCTCCCTTCGTCAGGTGTGAAGCCAGTTTTGATGATCATCATTGCGAATCGTTAGGTTAATTACCGGGTAAGAAAGAAAACCAGGGCTGGATTTTGATTCAAGGTCCAGACTTCAGGATCCCTGGACTAGACTGTAGGAGATGGCAGGACTTCCTTATATGGGCATGCTGTACATGCAGCGGCCATTTTGAGCTCACCAGGAAGGCGCAGAGCATGTAGAAGCTCAGGAAGTAGAAGACGGCGAAGTTGGATCCGCAGGTGAACTCCTCTCCGGGGCCGAAGTCTGATTTGGGGTCACAGCGCTTTCCGTACATGCTGGCTAACATGATCTCCTGCCACGCCTCCCCTGTGGCACACCTGCACACGGGGCAATGCCCCCAAATCTCAGCTGACACCCCCCAATGAGTAATAACACCCCAAAATCTGCACTAACGCCCCCAATGCTGTAGTTACACCCTTAGATCTCCAATGATACCCCTGACATTTGAAGTGAAAGCCCCAAATCTGCAGTGACTGCCTCAAGTCTGCAACATTTGTCGTCTACTTTGCTGCTCTCAAGTAAACAGATACAGTGAAGGCATATCTTGGCTCAATGGAGAGAAAATTTGCAAAATGTACCTTTTGTCTGCACTAATGTTCCATGTTTTGACTATTTAGCTTTGTCTACAAGCACTAAGGGTGCTTAACCTTAAATACATAAGGCTGCTTAGTAATACAGTTGTGTGCCTAAATGATTCCATCCCAAAAAGAATTATTTGTGATGATATAGTTAGATTTTCACATGCATTTTCCATTGCCAAACTAGGTCTCATGCACTACATTAGCATCATGTAGTGGACATGAAAATTCTGGCGTCTGTCCCCTGACACATCGATGGCAGAGTCCGACCCGGCATGACACTGAGCCAATGGCAGCTCTGTCTACGGCTCGCCAGCTACGTCAGCGTAAAACCCAGAGAGGTTTCTCACCGGAACAGCAGCAGTACGGCCTGAGGAAACGTCTGGAAGTTGTTGTTCCGATTGATCTGAGTCCCGTCCACTAGCGCGACCTTACCAAACACCTGGACCCAGAGACGGAGAGTGAGTCCGCGTGTCGCTGGGCCTGACCTAGTGCATCATTACAGAGCGCAATGCAGAACTTACCTGCATCCCAATGACTGCATAGATGAAGAACAGCATGACGATGAGCAGGGCCACGTAAGGTAAAGCCTAAAGGCCACAAACACACACAGGCACACATTCAGACCCTGTGATTGAGGCTCTGGTAATTCTCACATAAGTCCTTGTCAATTGCAATGAATAAATAACAATGCTTTACAATGAGAAATTATGAATGTGTGAACAAGACCCAGGTCTGATGCATTCATATATTTATTTTGCACAGTAATCTCCGCAACTGTCTTCCACCCTCTCCCCTCCTCTAAATAAACACGCCCTTTCCCCTCCCCTCCTCTAAACAGACACGCCCTCACCCCTCCCCTCCTCTACACAGACACACCCTCTCCCCTCCCCTCCTCTAAACAGACACACCCTCTCCCCTCCCCTCCTCTAAACAGACACGCCCTCACCCCTCTCCTCCTCTAAACAGACACACCCTCTCCCCTCCCCTCCTCTACACAGACACACCCTCTCCCCTCCCCTCCTCTAAACAGACACACCCTCTCCCCTCCCCTCCTCTAAACAGACACGCCCTCACCCCTCTCCTCCTCTAAACAGACACACCCTCTCCCCTCCCCTCCTCTAAACAGACACGCCCCCTCACCCCTCACCTGGAAGGACTTGATGAAGGTCCACAGAAGGTTCCTGATACCCTCTGATCGGTTTAGCAGCTTCACCAGACGCATCACACGAAACAGCCGGAAGAAGGTGATGGAAACTGAGGCATTTTCCGCATCCTTAACAGAACAAGAGCAGTTAGTGAGAGCAAATCACATGACTACTAATGAGATGATTCAGATTAGAGTATCTCAGAAGAGACTGTAACTTCACTTTCAGTGTTACATCAGAAGGTCTAAACCGCACTTACACATGAAGGTCACATTTAGTGTGACTCTAATAGCTTTTATAAATTTGATTAAAAAAAGGGAACATTTCAACGCACTAAATTAGAAACAAAACTACAATAAGTTTGCTCACATACTGTATGTCCAGGTAATTTACAAACATTAAGCTATGCATTATTTTGGAAACTAGAAAATCTGTGTCCTTGGATACGAATGCCCCCGCCGCTATGAGCTTGTGAAGCTCCTAAAATTGTGTAATTATCCAATTCTATCAAACAAAATATGAGATGCACACATTGGCTCTGTCTAGAAAGCATTTACCAAAGCTTTTTGAATTCTGTTCGATAGTTTTTGAGGAGAGGTGGACAGACAGCACCCCGTATGTGCGAAAGGACAGATGTACGGCCGGACAAGGGCAACTCTATCGGTCCTCGCCGTACAGGGCGGGGGCATAAAAAAGATAAATTACAGGAAATAAATTATATCATTAATCAGTTTTAAATATTAAATGTGAATAAATATATGTGAACATACATAGATAATACACATAAAATGAGCCACACTTCAGACAGGGCGGGATGACTTGTGCTGTCTGTACTGAGACTTACTGCAATGGCCTGCATGGGGTTCGTCTCCTATTTAAAAAAGACAGATTTGAATGGTTATGATCAAGAAAAACTTTTTCATTGTTTGTTTTGGGCACAGTTATATCTGCACAGCTTACTGCACTCGGACCGGGTTTAGACTGTTAGCAGGACGTTAATCATGCTAATCACACCATCTGGCTGAAGTACAGCACAAGACAGAAGGAATTTTTCCATGGACAGTATTGCCAATCATCCACATACACTGCTCCAATACGAGGTCAACTGAATTTCATTATAAATTATATTGAATCACTGCTACAGCGAGCCTTTGGGGTTATTAATGGCCTGAGACAGTTCCTGTTAAGATGGCTGTAAACCCCATGACACCTGTTACAATAACCCCCTTCCTCATGTCCCCGTCCCCACCGCTCCTGCCCGACGTTCCCTCTGCGCAGGACTGTGTGAGACGTCCTCCTCCACAGTCCCTCCAAACATCTGTCCTCCTCACCTCTTCACTCCCTTCTCTGTCAGGTTTGGGTCTTTGTAAGGTCACACATGGCATGGGATGTGTCATGATAATCCAAGTTCTGAGTACAGTCATGTTTGGTGTCGCTTTGTCTCAGTGCGAGTGGTGCAGTGGTCTAATGTCCACCGCAGTTTTCTTAGGTCTAAATGCACCTCCGAGAGCCTGGGAGAGAACTGGACCAGTGTGGAGATTTACCTTGAAGAGCTGAATGATTTTATTAAAAGGAATGTTGGGGCACGTTATCCTGAATTAGGTCATGATGTAACCAGAACTACTCAACCCTGTTTCAATGTTATCATCTGTCCGTGCCCTCCCCTTCTTGCCTCTAGGGGGCACTGTAATAACTAATGATGGTTGGAGGAATTGAAGAATTTCATGCAAATACAATATCTATCCCTCTTTACTTGTAATGCTGATAAATATTGTATCCAGCTCCTACCTCACTACCAACACATTCCATTCTCTCTGCCAAATGACGCCAGTAGGCGGTGGTCATGATGTGCAATGCTCTGTTAGAGAAGCGCAACAGATCGAAAGGGCCACACCTGGACACCTGACATTGCTGCTTTGGATTGACATGACTCCAGGTGCTGAGGTCAGGGGTGTTAGTACTTCCAGGTCATGCACAGCTGAGCAAAAAAGGGGGCGGAGCCGACAGCAGCACTGCAAGACAGGAGTGAGGTCACAGCAAAGGTCATGCACCGGAGCAGATATTTACGCCACAGCCCTGGAGGCAGTACAGTCCACCACTAGCGGCCAGAGCGCTCTGAAGGAGGGAGACGGAGAGAGAGAGAGAGAGAGAGAGGACATTTGCTAGGGCTAGCTGGCATAGATAAGAGAAGTGCTCATGAAGGCTCTCTACACTGAGCCTGTGGACGGACAGATGTACTGTAGATACTCAGATAGAATGATAAGTAGGAGGATACAGAGAACATAAAAGAATATAAAATCTTCCTCTTTCAGCTCTGTATTTTGAATTTTCCTCTGCCTCCTTTACTCAGTAAACTCCACCACGGAAACAAAGCCCGTCGCTCGACTCCGCTGCTGCTCACGCGCTCGGGCCATTTTCCAGCTGCCTTCAAACTTGCAGGGAAGCGTACTGAATTTGACCAGCTGGTTTCCGGTACAAATACAAACTTCCTGTAAGCTGCTCTTAATGCACAGGAATAACAAGAGTTTTAATTTCTTGTTACTGTGAAAGACCTGCTCTTAAGGAGAGATAGCACACCATCAGTGAAGAACGGAGCAGATGGGAGGGAGTGCGGGGGCTATACAGCTGGCCACTCTGGCCCTCGTTGCCGTCAGTAGAGGCGTGTGAGGTCTGAGGTGGACATACAGGTATGTGTGCGTGTTGGGTGTGGGTGGATGGAGCAGGACGATGAGTGGGTGTTTGGATGGATTCAGGGACGAGAGAGCACGGCAGAAAGTGTCAGTTGACCGGGGTGCAAGGCACCATTACTGACCATGTCCTGCGAGCTACTGTTGAAAGAGTCTGCTGCCAGCAGGGCTGTGAGTCTGGCCTGCAGCATGTGTCTCTGGATGAAGGCATCAGATAAACACAGGCCAGATTACCAAAGGGTAGCGACTCTCCTGCTGATCGCCCTGCACGCTGCACAGGCCAAGATCGGCAGTAATACCCTACATACTGCAGAGGAGGAGGAGGGTGAGGCGGCGTCACTGGGCAGGAAGGACAGAACGGCGGTGATACTCACATTGACCTCGCTCAGAACTACGTCCACGATGCTGCCGATGACAATCAGGAAGTCAAACACGTTCCAGGGGTCCCCGAAGTATCCCTAAACAAAGCGGGATTCCAAAGGATATGCATTCATTAGCAGTCTCCCCGGCTCAGTTGGCACGCGTCCCGACACAGTCTCCTTCTGACCAGCCTAAATAATTCCTGCACAGAATGTATCTTACTAGTGGTGAAAGATATTGGCACGAGCTACAGCTGTTAAGAACCTCTGTTTAAGGGATTTCAGTGGCTAAACCATCTCAGGATGGATTGGTGCTAATGGCTAATGCACTGCTGTTATCTGCAGAGACCTCATTTTAAATAATATGAGCAATGAATGGCAGACATTCGGGCAGCGGACTATCAGAGCCACACACCAATTAACTAACTATAGAATATGAGGTGCATTATTGGAAATGTAGTTATCCATGCAGGCAAACACAAGATATAGGCAGTGTAGTTTATTCTAACAGATGCTCTGACATTAAGGGAAGTGTAGTAACCAGACTGGCGCATGAAACATAGTTCTCCAAAGAGACGGGAAAAAGATATCATGGGAAATGTAATTTTCCAGGCTCTCACCTTGGCTTTGAAGGCCATGAGCTTGAGGATCATCTCCACAGTGAAGAGCACCGTAAAGACCATGTTCATCGAGTCCGACAGTTTAGTCACATGATCCGACTGGTTACAGTGCTGCACAATCAGACAGGAAGAAAAACACTCCTAGAATGAGCTGCTTCTGGCGCTTTTACCCAAAATCCCCCAAATTTAGAGCTTTTAAATTTGGGGGATATTGTGTACACTCAGTGTTCACAGGTCTCTGCACATTGATGTCAGAGACACTAGTTTCACAGACATAGATTAATCGTTGGTCCGTACTAAATAAAGCCTCGTGTAAAGAATCTCCACTGTGTGTGTTTGCCTGTATAGTCAGGTAGACGGTGTTGTGTGGGTGTAAGCGCATATGTCCTGAGTGTGGTTACCTGTATGGTCAGGTGAATGGTGGTGTGTGTGTTTATCTGCCTGATAAACACACACACCACCAGCCCGGTGGTGTGTGTGTGTGTGTGTCTGTGTGTCTGTTTGAGTGTGTGTACATACCTGCATTCCAAGGCAGATGGTGTTCAGCATGATGAGCAGGAACATGAGGTACTCGAAGTAGCAGGACGTCACCACATACCACACACGGTACTGGTAGGGGTTCTTGGGGATGTAGCAGCGCAGCGGTCGTGCTTTCAGGGCGTACTGAACGCACTGGCGCTGAGGTCAAAGGTTAAGCAGAGGAGGTGGTCAATACGGGAGCCGTTAACTTACAATAAGACATAATATCAGCAGATGAATTATCTTCCACCATTACAAATACAGCCTTTCTGTTATCATCAATAATCATATCATCTGCCTCCAGGCGCTTTGAGAGCATTGTTGGGACTCCTTGATATGGATACTAGTACAGCAAGTGACATAGATAAGGTGCCCTGGCACTTAAGACCACGCAGCGCATGTTTGTCAGGTCACTGTGGCCCCTAGAGGCGCAAACAAGTATTGCACCAAGCATACGTCTTTTTGTAAGTTTATTAAGGACGCACAGGAGTACAGACACAGGACTGCCAAAGAGAACGGCCAAGCTGCAACAAAAGTTTGTCAGATGTCTACCATCTTCAAATAACCAGCAACACAAAATGGAAAAAAAGCCATATTCCTGCAAAACTTTGCACCACAACACTTCAAGTTGATACATTTCCATGAGAACCAAACTCATATAAATCACACGGCCTTAAACAAACCCAGAGACAAACCAACTGCGCACATGCACACGTTTTCTTTGGTTTTCTTGGCCGTTTTCTTCGGTAGGCCTGAGACAGATGGATGAACGGACATGATGATGACAAAACCCCTTTAGAAAATGTTTTTCTGAGGGAATAAAAATTTAAACCAGATGATGGTCATCTTGGAGAGCTTATAACTCATCAACAATTATCCAAAGCAACATTTTTATTCAATGCAGTATTAGGATTCTCCCAATGTCATGGATTGCCTGTTGACCATTACTGTTCCAGCTGGGCAGGAAAGCATCATACAGGTGTGCCCAGAGTCGGCGAGATTCAGAAGCGATGCATCCCGTGTGGGTGGTAGCGCATTAACACCTCGCTGGTGGCGGCTCAGGTGTACCTGGTTCTTGTCCAGTTCACAGTCCTTGTACTCCTGTTCCCCCTGCTCCTGGAAAGTGACGATGACGAAGCCGACGAAAATATTCATCATGAAGAAGGCGATGAGGATGATGTAGATGATAAAGAATATTGAAATGTCCACCCGATTGTTGTACACAGGGCCCATGTCCTCGACGTCAGAGTCGATGGCTCGATACAGGAGCCTGTAAAATGCAAACGGCACTCAACACTCATATTTCATAAGCAGAATAGCTCCTCATTACCTCTAACAGGAATGTGCTTTCAAGCATAAAACAGAACCTCAGTTAGTGCAAAAGGAAGTCCATATGCAAAATCATGCAAGAGGTGTAACGTTTGGCAAACAACACTCGCAGAAATAACAACACTCGCAGAAATAACAACACTCGCAGAAATAACAACACTCGCAGAAATAACAACACTCGCAGAAATAACAACACTCGCAGAAATAAAGGTACAGTGTGGGGACATGTCTTTTAATCCTTTAACCTGGGCCACCTATTGATCAGGCACAGATGTCCCAAACAGCAGGACAATCACAGATGTCCCAAACAGCAGGACAATCACTGATGTCCCAAACAGCAGGACAATCACTGATGTCCCAAACAGCTGGAAAATCACAGATGTCCCAGACAGCAGGACAATCACAGATGTCCCAAACAGCAGGACAATCACTGATGTCCCAATCAGCTGGAAAATCACAGATGTCCCAAACAGCAGGACAATCACTGATGTCCCAAACAGCTGGAAAATCACAGATGTCCCAGACAGCAGGACAATCACAGATGTCCCAAACAGCAGGACAATCACAGATGTCCCAAACAGCAGGACAATCACAGATGTCCCAAACAGCAGGACAATCACAGATGTCCCAAACAGCAGGACAATCACAGATGTCCCAGACAGCTGGAAAATCACAGATGTCCCAAACAGCTGGAAAATCACAGATGTCCCAAACAGCAGGACAATCTCTGATGCCCCAATCAGCTGGAAAATCACAGATGTCCCAAACAGCAGGACAATCACTGATGTCCCAATCAGCTGGAAAATCACAGATGTCCCAAACAGCAGGACAATCACAGATGTCCCACACAGCAGGACAATCACAGATGTCCCAAACAGCAGGACAATCACAGATGTCCCAAACAGCAGGACAATCACAGATGTCCCAAACAGCAGGACAATCACAGATGTCCCAGACAGCTGGAAAATCACAGATGTCCCAAACAGCTGGAAAATCACAGATGTCCCAAACAGCAGGACAATCACTGATGTCCCAATCAGCTGGAAAATCACAGATGTCCCAAACAGCAGGACAATCACTGATGTCCCAATCAGCTGGAAAATCACAGATGTCCCAAACAGCAGGACAATCACAGATGTCCCACACAGCAGGACAATCACAGATGTCCCAAACAGCAGGACAATCACAGATGTCCCAAACAGCAGGACAATCACAGATGTCCCAAACAGCAGGACAATCACAGATGTCCCAGACAGCAGGACAATCACGGATGTCCCAAACAGCAGGACAATGATCCAAAGTGCATAAGAAAGTCCAGCTTGGAATGGCTAAAAAACCAAAATGAAAGTTTTGGAGCGGCCTAATCAAAGTCCTGACTTGATTCCAATTGAGATGCTGTTGCATAACCTTAAACAGGCAATCAATGCTTGAAAACCCCGCAATGAGGCCGAATCACAAGACTTCTCTAATCAGTGGGCCAAAGTTCCCCCACAGCGAGATAAAAGATTCATTGCCAGTTATCGCAGATGTTTGATTGCACCTGATGCTGCCAAGGACGGAACCAACAGTCATTAGGTTTGGGGGTACTATCATTTTTTTTGCATCGGTGATATAGGCATGAAATAACTCTTTACCTTAAAAAGATGAAACAATAATTTAACGGCTGCATTTTTTAACTCATGTTTTATTTGTCTTACTTTAAAATTAGTTTGATGATCTGAAACATTTAGCTACATATGACAAATAAGCAAAAACAGAAAAAATGGGGAATTTCTTTTTCACAGCTCTCTACGGCTAATGATGATTTGATTCAGTCTTGTTTTGCTCTGTAAGATGAGACCCTTTGGCATCAGTGTGATACTGAGGACAGGTGCGCTGCTCTGCACTCACGCCGGCCAGCCCTCAAACGTGGACACAGTGAAGAGGGCCAGCATGCCGGTCAGCACGTTGTCGAAGTTGAAGTCGTTGTTGACCCACTCTCGTTTCTGGAGCTCCTTGTCCTGCAGGGTGTTCTCCCTGTACTTAATGAAGTACCCCCTGCAGAACACACAACAACAGAGGATTAGCAGAAGGTAAACAGCTGTTCTGGAAAGTTCCAGGTCAGAATATAGAGGCCTTCCATGTGTCCAAGTTTAGTGTGCCATCTGATGAATTGGTGAACAGTCCAGGCTGTTCCCTTGTCACTCTGACTGTGATTATGAAGGCTAGATAATGAATGGGTGGTTGAGATGGGTGAGACATGCAATAGCTTGTGAAATATATTTCAGACTCCTTACTGGCAATCCATTTCTGTTAACTTAGAGGGGTCTGTACAACTGTAGAATTTTCCCTGGAGGAAGAAAATGAAAGATGTCAGCTAAACTCCAAGAAATTACTCAACAGGAATATAACAATTTCACCAAGTTGCACGCAAAAATGCTTTCATTGTCAGTGTTAATGTAAAGGTTGAGAACCACTGCTGCACACCTTAAAGGGTTAAAACTGGGCACGGTCGGGTCCCCTGTCTCACCTTGAAAAGCTGCACACCGATGCAGGCAAACATGAAGTCCAGGAGCATAGTAACTAGGACGATGTTGCCAATGGTCTTGATGGCCACAAACACGCACTGAACCACATGCTAATGCACAGGAAAACACACAAATGTTAGACTCCTATTTCCCACCCAGACAGGTCTAGTATAGTTCATTTCAAATGCCTGGATGCTGACAGGTCCCTGTGCTGGACTGAAATACTGGTTACAAGTTTATGAAAAGTTCTGTCTGACTGTGTTTGAGAAGCATGAGCAGGTGATAGAGCTGTACCTTTAAACCTTTGGCTCGATTTATGGCCCTCAGGGGCCTAAGTACCCTCAACACCCTGAGAATCTTCACCACTGAGATGGCACTGGACCTTAAGCAGAGAAAACCATGGTCACAAGATGAGACACGGATCTGTCGGGGAAAAACTGCGCAGCCAAACCTTCATTTTCTAGCAACCAATGTAAACATATCTGTCTTTTTATAAAACATTAGGATGAAATAAGGTGGTTTAGCTTCATTTTCAACCGTTCTGGCTCAATAAAGCATGTCTCCACTGGGACAAAGCACATGAGCCGATAGAACTGAGGCTAAACTGGAGGACCACCTGATCATGGACTGCTCAACTAGAGAACTGCAGTTTGACAACCTAAAACATCTGGAACCACATCTCAGACCAGTTTTTAAAGTTAAGATAGGTTGACACTAATTTTGAGTGGGTCGAGTCTCAATTTTATGTTGATTTTATGAATCTTCTTCACCGATCACTGAAATAAATTCAGCATTGTTCTGTTTTGACACATGGGTGCGAGTGTAATTTAAACGGCACTTGTAAGTAGCTGCTAAAGTAGGCTGAGAAACTACTTACTCCATTCCCATAGAGAGGAGGGACACACCCACAACCAGCAGGTCAAGGATGTTGAAGGAGTTCCGGCAGAAAGAGCCTTTGTGCAGGATGGCGCCGTACGCAGTCATCTGGAGTCACAAAAATATTAGAACAAAGCCAAGTGAATCTAGAAGCCGCGCACTCTTACATACAAAGCAACAGAGCGCTGAGGAACCTCTTACCTTCAGCACTATTTCAACAGTGAAGACGGAGGTGAAGACGATGTCAGCATAAGCCAAGATCTGGCAGGACAGGGGGAGGAATAAGAGGTGAAAATCACCCAAACATCATCAAAACTATGGCCCTCAAACACAGGTCTTGGCAGATTGAAGTGTTTGCAGGCATTTGTGGTAAAAACCAGCAGCAAATCCCCTGCACACCTGCTGAGCACTTCAGTGATGAAATTAGGCAAAAGTGGACCATTCAGGTCTTGGGATGTAACATTACCTCAGGGAATCCTGCTTTAATTGGGCTGAATCACAACTTTGTTTGTGAATAAAGATAAAGTGGAGTTAGATAATGGGGACTGGTAGGACATAGATAATGGGGACTGGTAGGACATAGATAATGGGGACTGGTTGACATAGATAATGGGGACTGGTAGGACATAGATAATGGGGACTGGTAGGACATAGATAATGGGGACTGGTTGGACATAGGTAATGGGGACTGGTTGGACATAGGTAATGGGGACTGGTTGGACATAGATAATGGGGACTGGTTGGACATAGATAATGGGGACTGGTAGGACATAGATAATGGGGACTGGTTGACATAGATAATGGGGACTGGTAGGACATAGATAATGGGGACTGGTAGGACATAGATAATGGGGACTGGTAGGACATAGATAATGGGGACTGGTAGGACATAGATAATGGGGACTGGCTGGACATAGAAAATGGGGACTGGTTGGGGGACATAGATAATGGGGACTGGTAGGACATAGATAATGGGGACTGGTAGGACATAGATAATGGGGACTGGCTGGACATAGAAAATGGGGACTGGTTGGGGGACATAGATAATGGGGACTGGTATGACATAGATAATGGGGACTGGCTGGACATAGATAATGGGGACTGGTATGACATAGATAATGGGGACTGGCTGGACATAGAAAATGGGGACTGGTTGGACATAGATAATGAGGACTGGTAGTAGAAGCGGACCTCATTTCTGAAGGAGAAGGGGTCAATAGGGTCTTCAGCAGCCAAGGAAGCACTGCTGAGCAGGATGAAGAGGAGGATGATGTTGGTGAAGGTGGTGGCGTTGATGATCCGGTGGCAAAGCTTACGGAACCTGTCACAACAGACGAAACCAATCAGAGACACTTCTGTTTCCCTGGACCGTACCATCAATATCGCGCACATCGCATCAAGCTCTGAGATGACAATCGCCAGAGACATGGCTTGGAATTCTGGGCCTCCTATAAGAATATTGCTGAAGACCCGCATCCTGCTGCTCTTTTTGTGGGGCCGCTGTAGGCAGGAGATCCTAAATGTAGACTCAGGAATCACCACCACCTCTCACTCAGCCATGAACCACTCTTGACTTCATTCTAGACTACTCTATGAGCATCACAATCAGACCGTTCCATGAACCTGGACCTCAACTTTTCTATCTATAAGTGTCTGAAGCCACTAAGACTAGCCAGGGAACCAGACAAATCAGCAAGTTGATTTCCCACTGTGTCAGACCATTGCAAAACCACTCAGCCGAAGCCCTCTAGGATAAAGCTGCCCGACACAATCCCTGGAGATAAACTGTCCTGGCAATTTTCAACTCTGCACACCAGATTCTACTGATTAGCTGCTCAACCAGATCTCCAGATGTTGAGTGAGGTGCGCTTAGCAAGTGTTGGAATGAAAAATTATAGGACAGAGAGTTAACCCTCCAGGAGATGGATCAACCAGCACGGCTCAAAGTAAGCAAGCGACTCCATCCTGGATCCCTCTGGCTGATGTGGGTCAGGACCAGAGAATATCTGGCCCAGAGTTGCCTGCTGCCTGGCTGAATGTTTTTTGTGCCTGAATGAATATAGATGGCAGATAATCCAGAATAACAGATGAGAGTGCGATAATGTGAACCCACCAAAGCAAACATTGGGTGACTCCAGCATGTCTCCTACAGTATGCATAAGCACAGTACAGCAATGGTTGACAGTGAACTGGCCCTTTCCCCTCATGCAGAGCTGGGGTGAGACTGACTTGTTCTGCGGTCCGAAGATGAAGAAGGATGAGGCCTCTGGCATGGGCACAGCCTTCTCCTTCAGCTGGAGGTCTGCCATGGGGCGGGGCCTGGGGCTGATCGGGATCTCTGGCTCCTCCTCCTCATCGTCACCTGATCAATACGACAGGGGAAAACCACTGAGTGACATCCCAGTGTAAACCACAGCAAGGCCGCAAACACAGTAAGCATGTTGGCCTTGAAGGTTACAAATTGCTCCAGAATCATTTGATGAATTTTAATCAGACCTGGGTCACTGATTATATTACTTGGAAAATTTAAATATGCTGTCTCATGTTAGAGAAACTACCACAAAATGATTACCAGAAAAAGTTTCAACAAAAATTATATTTACGCAAAAGTTTATTCATTTGAAAGAAGGCTTGTATTTTAAAACTTGGTGAAAACAGACGTTTATTCAAAATACTGTTCAGCATCAGCAGGGTATAAACGAATGTCCTCAGCAAAAGATAATAAATTAAACCACACTTGTTTGTCGCTGGTATACATGTAAAATTTTACACACTAACACAGAATAATAGAGACGGATTAAAGTTTGTTCACCTGGAAAATCAGCTGGAGGGAATGGGTCCTTCACTTCATTGACATTTGATTCAAACTCGTCAATTTTCAGCTGAAAAATATGAATACATTTTATTAACTGGCTCAATACTTTGTGTGTAAGGCCATAATTTTATGACCAGACAAAAGAGAATTGTCCTATCTATGCGAAAAATACATTGCACAATGGAAAATCAGCAGGAATCGAGAAACATGCAAGTGCAACACGATCTTGACTAATTGTCTTGAGCGAATATATGAACTCAAGGTACAGTAAGCAATGCAAGCCTGGCTCATGCGTGAAAGATCGACCCATGTACTGATTCCTCAGAAAGAGAAAGAGCCATTAAAACACGGACAGACGACCGCCGGAAAACTCTTTGGGAAGAGATAAAACCACTCTAACGAAGGGAAAGCCAGTGTCAACACCACCCAAGTAAGAGAAAGAACAATTCACACATGCTCAGACTGATTAATATAAGAGACGGTCATGCTAACGCAGGGGCTGACTGATCTCTGAAGCCACCCAGCTGTAGGAGAGAGACAGGCTTTCCCAGGAGGTCTGACCTTGGCTGTAGTGGCGGTCCCTTCTCCTTTAGATCTCTGTTCCGCCAGTTTCTTCTGCAGCAAAGCCTTCTCCTCATCAGACCGGTCAGGTACGAGCGTCCTGGCGGAGAAAAACAGAAGAGACATGACTGGAGACAGGAGGATTTCTTAACCTACGACTGGAGTTATCAGCATAAGCAACTCAGTCACAAGCTGTCAACTCCCTATCAAAGGTTCCCCAGAAAGTTTTTGCCAGTGCTTCTGCAATCCTGATTCTGAAAGTCTCAAAGACCAACAAGCAAAGTGTGGCTTATACGCACCATGCGTTTCATCGTGGTTAAAGCCGCTTTCACGCCGGACATGAAACAAATTTTTCACAAGACAGACTATATTTAAAGTCAACACAAAGACGCGAATACACATCTTTGCATTGACTTTGAATGTAATCTGTCGTGAGAAATATTCATTTCGCGTCCAGTGTGAAAGCAGCTTAACTGTCGATGCTGGTGATGGCAGACATGCTGGTAGGGCCTTGGGCTAGTTCATGGATCAGTGTTTGGGACCCATCCTCCACTGAGGGACCAAATTTCCTTTTTTTTCCCCCAGATACATTTTTTTTTTTTGCGCCCCAGAGCAGTTTCAAGCAAGTTTCTGAGCATTATCTACACACACCTGTTTCTGTTTGCACAGTGTCCTACAGTCTCTCGAGCACTTCCTGTACTCCGCTGAATTGATTCCCTCTCTCACCTCAACAGTTTCTTCTGTCTCCTCTCAGCCGCTTTCTCCCTCTGAGCCGACGTCAGGCTCTCCGCCTCTGCCAGGTTGTCCACGGCGATGGCCAGGAACACGTTCAGTAGGATGTCTGTGCAGAGTCAAAGAGACAATAACAGCCAAGGCCCGAAATAACCAAGGGAACCGCAGTCCAAAAACCAAGGGAACCGCAGTCCAAAAACCAAGGGAACCGCAGTCCAAAGACACACACCATTTCCACAGACTGCTTCCCACCAAGAACAGCAACCTGAACAGAACCAGAACCAGGACTGCCACAGAACCTAACCTGTACAAACTACAGCTGACCATCATGTCAGCAGACCTGAACCAACAAAATCCACTAATACAGTAAACCAAAATTTAACAGGTAATATCTTCTACCAGGGATGTCCAGCCCTGTTCCAGGAGATCTCAACCCTCCTTCGATTATTTTAACCCAAATTTGGAGCACCATAATCGTCTAAATGGCAGCTGAATGGACGGAAATTTATTGAATGTGATGCTCATAGTTACGCTTAGTGTGAAAGCCCACAGGATAGTAGATCTCCTGGAACAAGGTTAGTCAGACATGTTGGAGAACAAAAATAACATCATAATAATTTTTATCCTTTGTTGTGCAGACACAACTACACCTCTTTAGATGCTCTGCAGCTCGGCTACAGTTTTGTCCCTGAATCCTTAACATCACTGCAGCGGTATTACCCAGCGATGCTGACGGTCGGTTGCAGTGACCGCCCATGGTCCTCCCATTCTGGGGGTCAGGGCAGGGTCCACAATCCAGTGCTTTTAAACTAAATACACAACCAGTGTCTTGGGCAATACAAATACCATGAACAATCAACAGTCATGGTCTAGGAAAAGGGTTGTACATGCTGAAGATCTTAGAATCAGCTCTGTAGTTGGAGGGATCCAGCCAACGCTAGATATAGTGACAATCAAGCAGATAACGCAATCCATTAATTCACATTATTCCAGGTCCTGACCCATGTAATCAAAGCACATCCACAATGGGTTGCTATGGATACAGTTGCCGCAGAAGAACAGGATGATGAAGTAGATGCAGACCAGGACGCCTGGGAAGACAGGGCCTCCGTAAGCCATGATTCCAGTGTACATCAGGTTGTTCCAGTCTTCTCCTGTGAGAACCTGACCACAACAGATGGGAAAGATCTGTCAGCCATTTCTACTGAGGCAACACCTCAGGTCAATGGTCAAAGCAGCACAAGGTCAAAGCAGCACAAGTAGCGCACAAGTCATAGCATTATCTGGGAGCGTATGAACAGCCTCGTGCTAGACGTACTAGACGTACTAAAGTCACATTTTCATTTACTGTGAGGTAAAGATGGGAAGACGCTTATTATAGTTACCTAATTCAATTTACTCAAAATGGACACTTAGTCGCTTAAAAATCTTTAGCACCAGGGTCTTTATTTGGCAGATTTTATGGATCGATTATATATTTGGACATTTTTTCTCAAAACAGAGATTTTGTGGCTTAAGTGCTTTCAGCACCGGGAATTTAATGCTCTCTGCCGCTGCCGTAGCCTGTGTGAGCATCACTGGTCCTGGGTGAGGTGGCCTACGGGACAGGTGTTAGTGCAGGGGTGTTAAGAGTAAAGACGGTACCTGGAATACGCTGATGAGGGCCTGTGGGAAGTTATCGAAATTGCTGCGCCGGACCACTCCGTCCGGGAAGTTGAACTTGCCCCCGAACACCTGCATGCCGAGCAGGGAGAAGATGACGATGAAGAGGAAGAGGAGCAGGAGGAGAGAGGCGATGGAGCGCACAGAGTTCAGCAGGGAGGCGATGAGATTACGCAGGGATGTCCAATACCTGCAGCAGGGAGACACAGAGAGTCAGCGTTACAGTCAGAGACACGCAGAGAGTCAGAGATACTCAGAGGATCAAGATACTCAGGGAGTCAGAGATCAGAGATACTCAGAGGATCAAGATACTCGGGGAATCAGAGATACTCAGAGGATCAAGATACTCGGGGAATCAGAGATACTCAGAGGATCAAGATACTCGGGGAATCAGAGATACTCAGAGGATCAAGATACACAGGCAGTCAGAGATCAGAGATACTCAGAGGATCAAGATACACAGGGAGTCAGAGATCAGAGATACTCAGAGGATCAAGATACTCAGGGAGTCAGAGATCAGAGATACTCAGAGGGTCAAGATACTCAGGGAGTCAGGGATCAGAGATACTCAGAGAAACAAGATACTCAGGGAGTCAGAGATACACAGAGGATCAAGATTCGCAGGGAGTCAGAGATCAGAGATACTCAGAGGAACAAGATACTCAGTGAGTCAGAGATCAGAGATTCACCTATTCATCATGACAATTTCATGGCAAAAAGCTCCGCCAAAAGTGCGCAGAGAGCTCGCCAGCGCCAAGCTGGTTCACTTTCTGTGCAGTGGTAATTTGGCTGACCGGATCACAGTGCGCACATGTCACCGAAACCTCACAGGCAGGTTTCCAGAATGTCAGGCACATTTCAATGCAATAAATAATTACAGCAACCATTATTTACTATCTGAATCAGCACATAAATTATAGTATCTAAATCGATTGCCCTGATGTCAGATCAAAGGCAGCTGGCACTCGTAATGGAAACTCGACCTGACAGCCCTGAGTGTCCGTGCATTCTCTGTGGCATGTTGCGTGCTGCACAACACAGCTGTACGCCATGGATGTCACTTTGACCTCACGCAGGAGACATTACAGGACTGGAGACAGTTAGAGGCCGAGCTGCATGTGCTGTAGCAGCAGGGAGAGCAGCAGCACAGGGAGAGGAGAGACTACCTGACTGCACAGCTCTGTCCTTAACATTAGAACCGCGGCACTGATGTTAGTAATGCATGCTATTTCATATCAGTAAAAGATATGAGCGCATCTGTCCATGACTTTTTCTAAAAATGTGTTTTCTATGTTATAGCAAAGTTTTGAACTTTTGAACTGTAAGTATTGATATTAAATCACTTTGAGAGCCGTAGCCACTTCTTTGCGGCAGTGGCTTTGATCGCAAATACCCCTGTCTGCAACGTGAGAGAGCAGGAGAGAGATGTGAACATGTGGGCGCGTGAGTGCGTGTGTAGGCTATGTGGGTATGTGTCCTTCAGCTGCTTTCACACCAGATGCAAAACAAATTTTTTGCATGTATTCGCGTCTTTGCATTGACATTGAATGTAATCTATCGTGCGGAAAATTCGTTACGCGTCCAGTGTGAACGCGGCTTTAGAAACACAGCCTGATCTGGGCTACATTTATCTAAACATTATTATTATTATTATTATTACTTTTATTGTTGCGTACTATTATACTACTAAAGGTAGTCTATAGGCTTGCACAGCTGTCAAGTGCACCCCTTGTCGGATTCGTTCTGGTTGCAGTGGGGCTACACAATTGGGCAAATGTCAAGTTGCCGTTTTCTCATATAACGTGTCTGTCATTATAATTGATTATTGTACGTAATAAATTCACATGTATTTATTGGCTAATTTTTAATTTCATTCGTTCAAAAACAATATATGTTGATTCCCTCTTTATAATTGCACAATATCATGAAATGGCCTCACACTGCGAGCTTGAACCTCCCGAACCAGAACATCAGCTTCCTCCAGGCTGAAGTTTGTCACCGTCTGGTGTTGCTGCTGTGTCCTACTTCATCCATGTCAAAAGAAATTTGCCCTGCGCCTCGCCCACAGAGCTTTTAAAGGTGAGGAGAGGAGCTCATTTGATTGGTGAAGATTTGACTTGGCTGTGTTAAACCCACTCACGCCTTCTCTCCTCCCTCTTTGCCACTTGTACCGGCAGGAGAGACAGAGGCGGGACAGAGGAGTACTTGCACAGGGCTGCACCGGGCATGAAATTGCAAAATGCACCTAGATCCACCCCGTTGGTGCGGTGCCCCCCCCATCCGCCGCACCTGCGCCGTGCTTGCTCCTGGTCAACGAATTTAGAGCCCAGAGAGTCAGAGATACTCAGAGAGTGAAGATACACTGAGATTCAGAGATACACCGAGAGTCGCAGATACTCAGAGAGTGAAGATAGACAGGGATTCAGAGATACACAGAGGCTCAAGACACGCAGGGATTCAGAGATGCACAGAAGGTCAGAGATACACCGAGAGTCTGTAGTATGAACATGCAAAGCCAAAACCAGTTTTGTGCTGAAATCATTGACTGTATTGTTGGTAACCAGTCGGAACTGAAGCCAAACGGAGATCCCAGCTGGAAACTGCCGGACCTGACAGCTTCTCTAAATCTCCTAATACACATTCATTACCCATTGATAAAACCGTCTGGCTCACCTCCTATTGCCAACACACAAAAAATTCTGTTTCCAAACAGTATATAGACAGGTTCCTTGAATTATAATATTGACCAGCAGTCATTGGTCAGGCTGTGGTTGGTTCATTGTCACCGGTAAATAACCCCACCCTGAACCCCGCGAGATTCACGCACTTGGTGATCTTGAAGAGGCGCAGCAGGCGAATACACCTGAGCACAGAGATGCCCAGGGGGGACATGACCTCCAGCGACACCAGGACGATCTCCAGGATTCCCACAGACACCACGAAACAGTCGAAGCGGTTGAAGATGGACATGAAGTACGCCGGCAGGCCGAAGGCGTACATCTTGAGAAACATCTCCACCGCGAACAGGGCCAGCAGCACTTTGTTTGCGATGTCTGGAGAAGGGAGTAGAACATTAAAAACCTCAGGTTATAGCAGCACACGAGAGGCAGTCAATAAGAAAGCAATAAATACTTCAGTTAACATTCAAAATTTAGACGAGTGGTGGTCGCAAGGAGACGACAAGACTGGGACTTCCTCTAATCTGTGTCTGTGGAGCTCCACTGACCCAGAGCTGCATGAGGCTCCATAGCTTCCATTTCTCATGGATCGATGCTGGTGAGATCTGAAGCTGGACTTTAAATTGGCCCTGAAAAGCAGCCACACTGCAGACAGGTCTGCCTTAAAGGCTGCCAATCACATCACCAGGTGCACAGCCAATCAGCAATTACATGTCCTTCTGGGCGGACACTTCCTGATGTGATTTCAAAAAGGAACAGGTTCTGAAATGGCTTGTAATGGCTAATTGGCAGTGCACCCAGTGACATGAGAAGTGATCTTTAACAAATGCTTGATTCTTGTCATGAGACTTAAAATTTGTGTTTGCTTTTGTTTTAAATTATTTTGCAGGCCAAGTGCAATTTTCCCCATGGGCAAATCAATCAAAATATTTCACTGGCACTATTTCTGTCCAGTAAAGTAAGTGATATAAGTGAGACTTCAAGTGTAAATATGAGGCCGTAATACATGTGCTGAGACTGACTGATCTGGGTTTTGTGGCACAGACTTTGAGGGACAGACCTTGCACCACAGTGAGAGTTTCGGGCTGGTGATGGTGCTCTGTGGCGATGGCCAGGGTGTTGAGGAAAACAAGCAGGATCACAAGCCAATAGAAGGCCTGCGATTTCACCCACGTGTGACACTTCCTGCGGAAGAATCGGTTCCAATGGCGCCCGCTGCGACTGGCGGGAGGAAGAGGAAACAGTCATGTGACCCACAAATTCAGTTATCACTCAGCCTCTTTCGTGAAATCCGAAAATACATCACATGTAACCCGAGCTGTACAACTCCGGAGTTCAGAAAACAAAAAGTCTTTCCTCCTCAGCTGGCTGAGATGACTGATATTTCCTCACCTCCAGGCTGAACATTTTCACTGAATAATAATAATAATAATAATAATGATAATAATAATAATTAAAAGACAGTTCAAAAGACAGTTTGGTTTGGAACAGTCAGAATCCTCCGAAGTTTCCTTGGAATCTAAGGTGGCTTGATGCCGCCCGACCAGGGACTATGTCTTCTCCAGCAATGCTGCTGAGTTAGTTTGTTATAATAATAATAATAATAATAATAATTATAATTATAATATCTTTATTCACAAGATTAAAGTACATATCAAGTGCTACAATAATTAAAATTTCAATGTCAAGTGTGAAGTTAATAAAATCTAAAAATATCAAATACTGCAAGAAAAGCCGAATACAGAAACGCAACACCATTGTACTTAAAAATTAGCCGATTAAAAAATTTATCTTCAAAACGATCTGTATTTATCTTTGGTCTTACACTAGTTCTATCTCTCAGACGTGCAGAAGATGGCTTGACTTTCGGTAAGAAACTAACATGGTCTACATCATTGAATTTAGTAAAAAGATGGCGATCACATTTTTCCAAAAAATTATAAATATTGAACTGAAGTGTTGCGCCTTTCAAAACATCTTGCCAAAAAACATTGTACAACACTAAGATCTGATTGACTGACAGCATACTCTGGTAAACCATACAAAACCTTACAAAGAAGAACAGAATTAATAAGATGGGAGAGTTCAGCTCGGTTGGGCCCTTCCTCCAGGACACTGATAGAAAATACTACACTGCAAAAATGTCACAATCATGCTTCGGTCTATCAGCTTGCATAAGAAGCATGTAAACTACTCAATTTTATTATTCATCTATCTTCTCTACCTCAACACCACCAACTTAAGAGACCTTATTTGTAGTCACTGTGTTATTGACAATTGACATTTTCTTATTCTTTTTTTCTTATTAACAATATATGCAGAAATTTGTAAAATATCTGACCTCACTGGTAGTTTCTTTGCCTTTCTGCGCATTTACGCAATAGAACGATTTTAAGTCAAAATATGAGACTAAAATATCAGCTGAGTTTTATTTTTGGGTTCAGCAATACGGGGAGCACTTTGATTTTCTTAACTTGCATTTTCCACTTGTGGTCCAACAAATGCTTTAGTCTTGCATTTAGACATAAATTCTAATATACAGTCCTTCTGACAGAGCTAACACAATAATATTGCCAGTGAGGTGAGTTTTTGGTGCAAGTAAACAATTAAGTTAAGATAATATTCCCTTCTTAAGAATGAGAAATTAGATCTTCTGGCTGATCACAAGACTAAACCGCTTGCCAAGAGTTGACTTTTCACCCAGAGTAGTACAGATGGTCAGTGTTTGGTCTCTAATTGTGCTTTACGACGTCAGACTCACTAGAGGTAAACTAATTTGTTAATTCCCTCCGCATCATATAAGCTGCCAGTCTCAGAGCCTCCATCTTCAAGAGGAAGAAGCCCTGTTAAAAAAGGGAAGAACAAATGAATTATTGGAGTTCAAGGTTCATTCAATAAATTAAGTTTGAGCACTCACATCTCGAAATAAATGTGTGCTTGCATTACACAACAACAGTGTCAGATTTTATTCGAAAAAGAGTCTGTGTCAGTGCATATTTTAGCTCGGTGCAAGCAACCTGAGTAAACGAACAACCTTATCATGATCTTCAATCAAGACCTTGATAAGTAGAAACAAGAAATTGAGCACAGCGGTTGTTCAGGACTTCGCTCATGAGCCTGTCTTCATTAGTGATGGTACAGATCGCAAGCCACGCCCACATCAGCTGACAGCTCAGCTGGTACCCTCCAGGCACTCAAATGGTGAATCTTAAACAATGCGCCTGTAGAACCTGAATATTTAATTTGGCTCACAATATATGTCAAAAATCATATTGTTGGAACACATGCCCATTATGCATGTAAAACCTGAATGTTTGGTTGATCTGGTGCAGCCCAAAAGCCAGCAGTAAAGTTTTATAACCCTAGAATGGTCTTATTGCCTGCGGTGAGAGTGGCATCCTTTGTTCCCCACGGCGGGGGGTGGGAGCCATCAAGTCTAGCAGGCCCAGCATCTCTGGAACTCAAACTCACTGGTTTCATTGAAGTTAAAGCGCAGCTACCTTAATCGGCTTAAAACAACCTAAACTTCTACCAAATTCATTATATATTTCTATTCAATATCCTAAAAGGAACCTCTCATATTTATCACACTATTGGGCTATAATATTCCATTTTAAGGCTTTTCCATGACAACTGCATCATTTTAGCACACATTCCTATCATGTTTGGTCTCTTTATTCTCGGGGGAGTCCAAGGAGTTGAATGGAACATGTTTCATTTCCCTTGGAATTATGGTTCGTTTGTAAGATTCATTCAAGCAACTACCCTAGTCTCCCTGTGCAAATTATCTTATCACCTAGGCCAAACCTAGGGTAAAACTCTGATTCGGCCAACCTTCCCTCTACCTTGTTCGGAGGCGTGGTTTGGAGCCTTTAAAGGTATGAGATCCTGAGGGGGGGGTCTCTTCTCTTCTTGCTCCTGCTGTTCTTCTTCCTGTGCTGTCCTTTCTTGGTCAACTTCTGACGTGCGAATAGGTAAGTGGGGAGAGGTCACGTGCTGCCTTGTTCCGGAGTGGGGGAACATGTGAGTTCTCCCCGACCACGTGGAGCGATTTTAGCTCCGTGTGGTCATTCATCTTTTCCAGGTATGAAAATACTCTAAATCCTTCTAAATTATATGTAACGGTAATTGGCTTTTCATTGATTTGTTTGATTCAAGTTGTGCCTACCTGGTGAATTAAATTATTGTTATTCCTTTTCCAGCCTGCGTGTTCTCATTGTATATTCTTTCTGGCCTTGTTGCGATTGGGACTTAAGGGGAAACTCCTACCAAGACATGTGTAGGTAGCGATACTTCTAAGTTAGATTGAGATTGGGTTCTACCTATTAAGGGGTTATGAAATTACCGGCTCTTAAGATTTAGCTATTGATTAATCTTTCTAAGGGGCCCTTTGATATACATAAACCTAGGTTCGTGGTACGTTCATACTCAGAGCTAACGTTATTTGCCTGATGTTGCTACCATGCCAGTCTCCTCTATCCAATGGAAGTATTGTCGAATTAGACCAGGCAGTGACGCCTATTTTAACCCTAGGGGGTGTCTTGGTTAGTGACAATGGTTTTCGCAGATAGAGTTCGGGTGCGTAACTGCCCTGAGATTCACGCATGCTGTTTCAATTCTAATTCTAATTTGGAGTCAGATTTTTAACGAGATTATTGCTGAATTTTGTATTCTAACTGTTATATGGAGTCAGATAAATCGTAACCATTGCGCTTTCATGCCCCGTCCTCGGACGGTGAATAAATATCCATTATATTGTGATTCACACCAGCCAGAAGAATGCTCTAAATCAAGTTAGACTAAGAGAACACGTAAGGCCTTCACCCCGGGCAATATCCGCCGTTTGGTCATTGCTCTTTTGGGGTTTTACACGCCATATTTAAAGATGGTTTGCCTGCCTACTATTTCTGCTCCTCTGCTTATTCGCAACCCCCCTCCATCCCCATCTGCTCCTATACATGTTTATCTGACTCATTCGCTGACGGCGCATCACTGACACTCTGTTCTGTACCCCTGGGCATTTGCTGCTGCTCTCTCCGCCCATGGCCTCACGCGTATGCATGGAAGGACAGGTTTGGCTCTCCCTGCCGACTGGCTTTTCATGCGTACGCGTGGTAGGGCGGGGAGGCTCCAGAACAGAGCCAAGCCGCCAAACTTAAATATTGCAAATAAATTAGCTGCAAATGATAGTAAAATTTAGGGTTTTGACAAAGTGGATCTGGCTAAACTATGGTTCAGCACTTAAACCTATGAACACGTCAGCCCTTCATGGATAAGATTATCCACCATTAAACTATGAGGAGAGAGAAGATCTTGTTCAGGTAGAATACTGCTATTAAGCATGAAAATCTTTATTTCATCACTTACGTCAAATTACTTTATTGATATGAGAAGCAAACATTCAAATTAGCAGGATGGGGGTGGTTTGCATAAATTATGCAAATTAGGTGTCAAAGATGGCTACCACAAAGGGACATAGTAACTAACAGACACATCAACTTCTTATTTTGCGCACAGGTTGCCTGATCCAGGATCTATGGGCTAAACCTCTTAAAGTTGGATACTTTAACAAAATGCAAACGTTTTTCGAAATTTTGCTCTTGACTTGAAAATTCTCTACCTCATTATATATTCAGCACCCGCTGAAATTAAAAAAGGCCATTTTTTTGGTTCAGGACAACCTTCATGCTGTAAACTATTTATGTTCCATACTTCATTGAAATTGGACCGGCGGTTTTTGAGAAATGGCGCATGAAAAATGCGGAAAAGGTCGTGGTATTTTTATAGCAGTAATCTACCTTAAACTGCAGTCAGGGTGAAGCTCGAGGGCAGGGGAGGGGACCCGGCTCATGGAGAGACAAAGTCCCGCACGTGTCAGATGTCTCTGTGCTCTAATTCTCCTGATTCTAACAGGTCGACAGGTGAGAGGGGCGGCGCACCTTTTCCCTCCTGATCGTTGTCCATGACCTCTGCGTGCGTGATCCAGTCCATGTAGCCCTTCAGGTCCTCATCCAGCTGCTGTCGCTCTCGGAGCTTCTGAAACTCGCCTCGCGATTTGGCCTTCTCTCGCTCCTTCGTAAACTCGCTGAGGGACAGGGGGGTGCGGAGCACAGAGTGAGGGACAGGACAAAAGCAGCACGCGCGAGAGAGAGAGAGTCGCTGCTCTAAGAAAAAAAAACTTCAAAAAGCACATGTGGACACCCAATATTTGAAGAGTTCACATATGAACGCTAAAAATGAACCCCACAAACCCACGCGTAAGATGAGAAAAGGTAACAAACACCAATTCAAGTCACGCATCTTCTTTTTACATGTGAAAACTGTAGTAAAAATTCAGACATGCGTGAAAAAATTTAAAATTCACATTGTTTTTTCCATAATGTTAAATTCACACCAGAGTTTGTGATTTATTCATTTATTTATTTGCCAGGGAGAAATCTAAGTGTGGAGGGACAGCTGAATAAATTGAGAGAGAAGTCCTCAGCCTGCCTATATTCCAGGCCACCCCCACAGCAACACCTCTGGTGAGACCCACCCACAGAGCACGCCCAGAACCACATCCACCCACAGACCACGCCCAGAACCACACCCACCCACAGAGCACGCCCAGAACCACACCCACCCACAGAGCACGCCCAGAACCACACCCACCCACAGAGCACGCCCAGAACCAAACCCACCCACAGAGCACGCCCAGAACCACACCCACCCACAGAGCACGCTTAGAACCAACTCACCCACAGAGCACACCCAGAACCTGACCCACCCACAGAGCACGCCCAGAACCAGACCCACTCACAGAGCATGTCCAGAAACACACCCACCCACAGAGCACGCCCAGGACCACACCCACCCACAGAGCACGCCCAGAACCACACCCACCCACAGAGCACGCCCAGAACCACACCCACCTACAGAGCACGCCCAGAACCAGACCCACCCACAGAGCACGCCCAGATCCACACCCACCCACAGAGCACACCCAGAACCACACCCACCCACAGAGCACGCCCAGAACCAAGTTGAGCACGAAAAAGGAGCCCAACAGGATGAGGGTCAGGAAGTAGACCCAGGGCCAGTCATTCCCAATGGCATCATTTATCTGTGAGAGAGAGAGAGAGAGAGAGAGAGAGAGAGAGATCAGTAAATACCCACAATGCATGTTTGCAAGCCCGTGCAAAAGTGAGAGACAGCATTTCAGGCTGCATTTCCCTGTTGAGTACCCAGTGAAATTCAATCAATTTTATACATATATTTTTATATATTTTTTCACCAAGACTCAAAGAACTATTTCTTACTTATTACACATTATATTCAATGAGAATACTTAGTCAAGAATAAAAGTATCAAAAATCCTTTAAACTCTTTACTAGGAGGAGAATTTAAAAAAATTGTTCCTAGATAATCCAGGGGATTTTTGATAGTCTACATGTGGTGCTTTTCTATATCTGACTGGGGGAAACACTTTTGTAATCACAAAATATTGGACAATAAATATTTGGACAGCAAGATTTAGTTTCCATTTTTGGGTCTGTACCATAGTAAATTGAAATGAAACCATAAACATCCCGTTAAAGTGTAAACTGACCGCATAGCTTATGAATTACGGACAATTTCACAGACAGTGACGATTCAAATACTGTTCTTGCAGGGTGCATTGTAAAAGCTATGACCCAGTTCAGGAGTCTTCAACCCCTCCATGCTCACGTGCTAACATGCTAAGGTGTTGATGCAGTACCCAGTAGAGCACATCTGTCCAGCCTTGCATGGTAATGCACTGGTACACAGTCAGCATGGCGAACCCAAAGTTGTCAAAGTGTGTGATGCCCTGGTTAGGTCCAGCCCAGCCGGCTCGACATTCAGTCCCGTTAATGATACAGCGACGGCCGTGCCCGGCTTGGGCACAAGGCGATGGCTTCTCATTCTCCATAATCGCTATGAGATCTGGAAACAGACAACAAATCAGCAGCTGATTTCATTCGTAGAACGTTCTGAGAACATGGTTTCATTGTCACATGTTTCAAAGCGACATTTTTTCATGTTTCAGACAGTCTCTGTTTCCGTGGAGATTAACATGATCTGTGCATCTTTACCTACAATATTCCTGGGACCTGAAGCACAAACCAAAGCACGACATCATTTTTAAGGCTCCAAACATGTTTACCTCATGACAATCAGTGTCCAAAATAGCGTATGCTGTTCAAACCATGAGATCACAAATATGGAATTATCACTTGTAAATTAACATTCTAATTCTGGTGAAACGAACACTGCTGGTAATTAAAGCAAGAGGGTTTACTGAGAACACTGAATAGTTAAAAATATAACCGTCTAGCATGCGTCTTAATCCTTCCCACAGTTGGTTCACAGTGATGGCTCATTGGAATTCTTATATTCCGGGAGAACAGTTGTGTACACAAGTTATTGGCTCATTTATAATGGCTCATTTATTAGTTCCTTTATACTCCTTCGCTCCTGAATTAGACCGATGGGTTTGTCCAGTCAGATCCTGGCGTTTTCCGTGCTTCACCTCTCAGACGGATGATGGGACTAAACAAACCTTTGTTTCCTAAAATACCTGGGTGCCAAGGTGACAAGGACATTTTTGGGAACCACTAGATTTGACGACGGTAGAACATTCGAAATTGGCAAACAAGAACAAATATGCATGAGCTAATTAATAAATGTTGGTAAAATGTCAGGTCATAGATTTGGTCCGCAGATTAAATAAACAAAACCAGAGGTTGGCATGAAATTCAGAAAAGGGTCTCCACTCTAAATTTTCTTCATGTTGCTTCAAGTAGTAGCCAGCCTTTTCACAGCAGACCTACCAAACTGCTAATTCATACTTGAACTTCAAAGGCAGCTTTATCCATTCAAGAGCACAAGATCTGCAATGTACAGGTAATTATAGTGCAATCAGGTTTGAAATGAAAACCTTCAGAATGGCCGATATCCTGGAACAGGATTGTTTACTTGTGACTAATACAGAGCAGCCATTTTACTTTCATTGTACTGGGCTCAGTGAATGTAGAAACACTGACCAGTGCCAGTGTAGTAGCAGGTCTTATGCATCTTGCACTTAAAGAGTTCCAGGCCCATGATGGCGTAGATGGTGACCATGAAGAACACCAGCAGGGCGATGTGTAGCAGTGGCAGCATGGCTCTTAGGATGGAGTTCATCACCACCTGCAGGCCTGGAGGGGAACAGCAGCTGTGTTTACTAAATACCCAGTGTACTGTCTGAAATTCTGAAGTCGAGCCTCAGTTAAATCACATATTTTACCCTTCTTTGCGCTCTCATTTCTCTAACAACCTAGAAATTAATTGAGTTCCACCATGATTAACACTGTCATTAAGGACTTTTAAGTTTAAATGCTCTTTAAAGGAGCTAGGAGTGAGGTGACCAAAGATGCCTGAAGAATTCTTGAGCAAGGAAACCAGGCTGAAACCATCAATTGTGGTGGTGATCACTTGAAACATTAATGATATAAGCGCAGATCCACCTGTGTCCAACAGAATATGGATTGGACCACAATGACAACTGACACCTACAAGTTTGCCAAAATATGTGTTTTATTATTCCTCAGACTTTGTTCCTTGCTCTCTCTTAATTTCTGTACATTTGCAGATGGGGTTCGAAAAGAATCCAGTGAAAGGGTGTGCTGAATTACAGCAGATGAGAGCACACGTAAACCATTGCAGAGATCTGACGGAGTTTTCTTGTTAAACAGCTATGCCACGTCTCAGATGAAGAGGTCATTATAAACTAAACTGTGGTAACAGGGTGAAGAGAGAAAGTTTGACTGTGAAAGGGTGAAGGTTTGTGGGTGACAGGATGAAGGATGAAGGTTTGTGGGTGAGAGGGCGAAGGCTGAACGGTGAGATGATCGTACTGGGGACGCCAGAGACGAGACGCAGGGGCCGCAGGACCCTGAAGGCTCTCAGTGCTTTCATGTCGAACCCGCCTCCCTTCTCCACCGGGGCTCCTGATAGGGTATTAATGGTGTCCACTACAAAGGTGAAGAGCCTGTGGGCAGAGCCACCAAAGGGTTAATAACCCAGCATCTCCGTAACCACCGCAATTTTGGAGGGAAGAGGGATTTCATGGCCTAAATAATGCTCGCGTCCTACTGCCCACTACACTGTAAGATAACAAAAACTAATACAAACAATGCAAAAGTTGGCAAGTAATGAAACGACTAAAAAAATTTCCATAAAATTACATCAAGATATCATGAAACCACATGCAGCTGAACTACTCCCTAACACTGTGCTCAGGCCACTTTGACTAACACTATCCAGATCGAGATAATGGTCATTAAAATAACTCATTCATCCCCTGTACCGCCCACCAAGGATTGCCTTACCCCATGAACACGATAACGAAGTCCAGTATGTTCCAACAGTTCCGCAAATACGCTCCTTCGTGGAATAAAAACCCATATGCCACTATTTTCATGAAGCACTCCAAGGTGAACACGATGAGAAACAGGTACTCCAGGCCCTCCTGCAGGTGACAGGGGAATGATTAGGCACTTTTACCAGTGATGGAGAGCAGAGCCCATCTGTGGACTCCACATCTGACCCATAAACAAAAATCACACAATAAAAACATTTTCAAAGACGGAAATTGTTGCGGTAGATATCCCTCATGGTGAAGGTCTCTCCATCGCAGATCCTATGAGCTGAGATTGAGGGTAAAGAGACTTGTGTCCACTATGCAGGAAAAAAAAATTTATTTGTGGATCTTATAAGCACATACAAATCTCAAATCATAACAAAAAATGTATCAAATATGAACACTCTTTTAAATGAACAAAGCAGCTCCTGCTGTCACCCTTCAACAGTTGGTTCTCTGAGATCCTGAGCATTACAGTGACTACAGCACTGAACATGTCCTCACTGGCGAAAACACATTCTCCTGGTAAACCATAGCATGTCTCACAGTCCCAAATATTTCATATGTAGTAACTGAAGTGTTATAAGACAACTTACAATAAAAACATTTTGGTCATATAACTGTTAGACGTGAACATCTCAGATGACATACATAGTAGCTAAATTTGATTTGATATGAATTGGCCCAGGGGTAGCATTTTGTTAATTTTGAATGTTGCACAACTCTGCATTTCCATATGCTCTAAAACGACGTATCTGAAGGGCCCTCACCGATATCCTCTCTCTCAAGGACTCCCCAGGAGAAGAGTCGGATAAAACAGTTGCAAGTGAGAAGGGACAGAGAGAAACAGGGGTGAAGCCCCTGGAGCAGTTTTGGGGTTGAGGGCCTTGCTTAAGGGCCCAACAGCAGAGTTCTTCTCAACTTCATCTCTCCAGATCAAGTCAGATTCCAAATTTCCACCAGGTTCTCAAACCAGCCACTCAGTTTCCAGTGAAGAAACCGAACACTTGGGCTCCCGTGCAGCCCAATCCCTGAGATCAGTGACAATGACCTCATTTTAGCCTTAAAGAGCGACGCAAAAGAATAATTATTCTCAATACACTTTAGAACAAACAGTGGTAAGCCCTAAATATCAGCTGCAACACTGCTTACTGATATCCTCCAATTTGCTAGAATTAACATGGCTACTGTAACGAGAGAATGGAGAAAGGAGGAGATGCCTGCACACATACTCCAAGCCACCAAGGAAATTTTATTTATTAAAATAGGACAACCTTTCTATCCAACTTGAATCTTCATCCAGTCATGCATTGACGTGTTTTATTTGATAGCCTTGCACCTATACGTGATGTGCGTATAACGTATAACTTCGTACTGTAATGAGAGGTCAAACTGGCACCCAAGCAGTGCTTATGAACTATAAACTAAAACACAAGGAACACACACCGCTACAGTTACGAGAATGTCCCATTCAACAGCTGAGATGTGTTGCTGTTGGTGTTTCACTGGCATTTAAGCGAGCAGTAGAGATATTTTATGATTGTTTCACAAGCTAGGTTATTGCTGCGATCATTAGGCTTCAATCCAGGACGCACTGAAGCTAATTCACACTTTTTTCAACATCGTTAGAATGTAGAGAACTGCATGACACCCAGGGCAGCCATTTTATGATTCTTCAGGCAGGTGTTCAACTCATGCTTTAGGCCTGCGGTCTGAATGTGCTCAATGAACGGAATAAATCAATGTGTTTTCGCCAGTGCATCCTACCGACCCTGAAACAGGCGTACAGACCAGCACTATGTTTTTGGTCTCAGAGCATGCAGAAGAGGTCCAGGCAGCCATCAATGTCGTAACCAAATCACCGGTGAAATGACGGCTTGAGTCAAAAATGCCCAGGGCCATTCCAATTTTTACGCCTGCTTGCTGAAAGCGCTCCAAATTGACTGGACCGATAAGCCTATCCTTCTTGATGACAACTGCGGAGAGGAGACGTACGGCGCTACGTCCTCATCTCCCCTGTGAAACTGAATCAGGTTGTATTGAAAATCTGGCCAAATAAGATGAGCTGTGACTTCTAATAACCTCATCTTAGTCCCAGCATACACTGCACTCCTGTGAGTTTGTGGATTGCTGTTGACACCTGAGCTACGCTGTAAGGGCGGGATATACTGTTGTGCGGACGGCTGGGACATACGCAATCCTAGAGCTCAACAGGTGAGATGATTTTATTTATTTGACATCGACACAGGGAGAGCATCAGTTCACGGATGGCGGTTTAACAGCCGACCCACTCCTGCTCCACAGTGTTAGGCTCTGCGAGCAGCCAGCTCTGGTTACAGTGTTAGTACCAGAGGAATTACTGGCTGACGATCAGGTAAGGAGAAAGATGCCATCCTTAAGACATGAGATCAGGATTTATACTGGGTTTGAGTCAACAGTGTGAGGAAAAAAGACTTTACTGAATTAACACTGGTCAGTCTTATTATAGAAACAGCCTATCTATCAGAGCCAATTTTGCTGTTCAAAATTGCCCGTCTCTTAAAAACCTATTTGTTTTTTGTTGAGGGCAATATTTTAGGTATAAGAAGAGTGAAAGATCCCACTATGTGCAAAACTGCCCGAAAAAAGCACTTGAACTGGACAGGATTCTTCTATTCACACAGGAAAATTATGGAACCCTTCCATCGGTCACTGCAGGCAGTATACATTCATAATATCTCATAAATAAGACGTAATTTACGTACTTACATCGTGGGCCGATGTGAAACTGTAAATAATTGATTTAATGACAAATCAATGACTATGGAAAATAAAAATTCAAAGACTTGCTGGCGTATATCTACAGCTGAGATATAGACCAAAGTTCAAGATTTCAAGTCTTTCCGTGCTTCTGGGTTTTTCTGCCCCCTGGCGGAGGTCTGCGCTCTCGGAGTGCTTTTCTAGTTAAATATACAGTACTTCCACTTATATAGCACCGGTCTCAAAGTTTGAATTGATCTTGGATAAGGATCCAGAGTGAGATGAAAAGGCATTCTAACATTGTTAAAAATAAGGATGGGTACTTAATTAGTGGTAATTTGGAGAGAAATCAATACATATTTAGCGTATGTGCTCATGTTTATGAATTAATAATGCGGTATCACAAACCCGGTCAGAGGCCAGGAATAGGCCAGGTCGCACAGCTGTTAACTGCGATTTGGTTTCAGCGGAGAAACACTGCGCGGATTCCTGATCGTGAGATACTGGGCTGTGCTGTCACTATTCGACAGTCGTGACGTCTTCACTTCACCAGGCAAACACCTGCTTCGGTCAGAATGATGATTAATAATTAAAAACTGCCATGGACGGTCACTAATGCCATGTCACAGTTTTAGTATTAACTGAAGAAAATGACCCAGCAGGCTCCTTGAAGCTTTGACTGCAAAGGTCTGTGTTTGAGCCAAATGTTGCACTATGAATTATCATTCTGTAGTGGAAATACAGTAATAGGTTGGCTGTGTATTTCAACATTTTGAATTCACCAGGCCATTTCAAACAACAAAAATCAGTCTCAATCAATACATGAGCCTTCCGTAGACTTAACATCTTTCTATTTTTGTCGCTAAATGAGACAAAATGTTGCAGTGAGACAAGATTAAGTAATTTCAAGATTTTCAACTGTAGATGAAAAATTTCACTTTTAGAAGAAACAGTAATTTGAAAAAACTGGATAAAATATTCTATTCATGAGAAGAAAACTGGAAAAGATCTTGATGTCTCATTACAAGATGAGAAAACTGACATGTTTTATTGCATGCAGATCCGTCTCTGCTGTAGTTCGGTTGTGGGATACTGATGAACGGGAGAGTAAAAGCCCTAACGCTTCGGCGCAGACGGGACACGGTTCTAATACAGCAGCTCGGAAACAGCTGACCTTTAAAACTGTTTCTCCTGACAGCTGAGGCATTCGCAGCCCAAAGAGCCCTGATGTTCTCCTGCACTCCCATTGGCCAGTGCCTGATGATGTCAAAATCATCCAGCATGGTCATAAGCATAAAGTGTCAAGTGGACCAAAGTAGGAGGCTGAGGTCATAATATTAGGACACATCCAAGGGCTCAGGCATTGATCCACACAGGGACAAACTCCAGCTGCTGCCTCCAAGCAAGCTGTGAAACTGAGCCTAAATTTACTCTGGGACACCTGTCTACCTGGGTGGGCTTTGTGAGGGAGTGAGCTCAGAGTCTCCCGACACACACTGCAGCAGCACTGCTCTTTATCAGAGACCTACTTCCTGCTGTAGCCACTGTGCTAGATTTCATACATGCTTTAATACTCAACAGTGGGACTTAAACCCGGTGTTATGGCCCTTTCAGAATATAATTTTGCCTGTTATTTGCAGAAGATGGATGGCGGAGTTCACTGACAGCAAAACAGAAGGTTTATTGCCTCGCTGTGCTTTAATTATTACTCTCTTCTGGCTGACAACTTGAGTTACAGAAAAAACAGGCTAAAAACTTTCAAAGCAATCAGACTACCCTCCCCCCCCCCCCCCCTGCCCACAACTAACACTTATTAAACCACTGCAGTGCAGCTCTCAGAATGCTGCAGTGACATGATATCAAAATGTTCCTGCAAGATTGTGAGAACATGCTAGGAACATCCCTCCATCCAGAGACATGATGGCGTGCAGCTGAAGTCTAGTTCGCAACTCACATTTCCTGTGTGACAAGACTGCTTAAGAATGCTGTCGAGGAATTACAGGAGCATCAGCCCAGCTCAAGCACCTCAGCTCAACCGGGTGATAGTAGGTGGCAAACTATTACTATCACTCGCAGATTCTGGTAAATCTTTGGTCTAGACTGAATTAGGACATGTTCATTGCGTTAGACTTGGCTTTGCTTGCCTATTCCACAAGTTTTGCTCAGAGAGGTGAGGTAAAGCGATGTTCTCGTGGCAGATTACCATGACAATGCTTTCTGAAAACTCTACAACCGGATTTTAAATAAAGTTTTCTCCTTTTGGCTCAGAGTAACGATGGCCTTTATTGGCTTCACTCCCTGGAAAAGGGATTCCCAGCGAAGTCAGGGTTCCTCCTGAGTTTTTCGCTCTTCGGGTAATTATCAATCACCCCCGCTTAAAGGTTTTTAAACTCCTAAAACCACAATAATTAACTGATTCCCCTGTAAGACACTTGTGTCTTCATATTGTGAATACATATATTCTGTCACACAGATACCTATGATACAAGCAATATTTAATAAATATACATTTTTGAACACATATTTGTGTTAAAAAATAATTTTTTAAAATATGTTTGCAAATAGTTTGTTTGCGAATACATCATCCAAGCCACATCTATTACTAACACAAAAAATGCAGGGTCTAAGAGGGATATACGTGTCAATATACATTCACAGTTAAAAAAAAAAAAAACATTTTTGTGTTAATGGATGTCTGTGTCGCATGACAATTTTTTGCCTGCTACAGACATTAGTTTTACTCCACACAGCAGAAAAGAAGTGAAAATCTGCCAGTGATGACTGTAAGGGAATATACAGAACTCAACATGATTTATGATTATTTGAGATGTCAGTGTCCACAGCACTAACAGGCTTTGGGTACAGAGTTTATGTGCTGGTTTATTAAAGGTTCTGTCCTGCATTGGCCCATGATCTCTCTGTAATGTGCCTTGGTGAAGTAAAAAGTGCGGTATGTCTGAAACTGAACAGAGTTGATGGAGGCGCTGTGTTGGTTTCTCACCAGGCTGGCGTTGGTGTCGTTGGTATCCTCCTCAGGCATAGGCAGGAACACGGCCAGAGCCACACAGTTGGCGAAGATGGTCAGGAGAATGATGATCTCGAAGGGTCTGGAGGTGATCGTTCAGGAAAAGGTTTAATGCAAGAGGCAGAACGGAGCAGTGTGCAGAGTCCTTTAAAACACCAGAGGCTGAACCAAGTGGTTTGCAGAACAATTTAAAACGCCAGAGGCAGGATCGAGCCCTGTGCAGAACATTGTGGAACGCAGTTTCAAATCTTCGACTGTGACTTGTGAGCAATTTTATTTCAAGTAGTGGGGTTCTAGGAGTGATTTAGTTTTATTTTAGATCTTCAATAATAATGAGTCTTCTCCCCCTCAGGAAAATGTTACATTTTAAAGTAACTTTAAGTTCTCTAATGGTCATAAATGGTCCGTGATTTTAAAAGCTGCTCTTGAGCTGGACTAAACTGGTCAAAACATAATTGACAGATACTGTGACCTGATGAGCTGTCTGGGGCACTTCTTGCGTAGACTGGATGGTCAGGTGTTGGACTTAGCAGATAGATTTGTTGACCCTGTTTCAGTCAGCTAGACCAGTAGTGCATGTTTTTAGCAGTAATTTTCAGTTTTTCTGACTGAGGTTGCAGGATGAATATTAGGCCTGTTCCAGCTAATTTGAATAAGATAATGTCAATGAAGTCTGTTGGTTGGTTTGAGAATTACCTTTCGGGTAGGACCCAATGCATCACTTTTGACGGTGTCTCATCTAGCTTGCTGCACGTTGTATCAGGGGTCCTACAGGGATCTGTGTTGGGCCCATTTTTATTTACTATTAATATAAACGAGCTTGGCTCAAATATTTTTAATGCACAGTGTCATTTTTATGCTGATGACACGGTCATTTAAAGTTGTGGTGACACCCTTTCTCAGACCTTTGAGTACCTGCAGGCTGCTTTTAACACTGTACAATCTCGGCTATCCGAGTTGAAACTTGTACTGAATGCAAGTAAAACAAAGATGGTTTTGTTCTCAAATATTAGAAGCTCCACAACCATTCCGAACATTGTATCCCGGCAGGGACGCCTGATAGAACGCGTGGCCGAGTACAAGTACCTAGGATTTGTAGTTGATGACCGCCTGACTTTCAAATCACATATTGAAAGTCTTGTCAAAAAGCTTAGACTAAATCTAGGATTTTATTTCAGGAATAAATCTTGCTTCTCTCTGGCCACTAGGAAGAAGTTTGTCGAGATAGTTCCTGCCTCTTATTGATTATGGTGACTTATTATATATGCATGCCTCCGCCAAGTATTTGGCTTTACTAGATTCTATCACGGTGCCCTGAGATTCATTACAGGGCGCAAAGCCCTCACAGATCATTGCACCCAGTACAATCTAGTCCAATGGCCCTCTTTAGCTCAGCGCAGGTTAACTCGCTGGCATTTATTTATTTATAAATCTATTATTGGGAAGTTGCCCGCATATCTATGCGAATACATATCCTTTAAGTCCAGCACTCGCTCTTTGCGTTCTATAGATACCTTCCAGCTCCTTGTACCAAGGCGCGTACAGAGTCGGGGAAACAAGCTTTTAGGATTGCAGCACCTACCTCCTGGAATCTTTTGCAGCTTGACCTTAAGTTAGGGAACCTGGTCTTGTTCAATCAATTCAAGGATCTAGTAAAAAATCTTGAGGCAGGCGCAATTGGCACCTGTACCTGTTTCTCAAGCTCGGTCAGATTTTTACTGGGTTCTAGTATTTGATTATTGTTTTGCTTTGTTTTGTTTTTCTGTTTTGTCTATTATGTATTTATTGATTTCATTATTTTTGGGTTGGTTGAATCAATGTACTGGTATTTTATCTGCTGTAATGCTGTATTTTTATGTGTAACATTTATTTGTGGCTTTCTTGGCCAGGGCTCCTTCGAAAAAGAGACTTGTTCTAAAAGGACTTCCCTGGTTATATAAAGGTTGAAAAAAATAGACTTTGAGGATGGGGAATAAGAAAGCAAGAGCGACGCGGCAAAGGTTGAGTGACCTGACTTCGCGCCTCGTAATGAGTGGATAGTTCTCTACAGGTTGCGCATCTGAGATACTCCTTGTTTTGAGTAATAGGCAATGTTCATACCTTGACTACTAACTTTGCACAAGAGGCTAGCACTGGCTTCCCAATGCAGAGTTCAGGCAGCAGCGGGGACGGGCAGGACGACGTTAAGACGGTCTCCTTGTAACTTCATACCAAACACAGATCATCAATCTGCGTTTCTACAGTGCAGAGTATTTGTACTCCTGTCTGCCGTACTCATTCCTGCCGCTAGGGGCTTCCCGGCAGAATTCCCCTGCGTGCTCAGCTTGGTGTCTGATTTTAGGCGCTGACGCGAGCCGACAGCTGCTTAGCCCCAGAATATAATTTAAGTATTTAAAATGCTTATTGAAAAGAAACAGACCCAAACTACTGTCAGCAGCTCCATTTACTTTGTTTGGAGTTCATACCATCTATAGCACTTTCGTCTCCTCGTCAGACAAAATTAACAAATTTTGTGAGAATTCCTCAGGTTCAAGTTTTTCACAGAGGCATACATCGTGAAGAAAGCCATATTCTGTTCTTTTTTTCTCCCCTGGAAAAACGTTTCAAAATATGATGAACTTCAGTTTCTCATGCATGTTCTGGTGATAATATATTATTAATAAATTCATTTATTTTATAGTGTAGAGTACTCTTATTAATGTTATACATTGGCATTGACACATTGACTTATAATTATACAACATACGCCTCATTTGTCTTGTGGGGACAAACTCCCATGCCGATCAAGTCCGTCATTGTTGAAATCAAGCAATCAAAAATTCCAAGCAGAGTGCTGTAGATAAATACACCATTAATGATGGAACATAAACAAATATTCATTATCACTGTAACTAACTACTAGTTCATAACCAGTTTGAACACGGAATTGGTGACACCTTGGGATCAGACCACAATAATTACCATGAACTGATTTTAAATCACCAAGGTGCTAATACGCAGCTCGATTAATGGATGTGTACACCATCGATTTACGTTTCCAAATGCATTTTAATCCCCAATGTCGTTACCTTATCATAAAGTGTCACCAAATTAATGAAAATAATTTTGCTCGTATCCACAGAAGGCCCTGACAGAAATGCGATACAGAACGAAGGGGTCAACCAACAGCAGAGAAAAATATCGCTGAGGAACCAGAAGAGGCTGCCTACTGCGCAAGTGATATTTCTAGGCTTCTCTGTAACTCAGACAAGCCAGCCGCTTATCACTAAATTAAGAGGCTCCATTAATCGTCTCTAACTGGGGGCTTGAAATAGTGCAGTGTTAGCCCGTGGATAAGCGACCAGACAGCGAAAAGTCCACGGCTAAATGTCTGGAATTGACATGAGCGAGTGTTGGCGCATAACAAAAGCCTGAACACATCCAGCCTTTCCCTTGACACAACTTTTCCAGATAGTAAACATGACCGACTGGGCCGGTGTGCGACGCAGAACAGGTGCTCCTCCGGCCATTTATAGTGTTGAGGGTGAGTGCTCTCGCTTCCCCTGGCCTGCGGTCTCACACTGTCGCTCAGTGAGCTGCTCTGGCGTACAGCATGTACACGCAAGTGCGGGGCTCCAGCCGATTTCCCCAAGTGTCACCTGTGCCCCTGCGCTAACGCGTCTCGGTCACCGAATGAAGCGGTCTCTGAGTTACTTCGCACTAACGCGTCTCAGTCACCGAACGAAGCGGTCTCTGAGTTACCGAATGAAGCGGTCTCTGAGTTACCGAACGAAGCGGTCTCTGAGTTACTTTTCCCAGTCAGCGCCGGCGCAGCTCATATCCTGGGAGCTCCCGAAAGCCCTGCCGCTTGAAGGTGTTTTGTCGTAATAAGGCTCATGGGCTCCACCGTTGCACGACATTTTCTACTGAATGCTTTGAGTTTGCATTGCTGTTGCGTTTCTCAAACCAGGCATCCGTATTACTTCCTCTGTAGTTTCAGGTCGGAATCAGCCATTTCTGGTATCGACTGCTACATTAGCATTAGCAGTACAATTAATTACATGGAATTACAGCGCTCGATTTGCTTTCTTATCCCACATTTATCACCGTCGGTCTTTGATGGGTAAAGTTTGTGTTTTTCAAAACTTGCCCCCTATAAAACTGCATTTAAAGTGTAAAATGAAAGTGTAAAAAGTGTTAGCCCTGGCCTGGCGGCCCACTGTATGAGCTGGTTTTTGTTCCAACCTCTATTACAATTGTAGGAGTTTAACAAGCTATTAATTCGTCTTAATCAGGAGCATTTAACTGCTCTAAGTGTAATTTACCATTTTAAGCTATATTTTGACTAAAATACTTGTGCTTGCCATGAAGAATTAAGACTTTGATCATATTGTGTTTTTTTCTGTGTTGCTCAAAATTTCAGGGAATATTTTAGAACAGATCAAATTAGACAGAAAAATCACTGAGCTCCGAATTAAGTTGCTGAACATTAGTGGACATGAGAAAACATGAGTTCCTTCGAAACACTGCTTAGAATTAATCACATCACACAAAACAGATTTCAGTTTCTATTATGCGCTCCTCATAAATGGTTCAATTTTTAGTTCTCACAATAACGTGTCACTTAGTTTTACCCAATTAGGAGCATACTTATTCCATTGATCAGTTAATTTGATTAATTTTTTCCCTATTTATATGGAGTTGTTCCCAGTATTTTACTAAGCGGTGGACAATTGTTATTATTTATGGCATACATAGATATCTCCCACAACATATGGCTTAAGAAGGTTATTATCTGCTCTAAATATGGCATTCTCCTATCCCAGACAATTTAACAGCTTATTTATGCCGTGTAACAGCACTGACACTGGGGACCACTGTTCTACAGACTCATATTCTTACATTTGAAACCGCTGCTGTACGTTTTTGACCTTACAAAGAGTAGAAATTTCTTGCATTCATCCATATGCTCAAAGAATGAATTAAAATTATGTAAAGACATTTTCCATTTTTGATATTAGTCAGAGTGATGGGGCATTGCATGTGCTTGCATGAAAAGATGAAAACAGAGACACACTTCTAAGTTTTGACTGTTCGTTAAATTCCAGGCAGGATATGTGCACACTGCACACACTCTCTCCCTCACGAGTGTCTCCGCAGGTTAAACCCTTCTTTCTACTTTATAAAATCCTAATCAGCATGAAGTGTTCTCCCAGACAAAATATACTGTGCTCGGCTAAACGTGAATTGTTAACGATTAATCCATGTCTGTGTGTTTGTAATTGTGTTTATGTGCGTGAGCATGTATGCGTGTGAGTGTGTGTGAGTTTGTGTGCAAGTGTGTGTGTGTGTGTTTATGTGCTGGAGCATATGTGTGTGTGTGTGTGTGTGTGTGATTGTGTTTACGTGTGTGTGTCTGTGTTTATGAGATTGTATTTACATATGTGTGAGCATGTACTGTATGTGAGTTTGTGTGACAGTGTGTGTGAGTGTGTGTGTAAGCGTGTGTTTGTTTAAATAGCGGCCGCTGAGGATACTTCCACTCCACGATGTTGATGCAGGCCTTGCGGAAGGGGTTCTTGAGCGTAAGGAAGAAGAGGGACCGTGCGGGACGGGGGTTTCCTCCCGTGGCCTGAAACTTCTTCCACTTTTCCCTCTGTTTCCTCTTCAGCTCCTCCTCGTCCATAATGAAGGACGTCAGGTTCAGATCGCCCTCCATCTCGCCGTGCGTCGCGGTCCCTCCTCCCGTGTGTAACGCTGTGCCCTTGCCCCGAAAATGCCGCCCCTTCTCGCTGTATTCCAACCGGGTCCCCGAGTGTGTCCCTGCGGCTGTTCTGCTGTCTCAGGCACGAGCTCTCCCACCGGGGCCCGAGTGTGTCCCCGCTGCTGTTTCGCTGTCTCAGGCACGAGCTCTCCCACCGGGGCCCGAGTGTGTCCCCGCTGCTGTTTCGCTGTCTCAGGCACGAGCTCTCCCACCGGGGCCCGAGTGTGTCCCCGCTGCTGTTTCGCTGTCTCAGGCACGAGCTCTCCCACCGGGGCCCGAGTGTGTCCCCGCTGCTGTTTCGCTGTCTCAGGCACGAGCTCTCCGAACTCGGCACACTCTCTCCCTCTCTGTCTCTCCCTGCTGTTCACTTTCTGTCACTCTCTCCCTCCATCTCTCTCTCTCTCTCTCTCTCGCAGAGAAAGTCACTCAGTCAGCATGGTCATTATGGGAGTGGAGTGATCTGTAGCTCCAGTTGGTTGGGTTGGGACGGAGGGGGGGTTAAATATAGCAGGTTGGGGGGTGTCAGGGGTCCTGAGACAGCAGTAAGAGGAGTCGCAGGACTGGCGTGGGATGGGGTGGGGTGGGGGACACATCTGTAACCCCAAACCGCAGCTCTTACGCCCCGACTGCACAGCGAGTCAGAATGAACCAGGCCAGGACAGCTCGCTCTGCACAACCCTGCCAAAAACCCACATCAGCTTCCAGCTGCTCTACTGCCCTGACTGCCCTTCGGTGAATCTTCCCACTGTAACTCAGAGCTTTTAATGTGCAGCCCAGACGAAGTCCAGCGTGCATTTTACTCCGCATATTTGGTGGCAGGACAGTAACAGTTACAGAAAGTGTACGGCCCACGCGTTTGAGAGAATGTTACCTGTTAGAGATGTTTATCTTGAGAGCACAGCTGGACTGTATCACTGCAGCTCGGCCGTACTGAGGCTGAGGAGGTACTTTAGCGGTTTAGCTGTGCTTGTTTGATGCTGTGCAGATGCCTGCTAGTGTTTACTGTTTTTACACAGGGGCAGACTCCCGCTCTCTCCGCGCACCAGCTCTCCCTGACCACCGAACCGCCGCAGCTCCTGCAAATACCGTAGCATTACAGATATTCCCTGTGTCTTTATTAGGGGCCTGATTCAGAAAGCAGGTCTACTGAGTTAGCTGGATAACTGTGTACTGGGCAAATCCCGCAGCTCTCTGAGACATAGCACATGGACTGGAGTTGGGTTTTAGTCAGTGCAGTTTTCTAATCTTGCTGTTGTTCTCGGCCTCTCTTACACGGGTCACCTGACACGCGGATATCAATCACCTGTCACTGAGACAGCGCACAGGACATACTACTGCGGGTCATGTGACTGCCGCGCCCAATGACCCAGCATTTCTGGCTTTCCTCACGAGTGAAGTGTGACTCAGCGCGACAGTCTATAGGAATTTGGACGATGACACAGGATACAAAGAGCTGCAGTCCCTCCAAGGGCCACATTATTTACAGCTGATGTACAGTCATTATACTGTCAATTTACAGTAAAGTACTGCAAATCAGACCTGAATGTGGAGTTAAAGTCAATACTGTATGTTCATTGTGATCAAACTTATATGTGTTGGACTGCAGAACTAAAGCAAACATCACGTCACTGTACAAATACTTACGGGCACAGCTGAAATTATAGAGCAGTCAGTCCCACCCTCGTTTTTACACGGGCCAGAGGTAATGCCCTGAGCTCTTGTCTTAGGGCGAGTCTTTAAAATGAGATGGTTATTAGGGGACCCCTGGGACAGGAGTGGCTGGTCTGTGGTCTGTGGCTCTTGTCTGTATTTATAGCAGGAGGGGGGGAGGGGACATGCTTTGTGTTGCAAGGGAAACCAGATGGTGTGGACTGTAAGAAATGGATTCAACGCTTTTCTACTGAAGAGATTTCTGGTTATTTTCTCAGACATTGATTAAGGCTCCTGTATTTGTCACAAAGCGCTCAGCCAATAAGCCATTACAAGCCATTTCAAAATCTGTTCCTTTGTGACATCACATGGGGAATGAGGATGAGACTTGCTCAGAGGCGAGAGGGATTGATCTAGTCCAGTTAATCAGTTCATTATTCTGGATGTCACTCCCCCCTGTGGTGTCGGGAGGAACCGGTTTTAAGAAGGGTTGTCATGACTGATCATCTGTACACCTGCTCATGTCATTTTAAGATTACACCTCACAATAATGCATCTCTAGTTGCGAGACTGAAGCGCTGGTGCTGAAGTCTTTCAGCGCAGGGCGATCTCATTGGTTCCCTTTTTATCCCAGTGTGCTCCACGGGGCATCCAATCACACAGCAGAGTAACACAGGAAATGTTCTGCTCTCTGTGATTGGACTCTAGAGCGCCCTTAAACTTCCAGCAGAGTCCGGGTGCTGGTCTGTTAATTTGTCAGCTTCAGTTTTAAAATGAAGTGAGAGTAACCACTAATGCTACCAACTGGTCGGTGAGACAATTACGTGCGTGCAAGAATCTAAACCTGCTCTCTGTCATCTGCTAAAAATAACCCCACTTACCTCCTGCGGTCCGAACACATGCAGGCCAGTCTGATCTGAAACGCTAAACGTCCCCGGAGAGGACTGCACGGGCGAATAGTGAGTGATCACTGCAATTCTGCAGCTGTGCAGGGTGTGTTCCTGCTGCTCTCCCATTGCATGCTGGGATTGGCTCGACATCACAATAATCATCTTGGGATGAAACTGAATCTTAAACTCATCACGGACTCATCCATTAGGGAGCACCTACCATGCAAAAGCCAATGACGTAATTTCCTTTAATTTCACAGTGACTCCGCTGATGGCTGAATCTGCATGAGAAAACCGTTCTCCACAGCGCCTTAGCATGGACTACGCCCCACTACCAACCCAAACCACAGGTAACAGGTAAAGTAAACCGATTAAAACAAGCCACTGCTTCAGTACTTTGACTCTAATAATGGCTTTATATATTTGTGACATGAAATTGGTATTCAGGGGCAAAGATCCTGAGCTGCTATAAACTTATTGTATTCCTGGGTGTTATTATATTTTCGCCCTGACTGTAGCTCACACCTGTTCACTGCTATGACACTCACCTCTTTGACGGAAGGTTACTCAATATGACAGAAGAGCATTCGGCCACTGGGTGGCGCTATAGCAAACAGCTGAAAATGCAAGTTGATTTGTTTTCTTACCAGTCTGAGCGAAAACTTCAGAAATACCATTTTTGGTAGTTAAGAGAGAACTTTATTAC